>OZ026524.1:42772556-43972556 GCA_964019695.1 Loripinus fragilis
TAATGATGATGATGATTATAATGATGAAAATGATGATGATAATTATGATGATGATGATGATGACAATGATGAGTTCGTAATAATATTCATGAAGATTTTTTTTACTTGTATATGATCAAACAGTTTGTTTGTTTGATTTGATTCTTTACATCCAATCAACAATCTTTCAGTTATAATGGGACGGGTCTTCCTTACCAAGGGTTGAACCAGTATTAAGCTAGGATTAATGTATCTTGCTCAAGGACACAACACAGTGACGCCGTTGAGGCTCGAACCCTTGGCCCCTCACTCTCAAGTCAAGCACTCTACCACTGCCCTCCCTCTGATCAAACAGTACAGACCCTGCAATTGATGAGATGCCACTTTCTCCAGCATCTCATCTGGATCTACACTTTCAATGTATCAGTTTCAAGAAATGATATAATATGGGTCTCGTCACATGAAAACCTGTCTTTGTGGCTTGCCACCAGGTAAGACTCAAACCAGTCTGCTCAGCTACAGAGAATAGCTAAAATATAGAAATTATGTGAGCATCAAGTGGAATCATTACACTTTCCAGATAGGAAATAACAAAGGCGCTGATTAGACTGCGCATCGTGCAGGCTGGTCTGCGCCTTTGTTGTTTGCATGCAACAATTTAGTCATATTTTCTCGCTTTGAGGCCCATACAGTGTGCATCTGAGCAGTCTTACCCATATTTGCTTATCACACATGGGAACCCTTCAAATGCTGGCTGATGTCTCAGTGTTGCTCTGTTTTTTCTTGCATGTTATTTTTTCGGGCTCAGCAGCTAAGAAAATACTATTGTTTTGAAACTTGATACTCGGTTCAGTAGCTGCACACAGAAAATCAATTGATAAGAATTTTATGCATGTCAAACTCAGTTAAATAGCTATCATTTTCATTGATTTCATAACTAGACCCAGATAAAACTTCAATAATAGTTAGTCTGACCCCAGGTTCTACAACGTTTCAGTTTGTCATCTCCAACCCCTAGTAGGGAATCTTGGCAACCCCTATATTTGCGCAGGGGGGGGGGGGGGGGGGGGGGAGGGGGACTCTGTTTATTAGCACTTTGCATGCAGGATAATTCTCAATTTTTTGGAGTCTGCTATTTTAAAAAAAACAACAACAGAACTATAGTGTCAAACTAGTTTGGATTCAGATCAGGCCCAGAAAATACTTAGATCACCCTATCAGTCAGCATCATGTAGAGCATGCACCTAAGAGTAATATTAAGACTCAGAGACAACTCCCCAGACTGACCTGAGTCTTCACTCAGGGCCGTAAAGGTATATACTGACAGTTCACCGACAAGACAATTCACGGATATGGTTTTTGAAGATTGAGACAGTTCACTGACTCTTTTGAAGACAGTTCACCCTGTGGTGGAATTCATTTGCTTGATGCTTAATTGACCTATGGGGTGGGAGTGGGGGTGGGGTAGAGGGGCATGCAGTGGTGCATAAATATACTTCATATGTTAAGAATGTTTTGCATGCATTGGGACACTGGTTCTATCCTTGTCTATTACAAGATAATTGCCCCTATCACACTCAGAAAGGCTTTTTAGCTTTTCTAAATGTAATAGAGGTAAATCTGTTATTCCAACCAAAATTTCTACCCATCCAAACCCTGCAAAAGAGCCACAGTAGGCTACTGTTATAGTTTTGTGAATCTCTTTGTCACCATTTGTTTTGTTTGCTAAATTGACACCGAAAATCAATAAACCGATAAATGGATGAGTAACCAACATTAACAATGAAAGCGAACTGCAGACTAATGAAAAATTCACTTACTTTTATTCAGAAAATAACAAAATCCACCAATTTCTGCATGCTGCAATGCAACCAATAAAATCAATCCACTCAAGAAATTGACATAATTTCATGTCATATTACTCAGCCTAACACAATACACAATAGCCAAAATGGTTTAATCCACTTGAATCCACTCAGACTCAGCAGCATCTGGGCTGAACCATTATCTACCAGGGGAGGTCAGGAGGTATTTGACTTTTACAGCTCATTCACATGCAACTGCTTATTGACAGAATAAATGGGGCTGCTGTTTTTGCTGGAAATTAATATATTTTGACCCGTAAAGTGACATACAATGTCTGCAGCAGACGACTTTTGGCTCTTCCGTTGCTAATCCCGACTAAATATCGTCTGCTGTTAGTCTGTTAATCCATTTAAAACGTCTCTGTAGCAAACAGTGAGGACCCAGATCAGACTGCTCCTCTAGGAGCAGTCTGATCTAGGTCTACACTGTTTGTCGATGTCCTAGATGTAAGCTTTTACATGCAGCAGATGACTTTTTCATAGACATGCATTTTTTCAAAATACGGTAAGTGTAGATCTTAACCTCTGAGTGTTGTCTGCTGATAATCTTTGCAAATAATTTGAACCCAGATCAGGTCAGTGACATGTTGTCATCTGCTGATAATCTTTGCAAACAGTTAGGATCCTTGTCAAGTCTGACAAAACGTTGTGCCTGATATGGATCCAAACTGTTTGACACATTGATGGTAATCCTCAGTAAGAATTTTACTAAAAGATTGATTTAATAAAAAGGATCTAAACTGTTTGACACATTGATGGTAATCCTCGGTAAGACTTTTACTAAAAGATTGATTTAATAAAAAAAGAAAAAAAAAAGCAGACAACAAAAAAGGATGAAAATTAAACAAAATATGCAAAGAGTTATAATGTTAATTAGACTGGCCCCGTCTAACTGATAATTTTATCATGTTACAAAAAACTTATTACATTTTTTTATTCTAAAAGTTTCCACCTCTCTGATAGGGCTAGCTTAGAAGGGAGATTATATCAGAGAAATTTTTTGTCCAGTAGCAGTAGTTTTCCTTGAACTCAGAGCCTGAGGCCAGGCTAAATGTTAATCAACTGTAACCATGAAGATGATTAAATTTAAGTTTATAATTTTTGCAGTTGAAGAAAGAAAATAATAAATATTTAAACTACTTCAGTGATAATTGGACCATAACTGGTTGCAGCAGACATTTTTGGACTCTTTTTGGAACAAATAATGTTTGATATTTCATGTGAATCACAGAATATGCATGCCCTATTATGCAGAATTCAGACAATTGTAAATAAAACACCCTTCCCCTCCCCCACATCCCATATCAACTAAAAAACATACACAGTGTGCGTAGTGACTCAGTGGTATTCTGGGTGCTTAACTCGAGACCAAGGGGTTAAATTATGGGTTTGAGCCTCACCTGGGTCACTGTGTTGTGTCCTTGAGCAAGACACATTAATCCTTGCTTAGTACTGGTTCAACCCAGGAAGACCTGTCAAGACAAAACTGAATAATTGTTGACTGGGACATAAAGTATCAAATCAAACAAAAACAAAAAAACATACAGAGCTTAATTCAGCCGATTTTGCAATTGTGCTTTGCAAGGGTAAATGACATTTTCTCTAATTAATCACAAGATCAGGTCTAATGTGCTTGCTGAATGCTAACATAAATAAACAATTTATACAATTAGCTTTTATTCCCATGGAATGAAAACATTTACAATATTTGTACTAAACTAATCAGGAAACAGTATATAGCATACCATATGGGCCTCGACGCGACAAAACCTGTCTTGGGGGTTTCCGACAAACCGAGACTCAAATCAGTCTCCTCAGCTACAGAGACTAGCTAGAAAATTGAAATTTCGCTGGTAGCAAGTTTAAATATGATACTTTCCAAAAAGCGAATAACAAAGGCGCTCATCAGACTGCGGGGTTGCGCAGGCTTGTCAGCGCCTTTGTTGTTCGTACACCTCCAAAGACAGGTATTCTTGCGTCGAGGCCAATATATCTCCTATCCACCTCGCCCTAGTGACATGAGTGTATCAACCTTGATTTGTTTTTTTGATTTGATTCTTAATGTCCCATCAACAATCTTTCAGTTCTGTAGGGATGGGTCTTCCTGGGTTGGACCAGTACTAAGCTAGGATAGTATCACCGTTAACCTTAACTGACCTTAGGTACTTAAAGTCTAAAGTTATTGTCATATCAAGTAAATTAGTATAATGACTTTCCAGGCTTCAACAGTAGTTGAAAAATCAACTTTCAAGAATATTTCCATTAATATGCATTAATATTAGGACCTTGCCATAAAGTAGGTCAATGTCGTATGAAATTTTGAGTTCAATTGACAAAATGGTTTCTGAGAAAAAATTATTTAAATATATTAATGGGAATCCAATATGAGGGATGATCCTAAATAAAAGTTCTGATCCTGGCGTGATATTTCTGTAACCAGCAATGCAACATGCATGAAAATTGTACCAAATAATAATTTATTCTTTGTCTATACACCGCTCTGGCAAGTTTTTATGTAACTTGAAGGAGTGCCCGGAAATCTACCCTAAATCAGCCATACCCCCAATGCACTGACCTATCAAGCAGACTGTGCATATAAGAAACCTCACAATTTAGACAAGAGTAGTCTCAGCAATTCATTTTTATGGCTGCTCAATGTTCATCCAGCAGTCAGAATTTCCTGTACATATGGTGAAGTTTCTATATGATCTCTGCTTCCTAGGCCCTTAAATGTATGGCTATGCAACTGTCAGCTATAATAAGATTTTGGACCACTTGATGTTTTGACCGACCCATACTTCTGTAACAGCAGCTGTATTAAAGATAAAACAGATTTAAGGCAATCTTAGATGAATTGGCTTTTATCTGAAGCAATCATGAATAGTCAGTAGCGTGGGAGACTGATAGTAACCCACATAAGAAAATTTAAATGAGTCCACCAATTAGGTCAATATTTGGAGGTACACAAATTTGCATGTGTACATCTAAAAACAAAACCCAATAAATTGTCCAAATGAGCACTATATCGTAAAATGATGCAATATGGGATTAAATTGAGCTTAAAGCATCCATCTGAAACAAACAACAATTTTGAAAATTCTTATTTAAAATCGATCATTTTTTAAATAAAAATTAAACTTTTTACAATATTCCAATTAAGATGAAGATATTTCAAAATCAAAATAATATTGGTCTTAAATATTTTGCCGATATTAGGTTCGGCATGTTTTTAGTCCAAATCGATAGACAAAAATAGAATATTCTCGGATATGAAAATTCTGCAATGTACTCAAAATGATGTAGTTGTCCATTTCAATGACGTCAAAAGAAATGCACATTGTGTTTTAAATATTAAATCGACACAACATGTTGCCATTCTTACATTTAAATGGACATTATAAGTAACAAAAAGTAAAAATTCAATGCAGTTAATGTTGTGGTTATAAAGATGCGGGGCTTGAAAGATTCAGATTCAAATATTATTATAATTCTATTACATGAAAAAAGGCCAGTGGTATGGAGTGGGCCATATATAATGTGCTGTAATTATTCAACGAAACAGTACAGGGAGAAAATACTAGCATCATTATAAAGGTAAACACTAGTTCTTTTGAATGGTGCATGGTATGCGTCTCAAAAATGTCTCTGGACAAAGATACAAGGTAACGATCAGAACTTTTTGATCATCCCTCGTATGTCATTGCATGGGCAATCTCAAGAGCTCATGATGCTTATGAGCTACTTGGCAACCTATAAAGCTGGAAAGTCAAAGGTCAACCCAGAGTCCTTTGGGACTTTTTTTTAGAGTCATTGTCTCATTAAGTAAAACATATCTAGTAAGTATGACTGATTTCAGCAGTGTTCAAATTTGTCAATACATTTTCTAATTAAATTCATTAGGCAGCAAATTTGACCTTGATGTAAAATAGGGCAAGTTCAACCTAGGATCATCATTTGAATAAACTTGGTAGGCCCTACATCCCCAATGCTTACATACCAGGTCCCATTAAAGTCATTGGTCTTCTGGCTCTAGAGTGTCAAGGTTTTTATCATATTATGGAAATGGGAGTCATCTTGGTCATGTGACTAGGACCAGTTGAACAAACTTTATTCTCCCTTCCTAAGAGTCTCCATATAAAATTTGAATCAATTGGACCATTGGTTTCAGAGGGGCTAGATGATGTTTGAAAATATAGAGGCCAGATGTGAGTCATTGTTATACTATTAGCTCATCACCCTTAAAATTCAGCAGACAACAAAAATACATGCAAAATACCCAGCATGCTAAGAGTTAAGAAGAGTAACTAAGACTATTTAGGATAAATTACAGTGGAAGGAAATTATGTTCTGATTGAGGTCTGTCAGTCAATAAATCAATGCACTGTGCACGATACTGGACCAGCCACAGCTAACTGGACTGTAATCAGCTGTACCAATTATCCATAAAATCAATCCAGGAAAGTGACTTTTAATAATCAGTCTCTTCCCTGCTAGTGTAATGAACCCACTTAACCAAACACTACATTATTAATTTTTTGACAGAAATTTTGTTCCTGCTCACAAAGTTAAAACTACAAATTTTCTTATTTATTTTTCTCCAATCTAGCAAAAGAGAAAAATTTACAAAAACTAGAATCTAACATCAGACAGCAAATATGCCAAATATTTCAATGGCAGTGTTCTGCCAAGACTTTGAAACAATGGGGCCAATGGCCCTTTAGCCATGAAAAAGTGGGGCCATTTCCAAATTCTACTGGGCTAAAGCCTGGGCCATAGATAAACAATCCAGAATAACAAGTGTTAAGTATTTACAGACCCTTTAACCATTTATAATCTCTCGGCCAAATTTTTTGAAAAGATCGCTTTTAATTTTTGTTTTTCTTTCCGCAGGCGCTGGGCTGACCGAAGCAGCTGATGTTTCTCTTGCATTAGGCTGATATTGAACAGCTTTGTCCTCTGCAGTGTTATCTGATAGACAATCAGTTTAAGAACTTGTAGAAGATGTTGTTTCTTGACGTTCGCCACCGTCATTGTCCGCAGTTTTTGTATTTTTAGACTTCGCAAAGAAGTCAAACATCATTCTTTTCCTATTCAAAGCTAATTTATTGATCTGGTGCAAGCACCGAATGAAACTAATGCATACGATTGGTTGAAACTTGCTGAGATGATGCAATGAACAAATCGGTTCGCTGATTCACCTGCCTAACGACAGCTTAGCAACAAAAACAGCGGTTACGAACTGATTTGCCCCATTACTTTATCAATAAATGGAAGATTCGGCCCCACGGAAAAACAGACAGGCCCAGCAGCCCATCTATGGGAATTTCTCTGCGCCATATGGATTTTTTAAGGGCCAATGGCACAATGGCGTGGTCTTGGCAGAACACTGCAAAGGACCAGCTGTAACTGTGTCAAATGTTTGATTTTGATTGAAACTAAATCAGGTAATGAACTCCTACAGCCCCAATCAGTTCACCAAATATAAAGACCCTAGCTTGAATAGTTCTCATAGTTTTACAAAAGGTCAATTAACTTTTAAAAAAATGGAAATAACTCTAAATAGAGAAAACATATTAGTCAGATAATTATTCTTAAGGAATCAACATGTGAAATTTCAAAACCTACACATGCAGTTTTAAAAATGATCCCTTGAAAGCATAAAAAAGTGTGACAACTGGGAAACAATCTATTAAAGTTGGAGACATTACGATCATACTATGACCAAAAACTAGAATGCGTTGAAACTCACCGTGCCTAAAACCATGCTTTAAAGCTGCATAGTCTGTAACTTTTGATTCTCTAATTTTAAAAATAATGTTTTTATTTTTCAAGAACAAAGTAAAATTACTCAAATTCAGGTAAACATTTTACCATTTTCGTAAATCTTAACAAGTTATCACTATCAAAACATCTGCATTTATGTTAAAATTCCACGGTCTAGAATTATTGGAGGGACGCAAATAATTACCAACAAGAGAAAAAAAAACACCTATTTGATAAGATAATTCACTTTTCCATGCAGTTTTCAGCTGTACTGAACATTTTTATAGTGAAAACATAGCTTAATTCTACTTTTACAAATGATTTAAAAAGAAAATAAAAATTTTCGAAAAATGTTCATAGTTACAGAGTATGCAGCTTTAACTGTTTACTAGTGCCATCTGCTGATAATCTTTGCAAACAATTTAGACCCATATTGCTCCGGATCCAAACTGTTTGACACTAATGGTATTCCTGAAATATTTTTTCGAAAAATGATTTTGAAAAAAATCAACAGATGACAAAATGCACGAAAAATTATCCAGCAAGCAAAGAGTTAAATCCACTAACTTTAAGGTAAACCTCAGATTAATTGTGGGAGACTGAACACTGCATGCGATGGTGTTTACGTGACTATGTCACATGCTAAGTCATTGTTGCATGCATTGGGCAGCTATACACTATTAGGTGACTTTTGAGTGACATTCTGTGAGTGGTTCAGAAATGTCTAGTTGATGTCTATTTAATTGATGCCCTACTTCCACTAGTGTATTGAGGAAATAAGGCACACAAAGTTTTCTTTTTCTCAAAATAAAGATGACACCCACTTTTTTTGTTGTGCCACAGATCTTGATTGTTTGACCTTTGCCTTTCTTGCATTTACCCTCAATCACTTCTTCTCCATGGCTTCTTTCCATTTCAAAAACCTCCTGACACATTCCTCCACTGAGTCAGCAATGATGACAAGGTGTTCCAAGGGAACTCCAGAGCGGAACTCTGGTGACAAGGCCTTCAGCACGATGATGAAGAGCACGTTATTGAGTATGGAGTCCTGATGGAACCTACCCTTCACCATAAATACTTGGCTGTAACCCTCATCAACACTGACACGGCGCCACACATTGGCACACATTCCCTGGACTAAACACATTTACAGTCGTATACGTGATATTGTGTAGATTTTTTTGGCTGCAGTATAGATTTTCAAAGATGGCGGACGTGAGAGACAGCAAGTCGTGAGTACACTTTCATTTGCAAAATATGGCCTGTTAATTTACACCCAGCGGCCAGTTAGAGATGCTAACAAGCTAAGGAAAAATTGAATTTTATGATTTTTCTATTCCCTTTGCGCAGTTTGATCTGTTAAGCAAGAATTTGACAGAGAGAAGTGAGTGACTTGCAGAAAGTGGAAACGAAGCGGTGACCCGACCGATTTCCTTGTTATTTTGTCTTTCTTACAGCAAATATTGCGATTCTTTTAGTATATTCCATAAGCTCAGTCCTTGAAACTCACTCTCGAGTCCTGAAAGCCCAGAGAAACCATCTTGGATGATGATATGCTAAGTTTCAAAATATTGGCCATGATATCGTGTAGACCATGGCTCATTTCCGTGGTGTATCATGTAGACACAATCATGTTTTGTGAATTATGAGACAGTGTAGACACACATTATGGATACCGTGTAGATCCATAAAACTGGCCATCATGAAGCATTTTGTCTGATTTAAGCGTCTCATTGTATTTAGAAAGCCAATATCGTAAGACTCGGTGGATACAAACACTAATAGACTTGATTACCTCTTATACTGATCTGATTCTTCGCTGCACGCCTATTCCATTTTAGCTTACGTACTTTAACCATATGCTCAAAATGAGCATAGCTTATGGTTGTATTTTTACCAATTTTGACTTAAATGATCAGTATATGGTCCCTTCATAAGTTGTATGTATGGTTACAGCTAATTGCATGTCTAGGTCACATGAAATTAAAAGGAATATGAAAATATACCTAGTTAGCCCTTATATTTGGGCATCTAGCATTACCTAGTGTACCTCTACAATGTTTGTTCAAATTATGAATCTGGGATTTAAAAAAAGTGGGGGGGCAATCTTAAGGGGTCTTGTGCTCTACATAGGCTTATATAGGCATACAATAAACACTTTTTTTTTTTTATCTGAAACCTCAAGATCTAGAGCTTTGATATTTGGTATATTAGCATCTGCCAGTGGACATCTACCAAGTTATTGAAAGTATGGCCCTGGGATCAAAAATGCACCACCCCAACAATCTTTACATTGGCGTTAATCTGGACCACTACATGCAAAGAGCCTTGATATTTGATATGAATTATCATCTTGTTTATTCAAGTTTATGAAATGTCGCCTGGCTTAAAAATGGCCCCACTCTTTGGTCACGTATTACACAGGCTTATAATGTGAAAACATAAAAAAAATCTCTTGACTCGAACTGCTAGACATAGCCTCTTTATATTAGGTACACGTATGTAGCATCACGCAGTGGTACTTTTTCAAGTTTGTTCCAATTATGACCCTGGGGCTACAGGTACACCTCAGGGGTGACACATTTTATATTTTTATTTAGAGAGAACTTTTAAGTATCTTCCCATCTGAAACCAAATGCCTTACAGTCTTGGTATTAGGTATGCAAAATCACTAAGTGGATCGCTACTAGGTTTGATATTTTGTATGTAGAATCATCTAATGGTATGTTACCAAATTTGGTTGAATAATGCTTCTGTGGTAAAAACTGGTCTCATACCTGGGCTCTTATGTTAACATTGACATTAACAGTGAAACCTTAAAACAGTCTGTTTGAAACAACTAGGCATACAGCCTTGATATTTAGTATGTAGAATCATCTATGACTTATCATTTCATTTATTCTTTTTTCAAAAAAACTCCAGAAAAGCATCAAAGAACTAGAGGACCTGAAGGTCCTGAGGCGCTCACCTGATCTCCTTAATAATGTTAAAATAGGTCAAGGTCAACCACAGCTTATAATGGAACAAATTTTGTTTTACCATATATGGGGGTTGCAACCATTTTGGTCAAGTGACCTAAACAATCTAATGAATAATCCATCAAACAGCCCAGTGATTTCTGAGAAAAAGATGTTAAGATAGGTGTGTGGCAGTCCAAATGAGTGGCCTTGGATAAAAGGTCACAGGTCAGCTTGACATTTGGTACTTAATATAAAACTATTGTCTCAATAGGTTTAACTATTATGAATTCGGCTTTGACAGTTATAGAAAAATAAACATTTTAAGATTTTCTCCATATAAATGCATTAGGAATCAAATTTGACCTTGCCATAAAGTAGGTCAAGGTCAACCTAGATTCATCATTTGTGCAAACCTAGTAGGGCCCACATCCCCAATGCTACATACCAAGTCCCAAAGCCAATGGCCTTTTGGTTCCAGAGTAGAAGAGATTTAAAGAGTTTTTACCATATATGGGCGTGGTGGCCATGTTAGTCATGTGACCATTACTATTTGGTTCAAATTTACTCCACTCAACTTAAGGAGTCCCCATATAAAATTTAAGTTCAATTGGCCAAGTGGTTTTTGAGATAATGGTGTTTTAATATATTGATGGGCCTCCAATATGAGTGACCTTGGTTGAAAGGTCAAAGGTCAACCTTGACCTTTGGAATTGCCTCTTAACATATCAAGTAAGAACAATGACTTTGGCTTCAACAGTATTAAAAGAATCAACTTTTCCAAAAAAATCCTACTTAAATGCATTAGGAAGCAAAATTTGACCTTGACGTTAAGTAGGTCAAGGTCAACCAAGGATCATCATTTGAACAAACTTGGTAGGCCTCACATCACCGATGCTACATACCAAGTCCCAAGGTCACCGGCCTTCTGGTTCTGGAGAAGAAGATTTTTAAAGGGTTTTTACCATATATGGGCATGTCAGCCATCTTGGTCAGGTGACCAAAACAATTTGCATAAAATCTTGGCTAACTTATTGTAAGGAGTCTTCATATGAAATTTGAGTTCAATTGGCCCAATGGTTTCTTAGAAAACTATGTTTTAATATATTGATGGGACTCCAATATGAGCAGCCTTGTCTGAAAGGTCAAAGGTCAACCTTGACCTTTGGAACTTCTTTATAGCCATTGTCACACTAGATAAAACGTATCAAGTGTGAATAATGACTTTGGCTTCAATGTTTTTTCAAAAAATCAACTTTTCAAAAATTTCCCCATTTAAATGCATTAGGAAGAAAATTTGACCTTGAGGTTAAGTAGGTCAAGGTCAACCCAGAATCATCATTTGAACAAACTTGGTAGGCCCCACATCCCCGATGCTACAACCCAAGTCCCAAGGTCATTGACCTTCTGGTTCTGGAGAAGAAGTTTAAAGGGTTTTTACCATATATGGGCATGGCCGCCATCTTGGTCATGTGACCAGGACCATTTGAACAAACTTTCGTTCCCCCATCCTAAGGAGTCTCCATATGAAATTTCAGTTCAATTGGCCCAGTGATTTCAGAGAAGAAAATTTTTGAAAATGTTGACGGACGACGGACGGACGCCGGAGTCATTGGTATACTAATAGCTCACCTGGGAGCCTTCGGCTCAGGTGAGTTAATAAATGGTTTGAATTCAGATAAGCACAAATAAGGCTAATATTTTGTTGGAGCTTATTTTGTCCAAACCGTTTGCAAAGGTTATCAGCAGAGTAGATACTAGCAGACATAGGGTTATTATCATTAACACCTGGGCATGTCCATTTCTGTTTCTGATCGCCAAAATCAACGTTTTGATCGCAAACAATACACATTGTGGCAATTAATAACATTTTTATGGTTGACAGCTTTGTTTTTGTAGATCCAAAACGATTTATTGGTATAAACGAGTGAACACACAATCTGGTGGCGCCTAAATAGTGTGTTAAAATTCATTTAATATTGTTTTCTTTTTTCTTCATACAAATCTGTGTGTTGTGGTACTCTTTCGAAATTGAGACATACACGTAGAATGGCTACTCTAAAATTTGGTCAAAATCCAGCTATTAGTTTATGTTCATTTCGAGCCTATGGTTAAGGTATGTAAGCTAAAATGGAATATGTATGCAGCGAAAGCCCAGCTCAGTATGAGAGGTAACCCAGTCTATTAGGGGTTTAATCCGTCAAGTCTCACAATATTGGATTTCTAAAATGAATGGGTTGCTTAAATCAGACAATGGGTTGCTTAAATCAGACAAAATGCTTCATGATGATTGGCAGTTTTATGCATCTACACGGTATCAATAAACCTGTGTCTACACAGTATCCATAACCCCTGTCTACACTGTCGCATAATTCACAAAAACTGCTTCTGTCTACACGATACACCATGGAAAAGAGCCCTGGTCTACACGATATCAAGACCGATATTTTGAAACATGCATATCATCATCCAAGACGGTTTCTCTGGGCTTTCAAGACTATAGGGTGAGTTTCAAGGACTAAACTTATGGTATAATAGTAAAAGAATCGCAGTATTTGCTGTTAAAAAGACAAAATGACGAGAAAACAGGTCGGGTCTCCACTTCGTTTCAACTTTCTGCAAGTCACTCACTTCTCTCTGTCAAATTCTTGCTTAACAGATCAAACTGTGCAAAGACAATAGGAAAATCATAAAATCCAATTTTTTCTTAGCCGGTTAGCATCTATGACTGGCCGCTGGGTGTAAATAAACATGGCATATTTTGCAAATGAAAGTGTACTCACGATTTGCTGTCTCTCACGTCCGCCATCTTTGATAATCTATACTGCGGTCAAAAAAAGTCTACACGATATCACGTATACAACTGTGACATTATCCATTCCTAAATACCTACCTTTCTCAGTTCCATCAGATAACCTTCAAAGGGACACAGTCAACTGCCTCCTCTAGGTCCATGAAAACCATATAAAGCCACTTGTTCACTACTAGGTAGTTCTCCACAAAGAATGGATCTCTAGAGCCTCTCAAAGCCAAATTGGGAGTCACCAATAGACACAACCTGTCTTATAAGGCCAACAACAATCCTATCTAGGTTCTTCATCAGCTTGAGTCCTGATTAGTCGCCTCTGTCCAGAGCATCACTCTTGCCCTTGTAAAGGCAGGCAATAAAACTTTGCTCCCAGTCAGTTGGGACCTTGTCATCACCATGATTACCAGTAATTGTAGTACACATGTACTTAACAAGATCACAGATAATGGTGGCACCAGTATCACCTGCTGCCCTGATCATCTCCACCTCTATGCCTGATAGGGCTGCTGCTTTGCCCAACTTCATCTTTGAGATGGCCTTTTCTACCATTTTGAGTGATTGGGAAAGGCAGACCTTCTAGCCATGGTTCATTTGACATGTGTGCAGGCTCTCACTGGAACTCAACGTTGAGAAGCCTTTCATAATGTTCAGCCCATGCATTTTTCTCTGCCTTCTTCCTCATTAACGTTTCCCCAGGGCCATTCTTCACTGGTTTCTCGCCTAAAACATCTTTATTCTCTTTACGTCATCTGGCACAGAGGTTATAAAAAACTTTTTCCATGCTCAACTCAGCTGAGCACAAAATTTATCCTGCTCATAAATGTTTAAATGCCAACAATTGTTGGCATTTTAACATTTATTAGTAGGATAAGTGCAACATCTAAGAGACTTAAAGCAAGACACTTCTTCATTTGTCAGTATTTTAGTTTTTATGAGCAGTTGAAATTGCATGTGCAGTTGAGATGAGCATAAGTTTTATAACCTTTGGGCCTGGTTGTGAGACCAAAGAGACCAAAGATATCAGAGGACTTGTGGTCAATGTTCTTATAGACCACCTTGTCTGCTTCGTGATGTGCATGGTGCACCACACGTGTGGCGATGCCCTTGTAAGTGTCATATAATGCCCATGGGCAGTTGCCAGCCTTCCTTGCTTTTAAAGTTTGGGGCTTGGCTGTGATGGCATCTTCTAAGTCTTTATTCCTACGTCTTTATTTAAAGCTTCACATCCCCATGGGTGGAGCTTATTTGTGCCACATACCTACCCTCTCGTCTTCAACAAACCTGTCTGGAGTTTTGCCCAGACTTCCTCAGTAGTGGTAGCAGCTTCAATTTTCACAAGTGGCCACAGGTTTGAGGATATTTGAGCTTCCACACGTTTCAACAAGGGGTGGAAATTACAGTATAACCTGTCTAAAACAACCACTCAAAAATAGACAAAACAAAGGTCTCAAAGACAAATGGTAGCCTAATGTAGGTGGAAAGAATTGCAGAATGCTCCCCTTGGAGCATTCTGCAATACTTTTGACCTTCATTAAGTGATAATCTTTTTGAGTGGCCGCTTTAGACAGGTTTTACTGTATGCTTTATCAACCATCATGTCTCACACAAGGAGCTGAGGTTGCAGAGCAGCCTCCTCTCCAAGGATCACCTTCATATGTGTAACAAGCTTGCACAGCTTCATTCCAAATAATACAAAGTCGATCAGCGTTGCTTTATTACCTGACATGTCTTTGATGAGGTGATAGTCACTTTTCTTGAAGCATGTGTTGCAAGGAGCAGGCCTCCAGGTTATAAAACTTGAGTTCATTTTCAGACTCAAAATAAAGCGCAATGATTGGCTGCTTGCAGACATGTGTCCGCAATCACATGTCCGCAATCAGCCAATCATTGCGCTTTACTTTGAGTCTGAGAATAAACTCAAGTTTTACAACCTCGAGGCCAGGTAATATGCCAGTGCATATTCCAGGATCCTCTCACCCTCTACATCATACCCACAGCTTCCATGTACTTCTTTGTAACCCGAAGCCTGTACTGCCTATATGACCATTCCAATCCAGGGGATAAAAATATTTCAATATTGCACTTGTCCTGCAGGAAGAGTGACTTACAATTTTTACTCGTCCTGCAAACACATGCACTTGTCCTTTAAAAGCGTATGCAATAAAGAACATTAGGGAGTAATATGTAATATGACTTCCTCAAGAAAATCTTCCCAAAGTACTCGTCCTGTAGGACAAGTGCTTGGGAAGAATTACTCGTCCTTTCTATATTTCACTCGTAATTACGAGCGGACAAGTGGAATTTTTGTCCCCTGCAATCACCACATGGAAAGAGGAATTCTGATGCTGGGATCATTTCAATCATGGCAGGTAGCTGGTCAAAGAATATATCCTTTACAGAATCACTCAGACCAAACTATGGGGCTTAGACAGACAGTGACAGGAAGCAAAGCACATGACCGTAGCCAAGAGAGTCAGAGACTCTTTAACTCAAGTACCTTCCCTATCCACTCCTCTGCCACAAACACTTCCACACCAGAAACATGTTGAAAACTCAAAACAACCTGCATTTTCGTCCGGGTGAGCTAGTTTGTGACGCACATACTGTTTAGCGCCATGTCATTTGAATTATGTCACACATGTAAACAAAGATGGGGGCTCCTGTTCATTTTGAAACACTGACCAGTTTACATGGTTTGAAGCGTAGCAGAATCATTGTATTGATGTCATGAGATACATGTAACATTGAAAACGATATCTGCCCAAAGATTTGAGAAACAAAAAGTGAGGGAGTAGAAATAAATCCTTTTCATGATCTTGAAGATTTCTGTGTCCGATCTTTGCTTTTTCTATGAATCACTTTGATCAAAATTTTCATTTTTTTCATGTGCTGTTATTTTCTCAAAATTTTTGGATGGAATTAAAGAGAAGGCCCCTAAGCATCAGACAAGGTAACAAATTTTCATAAATTCAAGCACCTGTGTCTTGACTGGACAAACACAACAACAAGGCAAACAAACAATTTATTTACATGGCCTCCAGACAATAGTGTGTGATCAAAAAGTTTCTTTTTTAATTTCTCAACCAAAACATATTTTATGGGTGCTCAAAACAACTGTCTCATTAGGGTACTCAAAAGAAGACAGTCGGTTTGAGCACCCATAACATATGTTTAAAATGATGGATAAGAAAATAATCACTATTTTACCAGGCTGCGTATTGCGTATTAATGCAATTTCGTGGACCTGAAAACGCAATTAAATTCATTTCTGTGCGTACCAAAACGCAATAAAAATCCTTGATACTCAATTCGGAACTTTTTTGTAGCGTATGACGCTAAAGTATTCAGTTTGCGATTGTCGTATTTCGCATCACAAGCTGTTGTTGGGTACAAATTTATATACAGCTTGGCGCCGAATCTAGTTTATTAAATTGTAAACCAGTCCAGGAACAGTCTTATCGCTGTTTAGCTATACCCAATATTTACAGGATTACAAAATTTGTCTTGCTTCACAATAACAATGGCGTACTAAGGGCGAAAAAGCCCCAGAACAATTGAATAATATCATATCATAACTTACTCTAATACTGCGTTGGTGGTTCGAGGAATTAAATATGACTTGATAGATACTTTGGATTTTCAAAGTAAGTTGGAAATAGTGATCTCAGATATACTAGTATTGCGAGTGTGCTTTCTAAAAGTGAAACCGAAAGTAAACATAAAATCAGGAGAAACAAGGCTCGGTTTCATTGCTTATTTGCTTTCAGATGGATACCCAATACAAAAACTTGAAATACCCAATTTAAAATTTGAAATACCCAATTAAGCCAAAAAGAGGTGGGTAAATACGCAATTGCCTCCAATCCTTATCTGGAGCTATGTTCACAGAAGACACCACAAACGAGAGCCAAGAGGTCAGCCCTTTCCCAGCAGGTGACCACAAAGCACATATCAACTAGACGCGCACAAAGACATAGCAAACACAAGACAGAACAAAAACATACAAGATCCACAAAAGAAGTCCCAAGGGCATTGACCTTCTGGTTCTGGAGAAGAAGATTTTTAAAGGGTTTTTACCATATATGGGCATGGCGGCCATCTTGGTCATGTGACCAGGACCATTTGAACAAACTTTCGTTCCCCCATCCTAAGGAGTCTCCATATGAAATTTCAGTTCAATTGGCCCAGTGGTTTTAGAGAAGAAGATGTTTGAAAATGTTGACGGACGACGGATGACGGACGACGGACGCCGGAGTCATTGGTATACTAATAGCTCACCTCGGAGCCTTTGGCTCAGGTGAGCTAATAAATGGTTTGAATTCAGATAAGGACAAATAAGGCTAATATTTTGTTGGAGCTTTGATGAGGTGTTAGTCATTTTCTTGAAGCATGTGTTGCAAGGAGCAGGCCTCGAGGTTATAAAACTTGAGTTCATTTTAAGACTCAAAATAAAGCTCAATGATTGGCTGCTTGCGGACATGTGTCCGCAATCACATGTTCGCAATCAGCCAATCATTGCGCTTTACTTTGAGTCTGAGAATAAACTCAAGTTTTACAACCTCGAGGCCAGGTAATATGCCAGTGCATATTCCAGGATCCTCTCACCCTCTACATCATACCCACAGCTTCCATGTACTTCTTTGTAACCCGAAGCCTGTACTGCCTATATGACCATTCCAATCCAGGGGATAAAAATATTTCAATATTGCACTTGTCCTGCAGGAAGAGTGACTTACAATTTTTACTCGTCCTGCAAACACATGCACTTGTCCTTTAAAAGCGTATGCAATAAAGAACATTAGGGAGTAATATGTAATATGACTTCCTCAAGAAAATCTTCCCAAAGTACTCGTCCTGTAGGACAAGTGCTTGGGAAGAATTACTCGTCCTTTCTATATTTCACTCGTAATTACGAGCGGACAAGTGGAATTTTTGTCCCCTGCAATCACCACATGGAAAGAGGAATTCTGATGCTGGGATCATTTCAATCATGGCAGGTAGCTGGTCAAAGAATATATCCTTTACAGAATCACTCAGACCAAACTATGGGGCTTAGACAGACAGTGACAGGAAGCAAAGCACATGACCGTAGCCAAGAGAGTCAGAGACTCTTTAACTCAAGTACCTTCCCTATCCACTCCTCTGCCACAAACACTTCCACACCAGAAACATGTTGAAAACTCAAAACAACCTGCATTTTCGTCCGGGTGAGCTAGTTTGTGACGCACATACTGTTTAGCGCCATGTCATTTGAATTATGTCACACATGTAAACAAAGATGGGGGCTCCTGTTCATTTTGAAACACTGACCAGTTTACATGGTTTGAAGCGTAGCAGAATCATTGTATTGATGTCATGAGATACATGTAACATTGAAAACGATATCTGCCCAAAGATTTGAGAAACAAAAAGTGAGGGAGTAGAAATAAATCCTTTTCATGATCTTGAAGATTTCTGTGTCCGATCTTTGCTTTTTCTATGAATCACTTTGATCAAAATTTTCATTTTTTTCATGTGCTGTTATTTTCTCAAAATTTTTGGATGGAATTAAAGAGAAGGCCCCTAAGCATCAGACAAGGTAACAAATTTTCATAAATTCAAGCACCTGTGTCTTGACTGGACAAACACAACAACAAGGCAAACAAACAATTTATTTACATGGCCTCCAGACAATAGTGTGTGATCAAAAAGTTTCTTTTTTAATTTCTCAACCAAAACATATTTTATGGGTGCTCAAAACAACTGTCTCATTAGGGTACTCAAAAGAAGACAGTCGGTTTGAGCACCCATAACATATGTTTAAAATGATGGATAAGAAAATAATCACTATTTTACCAGGCTGCGTATTGCGTATTAATGCAATTTCGTGGACCTGAAAACGCAATTAAATTCATTTCTGTGCGTACCAAAACGCAATAAAAATCCTTGATACTCAATTCGGAACTTTTTTGTAGCGTATGACGCTAAAGTATTCAGTTTGCGATTGTCGTATTTCGCATCACAAGCTGTTGTTGGGTACAAATTTATATACAGCTTGGCGCCGAATCTAGTTTATTAAATTGTAAACCAGTCCAGGAACAGTCTTATCGCTGTTTAGCTATACCCAATATTTACAGGATTACAAAATTTGTCTTGCTTCACAATAACAATGGCGTACTAAGGGCGAAAAAGCCCCAGAACAATTGAATAATATCATATCATAACTTACTCTAATACTGCGTTGGTGGTTCGAGGAATTAAATATGACTTGATAGATACTTTGGATTTTCAAAGTAAGTTGGAAATAGTGATCTCAGATATACTAGTATTGCGAGTGTGCTTTCTAAAAGTGAAACCGAAAGTAAACATAAAATCAGGAGAAACAAGGCTCGGTTTCATTGCTTATTTGCTTTCAGATGGATACCCAATACAAAAACTTGAAATACCCAATTTAAAATTTGAAATACCCAATTAAGCCAAAAAGAGGTGGGTAAATACGCAATTGCCTCCAATCCTTATCTGGAGCTATGTTCACAGAAGACACCACAAACGAGAGCCAAGAGGTCAGCCCTTTCCCAGCAGGTGACCACAAAGCACATATCAACTAGACGCGCACAAAGACATAGCAAACACAAGACAGAACAAAAACATACAAGATCCACAAAAGAAGTCCCAAGGGCATTGACCTTCTGGTTCTGGAGAAGAAGATTTTTAAAGGGTTTTTACCATATATGGGCATGGCGGCCATCTTGGTCATGTGACCAGGACCATTTGAACAAACTTTCGTTCCCCCATCCTAAGGAGTCTCCATATGAAATTTCAGTTCAATTGGCCCAGTGGTTTCAGAGAAGAAGATGTTTGAAAATGTTGACGGACGACGGATGACGGACGGATGACGGACGACGGACGCCGGAGTCATTGGTATACTAATAGCTCACCTCGGAGCCTTTGGCTCAGGTGAGCTAATAAATGGTTTGAATTCAGATAAGGACAAATAAGGCTAATATTTTGTTGGAGCTTTGATGAGGTGTTAGTCATTTTCTTGAAGCATGTGTTGCAAGGAGCAGGCCTCGAGGTTATAAAACTTGAGTTCATTTTCAGACTCAAAATAAAGCTCAATGATTGGCTGCTTGCGGACATGTGTCCGCAATCACATGTTCGCAATCAGCCAATCATTGCGCTTTACTTTGAGTCTGAGAATAAACTCAAGTTTTACAACCTCGAGGCCAGGTAATATGCCAGTGCATATTCCAGGATCCTCTCACCCTCTACATCATACCCACAGCTTCCATGTACTTCTTTATAACCCGAAGCCTGTACTGCCTATATGACCATTCCAATCCAGGGGATAAAAATATTTCAATATTGCACTTGTCCTGCAGGACGAGTGACTTACAATTTTCACTCATCCTGCAAACACATGCACTTGTCCTTTAAAAGCGTATGCAATAAAGAACATTAGGGAGTAATACGTAATATGACTTCCTCGAGTAAATCTTCCCAAAGCACTCGTCCTGTAGGACGAGTGCTTTGGGAAGAATTACTCGTCCTTTCTATATTTCACTCGTAATTACGAGCGGACAAGTGGAATTTTTGTCCCCTGCAATCACCAAATGGAAAGAGGAATTCTCATGCTGGGATCATTTCAATCATGGCAGGTAGCTGGTCAAAGAATATATCCTTTACAGAATCACTAAGACCAAACTATGGGGCTTAGACAGACAGAGACAGGAAGCAAAGCACAAGACCGTAGCCAAGATGATTCTGTCAGAGACTCTTTAACTCAAGTACCTTCCCTATCCACTTCTCTGCCACAAACACTCGCACACCAGAAACATGTTGAAAACTCAAAACAACCTGCATTTTCGTCCGGGTGAGCTAGTTTGTGACGCACATACTGTTTAGCGCCATGTCATTTGAATTATGTCACACATGTAAACAAAGATGGGGGCTCCTGTTCATTTTGAAACAGTGACCAGTTTACATGGTTCGAAGCGTAGCAGAATCATTGTATTGATGTCATGAGATACATGTAACATTGAAAACGATATCTGCCCAAAGATTTGAGAAACAAAAAGTGAGGGAGTAGAAATAAATCCTTTTCATGATCTTGAAGATTTCTGTGTCCAATCTTTGCTTTTTCTATGAATCACTTTGATCAAAATTTTCATTTTTTTCATTGGCTGTTATTTTCTCAAAATTTTTGGATGGAATTAAAGAGAAGGCCCCTAAGCATCAGACAAGGTAACAAATTTTCATAAATTCAAGCACCTGTGTCTTGACTGGACAAACACAACAACAAGGCAAACAAACAATTTATTTACATGGCCTCCAGACAATAGTGTGTGATCAAAAAGTTTCTTTTTTAATTTCTCAACCAAAACATATTTTATGGGTGCTCAAAACATCTGTCTCATTAGGGTACTCAAAAGAAGACAATCGGTTTGAGCACCCATAACATATGTTTAAAATGATGGATAATCACTATTTTACTCTGAAAAACTTCTCTTCTCTCGTCCTATGTTCACTTTATAATTAATATAGGACTTAAGTTAAGAGTGTGTAACAAAAATTTAATTTCTTATTTCTAGTGTTGTATCGATGATCGATTATAATCGATGATCAATCGAAAATTTCTTTCGATTCTACTAATCGATTGTGTTTGGTAATAATCGATTATAATCGAAAAGATTTGCACCTGGCTCACTTGCAAGCTACTATTCTAAATTTGCAACTTTGCTACAAGAAAAAGCAATCCATGATCTTTAAGGTTTATAGAATGTGAGGAGTAAAGAAATATACATTATTTTAACTGTAATTACAGCAACTAAGAAGTCTTCAGTGCACACCTTAACCCTTTGTATATGGTAAATGTTCTAAAATTTCGAACACCCTAAAATTACGAACACCTAAAATTATCGCCGAAAATAATTTTCAAAACATCCTAAAAAATCGAACACTGCCCTTTTTCGGAAAAATGAATTTCTAAAATTACGAACACACGTTATTTTCGGCGGAAAACCAATGTCCGTTTTATCTGTTTGTGTCCCATCTGTGTTCGGTATACTTCTACCGTACAGCGCGTGAGCGGTAGCGACATTTGGAAGGTTCCATTCTACTTAGATGGGTAATCTGGCACGTGACGTTCTATTTCGCATGCCAGCGCGCGACGTTATACGTTATTCAAGGTCACCAGCAATGACGAACTTGATGCACGGACAAGTTCCTGCAACGATTCCGAAACTGCTTCGACTAACCCTATTGAGTATATGTATCCACCCAAATGGCTAAGATCATTATTTATTACTGACCAAACATTGACCTTCAGGCCGCGATTCGGCTAATTATACGTGAATTGAGCACGTTGACACACGCAGAGCAATTCTCAATAGTGTGCTGTTCATGTACATGTGACACGTGCTTGTTTTTTTCTAAAACACTAGCCCCGAAGAGAGAGAGAGTTGCGGAAAATGAGACGATTACTTAGGCGAGAGAGGATAAAATACGTTGATGTATAGTGATCGCCGTGGACGTTTGCAACACAAGGGGTCATTCGGTTTCGTGCAAAATGCAGAGAAAATCGTGCAAGTCGCACGTTTGTTTTTTTCTCACCGAGACATCCAATGCGGAAAATAAAGCCACCGTATATTTAATATTATTACCGACATGCCTGCAAGAACTCACATGTGGTCATCATCTCATTTTTATTCATGGTACTTTACCGTAAACTTAAGGCTTAAATATGTATGAGACTGACACCCCTACTCTCCCACCCCCCCCTTTTAAAGGATTTCCCAGTTCGGCAATATGTCCAAGCTGCGTGCGACAAGGAGGGCAATATTCTATCAGTCTATGCGTGTGCTCTTTTCTTGAACACAACTCGGACCCGAGCATGAAATCAACTTGCGTGGAGCCCCATATGACCTGGTAAAGACCCTGCTGGAACTTATGACAGATGTGATCAGCAAAGGCTCAGGAGAGCATGTGTGTTTGCACAATCTCGTCAGGGTCTCGCTCACTAACAAAGCTTAAACAGGATGAAGACTCGAGCCAAATAAAAATTCTAGACATCTACGTACGTTGTCTTTAAAATACTTGTCGGCGGTTTTCTAGGTACATGTAATAATGGCTATTCCTATCAATCAAATTCCTCAAAATGGAACATTTAAACAAACTGTTGAGCCGATCGCGGCGTGTCTGTTTGTCCTCATGAAACTGCACATGGAAGGTCCTACAAGTGCATTACCGGTATAATGTACGCACAGACTCACATACATGTACCAAGAAATAAATTTGATTGTAGCACGATTCTGCATCTTGATGAATTTAATATTTACATATTTAATTTCATGAAATAAGCCAGTTCATAAGATTATGGTACCTATCGCATATGCGAGCAGCGAAGGCTCAGACAAGCCTGCGCATCCGCGCCTTAACTGCCCACATAAACAATGAAAGTGCATGCAGTGGCTGTGAATTTAAAATCAGTAAAGCCCTTGAGATAATCGGGACATCTCAGAATTCGCTTTATTTACCACACGTCTGTAGAAGTATGTACCCGTTTGTTGTTTGTTACATGCGAAGATCAGCCTGCGCACTGCACAGTCTTATCAGCACCTTTGATTCTAGAACAAAACATGAAACATTTTGTCGGGCAAGTTCTGGGCCCAAACTGTCTGCTAAATTAGTTTGTCACAGCCTCTTTGGGGAGGGGGTTGTGGGCCTCCTAGGTCCCACCCTGGGTCCGGCACTGCTAAAAGTATCAGCAGCAGACAAAAGGACAGGGTAATGGTTCACGGACATGTTTGAGATCAAAGAAGCCGACTATCAGACCACCTGTTGTTTTTGTTTTAAGACTCGGGTAGCACGCGATGGCCCTGGCGCACGAAAGCGAACTTAGCACACAAAACATTATTGCCTAGCTGTGTCTCCTTTTCATGGGTTTGCATGAAATAAAAAAACAATTTCAATGAACTCGAGCATGAAACGGCGCACTGCATGCATGAAAAACTAGATTTGTGGTACTTGTCTGAATTTTTCATTTTCATTGAGATATGAATGTACCCAGCGTATCGTACGCATCGGCTCGAAGCCAATATATCATAAATTGAGCCGCGACACAATGCATTTTGACGAGTATAGACTCAGACGAGCCTGTGTAGCCTCCTTTTAAGCTTACAAACTCCAAACGATGTTCAGTCAGTAGCTTAACACTCATAGAATATTCAAGCGACTAGCAAAGGCTCTGAGCAGACTGTGCATATGCGCAGGCTGATCTGAGGCTTTGCTGGTCTCACATACCAAGTTGTTGGAAATCTCAGGTCACGGCTCAATTATATTCTTTCGAGGCATCGGACGCAAAGTCGGACGTTCGCTTTCATTATTAATTTTTGGTATGCCTGTTTGCCCCTGATTTGGTTTGGCAAGACGTCGGAGATCTTCTGCATCCAAACTATTTGCAAACTTTGAAAGCAGATGGTAGAGAGAGAGAGAGAGAGAGGGAGGAGAGAGACCAGCACTTGCATACGATTCTCTTTTAATCTCGAAAAATATCATGTATCAGTAGGGTGCTGAAAATGATACTTGGAGATACTTCTCGTGCGCATCGGCTTTTGCACGACAAAGTCTGATATTCGACAGTATTGACGCTTTGCATGCTTCCTATCGCATGCCCAAATGTTTAAATTGACAAAACATTCTTTCCTGAATTCCATTCGGATCTGTTCTGAACTCTGACAACGTTTTTTTCTTCTTTTTTAAGGGAGAGAGGATCCAAATATCACAAAAAGCGGGCCATCATCGGCCCGCCAGCAAAACGCCTATAAATGGCGTTTCGCTGGGGTGCTGATTTTGTTTGATTTGATTCTTTACGTCCACTCAACAATCTTTCAGTTATGCGGGACGAATCTTCCTGGGTTGAACCAGTACTAAGCTAGGATAAATGTGTCTTGCTCAAGGACCACAACGCAGTGACGCCGGTGAGGCTCGAACCCGCGGCCCTTCGGTCTCGAGTCTAGCACTCTACCACTGAGCCACTGCTGATGATGACCCAATTTTGAATGCTGGCTTGGTAGTTTTTGAGAATTTCAGGGGATCCGGTCCAGTATTGGTAAGAAATTCTATGTTTTTGTGATTTTTTAGGTGGGGGGGGGGGCGTTCAGATCCCCTGTCGCCCCTCTGGATCTGCGCATGGGACCAGACTATGTCTACACTTATTGAGATATACTGAAAACCGATTTTATCGTGCGCATCGGCTTTTGTACAACACTGTGTGTACTTTCTATAGATTCACAAGTAGAGAGAGAGAGAGAGATGCGTGTTCTTTTTGAATTTCGTCATTTTTTGAATCCTTAATGCATACTTTGACAAACAGTGAAGGCCCAGATGTCAGGGTCTACACTGTTTGCTTATACAAAAACCATCTTCAAAGAAAGAAATACAATTTTATTTGGAAATCATAGTCTGTGACCCCTTGATGTATAAAATGGACCAGTTTGAAACCAGAAGGAAGAATCCATTAGTACATAAAGGGTTAAAATGTCAATGGCTGGTAAATTGAGTTTGCTGTCAGGACCAGTTGTGATAAGGTACTGTATATAAAGTGACATGAAACTGATGCTTACAATTTTTAAGTTGGCAGTACAAGGATATAGACTTTATATGGGATGTAACCTTTCATTTGTTAACATTCGATTATAATCGATCATCAATCAAAACCTCCTGACCGATTATTTTCAATGATCGATTATGAAAAAGCCAATAATCGAACAACACTACTTATTTCTCAACCAAAACATATGTTGTGGGTACTCAAAAGAACCGTCTCAATGAGACGGTTCTTTTGAGCATCCAAAACATATGTTAAAATTGATTGGTAAGAAAATATGTACAATTTTACACTGAAATTTTTTGTTTATCTTAACCTGTGTTCCTACCTTTATCAACTTGTAGACTGAAGGCATCATCATACATATCTTTATATGTATCATCTTCTGTTGCTTCAAGTTTACTCTCTGTTCCCACTAAACTCTTAGCATCTGTATAGTTATCTAAGATATCATCAAGAGACTCCAGGGACTTGGTTATTTCTGCTATTCTGAAACATTTAGAAACACATCTTTATATATACATCAGTCCAATATCTCGTCTAGAGATTAATAGAGGATCTTACATGAGTGCTCATGTTTTATTGAATTTATTAACCGAGTTGGGAGAAAGAGATAAAATGCGAGGCTTGCCGAGCATTTTATCTCTTTTTCGCAACGAGTTTAATAAATTCAATAACACAAGAGCACGAATGTTAGATTCTATTTATCATATGATATTAGAATACTTAAAAACTGCTTTTTTGGTGTGAACACGTCAAGAGTTTCCCTTATTTTACACAACGTTATTATGGACGTCATTACGTTTCCCGTAAATCGATAAACCACTAGTGGTTTACAGATTTTATTGCATGGTGTTATATCACTCTCAGACACGACGTCATGTGATAAATAAAAGTAATGCATATGTGAAATTTGAAAGAAAGAGGGTGATACATGACTTAGAGTGTCCACAAGAGCTAACAGACAGGATGTGGCCATTTTGGCAACCATCTTGGTTATCAATCATTTGACAAAACCTAGGGCGAGGGTTTTATGAAAGTAATCAATTTATGAAATTTAGAAGATATCTGAGGTGATAAATGACTAAGTAAGAGTGTCCACAAATGCAAATGGGCAGGCGGTGGTTATTTTGGTGGCCAGCTTGGTTAGTATTCATCCAACAAAACACATAGTGGAATATGGGTGGGATTTTGATGAAAGTACAGTCGACTCTCGTTAGCTCAACTATGTGTAACTCAATACTATCACTTATCTCGACCTGACGGCCCGGTCCCGGTATTTATCCCTATATATTATTGCAATTCCACAACGTTTATCTCGACAACGGCTAAGTCAATAAAACTGATAACTCGTTCCGAAAAACTGGTCCCACTGATCAATTTTAGTGTATTTTACAACGCCTAACTCGATTCCATTTCATAAGAAATTACCTTTTATCTGAATGTGTCTCCAATTAATCCACCGCTTTCAACGTTAATTATCCCCATTAAAACCACCAATTGTTTGATCACTTGGTCCACGTGTGACACATGCAGTTGTAAATGAGTGTGGTGTATATGTATAATTACATAATTGACCGCGGTCGCCGAATTCTATTGATCTATTGTGGTACAACTTCAAAGCGGCTACATGAGCTAATGTGTCATATTTGAGCAATCTCTGTCCGATGACTGCTCGTTTTAAATATGGACAAAGTATAATTTAATTGTTTCTCGGGCCAATTTTTTTATTTTGAAAACAGACTTGCGCGTTTAAGGCTATTTTCGGACATTGGTCATGTCATGACAAAAATAGATTAGGAAGGCATATGCACATCAAGCCGACGAAAATTAAAACGTGCATGTACACTGTTGGGGCTGAAAATATGACGACTTACGGAAGGGTAAAACCTGCGACCGCGGGACCAGTTGCCGACTGAAAACGCTTTATTTATTTTATTTTGTCTTAGAAAGTGAAAAAAATAGTCATAGTGTCAGGACTGTAGCGGTACCTGAGAAATTTTGATTTTTCAATTTCAAATGTCAATTGATTCTTGGGTCAATTCATCCCGCAGTTTATTAATGAAATAGCTCCGTATAACGATCTATTAATGGACGAGTTGAACGTGAATTATTTCGCCCCAAAATGGTAGGTATACGTCATGATTTGGTTACCTATAACTACTGATAACTCGACATATTTTGCCCAGTCCCTTGAAATTCGAGGTATCGAGAGTAGACTGTAATCCATAAATCATATGAAATAAGGAAGAAATTGGGTGATAAATGACCAAGTTGGAGTGTCCATAAGTGCAAACTGAGAGATTGTGGCCATCTTGGTTAACCCATTTTCAAACTTGGATTAGAATTTGATGAAAGTACACCCTATATGAAATTTGGAAGAATTAGAGTGATAAATTACCCAGTTAGAGTGTCCACGAGTGCAAACAGACAGGCGGATGCCATTTTGGTGGCTGTCTCGGTTTTCGTTCATCTGACAAAACCCACATTTGAACTTGGGAGAGAGTTAGAGTGATGAAGTTATAGTGTCCACAAGTACAAACCACGAGGCAGCAGCCATTTTGATTTTCATTTTGATTATCGTTCATTGGACAAAACCCACATTTGAATTTGGGTGACAGTTTGAAGAAAGTAATCCATATATGGAATTTGGGAGAAATCAGGTGATAATTGACTAAGTTAGAGTGTCCACAAACAGACTGATGATGTAGGACAAGCTGAAAACAATACAGCACCTAAAAATGATACTATTGCCTAAAGACATACAATACTTACTGGCCTTTTTTCAGTGAGAGTTGATAATTCTCATTATTATACCTCACGTGAGTTTCCCATACAAAACTTCCATAGACGAACGACTGATATTTTATATTATTATACCTCACATAGAATTCCTATGTAAAACCTCCATAGGCCAGCAGGTGCTAATTTCGACTATCACCCTGCGATAATTTTGACTATTACATGCGAGCCGCAGATGCGCGTACGGTTCGTTTACTCGAGGAGACGCTAACTAGTACATGTATGAGCCATGACGTGATCACTTAAAACTCCCAATAACTTCGTTATTTGTGGACAGAAACATAAAGTGTGGGTACTCGTTTTCTTAGTTAGAACAAGCGGAACACTTTGAAACCAAAATTGAGCAGATCAGGCGAAATTTTCTGTTTTGCAACAAAACCGCATCATCTACAGCAACTCCATTTAGCCTACAATGTTGATTTCCGCTACGCTGCAAGCTAAGTAGCCTTAAGTGTTTGAAGCCATCAGTGATTATTAGGCACGATTTGTTTACGATCACGACCAGCTTGAGGACTCAAACTGTTTACAGGCGCAATCCTTTTGTGCAAGATATTATTTCAATCATTCCTACTTTTTCACACATTGCGTTGTCTTTGAAACTTCTCTCACCATGGTTAGAAAATAAAGGAAAAATGTTCGGTTGCGCCTCGGTTGATAATCACATTCCTTGGGATGATATTTTCGACTAGCACCCTCTCAAGAATGTTATATTTATATAATATCACCCGCTGCTATAGCGACGGTGAATACTGTCACTCGTTTGCCATAGCAGCGGGTGATATTATAAAATATCAGTCGTTCGTCTGATGCGCAACGGCAATGCGCGTACAGTTCGTTCACGTCAGGATACGTTTTACAGCAATGGCGGACATGAGGCATGATTTTGGCCATTTTCAACTCCCAATAACTTCGTTGTTCATGGTCAGAAACATAAAGTGTGGGTACTCGTTTTCTTAGTTAGGACAAGCGGAACATGTTGACCAAATTTGAGCGGATTTGGCGAAGTTTTCTAGTTTGCATCAAAATCGCACACGGCAGAGTATCTTCATTTACATGACTCTGCTTGGTGTGAAGTTTGTTGTCATCAGTTTTTATGACGTAATTTATTGAACCGAATATCATCCCTCGAAATATGATTATCAACCTCGGCTGCGCCTCGGTTGATAATCACATTCCTCGGGATGATATTTTCGACTATCACCCTCTCAGGGAATGTAATATTTATATATTATCTTCATGACACTTTCTAAGTGTCATCTGTAGTAGTACTGACTTCTCCTTGCAGAGCACAGTGGCTCAGCTGATAGAGCGTTAGACTGAAGATCGAAGGGTTGTTGGTTGGAGCCTCGCCAACAAGGGAGTGACTGTGTTGTGTCCTTAAGCATGACACTTTATCCATTCAACCCAGGAAGACCCATCTGGATATGGCTGAAAAATTGTTGACTGGGTCATTAAGAATCAAACCAAATGAAAAAAGTCAATAAGCAATGCTTATTAGATACCCCCCACACAGTAAGAGTCGGTGAAAAAACTTGGCAAGTTATAGTTCAAACCAGCAGACCTTAGTTTTGAAAAGAAGACTTCAGTAGAATCTGTGCAAATAAAAATTATAAACTCATTCATGCATGTGTTCAATTTGTCTACATTGTATTGGCAAAGTATCAAATTGCTCTATCAAAAGCTGTGGTAGGAGTTGATCGGCCGATAATGGCACTATCCATGCATATACAAAAGCCATATAAGGGAATAATTGTCTGAGTTCTCATAGCTGTCATTTTGTCAAAAATTTTTTTTTTTTATCAAACTCCATCATGCATATGGTCAATGTGTCTTAATCGTATAGGCAAAGTATCAAATTGTTCCATCAAAAGCTGAAGTAGGAGTTGATCGGCCCATGAAGGCACCATCTATGCTTATACAAAAGCCCTATTAGGGAAAAATTGTCTAAGTTCTCACAGCTGTCATTTTGTCAAAAAATATTTTTTCTGAACCAAACTCCTTCATGCATATGTTCAATGTGTCTACATTGTATAGGAATAGTATCAAATTGTTCCATCAAAAGCTGTGGTAGGACTTGATCGGCCCATGAAGGCACCATCTATGCTTATACAAAAGCCCTATTAGGGAAAAATTGTCTAAGTTCTCACAGCTGTCATTTTGTCAAAAAATATTTTTTCTGAACCAAACTCCTTCATGCATATGTTCAATGTGTCTACATTGTATAGGAATAGTATCAAATTGTTTCATAAAAAGCTGTGGTAGGAGTTGATCGGCCTGTGTATGGCCTATAATAGCATAAGCATAAAACCCTATATAAAAACCCATTTAGAACTACAAAGGGAAATAACTCTACTAGAATTGGCCCCTAGCCCTTACTTTTTTGTCTAAAGTATTTGTCTTGCATATATGAACATGTTTGCAAGGTTTGATGAAAATCCAGCAATGACTCTTCAAGATATTAAGGAAACAAAACGTTACGGACGGACGGAAGGACAGACGGACGGACGGACGCACACACACACGCACGCACGGACAACGTGAAAACAGTATACCCACCACAAACAAAGTTTGCGGGGGGGGGTATAACAAACAAAAACCCAATTTCTCCAGCACCATTTCACACAAAGATAAAGGGAGATAACACTTACTGGTCTTTCTTCAGTGAGAGTTGATAATTGTCATTATCTTCATGACACGCCTGTCTAAGTGTCATTTCTAGTAATACCGACTTCTCTTTCACCAAATCACATAAGGAATTAACATCTTTAAGGTATTTCTCTTGTTGTATTGCCATCATTTTAGATCTCCGCCTTACAAGGAAACCTCGAACAACTGTGAAAGAATAAAACACAAAGTTAACATTTGAGGTACTGAAGTATAAAACCCAAAGTCATTATTTGTGCTACGGTAAATGCTTAAAGTAATTCAAACACCTTTCTCTTTGCGTTTTCAAATAAAATGTTAGTTTTCAGGGCTGGAATTCACAAATTTAGTGTCAGAATAACTAACAGGGAAGACCCTGATCAGACTGCTTCTTCAGAAGCAGTCTGATCTGGGTCTGCACTGTTTGTTTAGTTCTTTTGGGCAGGAAATTTGTGTTCTAACATTTAGAACATCTACTGTAGTTCACAAAATTTTGGTGGTATCCCATATGTTTTTTCACGGTTTGAGGTTTTACTCCCCAGTCAATAGCTATGGTCATGTCGAGATGGTCAGTTCACCTGTCCACACCTTTTTCCTTGGCAAGCGTGACTTAGTGGTTAACAAGTACTTTGTGCATATACGAGGGGCATTTCGAAAGTATTTAGCATGGCATCATAACTCCACAATGCGTTGATAAAATGCTATCAAATAATACATTTTTGTAAACCAGAATTCAACGGCTACTTGATGATTTAATTTTTGTCGAAAAATGACTCGGTGTGTGCGTGCAGGGCACGCTCAAAATGAGTAGGGTTTAAACACTGGCTGAAATTTTTAAGAAAAACATTTGTAAAAAACGAAGGAAAATTGGGGACTTTATTTACGATCATGGTTCGACAAATTAGCGATTTGGTGCCAACTTAATTTTTATTAAAATATTTTATGCGATCACTGCTTGCATGACTTATACCTTTACATTAGAAAAATGTTGACTAATAGAGAAATGGTAAACTTTCAAAAATGAGACTTTTTTTGATTATTCCTTATATCATTACTATAAATTGTGTCATTACAGGAAGCCGAAAAATGCCAATTGAGTATATGTTTTGCTTTATTTGTAGGGAACAATCATAAATATTATTTCGTCGCGCAAAAAGTGTGGCTAGTTTAGTTCTGTATTCAAGAAAATTATTCCTAATAACATTACCCCTACTTTTCAAGAAGTGGGTAACTTATCCCCTAACATTTTGTCAATGGCTTGAGAATTTCTCATAATATCGCATTAACCGTTACAAAATTGATAGATTTCTACTCTCAATGTATTTTTACTTTTTTGTTTGCCACCGTTTTCAATTGAAATGATCCAGAACATCAATTCATAGCTAAACTTACTCTGCCCCATTGGAAGATTATAAGAGTTATCTTCCCTTTGTTCTAGTTTACAAAATTTGTTTTGGTTTCAATACAAAGAGCATAAAGTGTGTTTGACAAAAATATTAACGCACAGCGTTTTTAAACTTCCATTGGTTATATATTTTCAAAATATGTGCATTGTGACATGTGATTTTTAGTCAGAAAAATTAGTGCATTGTTTTCTAGACGGTTTTGGTATTGCTGTTCCAATATTTAGTTATTAGAAACACCCAATTGTATAATAACTGAAACCAGATTTTGGCCTACCAAATGGTACAAAATTATCTAATCTCAAAAACTATCATTAATGTTCCGCACACTTTTCAAAAGGTAAAATGTTATATTTTCCACTTAAATTTTGCATTTTCCAGTATACAATCAGTACATGTATTCAAAATAATATTTTTCGTGTCTGCATTATAATATCCTCATGAAATTTGTGCCATAAAATTGAAGAAAGATAGCTCTTTAAAATAATACCAATCATGATAGGGTTTGTAAATCAGTTACTGAGATAAAAACCATGCTAAAGACTTTCCAGATGCCCCTCGTACTTTTGCTTGTAGCTGACACCAACCTTTCTTGAATCCGTAGAAGAGGATAATGACCATAGAACTATTCATAATGAATCTCCACGAAAGTATGGGACCAAACTGGTATGGAACTCATGGCCCCTGGATCTGTAGTCGGACTCGCTAGCAGCTGCACTATGGGGCCAGGTATATCCCATATGTAGAAAATCATTCTTTAAGCAAGCATGCCCAGTTATCTAGTGAGACTAGAGACCTGAAAGATGTTCTGAGCCTTCATCTATATCCTTACTTTGTGTGTGGGAGCACTGAAGGCTCTGTCAGTGGTTTGCCCAGGCCTGTTGGAGCCTTCACTGCTTGCATAATGTTATATAGAGGATCTTACATGAGTGCTCATGTTTTATTGATTTTATTAAACGAGTTGGGGAAAAGAGATAAAATGCGAGGCTTGCCGAGCATTTTATCTCTTTTTCGCAACGAGTTTAATAAAATCAATAAAACAAGAGCACGAATGTTAGATTCTATTTATCATATGACATTAAGAGTACGCAACGTTGTTATGGACGTCATAACGTTTCCCGAAAATCGATAAACCACTAGTGGTTTACAGATTTTATTGCATGGCGTTATTTCACTCCCAGACGCGACGTCATATGATAAAATTACTTAAATCTCTTTTCCCAAACATGCTTTAATAATTTCATTAATACATGATCTCTCTTGTAAGATCCTCTATTTAATTATAAAATTACACCACTTAATTGACCAGAAGTCTGAAATGTGTATAGCATGAAAAAACATAAGGTACTCAGGCCCAGAGGTTATAAACTTTTTTCGTGCTCAACTCAATTGAGCAGGAAATTTCAACTGCTCATAAAAGCTAAAATACCGACAAATTAAGAAGTTTCTCAGATCTTGTAGTTATCAATTTTTGGAATTTTAACATTTATGAGCGGGATAAATTTTGTGCTCAGCTGAGTTGAGCATGGAAAAAGTTTTATAACCTCGAGTCCAGTGTGCATTTTTAAGAGCATGAGTACTTATTAGGTCAAATGTGGCATTCATTTTGGCGGTCAATACTCTTACCAGACTGTGCAGTTGTAACTTTCCTCTGAGATTCTCTCGTCAGATGGTCCAGTCTGTCCATTGCGGTCTTCTTAACAAACATTTTTGTCTTGCCAAACTGAAACAGAGAGAACAACATGATGATTGTCAAGCTTTAACTCTTAATGCACCAATCACAACAAAAGTCGTCTGCTTCTGCTGAAATATTTAAGAAGCCTCTATGGCAAACAGTGTGGACCAAGATCAGTCTATTCTGGGTCCACACTGTTTGCTTCTATACTTAATTTGTCAGTAATGTTAGGCAATTATTTGCAGCAGATGACATCAGCAGACAACATTTTCAGATGCATTTTTTTCTTAGGGTTAACTCTTTACTTGCTAGGGGTGACCTTTGTCATCTGCTGATAACGTTTGCAAACAATTTGGACCCAGATCAGGACGGACAGAACGTCCGTCCTGATCTGGATCCAAACCATTTTACAATCTGATAGTATTACTGAAACAGAAGCTTTAACACTTTCCTTGAAAGCGGAGACTTTTGTCATCTGGGTCCAAACAATTTGACATTCTGATAGTGTTCCTGAAAGAATTTTTTGAAAAAGTTGATTTTGAAAAAATTGTCAGCAGAGGACAAAAGTATGAAAGATTACCCAGCAAGCAAAGAGCTTATTATGTATAAATCAATGAAATACTGTAAAATATTAGTTGCTCATAACATTAGTTAAAAAAGTTGACAGTATTTTGTTAGTGAAACAACCAAAACATATTTTATTCCATTCCATATAAGATAAAATACAGCCAAACTTTCATGGTTAAAACATCTTTGAGACTATTGAAATGTGTTTAAGACAGGGGTATAGTTCCAGCCACTGAGAATCAATTATGGCATCAGATCTTGAGGCTTAATGAGGAAAATATCTAAGACTTTCAAAAAAAAAAATAAGAGTATATTATGTGCACTCATTAGAATTGCTTCATTTACACACAACATACCTTTTGAAGAGGAAATGAAACAAAACAACCTAAACCATCATAAATATATGGATGTCTGGAACTATATAATTTTCTTGGCACTCAAGAGGGAGTTCAAACTAGAATTGTCAGAGAATCTGACTAAAGCCCTGCTGCAGCGCTTTTCTTCCAAGAAAAAGGCCAAGTTCTAATTTAAAAGTTATTTAGCAGGAAAATCTAAAGATATTGAGCAGGAGCAAATTCTGACATCAATCAAGGGCCATAACTCTGTTACCAACTAGATCTTGTCAATATGAATGCATATGTAAAATTTGGTGAAATTCTGCCATTTTGTTAGCAAGATATTGAACGGAAACAAAATTTTGGCGTAAATCAAGGGCCATGATTCTGGTACAAATGTGGGAAAAATGATGTGCAACAATCCCAAGCTAGATCTTGTCAATATGAATGCATATAAAATTTGCTGAAATTCTGTCAATTTGTTCTCGAGATATTGAGTGGAAACGAATTTTTGGCGTAAATCAAGGGCCATAACTCTGGTACAAATGTGCGAAAAATGACGTGTAACAATCCCAAGCTAGATCCTGTCAATATAAATGCATATATAAAATTTGGTGAAAATATGTCATTTAGTTCTTAAGATATTGAGCGGAAACGGAATTTCGGCGTAAATCAAGGGCCATAACTCTGGTACAAATGTGCGAAAAATGATTTGTAACAATCCCAAGCTAGATCTTGCCAAGATGAATGCATATATAAAATTTGGTGAAATTCCTCCAATTGGTTCTCAAGATATTGAGTGGAAACGAAGTTTTGATGTAAATAAAGGGCCATAACTCTGGTACAAATTTCCTAAAAATGACGTGTAACAGTCCTAAGCTAGATCTTTTCAATATGAACGCATATATAACAAGTAGCCGAATGGGCGACGATCACTCACCTGGGAGCCAGCATAATGTTTGGAGATACATTAATTTATGATGCTCAAAGGCAGGTACGAGGGTTATCCAATAAAGAATGAGACTTTCTTCATAGTCTGAAAACCTATGTGTGCATTTAGTTAAAATTCATCATAACGATAATATGACATCTTGGTAATTCAGGAATAGAAACAATATGTTTGTGATTGATCAGTTGTGATAGTAACGGGATGTTTCGTTGAAGGACTTGAAGATGCATGGCCACGTTTGTATTATTTTTTGCATACCTATGGTCATTTAAAGTCGTTTATTTTCGATCACAGATATAATTTAACCTCCCTATATCATTTCTTCAACTGAACAGTCTTAGTGTTGCATAACGTTCTATAAAAGAAGAACCAAATATGCATATCCTTTATTTTGGTTGCCTAGCAACCAATTTACTCGATTTTTTAAAAACACACTACTTTGCGCTGCTATGGTAACTATGTTAGCAATGCATATCTAACAAAAGGTATAGGTATGTGCAGCTGATTGTTATTTAGGTTACATGGACAAAACCCTGTTACTTAAGTTGCCTTTGACTATTTGATATTAACTTTTAAAGTCAAGAGGTCAGCAAAAAATACCAAATATTTATTGGAAACCTGAATTTTAAAATTTTGTTTCCATGGTAACAGCTGAAGACTTCGGCACATTACTTTTCCCTATTGGTTATATACATATTGCATGAGCATATACAAGTATTGCTAGAAAAATAAGATATACATCTTAATCTGTTGCCATGGTGACCACCTATAGTGAGCTGTCCAAGCGTGTTCGCCTAGTCTTCTTATGTTGCCTAGCAACAATAATTGGCACAATGTAACATGTGGAATATGGTACATGTGAATAGCCAAAAAGACGTGCTAGCTTTGAATGAGATTTCATAAGTCTATCATGTAAATTCACTGCGCTATAGCAAAAGTCTCATTCTTTATTGGATGACCCTCGTAACTCTGAACTTGAAACAGTGACCAGGAACTAATTCAAAAACATAAGATATTATGCCAGTCCTGGTTATCTGCAAGTATTAAAAAGATCTGAATAAAAATGGTGAAAGTATTTTTTCAGATGCTCAAGGGCAGCTAACTCTGTTGTCAGTGATGGTTTCTGACCAATCCAATCTTTAATGTATGTCCTGATAACCTACAAGGATGAAAACAAGTAGCCCAATGGGCAACGATTGCTCACCTGGGAGCCAGCATAATGTTTGGAGATACCATAATTGATGATGCTCAAAGGAAGGTAACTCTGAACTTGAAACAGTGACCAGGAACTAATTAAAAAAACATAAGATATTATGCCAGTCCTGGTAATATGCAAGTTTTAAAAAGATCTGAAATGGTGAAAGTGTATTTTCAAATGCTCAAGGGCAGCTAACTCTGTTGTCAGTGATGGGATTCTGACCAATCCCATCTTTAATGTATGTCCTGATAACCTACAAGGATGAAAAAAAATCAAATGAAAAATGAAGGCGCAAGAGTGGTCACAACATTATACAGCTATATTTAAGACGCTCAAGTGCAGCTAACTCTGTAATTGGTGGTTGGTTGTAGCGGATAATCTAACTCATTGAAGCTTTTATGGGTGTCATTGTTACCTGCAAGAATGAGGAAGATCCATTCAAAAATGAGGGTACTAGAGTGGTCACAAAAGATCTCCAATTGTAAGTCCATGCAGATTTTTTATAACACTCAAGGGCAATAACTCAACAGTCTGAGGTTAGTTCTACTTAAAGTTCAAACTCATCCAAGTTTTACTGTTGTCCTTGTTACATGAAAGAATGAAGAAAAATCCAATCAAAAATGAAGGCGCTAGAGTGGTCACAACATTATCCATCACTTTTTAAGATGATCTAGGAGAGCTAACTCCATAATAGGTCATGGGATCTTGACGAAATCCAAACTCATTCAAGCTTTTATAGTTGTCCTTCTTATCTGCAAGAATAAAGAAGATCCATTCAAAATTGAAAGCACTAGAGTGGTCACAACATTTCTCCCATTATAAGTCTATGGGGATGTTTCCAAATCCTCAAGGGCAGCTAACTCATAAGTCCTTGGTCTGATCCTGCAGAATTTCAAACTAATCAAATTGTCCTTGTTAGATGAAAGAATGAAGAAGATCCAATCAAAAATGTAGACGCTAGAGCGGTCACAACATTATCCATCAAATTTTAGGATGCCCAAGGGGAGCTAACTCCAAAATAGGTGATGAGATTTTGACGAAATTCAAACTCATCCAAGCTTTAATAGTTGTCCTTATTGTATGCAAGAATGAAGGAGATCCATTCAAAATTGAAAGCACTAGAGTGGTTACAACAATTCTCCTAATATAAGTCTACAGGGATTTTTCCAAATGCTCATGGGCAAGTAACTCATAAGTCCCTGGTCGGATCCTGCTGAATTTCGAACCCATCCCAGATATTATGGGTTTACTTGTTGCCTGCAAGCATGAAGAAGATCCAATCAAAAATGAAGGAGCTAGAGTGGTCACAACATTATTCATTAATTTCTAAGATGCACAAGGGGAGCTAACTCCAAAATATGTGATGGGATCTTGACGAAATTCAAACTCATCCAGGCTTTAATAGTTGTCCTAACTGTATGCACGAATGAAGAAGATCCATTCAAAATTGAAAGCACTAGAGTGGTCACAACATTTCTCCCATTATAAGTCTATGGGGATTTTTCCAAACACTCAAGGGCAGGTAACTCATAAGTCCCAGGTCGGATTCTGCTTAATTTCGAACCCATCCGAGATATTATGGGTTTCCTTGTTGCCTGCAAGAATGAAGAAGATCCAATCAAAAATGAAGGAGCAAGAATGGTCACAACATTATTCATTAATTTTTCTGGCACTCAAGGGGAGCTAACTACGAAGTCAGTAATGGAATCTTGCCGAAATTCAAACTCATGCAAGCTTTAATAGTTGTCCTTATTGTATGCAAGAATGAAGAGGATCCATTCAAAATTGAAAGCACTAGAGTGGTCACAACATTTCTCCCATTATAAGTCTATGGGGATTTTTCCAAACACTCAAAGGCAGGTAACTCATAAGTCCTTGGTCGGATCCTACTGAATTTCGAACCCATCCGAGATATTATGGGTTTCCTTGTTGCCTGCAAGAATGAAGAAGATCCAATCAAAAATGATGGAGCTAGAGTGGTCACAACATTATTCATTAATTTTTCTGACGCTCAAGGGGAGCTAACTCTGAAGTCAGTGATGGAATCTTGCCCAAATTCAAACTCATCCGAGCTTTTATGGTTGGTCTTGTTATCTGCAAGAATGAAGAAGATCCATCCAAAAATGAAGGTACTAGAGTGGTCACAACATTTCTCCCATTATAAGCCTATGGGAATTTTTCATAACGCTCAAGGACAGGTAACTCATAAGTCCCTGGTCCAATCTTGCCAAATTTCGAACCCAGCTGAGATTTTATGGTTGTCCTTGTTACCTGCAAGAATAAAGAAGAACCAATCAAATATGAAGGAGCTATAGAGGTCACAAGATTTTCCCCATTATAACCCTATGGGAGCTATCTGTTGCCATGGAAACCAGATTTCTGATCCGATCTAGCCGAAAACCTAATACAGTCAATCCCCCACCCCAATGATGCTCCTGATGAAATTTGATTATGATTGGCCAGCTGGTCTAAGAGATATTAATGTTTGAAAGTGTGGACGCGCGCACGGACGGATGGACGCACGCACGGACGGACGCCGGCTCAAGTCCCATACTATAAGCTCTCCCTGAGCCTTCGGCTCTGGTGAGCTAAAAGTTTAGTGCAAATATGTCATGTAGTTATCAAGATATTGAGCAGAAACGAAATTTCGGCGTAAATAAAGGGCCATAACTCTGGTACAAATGTTCGAAAAATTATGTGTTACAATCCCAAGGTAGATCATGTCAATATAAATGGACATACAAAATTTAGTTAAATTCTTTTAAGTATTTCTCAAGATAATGAGCGGAAACGAAATTATGACGGACGGAATGACAGAATGACAGACAACTCAAATCCAATATAGCCCCCACTTTTTCAAAGCGGGGCTATAATAAACCATGGTAAACCAGCCGCCGGTGTTTGAGCCATTGAAGTTTTACTGAATCTACTGTATTGGAACAGTAGCACACAGTCCACTATGATACCCACAGACTTGTTTACCTAGGTACACACGTTTTTAGTCATTTTTTGGCGATATATTAAAACTTATCCAGTTATAGTCACCTGTTTAATACGATACAATTCTTTGGCAAGCATTCTCATTTAGGAATGCTATAAGTGCAAACGTGATTTTAAAGTATGCTACAATCACAGCCAGTCCAATCAAAAGTTTTGGTATAGAGCCTTTCAGTCTGAAGTTATGATAGCTAACAGTCTCAAAGCATATTTTAATGAATTCGTAAACAATGACAACGTCTGTATACAATCTACATGCCCAGCAGGGTGTCTAGTGGAGTATAAAGGAATACTTTTTGCAAAGTTTTGACTGGAGTATAAAGGAATACTTTTTGCAAAGTTTTGATGAAGTAGGACAATGTAAAATAAACAAAATTAAGCATTTTTGCCTTACACTATATAAGTATCATAGCAGACTGTCTGGCTACGATACGAATACAGGGGGATGACATAGCTATGCTTTACAATATATGAGCCTCGACGTGAGAAAACCTGTCTTCGGTGGTTTTTGAACAACAAAGGCGCAGACCAGCCTGCACATCCGCGCAGACCTATCAGCACCTTTGTTATTCCCTTTTTGAAAAGTATCATATCTAAACTTGCTTCAAGCGAGTTTTCAATTTTCTAGCTTATCCCTGTAGCTGAGGGCACTGGTTTGAGTAGACCAATCACCATAATAGAAAAGGTCATATGGCCATGCTTAACCCTTAAAGCGCCAAGGAAAAAATGCATCTGAAAATGTTGTCTGCTGAAGTCGTCTGCTGCAAATAATTGCCTAACATCACTGACGAATTAAGTATAGAAGCAAACAGCGTGGACCCAGAACAGACTGCTCCTATCTGATCTGGGTCCACACTGTTTGCCATAGACTGAGGCTTCTTAAACATTTCAGCAGACGAGAAAAGCAGACAACTTTTGTTGTGATTGGCGCATTAAGGGTTAAAATATAACTGCTTTATATACCTGTACATCTTCAACTCTGTAGTGCTGTAAGATATGTTTACATTTTGTCTCGTCAGTCATAGGGAAAAACAGGGGTAGGCAGCACTTCACCAATACATTGTACCTGGAATAGGGAAAAATAAAGTTGTACTGACAGCATACAGAGACAAACAGCCGAGGGCCCTGGAGTCCGACATGTCCAGTTATACATCAATTAACTAACCTCAAGATTCAAGCCTTTATTTAAGAGTGTGTAATTAAAAATTAATTATTTAATTTTCTTATTTCTCACCCAAAACATATGCTGTGGGTACTCAAAAGAAATGTCTCAATCAGACGGTTCTTTTGAGCACCCATAATTTATATTAATACAGATGGGTATGAAAATATTGACAATTTTACGCTAAAAATTTTGTTAATCTTGACTTTTGATATTTACCTAAGCATACTAGACCCAGCTTCACAAAGACAACCAAACACTTAGGAGTTAACAATGAAAAAATTCATAAGCAATGCTTATTAGACACCCCTCGCACAGTAAGAGTCAGTGAAAAAACTTGGCAAGTTGAAAAGAAGATTTCAGTAGAATCTGTGCAAACAAAAATTATTTTTTCCAAACCAAACTCCTTCATGCATATGTTCAATGTGTCTACATTGTATCAGCAAAGTATCGAACTGCTCCATCAAAAGCTGTAGTAGGAGTTGATCAGCCCATGAAGGCACTATCCATGCATATACAAAAGCCATATAAGGGAATAATTGTCTTAGTTCTCACAGCTGTCATGTTGTCAAAAATTATTTTTTCTGAATCAAACTCCTTATGCATATGTTCAATGTATCTACATTGTATAGGCAAAGTATCAAATTGTTCCATCAAAAGCTGTGGTAGGAGTTGATCAGCCCAAGAAGGCACTATCTATGCATATACAAAAGCCCTATTAGGGAAAAATTGTCTAAGTTCTCACAGCTGTCATTTTGTCAAAAAATTATTTTTTTCTGAACCAAACTCCTTCATGCATATGTTCAATGTGTCTTCATTGTAAAGGCAAAGTATCAAATTGTTCCATCAAAAGCTGTGGTAGTAGTTGATCGGCCCATGAAGGCACCATCTATGCATATACAAACACCTTATTAGGGAAAAATTGTCTAAGTTCTTACAGCTGTCATTTTGTCAAAAATTATTTTTTCTGAACCAAACTCCTTCATGCATATGTTCAATGAGTCTACATTGTATAGGAAAAGTAAAAAATTGTTCCATCAAAAGCTGTGGTAGGAGTTGATCGGCCCATGTATGGACTATAATAGCATAAGCATAAAACCCTATATAAAAAGAATTGGCCCCTAGCCCTTTTTTTATTGTTTAAAGTATTTGTCTTGCATATATAAACATGTTTGCAAGGTTTGATGAAAATCCAGCAATGACTCTTTAAGATATTATGGAAACAAAGCTTTACTGACGTACGTACGTACATACTTACGGACGTTCAGACGGACGGACAATGTGAAAGCAGTATACGGGGGGTATAATAATTATTTCTTTATATGTCAGGATGTATTTCGATTTTAAAGTTACAAAGTCAGCCTTAGAGCTAAGCCCTAAAAGATTCATAAAACATTAATAACCAACCATAGCTGGCAAAATTTGTGACATTTTCTGTGATTTTTTTATAAAATAAGGCTTGATATTTCATATAAGTCATCTGCTGGCATTGTTGGCATTTTAGAATATCAGCCTTATTTGTTGTTTTATGAAAATAAATTTGTCTGCTGCAAAGTCTAGGTGGGATAACAAGTTATCGCACACCAGGATGGGAATTTCATTTTCTTTACACATACCCATACCAGCCTGTGGGAAAGACAAAAAACAAACAGCCACATGTGGGCGGCAGGATGGCCTCATGTCGAACCATGTCATCATTGAAATGTTAAAATGACGTCACCATGTCTCATCTCGGCATATTCGGGATTTTTTGGAACCCTTTTTTTCACGTTTTTCAAAAAAGAAAAAAAAAAAAAATAGGTATTTAGTGGTGAGCAAGAAAAAGAATCCATTATTTGTGTGAGGATGGAATAGAAAAATCAGTCCCTCAAGATCAACATTTGTCACCACTTGGCAAGCCTCGTGATGCCAATCAGTGATCCTTGGGACAGATTTTTCTATCCTACCCTCGTACTCATGATGGATTCTTATAAACTGGGCTGCAATGGGAGAAAACCTGTCTTCGGGAGTTTGCGTACAACACAGGGGCAGACCAGCCTGGGCATCCGTGCAGTCTGATCAGCACCTTTGTTATTCACTTTTTGGAAAGTATCATAATGTAAACTTGCTACAGGTGAAATTTCAATTTTCTAGCTAGTCTCTGTAGCTGTGAAGACTGGTTTGAAACTCACTTTGTTGGAAACCCCGAAGACAGGTTTTCTCGCGACGTCGTCCAACTTACCTCTGCAGAAATTCATAGAAGGTCACCCTCATTGCATATCCAAATTTGCGTATTTTCACAATATCCGAAATTCCAGTGTAGCGTAGCTGTGCCAGGATGTAAGGTGTGTCAAACTGCATGGCCACTTTAGATGGGTTTGGCTTTATACAGCGCACAAAGTGTGGATTGGCTGACTGTAACTTAGCAACTAGCTCACTTAGGGAGTTCTGAAATGGTTAATGAAGGGTTAAAATTTACATTTGTATTTCTACAAGAGGTTCCATGTAGCCCTGGTTTCCTCACCTAAGTTCAGCTTCATGGTGATTAATTTGTTTAGTGGAGCAGTAGGGTTTATGCATTATTAGCTAGGGCATTAAGGGAACATTTGTTTGTAATTATTTGGGCCAGTGGTTCAGGAGGCATTGTGGTTTTTACGTTGTTTTTCTATTTTTAGGTGTGGAACCAATTTTCTTTATTAGAGACAAATCATTCGTACAATTTTGGCAGAGGGCATAATGATGACATTTGAGAGAGATAGCCGAGCAGTTTTGGAGCAGATGTCTTTTAAAGTTTTTTTTTCTAATTTTTGCTCTGGTGGACAAAAATGTTAAAGAATCAGGATCTCGGAATATTGAGAGTAAATAAGGTAATCTAGATTAGTAGACAAATCTAGAGTTTTGGGATTGATTTGGAATGGATATTGGTTGTCTTATAGCTGAGTAAATTTGGTGCAAAGTGCAGTGATGTATATCTATGGTTAAAATCAGATATCTAAAACATACATACCCTAAAGTGGAAAGCCATGGTAGAAGGTCCTTTTCTTTCCGATACTTGGGCTTTCTGTGGCTTCTGAAATTTAAAGTGTTTGTTCTTGACTTTTAACATTTTACTTGAATCAAAAATAAATATTTCATTATGTACTGATTTAATTTTCACAGATCATTTATTCATCTGCTAAGTTAATTACAGGACTATTTATCAGCTTTATGCAAACATCTGGAAGCAGCCATCTTACAGCATTACACACACATTAACCTGAGTTTACCTCTTTATGCAGGTCAGCTGAATGATTGAAGGATCACCTTCAGTCAATTTCTTCATTTCAATATTGGATAATAGAAATTCTGTTTTAATTACAATCAACGGTCAGATCAACACAAATTAGAATGTTACAACTGTCAAAAAAAAAGTTTTTTAATTTTCAATAAGTTTAATTTGATTTTAATCTATCTTTTTGTTCCCAAAATGAAGAAAATTGTTACAAAAATTGTCCTCTGCCATAGTAATAATTTGTGCTTTAAGGGTTATATTTTTGAAATAAATATTAAATATTGGCCAGGTATCAAAATATACTTATCAATGCACTCACTGCTAAAAATGTTACTCTGAAACATTGTTATTTTTGGCATTATCAAGGATATATAACTTTGCTTGTGTTGTGTGTAAGCAGATGGAAGTGATTCCAGTTTTCTTGTGTAGAGCTCATTGACTTGAAAATAGCCAGACCCCCATGAACTAGCTAAAGTAATTAATTACAGGCTAATTGAAGACCAATCACAAACATTTAATGGGGGATTATTTCTGCCATACTGTAAGCTTTATAATAAATACATTTGAAAAAAGTGTGAATTTTCCCTGTCTCAAATTTGCTCCAAAATGGCCAATTTCCTATTTTCAGCCTATTTTGGTGGCTATTTTTGTTACAATAGCAACAGTAAAGCTCCAATTATTTCCAGACTTTTACACTTTGGCTATTGTTTTAATAAACTGATAAGAAGAAATGGGTGAAAAACAAATTTTATTTTTTAGCCTCATAGGTGGACCAAAATAACCCCTTAATACACATAGCTCTTTGTTCTGATCATGAATTTTAAAATCCCAACAATTGTTGGCATTTTAAAATTTATGACCAGGACAAATTTCATGCTCATGTGTGTTGAGCATGAAAAAATACCAGGGGCCAGATCTGATAGAGCATAACTGTATGTTTGCCCACTATAAACATACCTTCTCTTCCTGCTTGCCTCTGAGCTTCTTGAAGAATTCAAACGGTGATGAAGTTTTCTTGGTGGTCACACGTCGGACACGGTGTTGTCTAGCACTTGGTGCCAGGGAACCAGTTCTAGTAACTCTTGATTGAAACAACTCCTTAATGATTAGCCTGTTACTTGCTGAAAAAAAAAACGTTTAAATATAGACATGGTGACACATCGGACACGGTGTTGTTGAGCACTTGGTGCCAAGGAACCAGTTCTAGTAACTCTTGATTGAAGCAACTCCTTAATGATTAGCCTGTTACTTGCTGGAAAAAAAAACACGTTTAAATATACACATGGTGACACGTCGGACATGGTGTTGTCTAACACTTGGTGTCGGGGAAAAAGTTTGAGTTACTCTTGATTGAAACAACTCCTTAATGATTAGTCTGTTACTTGCTGGAAAAAAAAACGTTTAAATATACACATGGTGACACGTCGGACACGGTGTTATCTAGTACTTGGTGTCGGGGAAAAAGTTTGAGTTACTCTTGATTGAAACAACTCCCTTATAATCAGCCTGTTACTTGCTGGAAAAAATATATTTAAATATACACATGGCAGTGTTGGCGTTTACGCCGTAATAATATCTAAATATGCAACGAAACTTGTTGGTACGCAAAATAGACAAGTAGCCTGCATACATGGGACAAAAGATCACATGCAGTCGACTTTCAACAAATTTAAGCCAGCTCAATAGTAAAGACAGTTAAAACCCTGGAATATCGGTCTTTTGTACTTTGCAACGCTTCAAACTCACAAAGAGACTGCTATAAATAGTATTCAATTGTGTTTTTCCGAGATCCATTGATCATAGCCAACAGTTGAAATCAGAACGAGAATCTGCTATAAATAATGATTTACGGTTTTCCCAAAATCCATTTGCTGGTAAAAAAAAATGATGTTTGCCTAGAGGAATCACACTAGAAACATTTAAATAACTTGATACAGTTAATTCTGAAGCCGTATACTATCACAATTCGATGTTTTGTCTGTTCAAAAATGTGTTCAGAGACAGGTCCAGCAATTTTCAACAGGCACATGTAAAATAATCTTGATCTAGAGCGTCAAGTAAAGACTTTTAAAAAGCAAAGAAGTTTAATAGTCAAAGACTCCATCACTGCTAAGTCTGCTTCTTTCTTGCTTTTTTAATTGATCGTTAATCACTTAGTGTAAACTGAAAATGTTTGAGATAAAGTTATTTGATAGTTTTAGCTAACATTTTTGTGTTTAACATCGCAAAAAATATCAGTTTGGAAACTAAACTTTCCAGGACTCATTAAAATTTTCACGGGACTCAACTTTTGTTGCTGCCCTGGGTCCCAGGGACGCCATAGAAATCAAGCCTAAATCTAACACTGCATGGTGACATGTCCGACACAGTGTTGTCTAGCACTTGGTGTCAGGGAACAAGTTTTATTACTCTTGATTGGAACAACTCCTTAATGATCAATCTGTTACTTGCTGGTAAAAGTATGCTTAAATATACACATGGTGACACGGTGTTGTCTAGCACTTGGTATCAGGGAACCAGTTCCAAGCTACTCTTGACTGAAACAATTCCTTAATGGTTAGCCTGTTACTTGCTGGAAGAAATATGTTCAAATATACATATGGTGACATGTCCGACAGTGTGTTGTCTAGCACTTGGTGCCAGGAAAAAAGTTTGAGTCACTCTTGATTGAAACAAATCCTTAATGATTAGCCTGTTTCTTGCTGGAAAAGAAATGTCTTAAAACACACAAGGTTGACAAGTGGGACATGGTGTTGTCCAGCACTTGATTAAAACAACTCATTAATTATGAGCCTGTTACTTGATGGAAATAATATTTGAGTATGTTGAAATGGATCTACTTTCAACAAAGCCTGGATAAGCGTTTTTAACACCAAAAACTGTTTTGTTTTGTTTGTTTGGTTTAGTTCTTTACATCCCAGTCAACAGCTATGGTCATGTCAGGACAGTCAGTTCACCTAAACACACTTTTTTTCCTGTGCAAGCTTGACTAAACAGTTAACCAGTACTTCATGCACATACTTTCGCTCGTAACTGACAACAACTCTTCTTGAATCAGCGGAAGGGAGGAGAATGGCCGTAGAAATTATTTCATGATCAATCTCCGCAAAAGTATGGGACCGGGCCGGGACCTGGATCTGCAGTAAGACACGTTTCTGCTGTCAGACACGTTACCCACTGCGCTACGCGGCTTGGCACAAAAAACTGTAATATTTTTCTTAGTTCTTGATGAAAACATATAATGGGTACTCATTAGTAGTGTTTCCGTCAGAGTGGGTTGCATAGATTGCTTATCCATCTCCAAGATTTGATAAACAAATGGGCTGAGAGAAGGGCTGGCACAAGGCAAGTGGCTGTTGTTGTTGACATGGTGTAGCTTGCCTGATGGGAAGTCATTTTTCTGCAGAGACAGAGGCTGGAGAAAATGGGACTGGAGAGGTGGTTGCATAGAGCTGCATGTCTAATGCCTGGTGTTGAAAAACTAAATGGCACCAGGAAGAGTCCAAGCCCTTTCACTTGGCTGTGGTTTTACTTAAGAAATAGATCAGCTCTAGCACTGAATTGTTGAGTAATAATTCACTGTTTGGAGGTCAGTTGTAAAGAAGATCAAATCATGAGCCTGTAGCGCTAGTGATTTATCTTCATACAACTGACCGACAAACAGTGAATTATTACTCAACAATTCACGAACTGGAGCTGATCTATTTTGATTCTAACACACAATAAAGGAGGAAAACACATTTGATGTCTTCAGATTCTTCCTACTTTCCGTCATTGCTCTGAAGAACTCCCGCCAATACTGAGGCTACAGCGCATTCCTTTATGTGTATTTGTCACGTCTTTCAAGCGTAAAAACGCTGTTCCACCGTCTAACGCCATGACGTCATTTTCCAGTTACAAACGACTTAAGCAAGCACACATTTTCCTTGCGCTTTCAAAACTGTGTATTATTGGTTAATATATTACACTTTGTTAGCATTGACTCTATAGGCAAGGTGTGTTAGAATAGACAGTAGATAGGTTCAGGGGAAATCTCGTAAATCCATTCATGCATGTCGATAATACGATGATAAGGCATTTGGCTACCTTGTGAGTGTCAAACTTACTCCCGCTGTTTACACACACTTGGCTGAATTTGTTCATGATGACATTCAGAACATAGGCAGAATTCACATTGTGTCAAAAACAAATGTTATGGGCACACATTGGAATTGTTTCATTGAGACTCTTCCAATGAGTAACCATTACATATGAGCCACAACATGAGATTTCCAACAATGTGGTTTGTGCAATCAGCAAAGGCTCAGACCAGCCTGCGCAAACACCCAGTCTGATCAGAGCCTTTGCTAGTCGCTTGCATAATCTATGAGTGTTAAGCTACTGACCGAACATAATTTGGAGTTTCTATGTTTAAAAGGAGGCTGCATGGGCTTGTCTGAGTCTACACTTGTCAAAAAGCCACATTGTTGGAGATCACATGCTGTGGATCATATATTTTTTACAGAGAAATGATAAAATAGCGATCTAGATACCTCTCTTACCTAGCTTAATTCTATTGAATGGGTTGTGTAACAAATCATGGAGTTTTGCCTTGTAAGCAAAGTTTAAGATCACAGTCAAGGTCACAAACAACACCGTCGGAATTAGCACACATTCATATCAGAAAAAAACATTGTGATACTTATGGTTTCTGTGTAATACTGTTTCATGTTGTAATACTGCTGGATGGATGGATGGATGGTACAGGCCAACTAAAATTTCGAACACTTTTCTCTTTAAAAAAAAATGTTGGTTATCAAGGCTGGAATTCACAAAATACAAGTCAGAATAGCAAACAGGGAAGACCCTGATCAGACTGCTTCTTCAGAAGCAGTCTGATCTGGGTCTGCACTGTTTGTCTATGCCTTTTTTGGCAGGCAACTAGTGTTCAAAATTTTAGAACACTTACTGTATGCCTGTTTTAGACTTACTTTTCATGTTGTACAATATTCCATTAGGTAGAGTATCCCTGTTTTTCTCCAATACGCCAATGACATCATATGTGACAGAACCCGCATAGTGAACCACTGTGAAGTTTGGACCACCATCCTTGGGTATCTTGTAGAACTCAGGATGCTTTTTACCTATAAATACAACAAAATCACCAGGCCATTTTCAAATGAACAACTATTAAAAGTAAATGCTGGAAAGCTAATCAACAGGTGAATGTACTGGGCAATTTAGATGAAATTTCTCGTAACTGCTGACATTTAGATGGTGCTTCATTATTTTGACAAAATGACAAACTTTACATAACACTTATGATGCTATTTCAATGGGGAAAGTAAATACTGACTTATACTTTACTTGGGTCTGCACTTTAATCACTATGTGAGTCTGTCGGTCTGTCCATCTGTCCATCCATCTGTCCGCTAGCAAATAGTGAAAATGTATATAACTCTTGAACCACATGGTAATTGCATATATATATGCATGTCAACATTCCCTAACCACTGGCATGTGAAACCACGTTTTTTGATGGAAGAGGGTTTGCTGAGAATCAGTCAAGCCTGTTGTGGTCAGCTAGTGAAAATCCTCATAACTCTTGAACCTTATGGGAAATATGGATCAAATTTTGCATACCTATTTATTTTAATATTTTCCAGCCTCCGGTATGCAAAATGGTGAAGAGGGTTTGCCAATCTTCATTTGGCCAGTTAAGGTATTTTAATGAAATGCTCATACCTCTTGAACCACATGGTATATTTTAATCAAATTTTGCATACTAATACATTTTACCATATACACTGAAACGAAGTTCTAAGTAGCCACTTTTCAATTTCTTTTTTTCTGACTAAGCCCTTGTGATATTGAAATGAATTTTTTGCCCAAGTATGTACATTGTAATGGACTAAAGTTAAGCGGTGTTTTGGAAGAGTTTTCTATCACTTCACAATTTTTGGGTTCAAAAATGCAAAAACTACATTTTTGAAAAAAAAAAGCATTTTGAGTGCTGTTTTTATCGAATTCAAGTACAGGTGATTGCAAACTGCCTAGTCGACTTGAAAAAAACACCAAACACTTGACATTTTCCTAATGACAGATTTTTTATGAATTTTTAAAAATTGACAATTTTCCGTATTTTCCAAAATTTTCGGAAATTATCAGCTGCACATACTAAAATCAATGTATGTGTTTTATCTTATGTTAATATGTTTGACAAAACACCATGCAACTTGATGGGCCCATTTTCTAACGATATTTTTACTAATTTGGTATCCACTTCCGATTTTAGTGTGAAACTTTAAAGGCCATTTAAATGACATTTGTTAAAGATTTCTTTTAATTTTTAAGCAGAACAGTGACGCCAATTTATAATGAAGAACCCCTGAAAATTTCACTGCTGTGTCGCAGAAAATAAAGCGTACAGAGCAATACAAAGTGGGTATGCAAACTGCATGGTTACGCTAAAAATCCTTTCATTAAGTTGTTGACCGCAGCTGTCTTCATGTTAACGTAGAAGAGGACTGCAGTGTTCAATTGTCAAAAAAACTTTTCATTCTTTTCATCTTATATCACATCTGTTATAAACATCTTCAAACTAATTAAAATATAAATGGATAACGTATCTGATGATTAGTTTATATCACACTAAAAAGTGTGACTTTTTGAAATGATGGTACCTTTACTCGGACCTCGTCTGTGCAAGGTCTACCAGTCATTTTGAAATGACATAATTTGCAAAAACTCGACAAAGCCTTGGACCTTGTTATAGAATTTAAATTTTGTGAAAGCCAATTTTACTTTTTGAATGAGAGCAAAAATTGTATGGTGGCTACTTATAACTTCGGTTCAGTGTATTTGCCTATAGGAAAACCATTATATTGTCTGAGCTTATTTCAGGGATAACTGTGTCTGCATTTTTTGACACCATTAATTTTAATAGCCAGGTTATATATAATCTTAAGCTAAGTTTGTAAACTTAACTTCTCAAAGCCTATGTGGGAGCATAAAACTGGGAGTTTTGTGTGCACACTTGATTCCAGAGGCGGGGGTGGGGTGGGGGGAGGGGTGGAGCTGCATTTTAGCAACATCAGAACCGAAAAAAGTAGTAGTAAACTCAACTTGAATATTTCAGTTCAGCTACCTGAACGCTGCTTCCATAGGAAACTTGCTTTTGTATGGAACCTATTTCAGAAGGGCTATACATCCACCTTGATAGATATGTTGAAACACTCAGTTCAGCAACCCCAACATTGTTTTCAATTTACATACCTAGAGTTTCATTGTAATTAGCAATCATTCAACAAAGGTCATGCATATTACTGTCACTTGACTCTTTATGTGCCGCGACATGAGATTTCCATCAATGTGGTTTGTGCGACCAGCAAAGCCTCAGATCAGCCTGCGCATACATGCAGTCTGAACAGAGCCTTTGCTAGTCGCTTGAATATTCTATGAGTGTTAAGCTACTGACTGAATATCATTTGGGTTTTCTAAGCTTAAAAGGAAGCTGCACAGGCTGAGTCTACACTTGTCAAAATGCCACATTGTTGGAAATCACATGTCACAGCTCATATATTCTCTGTAACACAGCAGGTAAGTTTCATGTGCTATCTTGTCACAAAACCTAAAGACATTTTTTTGAGATGTGGTAGGTGAGTGTCTTTTGATATCAAGTTTACCAGGCAAGGCTTTGAGAACGCTTGTTGATATCGTGAGGCTTGCTGAGCGATTCAACAAGCATTCTCAAAGCCGAGCCTGGTAAACTCGATATCAAAAGACGCGAACCTGGTATTCTATTTATCAGTTTACCCATTGTTTCACTAGTCAAACTAGCGATTATGACATAATTTTCGATTTTTGTGTTGATTCAGTGTCATTAGCGATGTCATTCAAAAAGTGCAACGTCATCATGACCTGATAAAGGCACATGCTGTGAGATAGACAATGTTAATCAGGCAACGTGCGACAATGCAGTTAATATGAGAGGTGACTGATAATAGCTAAACTTGTCACATCCAAATTTTCTAGATTCTAAGTTTAGGTTTAAATTTTTGAATGTATAGATGGTTCTTATGAGTACCCACAACATACATTTTGGTTGAGAAATAAGAAAAATATTTTTTGTTCTACACTCTTGAATAAAGGCTTGGTTTCTACATCAGAGCAGAATGATTGCAGTCTTACCTGTCAAGAAAAATAAAAAGACAGATTTGTCGGTCACCAGGCCCATTTTACACAATAGTTGTTACTTGAAAATACTACCCGTTTTTACCTTGTGTAGTTCAGTTGTCAGAGCTCAATCCAGGGCTTTATTGAAAATGGAAACTGAGCCCAAAGCTGAGATATGATGATTATTTGTTACCAGGGTTTTGTCTATAGCTCTGCTGAGCCTAACAACACAAAATCATAGCATTACTAACCTGAGACATGGTGGAGTTTTGTTGCCAGAGTTTTGTCAGTAGCTTTAGGAAAATTACTCTCTTCATCCAATATTGCCAGAACTCCTGTATGTTTCTGAAAGAGAAATTGACTATATAAGAATATTTCAAAGGTTTGGACGGGGTCTTGTTTTGCAGTGCAGTACTTTGTTCCTTTCTAATTTTGCGATCATCCCTCTGGGAAAGAGAGAGCTGGCCCGAGGTTTTAAAACTTTTTCATGCTCCACTCAGCTGAACACAAAATTTATCCTGCTCATAAAATGCCAACAGTTGTGGGCATTTTAACATTTATAAGCATGATAAATACAACATCTGAGAGACTTAAAGCAAGAAACTTCTTCATTTGTCCGTACTTTAGTTTTTATGAGCAGTTGAATTTCGTGCTCAGTTGAGATGAGCATTAAAAAAGTTTTATAACCTCAGGGCCTGGTTGCTTTACTATTTTGGTATTCTGAATCTCATGTTTCTATTATCGTTATTTGCCTCTTCCTCACGGTGTCCTGGGTTGGTCTGTAGTATGTAACTGTGGCATTTCCTGGTCATACTCACTTATACTATTTGGGTGGGAATAGAAAAATCTCCTCTGATTACAGTTTGGCATAATCACCTCCCTGAGTCACTAATGCAGCATATCATTATGGCTCAGGTTAGATGTGGAAAATGCTAAAAGCTAACGACGGAGATAGACAACAGGCTATACCATAAGCAGCAAATATGATCGGGAGCTTGCTCCAGTTGAGCTAATCAAAGACTTGGCTGTTCATTGTTAGTAACATCCTTATTACAGAGTTTCTCTGTCACTTATTTTACATAACTTAACTGTTTGCATGCTGGGTAATTTTCCATGCTTTTATTGTTGTCTGCCAACTTTTTTTAAAAATCGACTTTTAAAAAATTATTTCAGGAACACTATCAGTGTTAAATAAATTGGATCCGGACATTTTCATGCTAAAAATGTGATTGTAAAGTAATATCTCTTTTCCTAAACTTGTTTCTTAATTTGAATAACACACTAGGCCCTCTATTTAAAAATCCGCATTCAAAGAGTTATATAACCAGAAAATGCAAGTATTACCTCAAGGAATAAGTCCAAAATTCTCTGATTGGTTGCATAATTAAGGTCAACCAATGGAACGCCTTCTAACAAACAGTCCTGTTGCTCTTTGTAAAAGATGTGATCATTGGTGTACAATTGTATCTGTTCATTGGCCACATTTATGCACAGCTGAAATAAACAAATGGTACAGTTCCAATCCCAACAAAAGTCGTCTGCTTTTCTCGTCTGCTGAAATATTTAAGAAGCCTCTATGGCAAACACTGTAGACCCAGATCAGACTGCTCCGTCTTTTCTGGGCTCGCTGTTTGCTTCTATACTTAATTCATCAGTAATGTTAGGCAATTATTTGAAGCAGACGATTTCAGCAGACAACATTTTCAGATGCATTTTTTTCTTGGCGCTTTAAGGGTTAACCTATGTAAGCAGAATGGAAATTTCTGCTCTTATCAATTGGACCGGTCCATTTTTGTTGTAGGAAGGTGACTTCAGTTTTATTCGAAATTTCAATAGAACATAATAATTAATTCTGTAAGCAAACAGTGGGAACTCTGATCAGACATTTCGTGTTCTGCTGTTTCTGATCTGGAGCTACACTGTTTACCGATTTCCTACAAAAAAGAACACAAGCCTTATACGGGTTAACATGGAAACTAACACTTAACAAATTAAGAGATTCTAATGACTCTCTATGTCCCTGCTGGTAGGATGACCCATGGGATATTCATGAAAATTTTGGTTAGATCCTACCTAATGGCTAAACAGTGACCTATCTAAGAGTGACTGGACACTTCATTTTTCAGCTGTGGCATGTGTCACGTGACTTACACCTGGTGCGCCTTTCATAGTACACACACAAAATGGCGACACAGCTTGAGAGATCGCTGCGTTTATAGATATCTTGAAGAGCGTACTTCGTCGTAAATATCGCTTATTGGTACATCTTGTTAATAACAATCGAAAATACATCTATGAAATATTGCTAAATGCTATGTTTCTGCAATGTTAAAATTAATTGTATTGAGTAAATATCAGCCAATTTTGTGAAAGTTGCGGAAATCGGACAAAAATGGCTTCAACAATACCTTTTTCACTGTGACGAATAAAGCTTCAAACATGGCTATGTCTGTGTCCTGATTTATCAATATTCATAAACTAAGATGTTATATGATTCATAATTATTGTAATTATACTATTTCGGTGTTTGTAAAGGTGTTAAAAGTTTTGGTAAACAATGGAGAAATTACGCTGTGTATTCCAAAACGGCGATAAAAGAAAATTGTGTAGATATATGATATCGATTTACCTGTGTAAGATGCCCGACAGAGTTATTTGAGTTGAGTATTGGTATTTCAATGGAGTTTCTAGTCACTCTTATATAGGTCACTGGGCTTAATGAGCAGATTTTGTTTGAAGTATTTGTTGATGGCATACTATGTGTATGCAAGCAGTGAAAGCTCTCGCAAGTTTGTGTAATTAAACAGACTGACCTGAGCCTTCATTTCTGGAAAATGCAATAAGTGTGCTGGGTGATATGCTAAATACAGCTAGAAGTGTTTTCAGAGGAAAGCACATGTCCCCTACCAATTTGTGATGTGGTACATCTATCAATTTCTTGATTCTAATACTTGTGCAAGTTGTGCAAGTTTTTAATACTTGTGTCAAAATCCATTAATATCTTCACAAGTTATTTTGCAGACAAACTATTTTCCACCTTTCTTCGACCTGCGACCTTAAAAAGAGCCAAAAGTCACCAAATCTGATAAAAAAAAATCAATCTCCCAGTGATATATCTTTGCCAGTTTGGTTTATATCAGACTAACCATTCAGGAGATATGACGCAGAATTCTTTTATTAAAATTGAACTCCTGTGACCTAGTATATCAGGTCAAGGTCACTAAAATAAAAGAAAACAGTTCTTTTGCATCTCCCAGTATTGTATGCCAGTGTAACCAATCTCTTCAGGAGATAGAGATGCAGACATCTACACAGATGCCGACAGGATAAACATCAAAAACAATATGTCCCCCACCCCATTTTCAATTCTAAGGCTATGAATAAATTATCATACCCAGCCTCAATATAAATGGTACTTTTTAAACATGTGTTTTGGGTGCTCAAGAGAACCGTCTCAATGAGACGGTTCTTTTGAGTACCCACAACATATGTTTTGGATGAGAAACAAAGAAAATAGTTTTCCAATATGCACTCTTATCCGGAGGTCCGTATTAATTGTTTAGTTTGTGTCTGAAGCCTCATCTACTTCAAAACTTTCTGTGAACAAACAGTGAAGGCTCAGGTGACAAGTACCAACATCTCATGAGCTTATTTGCTGGCTTGAGTTGATACCTTACATCCCAATCAACAATTTTTCAGACATGTCCTTGGTTGAACCAGTACTAAGCAGAGGATAGAGTCTTGCACAAGGAAGTCAAATCTGTGCCTCTGGTGATGTTCAAACCAGTGCCTCCTCGATCTAGAGGTGAGCTCTCTACCACTGAACCACAGTTCTTCTCTATCTAATGCACTATCTTATTTTGTATTTTTTTCAATAAGTTACCTAAAAAAAAAATGAAAAAATATTTATTTTTTTTAAAAGTTACCTACCGGGCCGCGTAGCAGCACTTTTTTTTTTAAAGTTACCTACCTGGCCGCGTAGCGCAGTCGGTAACGTGTAACGTGTCTGGCTACAGGTGCGAATCTGACTGCATATCCAGGAGTCGTGAGTTCTATCCCAGCGCGGTCCTATACTATTGTAGAGATTGATCATGAAATCATTTCTACGGTCATTCTCCTCCCTTCTGCTGAATCATTCATGAAGGGTGCACGAATTACTGGTTAACCCCTTGTTCAAGCTTGCCCAGGAAAAAATGTGGTGAGGTGAACTGCCCGTCCCGCCATGTCCACATCTGATCTGTTGACTTGGGATGTAAAGCAACAAAACAAACAAACAAACAAAAAAGTTACCTGCTCAAAACTGTTCTGAGGAAAATTCTCGAAACCAAATATGTCCAAAATACCAATCTGTACATCATTGCTGAAACCAACAAAATGAATATATTTAAAAACTATTTTGGCAAAACTGACCCTTAAGCAAGTACATGTTAAGTCATGACATGTTTTTCAGGAAATAAGTAACAACAAGACAAATTCGTCAAATTTATATCACCTGAAGAAGGGTTATCTTAGAGAATCATGTAAATCACAACATTTATCTAAACCCTAAGTTCACCTTAAAGTTTGGTATCATTCAGATCATAACAAACACCTGTCAAGTATAGTTTCATTGCTTAGTTTAATATAAACTATTTTTACATCTGCACAATTTCAATATCTGGCCTTTCAACCCCAGAGGTCAAAGGTGTGTGTAAATTCAAAGTGTTACCAATGCAAGTTGTCTACACTTCTTTCACTTTAATTTGATTTGCACCATGACCACTTTCAGAAAAGAAGAAAATATTTGACCTTTTGACCCCACTCCAGGGGTGGAGGGTGTGTGTAAGGACAGCATGTTTGCTTTCATGGTGCTCTGTGCTCATACCCCTTTAATTTGATATGCAACATGACTACTTTCAGAAAAGTATGATTCGACATTTTGACCCCACCCCGGGGTTCAGGGTGTGTCTGTGGGCAAAATATCAGCAACCATGTTGCTGCTTGCATCATTAGCTTCAATTTGATATGCAACATGACCATATTCCAAAAAAGTTTACTTTTGTCCTCGCCCCCAACCCCTATGTCCTTCCCCAGGGATCGAACCCAGACCTTCAAACTTACATCTTGTTTGATATGTTTCATGTCTATTGCTCCTCTGCCTGCATGCAAAATTTCAGCAAAAAGTATCAACAACTGCCTTAGTTATTGCGAAATTTAAATATTTGACCTTTGACCCCGTAGGTTGGGTCAAAGGGATGGGGTAAAATTTTGACACTGCCATGCTTATCTACAGGCACTGGGCAATCATGGTCTATAGTGAGAAGTTGTTAAATATAATAGCTTTGACGAAATGTGAAGGTCATTACACAAAAAAGCTACTATAGGTTATGCATCTTAGACAAGGACAATAACTTAAGTGTTAAGGGGTTGATTTTGACGAAACTTATAGGATATCGAGAGTCCATGGTACTAATCATTTATACCAAATATGCATCAAATCTGGCCTGTAGAAACTAAGATATGGTTCCAGACAGACAAAAAAGTGTGACTGAAGGAAAGGACAACGCCAAAATTATATCCCTCCGACTTTGTCAGGGATAAAAAGTGATACTACCACATATCAAAATAATATGTGTAAACGTTACGTCATAGTAACATGACTACATTATGTTTTCTATTAAATTATTGTCATCTTCTGAATCAAAAGTTTTGCTTGTTTTGATGTTTTACATCCCAGTCAACAAATTTTCAGTAATGTTGAGATATTTCCTGGGTTGAACCAGTACTAAGCGGAGGGTAAAGTGTCTTGCTCAAGGACATAGCACAGAGCCTCTAGTGAGTCTCAAACCAGCATCCCCGCATTCTCAAGTTAAGTGGTCTACAACTGAGTCACTGTACTTCTTGTCTAAATGTCTAAAAAATGGATCATATGATAAACAGACAATCTTGTACTTGTTTTCATTTCTTGTAGTAATATTTACTCGCGAAAGCTGTCATTTAATCATATTTCATGTGAAATGACCACTTGTGTAAGATAATTTATGTTACTTTAGGAGTTTTTGAGGTTTTGTATTTCTGTATGGAGTCACTATTTTTTTTATTTAATATCCATGCATTAAACCAATTTATCTGACATGTAACAATATTAAGAGAAACATGAAACAAACACAAAGTGACTGACACATTTACAACTAGCACAAAAGGCACAATAACATATTAACCCTTAAAGCGCCAATCACAACTGCTGCAGACGACAAATTTTGCGACATCTTTCCTAATTTTTGAACAAATAAGGTATGATATTTCATGAGAATTGTCTGCCAGCAGACAATTCTCAAGGAATATCATGCCTTATTTGTTATTTTTGAAAAAGCAGCAAAGTTTGAAATTGTCGCCTGCTGCAAAATGTAGGTGGCACTTTAATTCAGACAGATAGGCAAACCAAAATGTGTAATCCAAGATCAGACAACTCCATGTATGAGAGCTAATCAGGGTCACTTGGTTTGTCATTGTGCCATAATTTCACATCTAATCACCTAGTTTAATAGTTTTGTTCAATTGTTAGGACAAGTATGGTAAAAAGGTTGAAGTTTTTTAACAGTTGCGTCAATAGTGTCAATGGGGTACAACATCAGAGACATGAAGTACTGTCAAAGGATTTTACAATAACCCAACATTCTAATGCACTTACTTTTGTAACACGGCATCTGATTGGATAACATAAAAAATATGCAACACTTTTTTTGTTTATTTGACTTGATTCTTTACGCCCCAGTCAACAAATTTTCAGTTATGTCCGGACGTGTGTTCCTGGTTTGAACCAGTACTAAGTTCGGATTAATGTGTCTTGCTTAAGGACACAATGCAGTGATGCAGGTGAAGCTCAAACTTGCTACCTCTCGATATCGAGAAAAGCCCTCTACCACTGAGCCATTGAGCTCCCCTTGATATACAGTAGCAAATTGTTTGACGTCATTAATTACGTCACATTTCTTTAAATGACATGCAGTTTTATACAGCATGCAATGCTCCAATTTGAGACAAAATTGCAAAAGTGCATTAGAATGGGGATAACCTTATTCATAATTTTCATTTGGGGAGGTATATCGTCGGATATACTGACGGAAATCATGTTTTAAGGCTCCACTCGTGCATCCCCTTAAAACTAAATTTCCCACCATATATCCAACTCCAAAAATGAATTTTTAGTTTTGCATGCTTTTTCGTGTCAAAGAGTTTGGATCAAAATGTAGGGCATGATCTGGGTCAAAACTGTTTGCAAAGGTAACAAAAAATTTCAGCAGATGGCACTAGTAGGCAAAGAGTTAACATACATGCAGATAAAGTAATAATCCTGCAAACCATGTTTTTATAAAAGACTTAATTTTCTAAGAGCAAGACATGATTGGCTCTGCTTATTGATAACAAGGATGGATAGCTCTTTTGGAGTCCATTGTAATGGAGGTCCATAGGAATAAAACATGTTATAAGTGAACCGTGTGAAAATTTAGAACAACTATAATCTTAAATAAACCCTTTTGCTCTAATGCATTCATTAGCCAGACAGTTCTATCATTCTATCTAGGACAACATAGAACATCAAATAAATCTTTTTGCTCTAGCAAACTCAGAAAAGCAAGAAATTTCTTTTACAAGTTAGAGTGACTAAAACCTAAAATAAACCCTTTTGCTCTGATGCACTCAGAAGAGCCAGAAATTTCTCTTATAAGTTAGGATGACTAAAACCGTAAACAAGCACTTTTGCTCTAACACTCAGAAAAGCCAAAATTTTTGCTTAAAAGCTTTAAGTATTAGGATGAAAAATATCCATAATAAATTATTTTGCTCCAACAAACTCAGATGAGCAAGAAATGTCATCTATAGCCTATTTCATACAGAGTTTTCCCTACACATTCCAATTAGCTCTAAGCCCTCCTGAATAGAAACAATCTGGCCAATTAAAAACTATCCAAGCAACGTGACCTATATTCAAATAGTAAAGTAAGAAAGATGGCAAAGATTAGGAAACAATACAATCAAGTACCACACCTGACCCAGGATACCACCTGGGAAAGTAACAAATACACAATAAACATCACAAACAAGAGCCAAGAGGTCAGCCCTTACCCAGCAGGTGACCACAGGGCAGAAATGAATAGACGTGAAAGCATGAAAATTACACAAACAATCCACAAAAGAAGTACCACCTTGGAACTGTCAGTAAAAATATTTTAGTGGAGGGCTTAAACCGGTTTCAAAGGGCCACCCTTGGTCCAGATGTGGATCAAGACACAAAGATAGTCGGTTTGCATGAAATACCCCTAACTTATCAATGCATCATCTCCTAGAACATATAAATGAAGATATAAAAAGGAGATTAAGCAAAGATAAGGACTCAACAGTACATAAAACTGAATACCAAAGCAAAAGAAATCCAACAGGTATACCCCAGTGGGCCTGACAACAGCCAAAGCATCAGGCTCACACCATCTCATCAATAGATAAGTCTTTAAGTCAGAACCATCATAGAGTCTGAAGTCCGACCCACTAGCGTGCAATTAAAAAAGAAAGCAAAGTTGCCAACCATGCTTGGGTTGACCACCAAGCATGTAGTCTGTTGCAATACATTAATGTTATAGCCAATCTTTTTATAATGGAAAATCATTTTAATCAACTGTGCTGAAAAAGTATTAGAGCCAACAATCTTCTTCAAAGCATTGCAGAGACCAAATGATGACAAGTGTTAAAGTGTGTGTATTTTTCGGTTATATCTATCGCTTGATTGACATGATAGCTCGATGCCACACTGCCAATGATATTTTTGATGAGATTTTGAGTCATTCTTTAAATGATGAAATGTTTAATTAAACACCTGCTCAGTCAGTGACACCGGTGATGTGACACTACCAATACTGACCTCAGAATGAAAACAACCAGGGGTGCTTTTAGAAATACATAAAATTGGTTTTGGAGGTAACAAAATACATACAAAATGGCAATAAATGGCCCCTTACAACTAATCATCACTTCGTTTGCAATATAAAACAAAACTGTATGCTTACAAAACAGAATTTCTTTTGGTATTTTGATGCTGGCCTCGAGCTCATGGCTGCTTGTCCTTGTGGTAATGGGAGATTTTTCGATTGGCAGAGTTAGTCATGTGATATAAGTGCATGTGACTTGAGTCCCGAAAGAAATCCAGGAAAAGTAGGGAAGGCCTATGAAATTGGCTATAAGCTCCAAGTAAGGATGTCTAATTCCTCAAATAAATCCTTTTGCACTAGCTCACTAGGAAGAGCCAGAAATGTCTTTAAAAGCAAGGACTACTCAAACCACAAATAAAGTAAGTAAAGGTGCAAAGATCAGGAATCGATACAATCAAGTACCACACCTGACCCAGGATACCAATGGGAAAGTGACAAACTCACAGAAGACACCACAAACGAGAGCCAAGAGGTCAGCCCTTTCCCAGCAGGTGACCACGAAGCACATATAAACAGACGTGCACAAAACATAGCAAACACAAGACAGAACAAAAACATAAAAGATCCACAAAAGAAGTACCGCCTTGGAACGGTCAGTAAATCATTTTACTGGAGGGCTTAAACCGGTTTAACGGCGCCAACCTCACCATTAATTCAGATGTGGATCAAGACACATAGATATTAGGTTTGCATGAAAGACCCCTAACTTATCAATGCATCATCTCCTAAAACATATAAATCAAGATATAACAAGGAGATAAAGCAAGGATAAGGACTCAACAGTAAATTAAACTGAATACCGGAGCAAAAGAAATCCAACAGGTAAACCCCGGTGGGCCCAACAAACAGCCAAAGCATCAGGCCCCTACCATCTCATCAATAGATAAGTCTTTAAGTCGGAACCATCATACAGCCAAAGCATCAGGCCCCTACCATCTCATCAATAGATAAGTCTTTAAGTCGGAACCATCATAGAGTCTGAAGTCCGACCCACCGGCGTGCAATTAAAGAGGAAAGCAAAGTTGCCAACCGTGATTGGGTTGACTACCAAGCATGCAGTCTGTTGCAATACATTAATGTTATAGCCAATCTTTTTATAATGGGAAATTATTTTAATGAACTGCGCTGAAAAATTATTAGAGCCAACAATCTTCTTCAACTTATACACCAAGTCACCATAGAAATCAGGTTCCGAAAGTCCTTGGCGCAAGAGAGATTTAAGTCCAACTTGGAATTTAGAAATCAAATCAAAGTATCGTCTATAAAATTTTGAAAATGTTTTGCGAAGTTTATGATACCGATAGCCCTGTTTAAGAAGTTTCTGAGTTAACAATTTATTGCGAGTGTTGAAGTCAGTAACATAGCTAGATGCTCTAGCAAAACGAATGAGTTGAGAGATATAGACTCCATAGGATGTAGAACGAGGAACATCACCATCTAAAAATGGGAAATTGACAATTTCAAAATCAAAGTCGTCACGTTTATCATAAATTTTGGTAGAAACAATATCATTAGAAATTGACAAATGCAAGTCTAAAAATGCGGCTTCGGTATCAGAGGCATTGGCTTTATTAAGTTGGAGCTCTGAAGGGTATATTTGACTAACCATATTTTCAAAGTAAACATTATTAATATTTAAAATATCGTCCAAATATCTGGAAGTAGTGTTAAACGCATCAATAACATCAGCCTGCTTATCATCAGAAAGAGACATCATAAAGTCCCTTTCATAACAAAACAGGAATAAATCTGCAACCAGGGGAGCACAATTAGTGCCCATAGGAATCCCAACTACTTGTCTATAGAGCTTGGTGCCAAATCGAATAAAAATGTTGTCCAACAAAAAGGTCAGCGCATCACATACATTTTGACACGACCATGCATGATATTTTTTAGGTTTTTCTGAAGTAAAAAATGCATTTCTGTCACTACATGCAAGGTAAGGAGAGCCTTCTCTCTGGAAGGTTCTTTCAATAAGATCAATAAGTTTATCTTTAATTAAATTATGAGGTAGAGTAGTGTAAAGAGTAGAAAAATCATAAGTAGAAGGGCCAGAACATTAAGCTGACAAAGGTTTGCAAATCTGCATAAAGGATAAGAAGCTAGGTATAGCAAAGGCCTCCAGATAAGAGTGTGCATTTGAAAATTCTTTTCCTTATTTCTCAACCAAAACATATGTTGTGGGTACTTAAAAGAACTGTCTCAATGAGATGGTTCTTTTGAGCATCCAAAACATATTTAAATTGATGGGTAAGATATTTACAATTGAAGTGCAACACTTTTGCTTAATTGAACCTATGATAGCCAGAGGAAATGTTGTACAACATCTAAAGCAGGATACTTGGCTACCTCAGGGAATCCACCTATAATTTAATATACAAAATTATCCAATAACAGGCCTTTCTGTAATTAAAAAATCAATTTTCTTATTTCTCAACCAAAACATATGTTGTCGGTACTCAAAAGAACTGTCTGAATGAGACGGTACTTTTGAGCACCCAAAACACATTTTAAAACTTTAATATTGATAAAAAAAATCACTATTTTACATTCAAATTTTTTGATGACCTGAACCTATGTAAATAGAGAATACTAGGTGAGTGCCTTTTGATATCAAGTTTACCAGGCAAGGCTTCGAGAACGCTTGTTGACATCGCGAGGCTTGCCGAGCGATTCAACATGCGTTCTCAAAGCCGAGCCTGGTAAACTTGATATCAAAAGACGCGAACCTGGTATTCTATTTATCAGTTTACCAATTGTTAAACACTTCAAACACGCGATTATGACGTAATTTTTGATTTCTGTGTTGATTCAGCGTCATTGGCGACGTCATTCAAAAAGTGCAACGTCATCATGACCTGATAAAGGTAACATGCCGTGAGATAGGAAACGTTTATTAGGTTATGTTGAAACAATTCAGTTAATATTAGGGGTGACTGATAATAGATAGTATTGCTTCAAAGCTGTGTCACACTCTATTAACAGCCATGTTTTAACTGGCAAAAACCCATGTATTAATCAGGCAATTCACATGCTGTTGATGCACAGCTTTTGTATTTTACATATACACATACTAGGCCGTCACAAAAATTGACGTCATCAACAGTAACATGCATAGAACTGAACGTAATTTAGTGATGTTAGCATGACGTAAGTCTTTACTCCGGAACAAATGTTTTCAAAACCTACGAATCATTCATGCTTTTGCACACCATTATAGTAATATAAAAATAAACTTTTCGAAATGTTTTTTCCCAAAGTTTCCAAATGAAAAAGGGACTTTATGCAATAATAATGATCAAACATGATTTTCTGATACACTCACATCTGCTAGACCCCTGGGGGGTCCTTAAAACCCTCTCCAATCAGACTCGACTTTCAACACCAACCTCGGGGTCCAGCAGATGTTAATGCATAGAAAAAGATGTTTGATCCCTATAATGTTTTGCCATTTATGTTCTTGTGAGTGAGTTTTTTATCCACATGTTTAATTCATACAACTTAATCTCTGAAATTCAGTTAACTTCATGCTTTATTGTTCCCATACTGATTTTTAAAAGTGCCAACTTGACCTGTATTTTACAATAAGTTACCCTTATGTAAACTTTGAATGAAATTGATGCATCCCTTCAAAAGTTATTGGCCAGAAACCAAAAGTGTGTAGCTGCCAAAATCCACAACACCGACACAGACGGAGATATGATCCCTGCATGTCTGCCATGCTTCGTAGGCAACACAACCTCACAGAGTTGTAGCCCTTTTTGTTATACATGTACCCTACCTTTCATCAACTGGTTGAATCAACTGATTAATTCCATTGACAATCCAGCTGAACAAGCGACCGTATAGAGTTTTAGCAAGAGCATCACGGCAATCCTCCGCCTTCTGGACTGTACGCTCTTTTTTAATCTGTTCACCTAACAATCAAAACATGCAATACACATCAGATAAACAACATGCCATGCACATCAAATATGCAACAGATACAATATGCAACACATCAAATATTAAACATGCCATTCTCATGTAATGTGCAACAGACAGGCCCTGGGGTTATAAAACTTTTTCATGCTCAACTCAACTGAGTATGAAATTTCAACTGCTCTGTTCTTGCTATCAAATTCTCAGATGTTGTATTTATCATGCTATAAATTTAAAATGCCAACTATTGCTGGCACCTCAACATTTATAAGCTTGATCAATAGTTGAACATGGAAATAACTTTATAACTTAGCGGCCAGATTTTGGTACTTCTCCCATTAGCAAGTGGCCTAAGCTCAAATGAGCCATACATGCAGTCTCACCAGAGCTTTTGTTGTTTGAATACACAAAGTATGGAAGAAGATTAAGACTATTAGACCTCTAGCCTCTCTGAACACATCAGCATGGATGATTAACTCTTTCTTTCATGAATATTCATGCTAAGCTCAACCCACTATGTACAATTATATAAATAAACTTTCACATTTGTACATAGAACAAAGAAATTACTTGTCAGGTCCACTAGTGTAGGATCATATCTAATCATATTTCCATAAGCATACAGAGTAGACCCTGATCAGGCAGCTCTTGTAAGAGCTGCCTGATCTGGGTCTGCTCTGTTTGTTAAAGTGTTAAAAGGTGCCTCTATGAGGTAAAGGATTAAAGGAGGCTTTTACACATTTATGATAAGTACCAAAATCTTCTGTGCTAACCCAAATATGTAATAGACAGATCTTTGACACACAAAAGTAGAGAATACAAAGAAAATAATCTACTTCTGTATAAACCCTAATAAAATAAACTGTGCACATATATTTTTTTAATGAATTTATAACATTTTTTGTAAACACTGTAGACCCAGATCAGCTTGGTTGTTACATTCCAATAGCAACACTCAGAGTGCCATCAATCGGAACTGCCTCCGCCAATTCCATGGAATTCCCTGGAATCAGACGCTGACGTTACATAACGTGACAATTACGTCACAAACCATGCCACAACAATAACAAGTGAGATTGCAGCAATCAGAAAAATGGATTTTAATAGGGCTGAACCAACATGCTACAGAACTAATTTTCCTTACGCAAGACTCGGCTAACAAAATGGAGCTTTTTCGTACATAGTACTACGTGTAATATGCCTTGTGTATACCCAAGGCTTGTTTTGATTCTCAAATTGTGCTGGACTTTCCTGATTGAGAGAGACACTAATAATCATCCATAGCTCCAGATAAGGACATTTTTTGAACGTAAAATTGTAATTATTTTCTTATCCATCAATTTAAACATAATTTTATTTCCAGGATGGTTAAAAGAACCGTCTCACTGAGAGGGTTCTTATGAGCACCCAAAACATATGTTTTGGTTTAGAAATAAAAAAAATTCAAATACACACTCTTAGCTGGAGGCCTGATTGATATCTTGATAATGTCTCTTTCGCATTTAGTAGTAAACTACTATGTTTGGGCCAACACATGACATTGCTAGTAATGACTACATGAACCACTTTGGGGTTAAATTAAACCTTTACATGAGCATTAGAAAAATAAAAATCATGCAAACAACATGATACATGCAGCTCAGGACCAGTTAACCCTTTACCTCTTTTAAAATCAGTGTAGATCCAGATCAGTTGGCTTCTGAGGAAGCCAGCTGATCTCGATCAACACTTTTTCATCCATAGAATGAATCCATGTTAATAATAAAACTAAATCACTGGATTGACAAGAAATTAGAAGTTCATATAGTGCATCATCATCATCATCATCATCATCATCATCATCATCATCATCATCATCATCATCATCATTTTTTTTTATTAACATGCAGGTGCAGGGCATCCTCGACATCAGTGCCCCCCTCCCCCTTCAGGTAGCTGGCTAGCTACACGCATAGCAGATCTCTCATCTGATCCCTAGGTGTTCCTTTCAAGCAACCCATAGAGTATTCACTTATAAGTGAATATGGTTGTTTTATTTGCAGCTTTACCTACCTCTAGCCACAGTGTAGTCAGCTGTTAATGCTGAGCCTAATTCCTCAGGTGATACTTCTAGTAATTCAGACACTGAAAATAGAAATACATAGAGAATCTTACATGAGTGCTCATATTTATTGAATTCATTAAACGAGTTGAGGAAAAGAGATAAAATGCAAGGCTTGCCGAGCATTTTATCTCTTTTTGGCAACGAGTTTAATAAATTCAATAATACAAGAGCATGAATGTTAGATTCTATTTATCATATGACATTTAGTTTACTTTGAAATCTCATTGCTGCCCTAAAAACGTTATAAGTTTGTCATTATGTACACAACATTGTTATGGACGCCATAACGTTTACCGTAAATCTGTAAACCACTAGTGGTTTATCTATTTTATTGCATGGCATTATTTCACTCCCAGACGAGACATCATATGATAAAGGATAGTCCTTTACTTGCTGCATTGACATATAATGCCCCGAAGATCCAGATATACAAAAAGTTTGGGCATATATGTGTGATTATTTTCTAATCCATCAGTTTAAACATACATTGTGGGTGCCTACAACCTATGTTTTGGTTGAGAAATAAGAAAATCTATTTTCTAATTTTGCACTCTTATCTATAGACCTATGGTCCATAAACATCTGGGAGCGTATTGGGCTGAAGTCCGAAAAAACATAAAGGTTTTTTAAATGAGGAGTTTAGCTTTAAATATGGAATGTGAGATTGGATAATATTCAGCAGAGAGAGAGAGAGAGAGAGAGAGACAGACAGACAGACAGACAGACAGACAGACAGACAGACAGAGAGATGGATAGACAGACAGACCGAAGGAGGGATGTAGAGAGAACCTTCTATATTAGCTTTGTCTGTCTGTGCTGGTTCTTTATCCAGAGGAACAAGGACTTACATTTCTTTAAAGCATCAGCATTTTGCACCTGAGCTGCTTCGTTGTTTCCTTCTCCAACAAATGATATCTCCCCAATATGTAGTACAGTTGACAAGGTCATGAACACATTTTCAACATCCTACAAAGATAAATAATTTCAAAATTCAATATAAATGGTATATCCCCAATATGCAGGACAGTTGATACAGTGCTAAGATTCTCTAACCCTAACTTTCAGTAATTTCCTAATACAATAAAATATCTATCCAATATATAAGACAGTTGATACTGTGTTGAACACCTTCTCAACACTTTACAAAATTTATATTAGTTATTAATTTCCTATTTCAACAAGAATGGAAATCTCCCCTATATGAAAAATAATTAATACACTGCTCAGAATATTTAAAGGAACACTGCGTATATTGCCATTGATCACAATACAAATGCAAGCATAGTCTGACTCATAGCGAGAGTAGGAATAATAAGGCAAAACATGTTTGTCCTGTGATTTGTTTGGTTACCTATCAAGGATGATGCTTGTTGATAAAAACGAAGTAGTCCCTTTCCAGAAATCTCCATGGAACACTTTATGTAAAAATGGAATTTTGTTAAAAATACCCCTTTTTTCAAATCCATATTTTAAGACGAATTTTTCAATCAAGCACCACAACAGCATCATTTCTGTACAGTCAATAGCCTTTTAATATCGCAGAAACCATTAGGTTACGCTATTAACAAATTCACAAGATTCTATAGAGTTCCAGAAAAAAATTGTTATTTTCAAGTAAATTAAAAATTATAAAACTTGAGCCATGAACTAAAGCAGCAACTATTTAATCAAAAACTTTTTTTGATCGCAGATTGTGACTATCTTAGCAAAAATGGCAAAAGAAATTGGGTTTCTTTCGTATTGTCTGGTGAAATGCATGACTTGTCTATTGGACAGGGGTTAGCATTATCACCTATGGAAAAGTATCAGGTGTTCCTTTAAATATTATGAGCAGTGTAATAATTGCCACAGTTTAGATAATATTTTCAACATCCTACAAATTTCAGTTATTTCCTTCTCCAAGAAGTGATAGCGGCCGCAATATGAATGATACCTGACAAGGTCATGAACAAAAACAGACAGACAAGCAAGCATTTCATACAATAAATTTTAATACTGTGGTCCTTTTTTTATGAAAAAGTTTTAGAAGGTTTAGCACTCTGTGTAAACAATACCCTGTTTTTACTTTAGTTTCTTTTCTGTTTGTTTTTTGTTTTGTTTTTTATGTTGTTGTTTTCAAGTACCATATTAGCCTTTATAAGTACACATGCTCCTATATCTACACATAGAGTTGTTTTGAATCCTACCTCAACTTATAATGGACAAATGAAGAGGTTTCTTGCTTTAAGACTCTCAGATGTTGTATTTTTCATGCTAATAAATGTTAAAATGTCAACAATTATTGACATTTCAACTTTTATGAGCATGATAAATTTCGTGCTCAGGTGAGTTGAGGATGGAAATAGTTTTATAACCTTGTGGCCAGATCAGCTGGCTTCATTTGCAGTCAGCACTGTTTTCAAAAAGATTGCATTCAATTTTGAAAGTCATGTACACAAAGCACTTATTATGTTGAATAGAAGATTATTCAAAATTGTATAATTTTGCGGTTTCACAATTACTTTGGTTTCCAAAGGATAAACAGATTTTTTCTAAGGGGCTGCCATGCAGTTTTTTAATGAGTTTAGGATAATAAATCTTCTCCCTGGGCTATGCTTTGTCTGAGAGAAATATAGTCTGGTTCCAGTCCTAAACATTTTTCTATCTGATTGGCTCTGTTTAAGACCCTCTGACTAGAAGAAGCTATAATTTTTTGATAAAGGATATATTTCATTACAATTGCAAATTCTTCAAAATAAAACAATGTTTCAGACTGTAGCCAGTCTGAGAAAAACAGTACAGTAACTTACAGTCTGTGAAAAACCTATAAACTTGAGACATTCCTTCACTTCCCAGAACTTCTCTTTGTTTTCTTTCGTCAAGTGTTTAGATATTTCACCCGTCTCCGATTTGAGATACCTGAAAAAGCATCATCATGATCATCATCAGGGTTTGGATTAACCTGCAGCTGCAGGAACATCATTCAGTGCCCCCACCTCCCCCCAACACTCCAGGTATTTACCATCTCCATAGGTTTAGACAAACAAAAATTTTGAGCGTAAAATTGTAAATATTTTCTTACCCACCAGTTTTAACATAAGTTTTGGGTGCTCAAAAGAACCGTCTCATTGAGATGGTTCTTTTGAGTACCCACAACATATGTTTTGGTTGAGAAATAAGAAAATTAATTTTTAGCTGCGGGCCTGCATCTCACAAAAAGAAACAAATCCTAACCGCAGTGCCTTCAGCCTCGTGCAATAATGTATCAGGTCGTCAAGCACCTTAGGGTAATAGTTTCGACTATACTAAACTCGATGTTTTATGTTTTGACATTGATTTTCAGTGATAACTTTTTTACTTTCAATTTTAGCAATTTGTGTTCAGGATGAAAGTTTTAGAGAAAAATAAGCTCCAATTTCTCCAAACTGTTGCAACATTCAAGATGCTGCAGTTTTCACTGCACATAGATGCGCATTTTGAGAAATTTAAGCAAAGCGCAAACAAACTAAGTCAAACATGTCAGTCAAAAAGTTACATTTCACCGCCCTTAATCTCAAAGTAAGGTGATGGATGGCTTGTTTAAATATGTCGGAAATCGCACCTTATTCCCTCATGCGTTAAGCTAATGAGGTCATCTCAAAACTGTCTGTTTTGGAGCATGTGCATAAGAACAAATAGGAAGGTCATGAAAAATCCAAGTTTCTGTACCTACAAATGTTCATGCCAAAAGTAGATTCTGTTTATGAACGGTAAATTCTGAATTTGCAAGCAGCAGATTTATACTATATACATGGTATGTAAATCACTTGTGAACATTTTTCTGAGACGAACCCTTTCTGCCAAGCCTCTACAAAACTTACCTGTCATTAACATACTTAGAAAATTTGGCTGAATTTAGTTTATTGCAAAATCTTCAACTATATACACAAAAATCTGTTTGTGTCACAAACTGCTGACCTTTTGGAGAAATTGGCGCTAATTTTTCTCTACAACTTTCATCGCAAACACAAATTGCTAAAATTGAAAATAAAAAAGTTATCGCCGAAAATCAATTAGAAAAACATAAAACATGGAGTTAACAAACCGGCATGAAATAACTGTGAAATATTTACAATTTCCTTATAAAAAAACAACCACAAAAATCCTTACCTCATATGTTTCATATTTTCTAGTCTATACACCATCTCCTCCTCTGGAAGTAGGCCAGACAACATCCAGTAAAATATATGGAAGTTACACTCTCCCCTGCCCTGATGTACAACCCTGGACTTCTCTAATAGGTACTCTGATATCCTGGCTACAAAATAATTAAGGAATGAAATTTAGATTTTTAGTTAGCACTGAATCAAAAACATAAGGGCTTTTAATTTGAGCTTCTTGGAGATATCAAAATAGCTTCTTTTTTTTTTAGTATTGTGTGCAAGCTAATATCTGAATTTCAATTCTTATACTGTCAGAACTTGCTTTAACAATGAAAATTACAAGGAAAAGTTCAACTTCCAACAAATTTTCCTGGGGACGGATCTTTCCTTATCCAAAAAACCTTTTAAAGGAAATCACACTTACTGACACCGACAGTAAATCCTGGCAACAATTCTCATATTAACATGCATTTTTTCTCATTAAAACAACAGAACATATTACCTGATAACTTGTTTACATAAATTTTGTAAGTTGACGAAAACCGTTTGCCGAAAATTGACTTAGAGGGCGATACACAATGGGGCTGATTGGCAAGACGATAGGGCTAAAAAAAATATGATGGGGGCTGGAAAAAAGATATTTTTATAGCAGTCAACGGGGCTAATCCAGATGCATTTACCTGTAAGGTCAAGATTGCTTAGAGTTTCTACTTTGTAATATACAGCTAAAATCAGAAAATCAAGCACATAAAAACATTAAAATCAGAAAATCAAGCACATTTTGAGTTAGAATCCACATTATAAACATTAAAAATGCAGATACATTTCAGAAAACAGATTGAATCAGGATCAGGCTCGACAATTTTTACTCATCAAGATCGGATCCAAGCTGTCAAGTGCATCGAGAGTTTCTTCACGCGATTTGGATAATTTGGGATATTTTTTCCATCTTTCACGATAGAGTGCTTGCCGTACACTTTTTAAATCAGCAGGCTGCAAATTTTCCTCGGACATAGAGGACAGTTCTTTTCTGATTAATTTTGAAGGTCTTGCTGACGCATCGTCAGCAGCCTTCTGTTTCACACATGTTCTTAAAACCTTACGTTCATTTTTACATTCATCTGGCTCATGATTATGTTCAAGGCATCCAGAAAGAACTCTGGTTATATCCAAATCAGTTTTTAGTTTTGCACGACATTTTTGTCTAATAGCAGAACATTGCCATGAGATCTGCTGACATTTTAATTCAGAGCTTATCCTGTAAGTATATCCATCAACAATAATACATGGCTTTCTCATGTCAGTTTCTATTAAATAGGGCTGCTGCGAGTATCCGAGTACTCGGATACTCGCGGATCTGAATGTAAAATCGAGTATGAATATTCTTCACTGCCGAAATCGTTAGATCGCGATCTTTTTTTTTTTTTTACCTTTTTTTAACTGAAACAAGAAGTTTTCACAAAGTAGTCCATTGAAATTTTTCACTTTGAGTGACTACGGTTCTACTTGATAATATCTCTTATTCAAATACCTTTGTTTCTTGCAGGTTAGTGACATCCTTTATGGGTTATTAAAATCCTCAAAGTATTCCAAAATCCGCTGGTAATATATTCCAATCAATTTTGTTTAAACACACTTCATCGGTACATAATAAACAGTGCTAAACATATTATCAAATGTCAATTATCAAATGTCAATTATCAAATAAATTTCAAAGGCTTCCTCTTTTCTTTGAACTTTTTTTCTTGCCGACAAGGTGACAGCTGATTAGGCCTACGTGACCCAGGTCATGTTGTCGATGTGTGAACTTCAGGACAAAGGAAAAGGGCCTTATACTGAAATCAGCACACTTCTGTCAGAATATCTGGTTATCCAAGTTCAGGAAAATATAAAATCAAATTTACAAATTGTGTTGCATGTCTTGACAGTCGTGAGTGAAAATGTAGTCTTATCTTCTTTGAAAACTAACTGTAAACATATGGTACTTCTGGTTTAGCAGAAAGGGCTGATTTACTAAGTAAATAGACCCAACAATAGATGTTTCACAACAGGAGTCTTAATGTTTTTATTAGCCAGTGACTCGCAGTTCGATCTGTGAATCGTCACTCATGAATCGTGGATCAGATCAGATCGCCACTTACCTAACGATCCACAGCCCTACTATTAAATTAGTAATTTCTAGTTCCATTGTTAAAACTGATATAACTGATAAAATATCTAAAATCTGTAAAAGTATTCCCCAATAAAACGCTACATCTAAAATCTGTCAAATTATTGCTCAATAAAACATTACATCATTAATGAAAGTACAGTTCAGTATGATGAGCAGCTTTCATGAGACCTATTTATCTGTGTTTTCATTAATTTTATCATATGATGTCGCGTCTGGGAGTGAAATAACGCCATGCAATAAAATCGATAAACCATTAGTGGTTTACAGATTTACAGGAAATGTTATGACGTCCATAACAATGTTACGCACATAATGACAAAATTATAACGTGTTTCGACAGTAATGAAATTTCAAAGTATTCTTTATGTCATATGATAATTATAATCAAACATTCGTGCTCTTGTATTATTGATTTTATTAAACTTGTTGCGTAAAAGAGATAAAATGGTCAGCAAGCCTCGCATTTTATCTCTTTTCCCCAACTCGTTTAATAAAATAAATAAAACATGAGCACTCATGTAAGATCCTCTATTTAATAGGTGTGAATAACTTATGAATGCACAGGTAAGTTTGGCCCCATTCATACTTTTTTCTTTGGCCCAATTGTATACTTTCACAATTTAAAAATCAGCCCCATTGGATTGCGGCCAATTCAGATGCCACAAAAATAGGATAAGTGGCAGGTAATCAAGGGAGATTAATTCTACAGCGACTGCTTAATTAGTCTGTAGCTTGTATCATCTGATCTTTTAACAGGTACAGCTTTAATTGTTTGATGGGTGGTCTCAATGTCTGTAATTATTCCCAGTGTTTATCTTAATTGAGTGTAAATTGGTATAATTTGTGATCGCATCACTTTTTTACCAATTTTTTAGTATTTTCTCACTCAATAAACGAACAAAGTGGCTATTCTCCCCAGCGGCCGTGTCAATAAATATTATTTACCAAGCAGCCTTGTCAAAAAGCTCTTATTCATCTGGCAGAATCATTTTGACAAAAAGTGCTAAATTTCTAAATGTGGATTTAAATAATCTCTTGGCTGAGCTTTCAAATTTATTTTCAAGAGTTTGCCCCTTCATAATTCTGTAACTAATACATGGATCCCCATCACACTGGCGCAAGTTCACACTTAGAACCTCCTTGCTACGTCCTTAGAAATTGAACGGACGTACATATGTAAATTTAAAATTTTCACCATGTCCAAAGTTTCTCCTATTACATTAAACTATCTGGTTATGCTAGATATCCAGTTTTGGGATGAACCTTAATGTACTTCTGTGTATGCGAACAAAAAAATGCACAGGCTCATCAGATCCTAAACTGATCCCCTATGCAATAAAATTCTGTGATATTATCAGCGGAACCCATATACTGAGCCAGTTCATGAGATTTTGGTGCTTAGCCTGCATACCCACACAGTCTCGACAGAACTTTGGCTGCTTGTATTCACAGAGCGGGATGTTTTTATGCTGTCCACAAGCTTCTATTTCATCCATGAAAACCTTGAATTACTATGTCTATACTACGTCCATGAAGACCCCTCGAGCCTATACTACGTTCATGCCGACTTTGCAACATCCTTAGTAGATCTTGATTCAACCCAGTCCTCACTATATATCTGCAAGAACGCACTGGGAACACAGTACAAACCACCAAAGACAGTATGTGAAGAACGTAGCGAAACTTTGGATATGGTCAAAACTTTATAGCAACCTCCAAAGACATTTATTTTTTTTCATTTTTTTTTCAAGGGGGGGGGGGGGAGGGGGGGGGGGTTGGGTGATGAGACCAAAAGTGATATACTAACCTCCAGTGACCCTGCTCACTGCATTGAAGCTGATTTCTCTTGAATTATTTTTCATCCAGTTCTCACATCCTGCCACCTCTCTTACAAGACCCGTGGTCATGTGTACAGCTCTTGCATGCGGAGTGCCATGCTCCATGCCAGTGAAACTTGGCCACTTACCAAGAAGAACCTGCAGCGCTTGCAACGCAATGATAGGGCCATGATCAGACAGATCTGCAGTATCAAGCCAGAGGATGTGGCCACAGTAAGGTCAAGTGAACTACTGGCAAAGCTTCAGTTTGAGGACCTCGACCTCATTTTGAGAGACAGAAGGCTTCGCTGGTTTGGGCATGTGGAGCGTTTGAGTGGTGCAATCAGAACAGCATATGATATACAGATTGAAGGCAGGCGGGGGGCAGGGAGGCCCAAGCAAACATGGAAGAAACTGACAGAGAAAGACTGCTTGAGTGGAAGATCACCACAGTTGACCCTCAAGAAAGGAGCACCTGGAGATCAGGTGTGAGATCTGCTATGCGTGCAGCTAGCCAGTTACCTGGAAAGGGGCCCACTGATGTGGATGACGCCTCTGCACCTGCACATTAATCAAAATCTGATTATGATATGATGATGAGGGGGGAGGGGGTGTAATGCGACCAATACAGGAAAACTTACCTCCAGTGACCTTGCCCACTGCATTGAAGCTGATGTCCATATATTTTCCAAACCTACTAGAATTATTGTTCATCACAGTGATGGCATTTCCAAACGCTTCTATTAATGGATTAACCTGCAAAATAATAAATTTACATCACTACATTTAATTTTGCCTTAACTCATTTATAACACTAATTTAAATAAAATAGAATTTACTTTAACACTTTGCATGCTGAGTAATTTTTCATGTTGTTGTTTTTATCTGCTTACATTTTTTCCATTTTTTTTTCTTCAAAAGATTCATTCAGGAACACTATCAGAGTGTCAAACAGTTTGAATCAACATTAGGACCGACATTTTGTCAGTCCAAATCTTGATCCAAACTGTTTGCAAAGGATAATCAGCAGACAACAAAAGTTTCCGCTAGAAAGGGAAGAGTCAAAACTTGAGATGTTCAACCATGTGAAATGTACAAAATATGCAAACCTATGCATGTACATTTCCACTGAGTGCAACAGAGAAGTAGAATAATCACATGAATTTCAAGATGTTTAGGTTTTAAACATGTTTAGGTTTTAAACATTTTGTCAGTGCTTTTCCACTATTCTTTGGTATAGATAGTCAAGTGATCCACATAATAAGTACAAGTGATAAGGCAATTCTGAATATAGTATTTTTATTATAGAAACACACCCTGCATTTTTTAAAAAATATTTTGCAGCTTTACAGCGATATTGGCACAAACAGTAAATTAGTTAAACACCTTAATAACAAAATTATTTGCTTTTCTGTGAGAGGCGATTTTTTCATATAGTAATTGGAAAATGAGAATTGCAAGGGAACAAGATATTGTCTGCAAGTTAGCTTTAGATTAAATTTTTGTAAAATTTCTTCTCGCCTAAATAAGAGTGCATAGCTAAAAAAAAAATCTTATCTCTCAACCAAAACATATGTTGTGGGTACTCAAAAGAACCGTCTCAATGAGACGGCTCTTTTAAGCACCCAAAACAAATGTTAAAATTGATGGATAAGAACTTATTCACAATTTTAGGCTCAAAATTTTGTTTATCTCAACATATACATGTTATGCCATTGTCTTTGCTTGTTTTACTTACCCTATTAATCTTAGAGCTAAGATTAGTTTCATCGCTCCCGGCAACCCTCAGTAGATGCTGTACAATATATTTACACGTCTCAGTCTTGCCGCTACCACTCTCCCCACTTATAACGCAGCACTGGGACTGACCATCTCTCAACAAGCTGGAGAAAGCATTTTCTGCAGTGCCATAAATGTGTGGCGGCAGTTTTGTGTTGAATACTGGCGCATGGTATTTCATGGAAATCTGAAAAGAAGAATGCGGCAAATGTAAACATAATTTGCTACCTTGAATTTGCAGCAGACAACTTTTTCAAACTTTGTCTCTGCCTTAATACACCAAATAATCCTTGATATTTCATAACAATCATCTGCCAGCATGAAAAGATGAAAAGTCAGGCCTTATTTTCAAACAAAATCACAAAAAAAAATCACTAAATATGTCGGCGTCTGTTGCAGTCATGATTGACACTTAAAGGGATAAAATAGGGGCATCCTTGTTTTTTTTGGATGTAAAAATAGATTTATTTATTGCCCTTTTATCCAGAAATGCAACATACCGTGAGAGTTATGGTCCTTGAAATGCATTCTTTATAAATGGCTGGTACTTTCTGCTCATACAGAGTTCCTACACAGGTTTGATTTTGTTATTTGTTAGTTTTGTTGCTTTACGTCCCAAGTCAACAGCTATGGTCATTGCGGGACGGTAGTTTGATTTTGTGAAACTTTACTTTTTACCTAAATTGAAGCTGACTGCCAAATTGCAAACATAAGTATAGGTCATATAACGATCTTTTAGTAAAATATTAACAACAATTACAAAAAGTATGAAGCGTATTCAACCTAATAAGTATACTGTGAAAATAACTTGTTCAAAATTATATACACTCTTTTGAACACAGTACAGATCCAGATCAGCTGGCTTCTGATGATCCCAGCAGACTAGAATCAACACTCATTTCATCCACATCATGAATCCTTATTAGTTTTGAAATTACATCCATGGATTGATTGTAAAATCAGAAGGTCATAAACTGTAAATTTGTAAACATTCGCGAGGGTTTTATTTTAGGGAAACTTCGCACTTGCCAGAAATTGGTGAAATCACTCTGTCGTTTACTGATATAGGTATATCACGCCCATGTCACGAATTTTTAACGTCAAAAATATGTGTTTTAACGCTATACACGAAAATAAAATTCTCACGAAAATTTCCAGATTTACAGTAGTGTTAACTCTTTGCATGCTGGGTACTTTTTCATGCTTTAGTTGTCATCTGCTGACTTTTTTCAAAATAAACTTTTCAAACAAAAAAATTCCTGAACACTATCAGAGTGTCAAACGTTTTGGATCCAGGTCAGGACTGACAGAATGTCGGTCCTGTTCTGGGTCCAAACTGTTTGCAAAAGTTATCAGCAGACGAGAAAAGTCACCTAGTTAAAAAATTCTAGTACAATTTTACTGGTAAAACTACTTACAGCTTTGGCATAAAATGGTAGTTCTTTAAATGGATTAACGGCAATCAATATCTCCCCAATATTTGTCTGAAATACAGATACATATTATATAGAGACTATTCAATTTCTTGGAATTAACATGATATTTCTTTCATTTGATGAAGTGAAAAATATATATTTTACCAGAGGATAAGCTGCAAATTAAATACAAAGGGAATCTTAAACGAGAGCTCATGTATTATTGAATTTATTAAATGAGTTGGAGAAAAGAGATAAAATACAAGGCTTAGCCGAGAATTTCATCGCTTTTTTGTAACAAGTTTAACCCTTTGAAGACAGGAAACCCCTAAATGGGTACTTTGGCAAACAGCATAGACCCAGATGAAATGCCGCATAATGCGGCATTTCATCTTTGTTTGTTTGTTTTGTTGCTTTACGTCCCAAGTCAACAGCTATAATGGTCATTGCTGGACGGGCAGTTCACCTAACCACACTTTTTCCTTGGCAGGCTTGAACAAGCGGTTAACCAGTAATTCGTGCACATACTTTCGCTTGTAACTGACAACAACCCTTCTTGAATGAATCAGCGGAAGGGAGGAGAATGACCGTAGAAATCATTTCATGATCAATCTCCACGAAAGTATGAGACCAGACCAGGATCGAACTCGCGACCCCTGGATCTGCAGTCAGACACGCATCTGTAGCCAGACACATTACCGACTGCGCTACGCGGCCCGGCAAGGCATTTCATCTGGGTCTGCACTGTTTGTTAAGACAAAATCAATATTCAACAAAATTATTACAACATTTTACTTGGAAATAATAACCTGGGAATCCTCAACAAATACAATGGACCATCCTGACTTTATTGTATGTAGCTTTATGGAAAATTCTGTTGATCTTAAAAGGTTAATAAATTCAATAATATAGGAGCACAAATGTTTTGTTTGTTTGATTTGTTTCTTTACGTCCACTCAACAATCTTTCAGTTATGCGGGACGGTTCTTCCTGGGTTTAACCAGTACTAAGCTAGGATAAATGTGTCTTGCTCAAGGACCACAACGCAGTGACGCCGGTGAGGCTCGAACCCGCTACCCTTTGGTCTCGAGTCAAGCACTCTACCACTGAGCCACTGCGCTCCCTAGCACAAATGTTAGATTCTATTTATGATACTTTGAAATTATGTTTTTGGTGTTGTTAAGGCTGTCATTAGATAACTTTACTAAATATGTAAAACACTACAGTATTATCAATTTTAATACATATATATCACTCCTTGATGCGAATTTAAATGATATACATCTTTTCCCTTTACGAGATGAAATGCATTCATTTTCGAATACATAGAGTTTATTAATTGTTCTATTTAAAATATGGGGTTTACAAACCGAGGGAGGTGAAAAATCCGATAAACGAGTGGGCAAGCATGAGTTTCTTTATATGATTTTTCACCTCCCGAGGTTTATAACTCCCATATATTTTAAATAGAACAATTCAATAAACTGTATATTACATGTATACTGCATGAACTGTTTGCTCAAATTTAAGAAAAATACTATGGTATGAGATGTGGCGAATCTAGAACATCTAATTTTAACCTGTGTGGAAAAAAATGGGAGAATGCCACTTTGAAAATCTTCTATATCGAGTCCACTCAGAATTTCAAATGTCTGTAACTTTTTTATTAATGAACTAAAACATAAAGTGTGGGTAGTCATTTTCTTAATTAGATTGTAAGGAACATTTTAGTACTAAATTTATTGTGTTTTTCTAGAATTTTCCGCTTTTGTACCACGAGATCCTCCGGTTTCAGTGTTGGAAGACAGAAACGTTATGAAATGTCATAGCATGTGTATATGACATCATTTGTCAATATTTGTGACGTGAAAAGTGCAGACAACAGTTGTGTTTGTTAAATTGTAAATAATAAGAAAAAGAACATCAATTTTGTCTTGAATATGACATGCACTTCATCTCATCAAAGCCAAGGTCACATGTGTTCAGGAAAAAAGAGTTCCGGCTAAAGAACAAAATTAGACAAGAATAAAATTACAGATTTTTTTTGTTTGATAAATAATGGTATTTTTCCGTCAAACTTGTAATATGCACAGTTTAATAATATAACTGTTAATTTTACTTTTGATGTCACTGGTGATGTCATGTCTTTGTTTTCAATCACAGACTCATTTGCAATCCAATTTAGGAAAACTTGTATGTTACCAAAATGACATGCAATTAAAATTAAGAAACTAGAAAAGGGGAAAGAATAAAAGTAAATGAGCCAGTTCTTGAGATTCTGTACTTATCACATATGCCTAAAGTCTTCTCTAAACATGCTTGCACAGCTATCTAGTGGGGCTATACACTTAAATTTTGGCCTAAGCCTTCATCTACATCCCTACTTTATATGTGCAAGCAGAGGCTCTGGCGAGCCTGTGCAGGCTCATCTGAGCCTTTACTGCTGGTATATGCTATTGGTATCAAAATTTCATGAGCTGTCTCATATGGGCCTCGACACCAGAAAACCTGTCTTTGGGGTATACAAACAACATCCGCGCAGACTAATCAGCACCTTTCTTATTGGCTTTTTGGAAAGAATAATATCTAAACTTGCTACAGGCAAAATCCCAAATTACTAGCTGGTCTCTGTAGCTGAGCAGGCTGGTTTGAGTCTTGCTTTATCAGAAACCCCAAAGACAGGCTTTGTTGCGTCGAGGCCCATAACAATTATGCTACTTACATAGATCTGGTTGCTAGTGTATCTTGATTGTAACTCTTTCAATATATTATCTTCCTGAATGTTCCCAAGGCATATCAAATTGTCATTTTCCATACTATTCATTAGTGTTCCCTATGGATAAAAAACATTAAATAAATAGAGGATCTTACATGAATTTATTAAATGAGTTTGGGAAAAGAGATAAAATGCGAGGCTTGCCGAGCATTTTATCTCTTTTTCGCAACAAGTTTAATAAATTCAATAATACAAGAGCACGAATGTTAGATTCTATTTGTCATATGACAAATACTTTGAAACCTTATTTCTGGCAAAAAACATAATAATTTTGTCATTATGTACGCAAGGTTGTTATGGACGTCATAACGTTTCCCGTAAATCTATAAACCAATAGTGGTTTATCGATTTTATTGCATGGCATTATTTCACTCCCAGACGCGACGTCATATGATAATTATGTATATTTAAGCCCATAATATATGCTAAATCAAAGTAAATAAAGTTAAGAATAATATTTAAAGTGCTGAAAAAATCACAAATCAGCTAACACATAATCTCCCTTTCTCATCAATAGCATCACTTGGTGGCTTAATGTTTGCAACAGAATCATATAAAATGAATGTATAAGGTCATTCTCCTCAAAGCATATTTGAGTATAGGGATCACACATTTTAACATTTGCCAGGTCCTGAGGAAGCTGTTTGAACACAGGCCAATAGGCCTATCATGTAGCAGCTTAATTGGTAACTTAAAGGTTCCTGTAACCCACCACTGCTGATAAATAATCTCCCTCTACTTCTCCTCATTATCATCACCTAATGGTTTAATGTTAGCAACTACATCATAATGCATACATGTACTTAAATTGGTAGAGTTCCTGTGCTCCAGTCCTCCACAAAGCCACTGAAACATATCTCCCTCCTCCCTTGATCAAAATCACCAGGTCATGGTTTAATGTTATCAACTACATCATAAGGCATAGATGTACTTAAATAGGTAATTAGAGAACTTACTGGTTCCTGTATTCCGGTCTTCCACAAGGCTGCTGACATATTATCTCCCTCCTCCTCCTCATAATTATTATCATCAGCTATTGGTTTAATGTTAGCAACTACATCATGTGGCATGGATGTACTTAAATTGGTAATTAGAGAACTTACTGGTTCCTGTATTCCGGTCTTCCACAAGGCTGCGGACATATTATCTCCCTCCTCCTCCTCCTCATAATTTTTATCATCAGCTATTGGGTTAATGTTAGCAACTACATCATAAGGCAAAGATGTACTTTAATTGGTAATTAGAGAACTTACTGGTTCCTGTATTCCGGTCTTCCACAAGACTGCGGACATATTATCTCCCTCCTCCTCCTCCTCATAATTTTTATCATCAGCTATTGGTTTAATGTTAGCAACTACATCATAAGGCATAGATGTACTTTAATTGGTATTTAGAGAACTTACTGGTTCCTGTATTCCGGTCTTCCACAAGGCTGCTGACATATTATCTCCCTCCTACTCCTCCTCATTATTATTATCATCAGCTATTGGTTTAATGTTAGCAACTACATCATAAGGCATAGATGTACTTTAATTGGTAATTAGAGAACTTACTGGTTCCTGTATTCCGGTCTTCCACAAGGCTGCTGACACATAATCTCCCTCCTCCTACTCCTCATAATTATTATCATCAGCTATTGGTTTAATGTTAGCAACTACATCATAAGGCAAAGATGTACTTTAATTGGTAATTAGAGAACTTACTGGTTCCTGTATTCCGGTCTTCCACAAGGCTGCTGACATATTATCTCCCTCCTCCTCCTCATAATTATTATCATCAGCTATTGGTTTAATGTTATCAACTACATCATAAGGCATAGATGTACTTTAATTGGCAATTAGAGAACTTACTGGTTCCTGTATTCCGGTCTTCCACAAGGCTGCAGACATATTATCTCCCTCCTCCTCCTCATCATCATCATCATTTTTATCATCAGCTATTGGTTTAATGTTAGCAACTACATCATAAGGCATAGATGTACTTTAATTGGTAATTAGAGAACTTACTGGTTCCTGTATTCCGGTCTTCCACAAGGCTGCTGACATATTATCTCCCTCCTCCTCCTCCTCATTATTATTATCATCAGCTATTGGTTTAATGTTAGCAACTACATCATAAGGCAAAGATGTACTTTAATTGGTAATTAGAGAACTTACTGGTTCCTGTATTCCGGTCTTCCACAAGGCTGCTGACACATAATCTCCCTCCTCCTCCTCATAATTATTATCATCAGCTATTGGTTTAATGTTATCAACTACATCATAAGGCATATATGTACTTTAATTGGCAATTAGAGAACTTACTGGTTCCTGTATTCCGGTCTTCCACAAGGCTGCAGACATATTATCTCCCTCCTCCTCCTCATAATTATTATCATCAGCTATTGGTTTAATGTTATCAACTACATCATAAGGCATAGATGTACTTTAATTGGCAATTAGAGAACTTACTGGTTCCTGTATTCCGGTCTTCCACAAGGCTGCTGACATATTATCTCCCTCCTCCTCCTCATAATTATTATCATCAGCTATTGGTTTAATGTTAGCAACTACATCATAAGGCATAGATGTACTTTAATTGGTAATTAGAGAACTTACTGGTTCCTGTATTCCGGTCTTCCACAAGGCTGCTGACATATTATTTCCCTCCTCCTCCTCCTCCTCATAATTATTATCATCAGCTATTGGTTTAATGTTAGCAACTACATCATAAGGCATAGATGTACTTTAATTGGTAATTAGAGAACTTACTGGTTCCTGTATTCCGGTCTTCCACAAGGCTGCTGACATATTATCTCCCTCCTCCTCCTCCTCATAATTATTATCATCAGCTATTGGTTTAATGTTAGCAACTACATCATAAGGCATAGATGTACTTTAATTGGTAATTAGAGAACTTACTGGTTCCTGTATTCCGGTCTTCCACAAGGCTGCAGACATATTATCTCCCTCCTCCTCCTCATTATTATTATCATCAGCTATTGGTTTAATGTTAGCAACTACATCATAAGGCATAGATGTACTTTAATTGGTAATTAGAGAACTTACTGGTTCCTGTATTCCAATCTTCCACAAGGCTGCTGACATATTATCTCCCTCCTCCTCCTCCTCATAATTATTATCATCAGCTATTGGTTTAATGTTAGCAACTTCATCATAAGGTATAGATGTACTTTAATTGGAAATTAGAGAACTTACTGGTTCCTGTATTCCGGTCTTCCACAAGGCTGCGGACATATTATCTCCCTCCTCCTCCTCCTCATAATTTTCATCATCAGCTATTGGTTTAATGTTAGCAACTACATCATAAGGCATAGATGTACTTTAATTGGTAATTAGAGAACTTACTGGTTCCTGTATTCCGGTCTTCCACAAGGCTGCTGACATATGATCTCCCTCCTCCTCCTCCTCATAATTATTATCATCAGCTATTGGTTTAATGTTAGCAACTACATCATAAGGCATAGATGTACTTTAATTGGCAATTAGAGAACTTACTGGTTCCTGTATTCCGGTCTTCCACAAGGCTGCTGACATATTATCTCCCTCCTCCTCCTCCTCATTATTATTATCATAAGCTATTGGTTTAATGTTAGCAACTACATCATAAGGCAAAGATGTACTTTAATTGGTAATTAGAGAACTTACTGGTTCCTGTATTCCGGTCTTCCACAAGGCTGCTGACATTTTATCTCCCTCCTCCTCATAATTATTATCATCAGCTATTGGTTTAATGTTAGCAACTACATCATAAGGCATAGATGTACTTTAATTGGTAATTAGAGAACTTACTGGTTCCTGTATTCCGGTCTTCCACAAGGCTGCTGACATATTATCTCCCTCCTCCTCCTCCTCATAATTATTATCATCAGCCATTAGTTTAATGTTAGCAACTACATCATAAGGCAAAGATGTACTTTAATTGGTAATTAGAGAACTTACTGGTTCCTGTATTCCGGTCTTCCACAAGGCTGCTGACATATTATCTCCCTCCTCCTCCTCCTCATAATTATTATCATCAGCTATTGGTTTAATGTTAGCAACTACATCATAAGGCATAGATGTACTTTAATTGGTAATTAGGACTTACTGGTTCCTGTATTCCGGTCTTCCACAAGGCTGCTGACATATTATCTCCCTCCTCCTCCTCCTCATAATTATTATCATCAGCTATTGGTTTAATGTTAGCAACTACATCATAAGGCATAGATGTACTTAATTGGTAATTAGAGAACTTACTGGTTCCTGTATTCTGGTCTTCCACAAGGCTGCTGACATATTATCTCCCTCCTACTCCTCCTCATAATTATTATCATCAGCTATTGGTTAAATGTTAGCAACTACATCATAAGGTATAGATGTACTTTAATTGGAAATTAGAGAACTTACTGGTTCCTGAATTCCGGTCTTCCACAAGGCTGCTGACATATTATCTCCCTCCTCCTCCTCCTCCTCATAATTATTATCATCAGCTATTGGTTTAATGTTAGCAACTACATCATACGGCATAGATGTACTTTAATTGGTAATTAGAGAACTTACTGGTTCCTGTATTCCGGTCTTCCACAAGGCTGCAGACATATTATCTCCCTCCTCCTCCTCATTATTATTATCATCAGCTATTGGTTTAATGTTAGCAACTTCATCATAAGATAAAGATGTACTTTAATTGGTAATTAGAGAACTTACTGGTTCCTGTATTCCGGTCTTCCACAAGGCTGCTGACACATAATCTCCCTCCTCCTCCTCCTCATAATTATTATCATCAGCTATTGGTTTAATGTTAGCAACTACATCATAAGGCAAAGATGTACTTTAATTGGTAATTAGAGAACTTACTGGTTCCTGTATTCCGGTCTTCCACAAGGCTGCTGACATATTATCTCCCTCCTACTCCTCCTCATTATTATTATCATCAGCTATTGGTTTAATGTTAGCAACTTCATCATAAGGTAAAGATGTACTTTAATTGGTAATTAGAGAACTTACTGGTTCCTGTATTCCGGTCTTCCACAAGGCTGCTGACATATTATCTCCCTCCTACTCCTCCTCATTATTATTATCATCAGCTATTGGTTTAATGTTAGCAACTACATCATAAGGCAAAGATGTACTTTAATTGGTAATTAGAGAACTTACTGGTTCCTGCATTCCGGTCTTCCACAAGGCTGCTGACATATTATCTCCCTCCTCCTCCTCCTCATAATTTTTATCATCAGCTATTGGTTTAATGTTAGCAACTACATCACTAGGCATAGATGTACTTAAATTGGTAATTAGAGAACTTACTGGTTCCTGTATTCCGGTCTTCCACAAGGCTGCTGACATATTATCTCCCTCCTCCTCCTCCTCATAATTATTATCATCAGCTATTGGGTTAATGTTAGCAACTACATCATAAGGCATAGATGTACTTAATTGGTAATTAGAGAACTTACTGGTTCCTGTATTCCGGTCTTCCACAAGGCTGCTGACATATTATCTCCCTCCTACTCCTCCTCATAATTATTATAATCAGCTATTGGTTTAATGTTAGCAACTACATCATAAGGTATAGATGTTCCTTTATTGGTAATTAGAGAACTTACTGGTTCCTGAATTCCGGTCTTCCACAAGGCTGCTGACATATTATCTCCCTCCTCCTCCTCCTCATAATTATTATCATCAGCTTTTGGTTTAATGTTAGCAACTACATCATACGGCATAGATGTACTTTAATTGGTAATTAGAGAACTTACTGGTTCCTGTATTCCGGTCTTCCACAAGGCTGCTGACATATAATTTCCCTCCTCCTCCTCATTAATTTTATCATCAGCTATTGGTTTAATGTTAGCAACTTCATCATAAGGTAAAGATGTACTTTAATTGGAAATTAGAGAACTTACTGGTTCCTGTATTCCGGACTTCCACAAGGCTGCTGACATATTATCTCCCTCCTCCTCCTCATAATTATTATCATCAGCTATTGGTTTAATGTTAGCAACTTCATCATAAGGTAAAGATGTACTTTAATTGGTAATTAGAGAACTTACTGGTTCCTGTATTTCGGTTTTCCACAAGGCTGCTGACACATAATCTCACTCCTCCTCATAATTATTATCATCAGCTATTGGTTTAATGTTAGCAACTACATCATAAGGCATAGATGTACTTAATTGGTAAATTGAGAACTTACTGGTTCCTGCATTCCGGTCTTCCACAAGGCTGCTGACATATTATCTCCCTCCTCCTCCTCCTCATAATTATTATCATCAGCTATTGGTTTAAATTTAGCAACTACATCATAAGGCATAGATGTACTTTAATTGGTAATAAGAGAACTTACTGGGTCCTGTATTCCGGTCTTCCACAAGGCGGCTGACATATTATCTCCCTCCTCCTCATAATTATTATCATCAGCTATTGGTTTAATGTTAGCAACTACATCATAAGGCATAGATGTACTTTAATTGGTAATTAGAGAACTTACTGGTTCCTGTATTCCGGTCTTCCACAAGGCTGCTGACACATAATCTCCCTCCTCCTACTCCTCATAATTATTATCATCAGCTATTGGTTTAATGTTAGCAACTACATCATAAGGCAAAGATGTACTTTAATTGGTAATTAGAGAACTTACTGGTTCCTGTATTCCGGTCTTCCACAAGGCTGCTGAAACATAATCTCCCTCCTCCTCCTCCTCATAATTATTATCATCAGCTATTGGTTTAATGTTAGCAACTACATCATAAGGCATAGATGTACTTTAATTGGTAATTAGAGAACTTACTGGTTCCTGTATTCCGGTCTTCCACAAGGCTGCGGACATATTATCTCCCTCCTCCTCCTCCTCATAATTTTCATCATCAGCTATTGGTTAAATGTTAGCAACTACATCATAAGGCATAGATGTACTTTAATTGGTAATTAGAGAACTTACTGGTTCCTGTATTCCGGTCTTCCACAAGGCTGCTGACATATGATCTCCCTCCTCCTCCTCCTCATAATTATTATCATCAGCTATTGGTTTAATGTTAGCAACTACATCATAAGGCATAGATGTACTTTAATTGGCAATTAGAGAACTTACTGGTTCCTGTATTCCGGTCTTCCACAAGGCTGCTGACATATTATCTCCCTCCTCCTCCTCTATATTATTATTATCATAAGCTATTGGTTTAATGTTAGCAACTACATCATAAGGCAAAGATGTACTTTAATTGGTAATTAGAGAACTTACTGGTTCCTGTATTCCGGTCTTCCACAAGGCTGCTGACATTTTATCTCCCTCCTCCTCATAATTATTATCATCAGCTATTGGTTTAATGTTAGCAACTACATCATAAGGCATAGATGTACTTTAATTGGTAATTAGAGAACTTACTGGTTCCTGTATTCCGGTCTTCCACAAGGCTGCTGACATATTATCTCCCTCCTCCTCCTCCTCATAATTATTATCATCAGCCATTAGTTTAATGTTAGCAACTACATCATAAGGCAAAGATGTACTTTAATTGGTAATTAGAGAACTTACTGGTTCCTGTATTCCGGTCTTCCACAAGGCTGCTGACATATTATCTCCCTCCTCCTCCTCCTCATAATTATTATCATCAGCTATTGGTTTAATGTTAGCAACTACATCATAAGGCATAGATGTACTTTAATTGGTAATTAGGACTTACTGGTTCCTGTATTCCGGTCTTCCACAAGGCTGCTGACATATTATCTCCCTCCTCCTCCTCCTCATAATTATTATCATCAGCTATTGGTTTAATGTTAGCAACTACATCATAAGGCATAGATGTACTTAATTGGTAATTAGAGAACTTACTGGTTCCTGTATTCTGGTCTTCCACAAGGCTGCTGACATATTATCTCCCTCCTACTCCTCCTCATAATTATTATCATCAGCTATTGGTTAAATGTTAGCAACTACATCATAAGGTATAGATGTACTTTAATTGGAAATTAGAGAACTTACTGGTTCCTGAATTCCGGTCTTCCACAAGGCTGCTGACATATTATCTCCCTCCTCCTCCTCCTCCTCATAATTATTATCATCAGCTATTGGTTTAATGTTAGCAACTACATCATACGGCATAGATGTACTTTAATTGGTAATTAGAGAACTTACTGGTTCCTGTATTCCGGTCTTCCACAAGGCTGCAGACATATTATCTCCCTCCTCCTCCTCATTATTATTATCATCAGCTATTGGTTTAATGTTAGCAACTTCATCATAAGATAAAGATGTACTTTAATTGGTAATTAGAGAACTTACTGGTTCCTGTATTCCGGTCTTCCACAAGGCTGCTGACACATAATCTCCCTCCTCCTCCTCCTCATAATTATTATCATCAGCTATTGGTTTAATGTTAGCAACTACATCATAAGGCAAAGATGTACTTTAATTGGTAATTAGAGAACTTACTGGTTCCTGTATTCCGGTCTTCCACAAGGCTGCTGACATATTATCTCCCTCCTCCTCCTCATTATTATTATCATCAGCTATTGGTTTAATGTTAGCAACTTCATCATAAGGTAAAGATGTACTTTAATTGGTAATTAGAGAACTTACTGGTTCCTGTATTCCGGTCTTCCACAAGGCTGCTGACATATTATCTCCCTCCTACTCCTCCTCATTATTATTATCATCAGCTATTGGTTTAATGTTAGCAACTACATCATAAGGCAAAGATGTACTTTAATTGGTAATTAGAGAACTTACTGGTTCCTGCATTCCGGTCTTCCACAAGGCTGCTGACATATTATCTCCCTCCTCCTCCTCCTCATAATTTTTATCATCAGCTATTGGTTTAATGTTAGCAACTACATCACTAGGCATAGATGTACTTAAATTGGTAATTAGAGAACTTACTGGTTCCTGTATTCCGGTCTTCCACAAGGCTGCTGACATATTATCTCCCTCCTCCTCCTCCTCATAATTATTATCATCAGCTATTGGGTTAATGTTAGCAACTACATCATAAGGCATAGATGTACTTAATTGGTAATTAGAGAACTTACTGGTTCCTGTATTCCGGTCTTCCACAAGGCTGCTGACATATTATCTCCCTCCTACTCCTCCTCATAATTATTATAATCAGCTATTGGTTTAATGTTAGCAACTACATCATAAGGTATAGATGTTCCTTTATTGTTAATTAGAGAACTTACTGGTTCCTGAATTCCGGTCTTCCACAAGGCTGCTGACATATAATTTCCCTCCTCCTCCTCATTAATTTTATCATCAGCTATTGGTTTAATGTTAGCAACTTCATCATAAGGTAAAGATGTACTTTAATTGGAAATTAGAGAACTTACTGGTTCCTGTATTCCGGACTTCCACAAGGCTGCTGACATATTATCTCCCTCCTCCTCCTCATAATTATTATCATCAGCTATTGGTTTAATGTTAGCAACTTCATCATAAGGTAAAGATGTACTTTAATTGGTAATTAGAGAACTTACTGGTTCCTGTATTTCGGTTTTCCACAAGGCTGCTGACACATAATCTCACTCCTCCTCATAATTATTATCATCAGCTATTGGTTTAATGTTAGCAACTACATCATAAGGCATAGATGTACTTAATTGGTAAATTGAGAACTTACTGGTTCCTGCATTCCGGTCTTCCACAAGGCTGCTGACATATTATCTCCCTCCTCCTCCTCCTCATAATTATTATCATCAGCTATTGGTTTAAATTTAGCAACTACATCATAAGGCATAGATGTACTTTAATTGGTAATAAGAGAACTTACTGGGTCCTGTATTCCGGTCTTCCACAAGGCGGCTGACATATTATCTCCCTCCTCCTCATAATTATTATCATCAGCTATTGGTTTAATGTTAGCAACTACATCATAAGGCATAGATGTACTTTAATTGGTAATTAGAGAACTTACTGGTTCCTGTATTCCGGTCTTCCACAAGGCTGCTGACACATAATCTCCCTCCTCCTACTCCTCATAATTATTATCATCAGCTATTGGTTTAATGTTAGCAACTACATCATAAGGCAAAGATGTACTTTAATTGGTAATTAGAGAACTTACTGGTTCCTGTATTCCGGTCTTCCACAAGGCTGCTGAAACATAATCTCCCTCCTCCTCCTCCTCATAATTATTATCATCAGCTATTGGTTTAATGTTAGCAACTACATCATAAGGCATAGATGTACTTTAATTGGTAATTAGAGAACTTACTGGTTCCTGTATTCCGGTCTTCCACAAGGCTGCTGACACATAATCTCCCTCCTCCTCCTCCTCATTATTATTATCATCAGCTATTGGTTTAATGTTAGCAACTACATCATAAGGCAAAGATGTACTTTAATTGGTAATTAGAGAACTTACTGGTTCCTGTATTCCGGTCTTCCACAAGGCTGCTGACACATAATCTCCCTCCTCCTCCTCCTCATAATTATTATCATCAGCTATTGGTTTAATGTTAGCAACTACATCATAAGGCAAAGATGTACTTTAATTGGTAATTAGAGAACTTACTGGTTCCTGTATTCCGGTCTTCCACAAGGCTGCTGAAACATAATCTCCCTCCTCCTCCTCCTCATAATTATTATCATCAGCTATTGGTTTAATGTTAGCAACTACATCATAAGGCAAAGATGTACTTTAATTGGTAATTAGAGAACTTACTGGTTCCTGTATTCCGGTCTTCCACAAGGCTGCTGACATATTATCTCCCTCCTCCTCCTCATTATTATTATCATCAGCTATTGGTTTAATATTAGCAACTACATCATAAGGCATAGATGTACTTTAATTGGTAATTAGAGAACTTACTGGTTCCTGTATTCCGGTCTTCCACAAGGCTGCTGACACATAATCTCCCTCCTCCCTTCCTCATCATCATCATTATTATCATCAGCTATTGGTTTAATGTTAGCAACTACATCATAAGGCATACATGTACTTAAATAGGTCATTTAGAGAACTTACTGGTTCCTGTATTCCAGTCTTCCACAAGGCTGCTGACACATAATCTCCCTCCTTCTCCTCCTCATAATTATTATCATCAGCTATTGGTTTAATGTTAGCAACTACATCATAAGGCATACATGTACTTAAATAGGTAATTTAGAGAACTTACTGGTTCCTGTATTCCGGTCTTCCACAAGGCTGCTGACATATTATCTCCCTCCTCCTCCTCCTCATAATTATTATCATCAGCTATTGGTTTAATGTTAGCAACTACATCATAAGGCATACATGTACTTAAATAGGTAATTTAGAGAACTTACTGGTTCCTGTATTCCGGTCTTCCACAAGGCTGCTGACACATAATCTCCCTCCTCCTACTCCTCATAATTATTATCATCAGCTATTGGGTTAATGTTAGCAACTACATCATAAGGTAAAGATGTACTTTAATTGGTAATTAGAGAACTTACTGGTTCCTGTATTCCGGTCTTCCACAAGGCTGCTGACATATTATCTCCCTCCTCCTCCTCATAATTATTATCATCAGCTATTGGTTTAATGTTAGCAACTACATCATAAGGCATAGATGTACTTTAATTGGTAATTAGAGAACTTACTGGTTCCTGTATTCCGGTCTTCCACAAGGCTGCTGACACATAATCTCCCTCCTCCTCCTCATCATCATCATCATTTTTATCATCAGCTATTGGTTTAATGTTAGCAACTACATCATACTCATCTGTAGGTATCTGTGATGGTTGTGAATTTTCTGGCTCTAAAATAGTTACATACACAGAATAATTATTCATAGAATATATGATCAAACAAGATTGGGCATATACTATATTGAACTATTATTTATATATTTTTCAAAAGTAGGTCAAATGTCAAGGTAATTTATTTTGGTATGTTTGTAAAAGGCCTCCCACAAGGTATACAGGTGTGAAATATTAAGCTCTAAGTCCACTAGTTCAAAAGTTTCTGCCAACCATAAAGCTTATTACTATTATTTTTCTATTTTTTGAAGAAGGTGAAAGGTCAAGGTCAATGTAATATATTTTGGTATATTTGAAAGGTCTTCCTACAAGATATGCACATGTGACATATCAAGTCTCTAGGATCAGTAATTGGAAAGTTATAACCAGTGTTAAAGTAAGCTACAGTACTATGATTTAATCATTTTCAAAATTTAGCCAAAGGTCAAGGTCATAAATTTTGGTATAATAAATATGTCTTCCCCTAAGGTAAACATATGTGATATATCAAGTCTCTAGATTCACAACTTCAAAAGTTGTGACCAGTGTACAGGGTTTTTTTTTTTACTATTGTTTAGATTTCTTCAAAAGTAGGTCAAAGGTCAAGTAAAGGTTATTTATTTGGTACATTTAAAACTAGAGGACCTGACAGTCCTGAAGCGCTCACCTGATCTCCTTGCATGTTAAAATAGATCAAGATCAACTACGGCTTATAATGAAACATATTTTGTTTTATGGGGGTTGCAGCCATTTTGATCATGTGACCGAAAACATCTAATGAATACTCCATCAAACAGACCATTGATTTATGAGGAAAAGATGCTTAGATAGGTATGTGGCAGTCCAAATGAGTGGCCTTGGATAAAAGGTCAAAGGTCAGCTTGACATTTGGTACTTATATAAAATTGTTGTCTCATAAGGTTAAACATTTCTTGCAAGTATTATGATTTTGGCCTAAACAGTTATAGAAAAATGAACATTTCAAGATTATTCCCATACAAATGCATTTGGAATCAAATTTGACCTTGCCATAAAGTAGGTCAAGATCAACCTAGAATCATCATCTGTGCAAATCTGGTAGGACCCACATCCCCAATGCTACATACCAAGTCCCAAGGCCATTGGCCTTTTGGTTCCAGATAAGAAGATATTTAAAGGGTTTTTACCATATATGGGCATGGTGGCCATCTTAGTCATGTGACCAGTACAATGGCTATCATATCATAAGGAGTCTTCATATGAAATTTGAGTTCAATTGGCCAAGTGGTTTCTGAGGAAACTATGTTTCAATGTGTTGATGGGACTTCAATATGAGCGACCTTGGCTGAAAAGTAAAAGGTCAACCTTGACCTTTGAAACTTATTTATAGCAATTGTCTCATTAAGTTTAACATATGAAGTGATAATAATGACTTTGGCTTCAACAGTTTTCAAAAAATCGACTTTTTAAAAAAAAAAAATCCCATTTAAATGTATTAGGAGGCAAATTTGACCTTGATGTTAAGCAGGTCAAGGTCAACTTAGGATCATCATTTGAACAAACATGGTAGGTCCCACAACCCCAATGCTACATACCAAGTCCAAAGGTCAACGGCCTTCTGGTTCTGGAGAAGAAGGTTTTTAAGAGTTTTTTACCATATATGGGCATGGCAGTCATCTTGGTCATGTGACCAAAATATTTTGTATAAATATTGGCTAAACTAACATAAGGAGTCTTCACATGAAATTTAAGTTCAATGGGACCAATGGTTTGTGAGAAAACTATGTTTTAATATATTGATGGGACTCCAATATTAGCAACTTAGCTGAAAGGTCAAAGGTCAATCTTGAACTTTGGAACTTATTTATAGCCATTGCCTCATTAGGTTAAACATATCAAGTGAGAATCATGACTAAGGCTTCTACAGTTTTCAAAAAATCAACTTTTCAAAAAAATTCCCATTTAAATGCAATAGGAATCAAAGGGCTAGGTTCACGAAGGGGTGAAATCGGCCCTGCCATAGAAATGCATACTAAGTTAAAATATGTTTATATGGTTTATTTCATTCAGAAAAACCAAAAATTTATCTGCCTAGTGCTTAAATTGTGTAAACTATGGGTTTCTAAAGACAAGGACCCTCTGTAAATTTTGCCCAAAAAGTAACGTCATTTACATTGCAATGTAACGCCAAAGACGTCACTAAGTTTGGTTAACAAATTTATGTTAAACAAGTGTGTGTCGCACCCAAGTGTCAAAATGCATTATAAACCTCGATAAACAGTCTATCTGAAATGGGCATGTTTGTTTGAGGCTGTCCATGTATTTTCCATCAATTTTAGTCATATCACGGTAGCGGTCAATATATCCTATACTGCTGCTTTACAAAGGGTTTATCCGTATCAAGTACTTACTAAATACTCTCATCAGAATCAGTTGAAGAGAGATAATTATTTCAACAAAACTGTACAAGGGTTCAAACGCATGACTCATGAACATCCCCCCACCACCACCACCCCCAAGAGTAGTCCACAGAAGTCGGACCATAAATAGAACTCTGCCGACTACGCTTCGCGGCTCTGAGAAAAAGCGTATTAAAACTGTATGCACACAATATTACTGATGTGATGAATACCAACAATGGTAATGTATTTTATGCAATTGAATAAGGTAGTCTCGTCATTTTCAGACTGGAGCTTGTCATTCTGACTGATCTTAAATACCCGAGCTTATAATTGGGCCTCGCCCTGAGAAAACCTGTCTTCGGGATCTCCAACAAAGTGAGACTCAAACTAGCCTCCACAGCTACAGAGACTAGCTCGAAAATCGAAATTTCGCGTGTAGCAAGCTTAGACATGATGCTTTCCAGTTAGCGATTAACAAAGGTGCTGGTCAGTCTGTGCGGATGCGCAGGCCAATCTGCGCCTTTGTTGTTCGCAAACCTCCGAAGACGGTTTTCTCGCGCCGAGGCCCAATTATATAGTTGGGTTTCCCGGACGTGGTAACTTATTGTAGAGTGATGCTGTAATATTTAAGTCAGCTCAGAAGCTATTTATGTTTTTATCAATTGGCTACCAGCGCAGGTGCGTGGTAGATTGAGCATTCGAACAGACTAGTCAGAGCCTTACCTGCCCGCTCAAATTAAAGACAGCGTAGAATTTTAAATGATTAAGTTCATGTGTATGTTTTGTAAAATCATTCGTTTTGATGAAGTCCCAGAAAGAACGGTAATGCTATAAAGTCCCAGAAAGAACATTAAAGCTAACCACTATCGGTCCACCGGTGAAAGGTAATTACATATTGCTGGGCCGATGGTAAGCTGCTATTTTTCATTCTCCCCGCCTCGCTATCACTGTAGTCATACCACTACGGCAATTTGGGTCTCGTCACTTATTCCGGTGTTAAGGTAACTTTCTCATCATGTTCAATTTCTTCATTTAAAGGCAGGAGTGGGGTATATAAGGCAGAATAACCTTCAGTTTCATCATTTTCTTCATTGCACTCAAGCTGTAAACACCTACAGGAGCTTATCTCTAATTTGAGAGTAGCTTCTGGCTACTACCTGTATTATAGTTGACAGCGCAGTGACTATGCTGTTTATCAGCCTAAGCAAGCCATTGGTCTAAATTAAATCAGACAGTAGTAAAGCTCCACCTATTTATTGTCTCATATTGAAGCCACTCCCCTGCCGGGGGGTACAGGATTCCTGCCTTTAATCACAGATAAACATCCAAAAATGCTTGGGTTCCGATTAATTTTTGTTCATGAAATTCACATTGTATCTTTTAGCTTTAAAATTGTATGAAAACTTTAACATTTGAAGTCTAGGCATAAAATAACTCATTACGGTTTTGTCATCGTAGTCAATAAATCAATGACGAAACCGTATAATTATGACTAAACCGTAATTGACATTTTTTTTTAAATATAACTGTAAAAAATACATTGACAATCTGCTTTATCTCCGTTTTGGCAAAACATCACAGAGGTTGTTAACTAGACGATGCAATCTCGAAGCAATCATATTTGAAAGTTCTAATTTTGTCAGCCTTTATTTGAAGGTAATTTTACTATGACACCGGAGTCGGTGACGGGACCCAAATCGCCATAGTGGAATGACTACAGTGGCTATAGTGGGATATGATAATGGGACTTACACTAAGCATTTACACAAAATGAAACGTCATGATAGCATTTTTGATGGACGGAATTCAATAGTGATAACAGTAAAACCTTGTTTGCCATGAGTCACATCAACAGCCTTTCAGTTATGTAGGGACGGGTCTTACTGGGTAAAACCATTACTAAGCTAGGATTAATGTGTCTTGCTCAAGGACACAACGCTGTAGCGCCGGTGAGGCTTGAACCCACGGACACTCGGTCTCGAGTCAAGCACTCTTCCACGACAGTACATCTCAACCTTTCAATCCTGAAAATAAGTTATTATACGAAATGAAAAAAATTCCAGCTGCTAATTTTTCGCAATAACGTTTTTATCTTCAATTTAAGCAAAATGTGCTTACGATAAAGCTGTATAGGAGACTTAATTTCCGTCAGGTCTGGTGTTTGTTGCACATACAGATTTTGTGTACAGTAAAACTTAAAAAAATCGAAATCCGATTTTTTGAGATACTGGCTAACTCGAAATAAATTTGGGACACACTGAATTCAGGAGTATAGGACCTATTCATGATCTATTTTAATAACTTTATATAATAATATAATGTATAGGGTGAGTAAAAGAAACGTCTCAGGGAGACGTTTCTTTTATGCACCGAAAACATATATTTGATAAGAAAAAAAAAAAAATTCTGGGGGCTATATATTTTTTTCATTTCTACCTCATTATAATTCGAACTTTCGATAATTCGAAATAAAACTCAAGTCCCTAGGACTTCGAATAAACGAGATTCAACTGTATTTAGATGGAACTTTTTGCACTAATTTGAATTCATCTTAATTTGTTTGTTTTTTTATTGACGGGAAAAAAATTCGTATTGGCGTTACAGAAAGAGGTATTATAAAAAAAAAAACATGAAAGTGATAAAACTGCCATTTGCATGCTCATAATTTTTTGTGCACGCACAGAATCAACGTCAGACAGGCTCATTTGTACGAACAAAGTTTGGGATTTGCACATGCCATTTTCCTTTGCATGTGTTCTAAAATTTACGGTTCCGAGATGATCCCACTGGCTTAACGCACATGCGAATCAGGCGCGATTTCCAATATATTTGAAACAAGCCATGCATTGCTTTAATAAGTGTTTGTGGCGGTACAATGTAACATTTAGATTGACATCTTTCGACTTGTTATATTTGCGCTTTGCTTAAAGTGCTCAGAGTGCATCTATGCACAGATGTAACTTCGTCGTCTTGGATAGTGGAACCGTTTTGAGGAGTTGGCAGAGATGTTCCTGAATACTTTTCATCGGTATAAGGATTTCGAAAAAATGACGTAGTAAAAATCATCGCAAAAACAGGTCTAAAACATTTCAGCTGGAGTTTAATTGTTAGTATAATTCATACTTCTAAGTTTTACATGGAACTTTATTTTCAAAACGATGTGCCTGACTCCTGTAATTATGATAAATCCTAAACAATATCACCTTCCTTTATTCTCCCCATACTAAAATAGGTGTGACAAAGTATAAAAAAAACTCTGTTCACCCAACAGATTGATAGTATGGAAAAATACAATGTGGTATAGTCCTATCATTTTGCATCTTTGAAACATCAGTATAACGGTCAATGTAAAACTGCAGTTTGAGGCAGTTAATGTAATATACCTGTATAGAAAACCAATTACCTGGATTAGTTCATATTTTTGTTTACAACGATTCTCATCTATCTTTGAATCAACTGTACGTCTTGTCGAACGTATGTGAAACATGCGTCATTACCGATTATTGACCAAAAAATCCCCAGCTCTTAACATTATAGCTTACACATGGGGTACACGGGGACAGTGAGGGACATAATTATAGTAGACCTATACTGGACAGTGGAAGATTTCTGAAAAAAACGACCAGTACATGTGGATAATTGTTTTCAGCTATCAGTTAAACCTCAAAGCTTGCAATAATATATAAACTAGCACTTTGAGGAGGTATTAAAGAGAAACGAGAAAAAAAAAGAAAGAAAAAGATTGACGTCGGTGAGGATTGAACCCAGGACCCCCTTGCAAAACAAACCAATGATCATGGACTTAACCGTGCGGCCACGTAGTTGTTATACACTTATGCAGTGCTTTTAAAAGTATGTATTTTTAAATACGAACAAAAGAACAATAGGCTTTAAAAATATACAAAAATAAGCAAGCTGACACTCATAAATTGTAATAATATGACCCCATGTATTTTTGTAATAGTGATTTATGGATAAATTCACATCCCATTAACCAAAAGCGGTAGTATACACCTGCGAAAGCAGACAAAAGCTAACGGTAGCACCACGAGCATCACTTGCTGAATGTAAATTTCGGACGTAACATTATTTCGGCATCGGCATTGTTTGCACTGTAAAATGTGAGAAAGTAGACGTATTTCGGCTTCTAAAATAGTCCAAACCCGCTTTCATGAGATAATGTAGTCATATTTGTATATCTTAAGCCTTAGAACATGAATAAATGGCCTGAAAAGACTTAAAACAGACAAAATATCCAAACTAGATCGTTTAGGTTACGTTATATTACATTATGAAGCCATAATTTCGACACCTTATAATCTTGGGCCATGCGTTCTTAATGTTAATTTGCACAGCTAAGCCAAAAATTGTGGTGTCGAAATAATGGCCTCATGTTTTGTTATGAATATATTTACACTAAATCCCCACAATATCAGCCATTTGGGGGAAACTGGGGGTCATATTATGGATTTTTGCGGTATTAGGGAAGCATCCAAGAAATTGTTTGGTATGTATTTGAAGAGAGGGAAGATAGTCTTCTTCAGAAATAATGTCATTTATATTATATTCATACATTTTATATACATAGGATTTTACAGGGCCGATTTTACCCCTTCGTGAACTTAGCCCTTTGACCTTGGCATTAAGTAGGTCAATGTCAACCTAATATCATCATTTGAACAAACTTGGTAGGCCCCACATCCCTATAGCAACATACCAAGTCCCGAGGTCATCCGCCTTCTAGTTCTGGAGACAAAGATTTTTAAATGGTTTTTACCATATATGGGCGTGGTGGCCATCTTGGTCATTTGACCAAAACCATATGAACAAACATTACCGCGTCCTAAGGAGTCTCCATATGAAATTCGAGTTTAATTGGCTCAGTGGTTTCAGAGGAGAAGATGTTTGAAAATGTTGACAAACGGACGGATGACAGAGTGACTGGTATACTAGTAGCTTACCTATGAGCCTTAGGCTCATGTGACTAAGGCTCATGTGAGCTAAAAAACTCTTCCCATAAGGTATACACATGTACAATATCAAAGCTCTAGGTCCAGTAGGTCAAAGTTTATGGCCAATACTATAGTGTGTTGCATACCAACACACACAAGGTGTGCACAAATTATTTGGGCCTCGACGCAACCAAACCTGTTTTCTGGGTTTCCGACAAAGCGAAACTCAAACCAGTCTCCTCAGATAGAAAGACTAGCTAGGATATTGAAAGTTCACCAGTAGCAAGTTTAGATATGATGCTTTTCAAAAAGCGAATAACAAAGGCCCTGATCAGACTGTGCGAATGTGCAGGCTGGTCTGCGCCTTTGTTGTTCGCAAACCCCCTGAAGACAGGTTTTCTCGCGCCGAGGCCCATTTAATTCCCAACCAACACCCACTGATAACGAAAATGAAATTAAAGTACCTTTTACATCAAACACAGTCTCATACAGAGTCTTAGCTTCTGCCAACTCATCTTCTTTAGATATGGTAGAATGTCTTTGGCGCCTATAAGAGAAAAAAAAAACATATGATATTTTGTTTTGCTAGCTGAACCATTTGCACTTTCCTATATTTCATAAATGCATATGAGCCAAACATGAGATTCTCATGTTTGACTCCTATGCATTTATGAAATATAAGAAAGCAGAGATATAAAAAGGTACTGGCCTCTAGGAAAGGTTACTTGCATGCATAACGATTGAAATTTCTCACCTTTTGGATACATCAACTTAGTGTGTTGATTTGGTTAGAGTGTTTCTCCATGATGATACATTGCAATAGTTAGAAGGCTTCCATGTGAGATGAACATTTCTTGTACTTCAACAACAGCAGACTCTAGGGCGAAGATTTGGTACCAGGAAAATGCATTTAAGACCCCCCCCCACTGGCATAGGCTGCTGTCCATTCTAAGGTGATGGTTCTGCTATTGTTGGCTAGTTGTTTATTGTTACTCCAATTGTGGGAGTCTGTAACTGTTCTATGTTTTGATGTACATTACTTTATGTCCATTCTAGTTTTGCAATCATCTTTATGGGGAAGAGAGAGCTGGCTGCTTTGCTTAGTTTGTCTTCCTTGCATCTCGTGATTGTTGTGTGGCTCTTCCTCACCGTGCCATGGGTTTGTCTGCAATTTATGATTGTGGTATCTCCTGGTTATACTCACTATTTATAGATGTTAAACTCTTAACCTGCCACTAGTGTTGTTTGATTGTTGGATTTTTCATAATCGATCATCAAAAATAATCGGTCAGGAGGTTTCGATTGATGATCGATTATAATCAAAAATTATCAAATGAAAGGGAAACACAGGATGTCTATCCTTGTACTGCTTGAAACTCTTATCTTAAAAAAAATGGTAGCGTCAGTGTCATGCTATTTTATGTACAGTATCAAATACCATAACTGGTCCTGGCAGGAAACTCAAATTAACAGCCATTGGCATTTTAACCCTTTATACACTTATGGATTTTAATTCTGGTTTGAAACAATAAACTTGGGAAGGTCCATTGTAAACATCAAAGGGTCACAGGTTTCATTCCCAAACATAATATTTCTTTCTCTGAAGATCCTTTATTTCCTTAATAGCAAACAGTGTATACCCTAATGAAATGCCACATTTTGTGCCATTTCATTATTTTCATTAGAGTTTTCTCTGCTTGTTAAAGTACGCATTTAGGAGTCATTAGCATACAATGGGTTAAGATTGCACTGAAGACTTCTTAGTTGTGATATTAAAGGGGATAGAATACACAGCAAACCGGGGCCTACATTTTATTTCTTTATCCCTCACATTCTATAAACCTTTGAGTTTATAGATTGCATTTTCTTGTAGCAAAGTTGCAAATATGGAATAGTAGTCAGGTGTGAATCTTTTCGATTATAATCGATTATTACCAGACACAATCGATTAATAGAATCAAAAGAAATTTTCGATTGATCATTGATTATAATGGATCATCGATACAACACTACCTGCCACTGACTTCTGTTGTCTGTTGCTACTACAGTAAAATCTGTGTAAAACGGCAGGGAGCGCAGTGGCTCAGTGGTAGAGTGTTTGACTCCAGACCAAAGGGCCGCGGGTTCGTGCCTCACCGGCGTCACTGTGTTGTGGTCCTTGAGCAAGACCCATTTATCCTAGATTAGTACTGGTTCAACCCAGGAAGACCCGTCCCTGTATAACTGAAAGATTGTTGATGGGACGTAAAGAATCAAATCAAACAAACAAATGTGTAAAACGGCCACCCTCAAAAAGACATTGGTTTTCTAGACCGATTATCGCTTAATGCAGGTCAAAAGTATTGCAGAATGCTCCAAGGGGAGCATTCTGCAATACTTTTGACCTTCATTAAGCAACCTTTTATCTATAAAATCTATGTTTTGTCAATTTATGATTGATTGTTTTACATAGGTTCTACTGTATTTGCAAATAGTTTGTACCTGGATCAGGCCTGACAGGATGTCCAGCAATCTGTTTGCCACTCAGATGGTGATCATGAAAGAATTTTTCGAAAAAAGTGAATTTTGAAGAAAAATTTCCCAGCATGCAAGAGTTAAAGTACTGTTTGGGGTATATGTGAGAAGTGTATATATCCATCGGCTGGTCATTATTAGGTGATGCATTATGAAATGATTTGTTTGTTTGTTTGGTCTGATGCTTTGTGTCCCAGTCAACAGCTATGATCATGTCGGGATGGCCAGTTCACCTAAACACACTTATTTCTTGGGCAAGCTCGACTAAGTGGTTAACCAGTACTTCATGCACATACTTTCTCTTGTAACTGACAACAACCCTTCTTAAATCAGCCGAAGGGATGATGATATGAAATGAAAAATCTTCAAAGTCATTATATAATCATGGTCATCGTGATTGCACAGGTATGCACTCAGTGTTAGTTTAGCATATAGAACTGAAGTCTGCACAGAAACAGTAAGTTGACTATCATGAAATAAATGAAAAATTGCTGAAATGGATGCAAAACTCACAAATAAACTAAACTTACCTGTACATATTTAACCCTTAATGCGCCAATCGCAACAAAAGTCGTCTGCTTTTCTCGTCTGCTGAAATGTTTAAGAAGCCTCTATGGCAAACAGTGTGGACCCAGATTAGACTGCTCCTATAGGAGCAGTCTGTTCTGGGTCCACACTGTTTGCTTCTATACTTAATTCATCAGTAATGTTAGGCAATTATTTGCAGCAGACAACTTCAGCAGACGACACTTTCAGATGCATTTTTTTCTTGGCGGTTTAAGGGTTAAGACGAGAAATCAGAAATAATCTTGGCTCTTTACCTGGGTATATAAGAGCCAGTGAGACATAAGTAATAAAATGAATGAGCAAAGATGCAGATCAGCCTGGGCAACCAACCTGTTTGATCAGTAGTCACTGTTTACAGGAGGAAATTAGGAATTACTGGTTACTCATTCAGTGCACAGTAAAAACTGATCCCATAGGTTTTGTGCCTTGATTAACCAAGTCTTGGCAAGGACATACGTCATTTGTTGTTTTTGTTATGCACTGTCTCATATGGTAAATACACATTATTATAATAGTAACTTGATCTGGCGTACTGTATCACGTTGAGTGGATGAGGTCATACCATTGGATCATCTGAGAACGAAGCGTCAAGGATGTTCCAATGGTATGGCCTCATCCACATGACTTGATAAGGTACGCCAGATCAAGTCACTATTACAATAATATGTTTATTATATACCTTTTTCTGACATTTTTCGGATTTCATAAATTGTTTTGGTCTTTAATCCTGAAATATTGCAGGTGCAGGAACGTTTGCCATTACCTTACGTTTCTTGACATAACGTCATCATGTTTTCTGTTGCTGGTTTCCATGGTTGAAATATACTTTACGTAATGTCGCCGCAAAAACGGCTAACAGACGTTGGCCTTGTTTTAAAGGATAGTGATACCGAATGAGAAAAACTCAGTTCGTTGATCCGGCTTTCTGTATCTGATAGCCAGAAAACAGACAGTTCAAAAGATGTATCATTTATAAGTATATAATAAATGAGTTTATCATATGACGTCGCGCCTGGGAGTGAAATAACGCCATGCAATAAAATCGGCAAGCCTCGCATTTTATCTCTTTTCCCCAACTCGTTTAATAAATTCAATAAAACATGAGCACTCATGTAAGATCCTCTATATAATAAATGAGTTAACCCTTATCCCACCACTATATTTTTGTCCTGAAAAAGTCTGCTTTCTATGCCTTCTGCATACATTCAAGTGGAATTCAGACTAGATTTTATCATGGAAGCAAACATTGTGAATCCTGATCTGGGTCCATATCATTTGCAATATTGACTACCTAAGAACATGACCATAAGCAGATAAGAGAGCGGATGACAAAAGTTGTGACTTGCAGGTAAAGGGTTAAATGATGGTGTATAAAAAGATAAAAATAAATACAGGCCTCCACATAAAAAGTGCACAGTGGAAAATTACTTTTCTGATTTCTCCACAAAAACATATGTTGTGGGTACTCAAAAGAACCGTCTCTATGAGACAGTTCTTTCGAGCATCCAAAACAAATGATAAAATAGATGGGTAAGAAAATAATTACAATTTACACACAAATTTTCTTTACCTGGACCTATGTAAATATAATATTATACATACACAGTCTTGCTGTTGATTCTGAAGATTCCCACAAGGGTGCCCTGGGGTTCCTCAGCTTCATTTATTTCCTGATAGATACTGTCACCTTCACCTTCAAATTCTATGTACATTGGCTGCGGCTCCTCTTGTTTCGTATCTTCTTCCTTTGTCTTGGCATAGTGGCGCTCAGCTTTCATAAGAAGTCCCCGGAGCTCATCAGAACTGGTGATGTGAGATGGCTTCGAGCCCAGCAAATCTGTAGCGTTTGGGTTGGCTCGTTTCTTCAGTAGAAGTTCTGCTATTTTTTGCTGCAATTTGAATAAATTTAGATTAGGAACTTTATAGCAATTAAAAATAAAAATTTATGATTTCTTCATTGGAACATTTGAAAGTGTACACCTGTACGAAATATGTAAAATATATGAAAACTGCAAATAGGGCTATCCCTTGAAATAGTGTCACATGGGGTAGAAGAAAACTTTTATTTAGGTACAATCTAGAAATTTAAATTAATTTAAGGGCACCACCAAATAACAAGAAATGACACTGAACAGACACCCTTAGAAATTTTAATTTAAAGTTGATTCAACCGATAAGTGACAACGTTTCCTAAAACAGCCATTAGCATAAAATTGTCATTTTTTCTTATCTATCAGTTTAAACATGTGTTTTGGGTGCTCAAAAGAACCGTCTCATTGAGACAGATCTTTTGAGCACCCACAACATATGTTTGGCTGAGAAATAAGAAAACTAATTTTTAACTAAGCCTAGGCTTCAAATTTTGTACATTTAATACTATTGTGACAGCAGAATATATTTAATACATGCATTTTAAGCAGTTTATTTCCTAAACATCTTGTGAGCTCTTTCTTATAAGTGTTGGTACAGTACATCCAGATTACCACTGCACAATTGAATAAATGGGCAAATCTAACCATATAATGAATACTAGCAATTTAGGCAATTTTGAACTTTATGTTTTTTAGGAAAACACAATTTTCGCAGTTCATGATTTGATTTTTTCAACACTTTTTTCACAGTTACTGAAAAAACAGGTCGTTCAGGCCTTTAGTTACGAGTGTGTACCAAATAAATAATTTTCTTATTTCTTGACCAAAACATATGTTGTGGGTACTCAAAAGAACTGTCTCAATGAGACAGTTCCTTTGAGCACCCAAAACATATGCTAAAACTGGTAGGTAATAAAAAATCTACAATTTTACGCTCCAAAATCTTTGTTTGGGCACCGACTCTCCTACTTTTATGCCACCAACTAAAGGTAATTTACCTGATTAAATCTAGCTGCCACATGTAGTGGTGTCCAGCCATAACTGTCCAGTATATTGACATCAGGGTCATACTTCATCAAAGCTTTCAGGGCACTCTTGTAGCCATTGGCAGCAATAACATGTATCTGGAACAGGTACAGAGAAGCTATGGAATACTTAAACCCTTTCCTTCTGTTCATGAATATTTATGCTAAGCTCCACCCACTTTGAATTATCATATAAATAAGGTTTCACGTTTGTACATAGAACAAATCAAAGCACTGAGAGTACTGATGGGGACGGCTGTATTTAAGCGTTCAAGTCTTCAAATAGGGAGATTTTTAGTTTGATACCTTTTGTACAACCTGTGATTTAGCTAACAAGAATGGTTAACTAAAACCTTACAACAAAAAAGCCAAACAAGGACCAAGAAAAAAAATAGAAGAAACAATAAACAATTAATCAACATCAAAACCACTTCCTTAGAACTGGCAGCATCAAAATTTGAAACCACTTGGTTCCTATATAAATTGTCATTTCTTATTTGTATCTACATCACACGGAATTAGATATAAATTGATGTACTGCCATATAACGGACACGGTAAACAGTTTTATTATAGACTATTAATGGTTATGCATACGTATCTACAATATAAGACTATAGGTACTTAATTGCTGAAGGAACAGGACTTACTCTCATACTTTAGTATCACCGTCCATTTGTATGTACATATGGTCAAATTAAGATACTATTCTTTCTCAGCTTTTGACTTCAGCAGAATCCATCTAGAGTGAAGATCTGTCCAGTAAAATTAATTTAGGCACCAAGTGGTTTCTGCTGCTGTCAGCTCTGAGACAGTGTTTCAGTGTTGACATAATGTCGGGATCATATCTCTTGTATTATTTGAAGTAGGAATGCCAAAATTCGTGAATTCATGTATCTTGGGGTCATGGAGCGTCGCGTACCCTACCTTTACATATACCCTCAGATCTAGAAAAATCGTGTCACGAGCATAAATCCTATATTATATGATATAGGAATCCCGAATTTGGTTTGTGGACACATCCTGGGGGTCAGGGAGTGTCGAATATCATTCAGTGTCACTGTTACCTTGCTTTCTGGCCTCAGTTTTAGAAAAAAAATATCGTAAAAATGGGCTGTCCAATGTTGTCAAATAACGTTCCATAATTGTGTCGCATGCTAGATCCATTATCATAACATATCTTGTTCACGATAGACTATAAATGGCGATGCATAAGCCGGGTACTTAAAATCCAGCCACATAAAAAGAGTAGACCTATACGCGATGGAAGCACGTTTTAAATGGTAAACAATTACAGCTCTGACGTTTATATCTCAGAGCTTTGAACCATTGTAAATGGACAGGCTCGAGAAGTTAAAAATTGAAGCATGCAGTGTGCATGAATACATATTATAATCAGGTTAAACGACCGCCAGCTTTTTTAGGCTAATACTTGTTTCATAATTATTATTACCTGCGTGGCCTCAGCGAAAGCAGGTCTAGTAGTAGGTCCACTCCGTCCGTTCGTACTCACGAATGGACTCTCGTTGGGTACTTTAAATTTCCGAAATTTCTTGGTACTTTAAATTTCCAAAATCAATTACAGAATAAACCTCATTTGCAAATAAAGGGAGCTAATGCCTCGGTTACATTTGCCTTATGACGAGTATACGATGCTCGTACGATGTCCAAATCACCGTTTCCGTACCGCCTCCGCAGGGAGACCTTGCGATCATCGTACAGATTTACGGGCATCGTGGCCTCTACGATTTTGTTTAACTCCGCACAATGACAAATTTGAAAAAATCGTTAGCCCGTAGACACATCGCAGTGACATCGTACGATCCCCGTACGGGCACCGCACGATGATCGTGTGGACAACGCAGGGTTTTAGATTGTCATCTTGGCCCAAAAATGATCGTACACTCTTGCGATAGTCGTAAGGAGCCCGCAAGGTCGCCGTACGATGCCTTTGCAGGGCCCATAAAATCGTATGGACATCGGACGGTCATCCTGCGGTAACCCTAAGGCGATGGCACGATGATCGTGCGTTCGCCTTGCGACGTGTCAACAATTTCCCGGAGACTTATCATTAGATGTTTGTTTCATTTCAATATTTGTCTTCAGGTGATGTTTCTTATACCACCACTCAGTGTGACTCAATATGGACACAGTTCAGTTTGCTGATGGAAGCAGTCTAATCATGAGCGGATCCAGATGGGGGGACAGGGGGTCCGGACCCCCCCCCCCCCCCCCCCCCCCCCGGAAAATCACAAAAATATAGTGTTTTTTTTTATCAATACTGGTCCAGATCCCGTAGAAAATCTCAAAGCTAAACATGTACCAAGCCAGCATTACATGACGGGCCAGCATCAGTCTGCCAGCGAAACGCCATTTAAAATGACGTTTCGCTAGCGGGCCAATAATGACCCCCGCCTTTAGTGGTATTTGGATCCTCTCGCCCTTATCAAGTAAAAAAAGTTGAGTTGGACCCCCTCTGACATAACTTTCTGGATCCGTGCATGCTAATCAGGGCCCATAGAGTATGTTTCCATGATAAAATTATCTGAAGAGCAATTCAAAATATGCACCTAATGTGAAATGCATATGCATTTTCAGTATATAAAATGCTGGTTGGATAAGGGGTTTAATTAATTAGATAAGATTAAAAAAAGTCCAGATATTTTTGTGATTTATAACTCTGGGATTTGAATTTGAGTATTACTTCAAGGAATAAAATCTCGAAGTGAGAAGATGTGACTAGTTCGAACATTGAAATTTGAATGAATGAATGTTCTACAAAATGTATTTTACTGAAAACGAATGGCAAATGTGCTGACCAGGCCGAGTGGAAGAAAGCGCATTCTGATCAGTACCTTTACTGTTCGCATGCAACGACTTCATTTTTGCTTATGACGCAGATTTTATGTGTTGCTGGCCGTAGAGTGCCTTTGAATGATTAAACTGAATAAAACCATAATAAGCGTTTTAGTCTATGCTGATACAATAAAAGCATCTTTATATTTTCAATTAAAGTGCTACTTTTCGAATTATAAAAGTGTACTATAAAAAAGTGGTTGCAATATTCTGTGATTTAAACTTTATGAAAACTGCAGAACTTAGAAATCGACATTAAAATATACACAAAGGTATCACGCTGTTTCATACCTTGGGACCATGTTCAACTAAAACACTAGCCTCTTCACATCACGATTTGTGATCACATGACTTTGAAACATAGTTCAAATGGAATGCAAAAATGAACATGGATAGCCGTTTGAATCCATGCACATAATTACACGACAATTGCACAGTCAGCGTACCGACTCCTTGCGACTTCCGCAAGGTCATCGTACGGGCATCGTGCGATTTATATAGGGAGGTCGTGAAGATAACACGATGATTGTACAATAACCTTGCGGTTGTCATACGATATCCGCAAGGTCTCTGTAAACTTTTGTTCTAGTTTGTCGCCGAAAGAAATCGTAAGGTGATCGTAAGCAATGTAAACACATACGTCGTAGCTTTTAGCCGCCTATGATGCCGAAAAAATCGTAGAGAAAATCGTAGACAAATAAATCGTACGACGACCGTAGCAAATGTAACCTAGGCATTATAAACTCAAAATGAAGTTTATTCCGTTAAACTTTTCTGGGATTTGTTGGGTACTTACGCTTTATTGGCAACCAACAAGAATCCATTTGTAAGAGAGTCCGTCTTTCCGTCTGTCCATCCATCCGCAATACTTTTAGGGTGCCTAGTTTTTGTAATCTGTAACTCCAAAAGTTTTCATTCATTTTTATTAAAACTTTGCATAGTGATTGTTCACATATAGAAGATGTGCACCTCCTATTTTGTGCATAATTCATGAATATCAAGTTTCTTATTTTTGAGGGGCGTTGCTCTTAGACATATTTTCTGTCCAGAATGCTAAGATGGTGTCTGGTCTGTGTAATCTGTAACTCAAACACTTTTCATTCCTTTATATTCAAACTTTGCATAATGATTGTTCACACATTGAAGATGTGCATCTCTTATTTTGTGTTCATTTGAAAAATATTTTCTCAATTTTTGACGGGTGTTGAACTTAGAATTTTTTTCACTCCGAAATGGCTTTGGGTGTATAGTTTGTGTCATCTGTAACTCCAACAGTTTTCGTTCCTTTATATGAAAACTTTGCATGATGATACGATTGAACATGTGCATCTCTGATTTGGCGCACATTCCCCAAATATTTTGTTTCGTGTTTTGGGGTCTTGAACTTAGGTATTTTTTACGTTCAAAATGCTTAGATGGTGTCTAGTTTGTGTAATCTGTAACTCCCACAGTTTTCATATCTTTATTATTCAAACTTTGCATAATGATTGATCATCATGCATTGAACATGTGTACCTCCTATTTTGTGCACATTTGAAAAATATTTTCCGTTGAACTTGGACATTTTTCCATCCGAAATGGTTTGGGTGTCTCGTTTATGTAATCTGTAACTCCAGCAGCTTTCATTCTTTTATATTCAAACTTTGCATTATGGTTGTTCCCACGTTGAACATGTGCAGCCTATATTTTGTGCACATTTGATAGTATATTTGGGAGTTTTGAACTTAGACATTATTATGTACTCTCATGTTTTTCTTCATACGTAGGCTTGGACCCAGCATCTACTGTCTACCCCCAAAATATATCGGGAATATCAGCCAGACCCCAAAAAATATTTGTAATTTTGGGCTACCCAAAATAATATCCCCATCCTGCACATTGACTTTAAGAAAACCCCTGAAATCCCTGAAATGTATAGAAATGACCTCTAAAACCAGTCCAATTTTGTTATGATATATCCACAAAATTTTCATACCCCCAAAAATAATGATATTTCTGAAACCCCCCAAAAATATTGAAATTCAAGATTTTGAACCCCCAAAAATGGTCCCAGCCTACGTATATATATGAAAATCTCAGCCCCCCCCTCCCCCCCCCCCCACTCACACACACATTCTTGGGGCATCAGGGTGTGAAAAGCGGACGTTACAAAAAATAAGATTAAGAAAGTGGCACCAATTACAATTAAAGTATAATAGTGAGCGTGCATCAAAGTGGTCTTAAATCATCATTGTCGACCCCTGTGAGCTGAGAAGAAACAGAAAAAATTAATATAAAATTATGCTGTTTCGAATCAAACATGATTTCGTGTTAACCCGTAGTAATGTTGTAGATGCGCAACCTGATTTGTTGAGTCGATATAGAATCATAGGTCTAGATTAGCAAACAATTCCAGCGTAATAGTGAGAATGTTTTCTTGTCCATCAGTTTTAATATTTGCTTTGGGTACTCAAAAGATGAGACAGTTCCATTTTGATTATCCACAACATATGCCTAGGTAGAGATTTAAACATATGTTTGGATGCTTTAAAGAACCGTCTTATTGAGACAATTCTTTGAGTACCCGCAACTATGTTTTGGTTGAGAAATAGAAACTGTCCACCGCCACCGCCGATGGGCCGAAATATGTGTTAATGCATTGATGGTGAGGGTTCAAAAAGCTGCTATATGCATTTTAAAAAAAAGCTAATGCTTGTAAAAAATAAACTTGGCTTCACTAGAAAAATATGATCTCAAAATGCATTAGAATCGCTTTTACGGACATTTTGAATTAGAAATATTTCTTTAGGGAGGCCCTATCCCCCAACAAGAGGGGTCGTTTCTCTCGTGCTCCCCCCTCCCACCCCTTCACACACACACACACACACACACACACACACACACACACACACACACACACACACACACACACACACACACACACACACACACACACACACACACACACACACACACACACACACACACACACACACACACACACACACACACACATACACACACACACACACACACACGTGCCTTTGACACTCGAAAGACGCATACTACATTTCAAGATCGTACCACTGTTCAAAAGTCGACAACGACCCTGGAGTCAGTTAGCGGCCTATATTGATGAAAGCATAGGCAGCATTATACCTCCATGAAATGACATTTTCTTGATAAAAGTTTTATTGAGGATTTTCATAACCTTGAAGTGAGCATTGAAATAACGCAACGATGGTTGCACCCCGTTGTTGTATTTACTGGTGCAGACTCGCCAGAGCCTTCGCTGCTCGTATAAATAGGACACAAGTCGTCATTTGAGCCAACGCAAAAAATTTTGGTACAGTGACGAAGGCTCAGTTGAGCCTGTGCGAATGTGCAGACTCACCAGAGCATTCGCTGAAGTCATATATGACAGCGAAAGCGCATTTCGGGCCAGCAAGAGAGTTTGGTACTTATTAGATTGTCGAGTGACAAAAGGCTCAGGTGAACCTGTGCAGCCTTGTGAATATTCACCAGAGCCTTAACTCGCTGCTCGCATAAATGACACACACACCGCCGATCGAGCATGCACATGGGATTCTGATACTGTTACGAAGGCTCAAGCGAGCCTGTGCAAATGTGCAGACTCACCAGAACCTTCGCTTCTGGAACACAGATTTCCATTTGAGCCACCACGTGATATTTTGGAACTGTGATGAATCATTAGGTGAGCCTGTTCTTTAGAGCATTTTCTGCTTTCAAAAATGACACCGAAATCGCCATTTGAGAGAGCACGAGATTTTGACACTTATCGCATTGTGAAGTGACTACGGCTTTGGCGAGTCTGCATATTTGCGCTGACAGTTTCGTCTGAGCCTTCGCAACAGTATTAAAATGTCGCGTGTTTGATCAAATGGTGATTGGGTTGTCGCTAATACGAGCAGCGAATGCATGACGAGTCTGCACATTTGCCTGAGACACTCAACAATGCGACTGCGAAGGCGAGTCTGCACATGTTTGCGCGGAGTCGCCCGAGTCTTCGTCACTGGACAATGCGTTAAATACCAAAAGGTCGTGTTGACTCAAATGGTGATATGGTTCCAATTTGTGCTAGAAACGAAGGCTTCGTGAAGTCTGCACATTGTACAGTCAACAGGTTTAGATTTTATTTACCTTTTGGCTTTTGCATTTTCCAGGGTGCATTAAATGGGAAAATGTATTAAATTGTAAAAATTAAATATAAAATCACAGCTGGAATATTAATAATCAAAACTTAGAACAAATATTAATGCAATTGGACAAGTCTGAGAGGTTCAAACACAAGTATGCAGTGCGTAAGACGACTTAAAATCATATCGCTAAACAACCGCTAACTTTTTTAAAAAGCCAATTCTTGTATATGTATCAACTGGTTCCCTGCTCACGTGGTCGCTAATTATATAAATTTATTATTGCGCGATAATAATTTACATATATTTATGATTGGTTTTTTGAAATCGAGCAGATAAATCTCAAATAGTGTAGATCTAGACCTATTTTTATAAAGACAAAAACAACAACGACAATAAAAAACACGAAACAAGTTGGAACTATTTTTACGTGGAAGCTTCTTAATAGGTGTTGTTAGGATCGTATTAATCCCTTATCATGCGGCTTGGTAATGCCCTGTTTTGAATACAATGTAGATCCATATCAGCCGGCTTCTCAGAAAGTAACTGATCCAGAATCAACTGTTTACCACTCTGCCTCTAAATCAACCATTTAACCTGATACTTTGCAACACATATGCTGAAAAATTGGAATTAATGGTAACATATTGATGTGTTCAACAGTGCAAGAGCAAATTACGACGTGTGGTCAAAACGCTATTGTTAAAATTGGGGAACGGACTAACATCCGTCCCCAAAAAACTACTTGTCAGGTCCACTAGTGTAGGATCATATCAAGTCTTATTTGCAAAAGCAAACAGAGTAGACCCTGATCAGGCACATCTTACAAGAGCTGCCTGATCTGGATTTACTCTGATTGCAAAAGTGTTAAACGGCATCTCTCTGAGGTAAAGGGTTAAGAATCTTATGAGTGAGTGTGAGAGTGGGATAGAAATATCCATCCCGAGGATCACCATTTGGAATCATGAGGTTAGCCGAGTGATGAAGAACGGTGATCCCAAGGGACTGATTTTTCTATCCCATCCTCACACAAATAATGGATTCTTTTTCTTGCTCATTGTTAAATACAGCATTTTCATATTTTAAAACAAGCAAGTCAAAATACCCTTAAGCCCTCACATGAGATATGTACATAAGGGAAACTAGCCATAACCCCTGGCGGCAGTGTTGTGCCTAGAGCGCAGCATTGCAGGATTCCCACGATATTACCGTGAGTGTCCCTTTAAAATGCACCCAGTGCGGGCCGACAGGCGCGCCCTAAAAAATCTGCTGATTTTTCACTATTTAAACCCCTTTTTTGTATCTAGCCTAATCTAGTAAAGGGCAGTAATTTAGACTGTGCACATGTTTTAATGATGATAACTGTTGCATTGGATATTGATTTCTCAACCAGTCCAATACATCAACAATGGCGGAAAGGCAAATTTTATTTAGCTGAAGGCCAGAAAAAGCTATTTTAATGTAGAAATAGAATATTTGCTGGGGAATTCAAACTACGGCAAGGTTGAAACTGCGTCACTGTAATCTGCACCACTTCTTGAGCCAAAACTATTGACATGGAGCTAAAATTCAAATAAAATGAACAGAAATTTCCGAAAAACTGTTTTCAAATTTACAGGTAAAAATCAGATGGATTAAGTGTGTCCCCCAGAATTTGCGAATGTCTCTCTGAAATTCAGGTAGGGGGACACTGGTGTCCCCCAGAAATCTTGACCTAGGTACAACACTGCCTGGCGGCCATGTTTTTTGATGTATCAAATTCGTTTTAGCTATTTTGGTAGGTCATTCAGTGATCATTTCTACTAAATTATTTTGAATTCTGACCACCAGTTTCACAGAAGATTACGGTAAATCTTGTATTAGTTTGTACAGTAAAAAATAATTATTTTTCGCTGTGTACAAACTAATAAAAATTATTTTTCTGAGAAATGGGACTGTACAAACTAATAAAATGAAATTCTGAAGATCGAAAAACGGGACCAAAAACATGCGAAAATTGCCAAAAAGGGTGGAATTTCTGTTTATCCTTTTCGCCTAAATACAGGCTGAATGTCTGATCAGTATTTTCAATTAAACTAACGTTCTTAATAGCATGGTGAAAGATTGAAAATAAACAACCAAACATAAAAGTCCGGATTGCTGTTTCAACCGACTCACAAGCTTGGTGTGATATACCCTGTGATATCACCCGGTTACAGGCCATCTTTACATAGGCGTGCTTTACGGAAGAGATGTCACGTCGGACTTGTTCCATGACGATTGTCTTGATTGGAATCATACTCGGACCCACTGGGTCCGGGTCCGAGGAATCATAACAAAAATACAACTTCTGTTCCCTACCGACGGCTAGCTCTACAACGTAACAGAGCAATGTATATCGCAGCTTTCGTTTTTGGTCATGATGTAGATTCTTAATTTCTTAGAACCCTCGAAAATGCAGCAGACAAGTAGACAAGACAATACATGTACGTACATTCAGTCCTGCAGGTTAGACATACGCGCGTACACTCATTGATTTGGAATGAAAACTGAAAATGAAAATGGCGACTTCTAAATATGAAATATGAACAACTGGAACGCAGAACACTCATGAATCAGAGTAGTATATTTCTCTGCCTTCATATTGTAAAAAGACCCACAACTTACGTTTTTGCGAATGCTTACTCCATTTAAAGGCTTTGTATGAACACCTATATTTCTGCATAGGTTGGTTGGTTCAAGTCTTCATCATACTTCGTATTCCTTGTGGCGACATAACATGCTCAGCTTGTTCGCACACCCCTTACGTGTTAGCTGGGACCCAACACAGCTCGGTGTTAGGCTGTTAGCATTCTAAGATTATGATAATGGCAATCAATGCGTACTTTGTCATCTTCGGTCGCTTGACCATTGAAAAGCCATTACATGAGAAAATCTGTCTTTCGTGATTTGAGGCTGACTGACTCTTTTACAGCCAGAAACATGGTTGGATGCACATGCTTGTCTTTGCACTGCTATTTGAACACCATGCTATCCCGTGTACACCTTGCTTTCCTTGAGCGGATCCAGGATTTTCGTCAGGGGGGGGGGGAGGGGGGATCCGAGGCAATCTGAGAAAAAAAGCCCTGACAACGTTTTTTTTTAGTCCTCAGCTTATTTTACTGAAGTCAAATGGTTAATTTCAAAGAAAACTATCATTTTTCACCCCCTGGAAGAAGTTGGACCCCTCCTCCCCTCTGTAAACTGTAAAATAAGTTGATGACTAAAAAAAAACATTGTCCAGACTGTTTTCTGGCCGTCCAGCCTCGACCCCCCCCCCCCCTGACAAAAATTCCTGGATCCGCGCATGAGCCCTGTTAGACTTGTTCATAACGCCCTGGCCACTGTTTAAAGTGAAATGTACATTTTCTTGCGTCAAGGCCATCATCACGTGCGACCCCAAACTTTAAAACAACATGTGCCCGGAGTTGATGTGCGCGGTCTCTTTGATCTTAAATAGATCATGCTGTCTTTGCCCTTGGCGTCAGCTGATATAATTAGCAGACGTTTTGTGAATTGACCAGGCCCAGCAAAAAAATAAAATAAAATGTGAATTCAAACTGTTTGAAACTCTGATATGGGCGGAGAAAGAGGGGGCAGGGGGTCCGGACCTCCCCATGAAAATTATAAGTTGCCATTTGTTTCCTTGAATAAAAACTGGTACGAACCTCCCTCGAGAAGCAATTCGACCCCCCTCGACCCCCCCTCCCTCCGTTGGAATTGTCTGGATCCACAAACCCATGTCTGACAGGAATTTTATTTTTTATTTTTTGCATGTAGCAGGTTTAGCTATCATACTTTCTAGAGATAATTTGTAGAACTGCACAGGTGCGCTGGCTGATCTGCGCCTTTATTGTTTGCATACAAAAAAGTTTCTCGGGGAATTGGGTAAAAATGCTAAGATACACGGACGGTAAACGAGAGGCTTTTTCGACCATTTTTTTTCTTATCTGAAAGTAAGCAATTGTTGCGGCAGTGACCTCTTATATAGGTCACTGGTTGCGGTAAGCCTAACTTTAGACATGCACCTTCATCTACATTCCTTTCATGCGAGTATTTATGCCCCTGGCAAGACTGTGCGGATGTGCAGGCTTGTCTGAGCCTTTGCTAGTTGCATGTGCGAGAGGTACCATAATCTCATGAACTGGCTCGTTTCATAGACAGCCCAATGTAAAGCATGATGCAGAAGCATGCTTAAATCACTTCATCTTGGTTTGTGCGTCTGTGCCTATGTGTGATGATCCACAGGAATCATTTAATGTGTATGACCCATAATACAATTTCATGAGGATGCCTCGCTAGGCTCATCAGTGTCGTCTTTGTTTGATAAAAAGTTCCATCGGATATACAATGTATATAGTAATTTTTTTGCGCTTATTGCGTGCGCGTTTTGGTGAAACTTAGAAATGAAATTGATGCACGCACATTTAAAGCACAGCTAATTAGTGGGAGTACGTAGGTGTTTAGATTCTTCATCAACTCCAAAACTTTGAGTTACCCCGACGAGATTGCACAAAAGCACAGGCTCCCCTGAGCCTTCGCTAATAACATTTGTGATAAACACCAACCGATATGGTTTCATCATGCTCGGATCCAGTGATTCGAAAAACTAGAGGACCTGAAGGTCCTGAGGCGCTCACCTGATCTTCTTAATAATGTTAAAATAGGTCAAGGTCAACTACAGCTTATAATGGAACAAATTTTGTTTTACCACATAATATGGGGGTTGCAGGCATTTTGGCCAAGTGACCTAAACAATCTAATGAATAATCCATCAAACAGCCCAGTGATTTCTGAGAAAAAGATGTTTAGATAGGTGTGTGGCAGTCCAAATGAGTGGCCTTGGACAAAAGGTCACAGGTCAGCTTGACATTTGGTACATAATATAAAACCTTTAACTATTATGAATTGGGCTTAAACAGTTATAGAAAAATGACCATTTTAAGATTTTGTCCATATAAATGCATTAGGAATCAAATTTGACCTTGCCATAAAGTAGGTCAAGGTCAACCTAGATTCATCATTTGTGCAAACCTGGTAGGGCCCACATCCCCAATGCTACATACCAAGTCCCAAAGCCAATGGCATTTTGATTCCAGAGAAGAAGAGATTCAAAGAGTTTTTACCATACATGGGCGGGGTGGCCAAGTTAGTCATGTGACCATAACAATTTGTATAAGTTTTGGCTAACCAATCATAAGGAGTTGTCATATGAAATTTGTTTTCAACTGGCCTAGTGGTTACTGAGAAAACTATGTTTTAATATGTTGATAGGACTCCAATATGAGCAATCTTGGTTGAAAGGTCAAAGGTCAACCTTGACCTTTGAAACTTATTTATTGACACTAGATTGAACATATCAAGTAAGAATAATGACTTTGGCTTCCACAGTATTCAAAAAATCAACTTTTCGAAAAATTCCCCATTCAAATGCATTAGGAAGCAAACTTGACCTTGACGTTAAGTAGGTCAAGGTCAACCTAGGATCATCATTTGAACAAACTTGGTAGGCCCAACATCCCCAATGCTACATACCAAGTCTCAAGGTCAATGGCCTTCTGGTTCTGAAGAAGATGGTTTTTAAAAAGTTATTACCATATATGGGTGTGGTGGCCATCTTTGTCATGTGACCAAAATATTTTGATTAAATTTTCTCTAACTTATCATAAGGAGTCTTCACATGAAATTTGAGTTCAATTGGGGAAATGGTTTGTGAGAAAACTATGTTTTGATATATTGATGGGACCACAATATAAGCGACCTTGGCTGAAAGGGCAAAGGTCAACCTTGACCTTTGAAACTTATTTATAGCCATTGTCTCATTAGTTTTAACATATCAAGTAAGAATAATCACTTTGGCTTTAACAGTATTCAAAAAATAAACTTTTCAAAAAAATTCCCATTTAAATGCATTAGGAAGCAAATTCGACCTTGACGTTAAGTAGGTCAAGGTCAACCTAGGATCATTATTTGAACAAACTTGGTAGGCCCAACAACCCCAATGCTATATACCAAGTCCCAAGGTCATCGGCCTTCTGGTTCTGGAGAAGAAGATTTTTAAAGGGTTTTTACCATATATGGGCATGGCGGCCATCTTGGTCATGTGACCAAGACCATTTGAACAAACTTTCGTTCCCGCGTCCTAAAGAGTCTCCATATGAAATTTGAGTTTAATTGGCCCAGTGGTTTCAGAGGAGAAGATGTTTGAAAATGTTGACAGACGACGGACGACGGACGACGGACGGACGCCGGAGTGACTGGTATACTATTAGCTCACCAATGAGCCTTCGGCTCAGGTGAACTAAAAAACCCTTGGGCATATTTATGACACAGAAAGACCAGAAAGGCTCAATGATCACAGACACGTAGGACACTGTGTGCACGCGCTCGTGGTTGTGTACATGTATATGATTTTTGTCATGACTGGACAAAATATCTCCGCGATTTGCCTCAGTCCGACGTTCATTGAACCTAGCGTTTATCATTGAATAAAAGTTTGGCATGCATTAATGCTGGATGCACGCGCACAAGCGACACTGACGATTGCACTGACAGGCGAAATGCTCCTGTTCCGCTGATATGTTTGTTAACTGACGTGCTTGACGAAAAACGTAAGCATCGTAGACAGACACACTGATTGACCAAATGAACGGAAAAAACGGCGTGTACGAACTATTAAAAATTACAAATAGGAAAAATGACCACTGTACGAACTAATACATGACATTTTGAGCTGACCGGTCATGAATAATTTATGGTGTACGAACTATTCGAGTGTACGAACTAATACAAGATTTACCGTATCAAAGTTTGCATTACCACGATAAGCCACACCCCCTGGCGGCCATCTTTTTGGGGAGATCAAATTTCTTTAACTATTTTTGTAGAGGGTTGCCTAAGGATCATTCCTATGAAGTTTGGTTGAAATGCGCCTAGTGGTATAGGAGGAGTTGTCATCTAAAGCAAATTGTTGATGACGGATGACGACTAAGACTGACATTTACTGTTTCCAATAGAAGTTCTTGAATATGCAGAAATGCGACATAACACAATGACATCACCTTAACATAGCAATGACGTCACTTGTCTTGCTCCATGAATTTTAACTTTCCCAAGGGTTGGTATGGGGTATGTGAGATAGAATGGTCTCAGGTAACAGGGGAAACTCTGATCTGGTGTAGAAGAATGTCAATTCTTGTTAGTCCACAGGAACGTAATTGTTACATTGAGTTATCAGTAGCTTGAGCTAACAGGAACTTGTTCAGTTTGTAATCCCACATCTAGCATTTTAACATTTATGAGCAGAAAAATTTGTATTCAGATGAGTTGAGCATGAAAAATATCTTATAACCTTGAGGCAAGGTCACTAAGTATATTATCACTCAATGAAAATATATATGGTCTCGAAGCGAGAAAACCTGCCTTCGGGTTTGCAAATAACAAAGGAGCAGACTAGCCAGCGCAGTCTCATCAGCGCCTTTGTTATTCGTTTATTGGAAAGTATCATATGTAAACTTGCAACAAGCAAAATTTTAAATTTCTAGGTAGTCTCTGTAGCAGAGCTGGCTGGTTTGGGGATGACCTGGTCGTAAACCCCGAAGACAGGTTTCCTTGTGTCAAGGCCAATGTGACCCTTGTACACTTTCAATGGAAGCTCCTCAATGATCCTGTTACTTATTGCAATATATGTGGCAAAAACCTCCTTTAACTGCCTATGCTGACAAATCCAGCAGGGCTTGAGGTTTAAATTTAGGTCTACATTGGAAGATTGATATAGCGCGGTAGCTCAGGTCCAAGATCAGTGATCACCCATCAGATTGATATACTGTGGTCTGTTTCTGTGTCATTTTTCCACCATTCAATAAAATGATAACCTACCCACCAACTTTATGAGGCACCTAATATTCCTTATTGGTCTTATTTACACAGTAGCATCAAAACCTGTGCTGTAATATACCTTGTTTTGCCTATTAACCCTTAATGCGCCAATCACAACAAAAGTCATCTGCTTTTCTCATCTGCTGAAATGTTTAAGTATCCTCTATGGCAAACAGTGTGGACCAAGATCAGACTGCTCCTATAGGAGCAGTCTGTTCTGGGTCCACGCTGTTTGCTTTTATGCTTAATTCCTCAGTAATGTTAGGAAATTATTTGCAGCAGATGACTTCAGCAGACGACATTTTCAGATGCATTTTTTTCTTGGCACTTTAAGGGTTAATGAGAATTCTGATAATTAACAGTGTTAAAATCTGAAGGATGTAATGAAAACATATTTTTCCCCTCAAAATAAACTGCTAACAATTACTAAAATTAGACGCCATCATTGTAGCTCTTCAATAAGGGAGATAACACTGATAACTACCTTGTATTAATATGTTTGAGCGACACTGCGCACAAGAATGCATTTTGAAATAAATGTAGATCTGAAAAGAAATAAGAATTAAAAGAAAAATAACTTGATTTCAACGCAGTTTGGGTTAATTTCAATGAATTCTTTGTACATTTGACAAGCAGAATCAGGAGGGACTTAATTTGTCCATTTGTGTATGCAATTTTTCACAACCCACCGCAATAACAATAAACTAACGATGTTTATTAGATGCACTTTTAACATAAGACAGGACAGCATATTAGATATTGACAGCTCTAGGTACTGTCAGACACACGCTAAAACCAACATTAGAAAAAATTAATGATGGAAAGGGAGCTATGAATGAGACATGAAAAAAAAGACGCAGAAAAAATTGGAGCCACGTCACAACAGTGTTATAACTATCTCAGTGCTATGCCAGTCCGCCGTACTATGACACTCCTGGACCAGTATTTTGAGATTTTGGTTACCTGGTCCTAATCTTTTCAAAAGATATAAACTTACTAATGCAACTCATTTAAACTTACTAATGCAACTCCTTTAGAGTTCAGTTCATTTACATCTGCAGCAAGGGGCAAACTTTTGATGTCATTCACTAACTCCTGTCCCCTTGTCCGTCTGTATCCCTGAAGCTTCTCTGTGTTAATTCCTTAAACATAAAAGAGCCCATTTGTAAGAGGAAGTAAATAACATAGGTCCAGATAAGGATCATTTGTGCACCTAAAATTGCATTTATTTCCTTACTCATCAATATAAACATGTGTTTTGGGTGCTCAAAAGACCCGTCTCATTGAGACGGTTCTTTTGAGTACCCACAACATATGTTTTGGTTGAGAAATAAGAAAATTATTTTCAACTATGCACTCTTATCTGGAGGCCTGAAATAAGCATTATTTCAACCCATGGTGAACCAAAATAAACCTAGTGCCCATTTTATGGGACATTGGCAAACAGTGCAGAACCAGATCAGACGCCACAGAGTGTGGCGTCTGATCTGGTTCTGCACTATTTGCTCACAGAATGTACATGTACTTTTAAAATTTGAATGAAATTGAAAATGACCACCCAATTACCCTTAAATTTGAAAAAGATTTGTTCAAATTGATAAGGGTATAAAATTTGGGAGCCACTACATGATCATGTAATATCCAAATCCGTGCTGTAATGAGGTGTGTTATAAAATGGCAGCCAAACATGTTTTAACCCTTAAAGTGCCAAGAAAAAAATGCATCTGAAAATGTCATCTGCTGAAATCGTCTGCTGCAAATAATTGCCTAACATTACTGAAGAATTAAGTATAGAAGCAAACAGCGTGGACTCAGAACAGACTGCTCATAGGAGCAGTCTGTTCTGGGTCCACGCTGTTTGCTATAGAGGCTTCTTAAACATTTCAGCAGAAGAGAAAAGCAGACAACTTTTGTTGTGATTGACGCATTAAGGGTTAATGTCTGATTGATATGAAAACAATCACAGTTTTCACTGATCAAAAAGTTTGCTTCTCTGGATCTATGCTGTTGGTGGCTTGTTGCAGCTGAAGATTGATACAGAGTGCAGTCCCTTTCTAGCGCTATGTTTGGGATCCATAGGAATAAATATGATATAAATGAATTGTACGAGTATCATGTACATTGTCTTTACCTCTTAAACATCCCAAACAGCCAATCAGTATTAGAATCACTATCACTCTACTGCAAATTGTTTATATTTGCATGACCCTCTTACAAAGGAATTAAAGGAAAATGTCCATTTCATGGTCATTTTCCTATAATTCCTTTGTAAAATTTCATAGTTAAAAAAATGGGAGCCACAACATGACCATGTTATGTCCAATCCATGTCATAATGAGATGTGTTATAAAGGTACTGCACTGTACATCATAAATCTGAATAAAGCAAGATAATTTGACAAACCTAATGACTCAAGATGTCTTGAGATGATCTGTTTAGCTTCTGAACCATCGCTGGCCTGGTCTATAGGAAAATATCCATCAACATCCACCATAGTGACATCAGCACCATTCTGTATTTAGAAAATAATAGGACGTTATTCGGATTTAGTTCGACACTATTCTAAATAGAAACTAACAGGCCATTGTTTTGAATTAACTCTTGTTTCATACCCAAAAACATAGATTCGAAGTCCAAGGGACTAGTGGCTTTATTTCGAAGAATTGAAAGTTCCAATTATAGGAAAGTATAACCTCCAATGACGATTATTTTCATTTTTTTTCCTATAAAATATACATCTCCTAATTAGAAATAAATTTTGGACAAGGTGGATTAAGAGAAAAGGACCTATTCATGGTCTATTCAGTTTAGTAACTGTCAATATTAACCATATGTATTGGGTGCGTAAAAGGAACGTTTCAAGGACTTCAAATTTACGAGATCCTACTGTACTTTGATAAATTATGATCTGAGTCATCAATATTTCACTATTACTTACATTTAGAAGTAGGTTGATGACTTCTACACTGTCACAAGAACAAGCTGTATGTAGCGGCGTCCACCAATCATCATCTAGTACATTCACATCAGCTCCTTTACTCAACAATAGCTCAGCAGCCGAAACATTATCCTCAGCAGCACACTGTCAAAAACAATAATTAATAGCAATAAATTAGGGGATAACTGTATTCAAAATTTTCATTTGGGGAGGTATATCGTTGGATAAACGGTCGGAAATTTATTTTTAGGGCGACACGTAAGTGGAGCCGTAAAACGTGATTTCCTAACGTATATCCGACAATATACCTCCCCAAATGAAAATTTTGAATATGGTTATCCCCATTCTAATGCACTATTAACATTTTCCCTTCAAAAAGACAGTGAAAATGTTCTTTGTTGCACATATACGTCCAGCGACGCCAGCTGCATATATTCACTTGTCAACCAATGAAAAGCGACGTTACATAATGATGTAGGGTTTCCGACAGTATATCGCAGGATATACTGTCGCAAATTTATGACGTTATCCAATCAGACGTCGCGTTGCATTTGCAAGTGCATTAGAATATATCATTTAGTTTCTTAAAGTAGCAAAAAAAATGAAGCCCCAAAGGGTTAAAAATATAAAGATGTTGATAGAGGATTACGATTTCATGTATATCTTGCATTCTAGTTTAAAATTAGGGGATAACTGTATTCAAAATTTTCATTTGGGGAGGTATATCGTTGGATATACGGTTGGAATTTTAGTTTTACGGCGACGCGTATACCTCCCCAAATGAAAATTTTGAATATGGTTATCCACATTCTAATGCTCTATTAACATTTTCCCTTCAAAAATACAGCATAAAAATACCAATGAAAAGCGACGTTACGTAATGACGTCGGGTTTCCGACAGTATATCGCAGGATATACTGTCGCAAATTTATGACGTTATCCAATCAGACGTCGCGTTGCATTTGCAAGTGCATTAGAATTATCATTAGATAAACCAGAAAACCTATTGTAATTAATCTACCAAATTCATGATATGAGGCTGACCTCAGAATCCTGAATTTCTATAGCAAGTCAGCCTCAGATTTCTGAATTTTCTATGGAAAGTCAGCCTCATAATCCTGAATTTTCTAATATGGATAGTCAGCCTCAGCATCCTGAATTTTTATGGAAAGTCAGCCTCAGAAACCTGAATTTCTAAGGTAAGTCAGCCTCAGAAATCTGAATTTTGTATGGAAACTCAGCCTCAGAAATCTGAATTTCTATGGGAAGTTAGCCTCTGAATCATGAATTTCTATGGAAAGTCAGTCTCAGAATCCTGAATTTCTATGGAAAGTCAGCCTCAGATGGAGTCAGCCTCAGAATCATAAATTTTCTCGGAAAGCCAGCCTCAGGATCCTGAATCCTGAATTTCTGTGAAAGTTAGCCTCAGAATCCTGAATTTCTATGGAGTCAGCCTCAGAATCCTGAATTTCTATGGGAAGTCAGCCTCAGAATCCTGAATTTAAGAACACTCCAGAATTTTTCACTCGTAAATAGACTGTCAGAACCACTTACCCTGTGTAGCAGTGTGGTCCCATTTCCTGTGGAGAAGTTACAGCTTCCACCTATAGTCAGTTGTTTCAAAACTGAAATGAAAAGCATTCTCAAGCGTCTGTATTTTAGAATTATATATGAAACACAAGAAAAGACCAAAAATTGGTTTTCAAGACTGATTATCGCTTAATGCAGGACAAAAGTATTGCTGAATGCTCCAAGAGAGCATTCTGCAATACTTTTGACCTGCATTAAGCTACCATCTGTCTTTAAGACCTTTGTGTTGTCTATTTTTGAGCGGCCGCTTAAGACAGGTTTCACTGTACAGTCTTTTTCCACAGATGTTTCAGTCTCCTAGACAACTGTGGTCAATAATATCAACATGGGCTGGAAGAGACCGTTTTAAGCAACCATAACGTCAACATACAATGTACGTAAAAATGGCAAAAATACTGCATTCATTAAAATGGGTCTAAATGTGTTTGGATCAAGACAACCACCACCGCAGTCATTTTTTAATCAAAATTATTATAATAGTTCATCAACCTCCATATATTTTCTCTAAATTCATATATATCCCAGGGAACAAAAATTCCACTCCTCCCCTTGTAATTACGAGTGAAATCTAGAAAGGACAAGTAATTCTTCCCAAAGCGCTCGTCCTACTGGACGAGTGCTTTGGGAAGAATTACTCGAGGAAGTCATATTATACAATTATTGACTTCAATGAGGTAGACATAAAGATTTATCTACCCGAAAAAGTGATAATTCACTGAGGCCGCTAGGCCGAGGTGAATATCACTTTTAAGGGTAGATAAATCCTTATGTCTACCGAGATTGAAGTCAATAAATGTTTTGTTATATGACTTTTCAACTTAGAATAAAAATTTTCTATTTTAACTTAACTTTTGTTGTTGCTATCAACCTGACTTTCTAAAAAGTTTTATCAACTGTATTAGAATATTTTAATGTAGTATTTTGCAATTTGAAATGTAGATTAATTCTCTGAATGTGGAATGTAAAATTTAATCAAAAAACTTTTTTTTACTTTTTGTTTATTCAAACACAGATAAATGAACAAACAAAACATAACAAAACAGTTGTTAAAATTCATGAAAGTCTTTAGTTTACCTGTTGGGATGTGAAACAGCAAATCATGTCAATTTCATGCAGCACATGCTAGTTTTATACTCATCATGCTATTTTTAGATCTCTACAGGGTGATATTGCAGAAGTGTCAAAAATATTAACTTCTGGAAACTAGTTTGAGCTGGATTTCATCCTATATCACCTTTTGAGCCAGTTCAGACCAGTTTTCAGGTGGACATAGAGATTTATGAAAACAAATTGGACCAATCAGGAGACAGGATTCTCTCCAATCATATAACAATACATATTACTCCCTTATGTTCTTTATTGCATACACTTTTAAAGGACAAGTGCATGTGTTTGCAGGACGAGTGAAAATTGTAAGTCACGCGTCCTGCAGGACAGTCAAGTGCAATATTGAAATATTTTTTTCCCCTGCATCCCAAATTTCATTCTAATTAGGGGGTACGGGGTACTTCGACCTATCTCAGTCTAAATTATCAAGATTTTAAGGCCTTTAATAATAGTTAAGAGAGCGTACCAAAAATGTAATCTTTAATTTCTCAACCAAAACATATGTTGTGGGTACTCAAAAGAACTATCTCAATGAGACAGTTCTTTCAAGCACCCAAAACATATGTTCAAACTGATGGGTAAGAAAATATTTACAATTTTACGCTCAAAAATTTTGTTAATCTAAACCTATGATTTTACTGTATACCTACCTTCTCTATCGTCGAAGTTATCAATAGCGTCTTGTAACAGATAGTTGGAATCAAAGTGGACCCCTGTCCCTTTCTTGTTTGCCTTTCTTGTCTTCCCCTTGTCAGCATCTGTTTTACGGAGGTACTTTTCATGATCTAAATATTTTTCAATCTACAAGATCAAGACATTTACCCTTAAAGCCCCAATCACAATAAAATTCATTTGAGCCACGACATGTGATTTCCAATGATGTGGCATTTTGACAAGTGTAGACTCATACGAGCATATGCAGCCTCCTTTTAAGCTTAGAAACTCCAAATGATGTTCAGTCAGTAGCTTAACACTCATAGAATAGTCAAGCCACTAGCAAAGGCTCTGATCAGACTGAGCATATGCGCAGGCTGATCTGAGGCTTTGCTGGTCGCACATACCACATTGTTGGAAATCTCATGCCATGGCTCATTTGCTTTGTCGTCTGCTGAAATGTTTTAGAATAAAAGTAAGTAAGGGTGCAAAGATCAGGAATCGATACAATCAAGTACCACACCTGACCCAGGATACCAATGGGAAAGTCTGATCTGGGTCCACACTGTTTGCCTCTATACTTATACTTCCACGTACATTAGTCAATAATGTTGAAAATAATTATGCAGCAGACAACATATTTAAATGCACTTATTTCAGGAACACTATTAAAGTGTCAAACAGTTTGGATCCAGACCAGGACTAACAGCATGTCAGGTCTAATCTGTTTGCAAAGATAATCAGCAGATGACAAAAGTTGCCGCAAATGTTGGGTCTAAACAGTGTTTGCAAAGATAATCAGCAGATGACAAAAGTCGCCGCAAATGTTGGGTCTAAACGGTGTTTGCAAAGATAATCAGCAGATGACAAAAGTCGCCGCAAATGTTGGGTCTAAACAGTGTTTGCAAAGATAATCACAGATGACAAAAGTTGCCGCAAGCAAGGAAAGCGTTAGGGACTAAAGTAGTCATCAGAATTTGAAAATTTAATAACCTGTTACCCCTTGTGGATAGGAGGTAATTTTCGTTGACAGTGGCATATATGAAGACCGGACGTTACGTCAATTATTTAAAGTCGGGTTGACTTTGGGTTACGTTAGTAACGGGTTTCAGTTTAGACAGTTGCAAGCGGACGTCGCTATAGGATTGTTTTAAATAAGAATAAATTCAATTATCGTTCGAGAAATAGTTTAATTTGGTGTTTTTCCATAATTGGGAATATTGTTCCTCCAGATTTTTGGTAGCAGAGCGAGGTTTTGACATTTAATCGAAATAGAAAACAGAAACGATCAGTTATAATAGCGTCATGGGCCGTTACAACGAATTCTGAGGATCGCAGAGAATCGACCAATCGTGTTGTTACTAAAGATAATTACATAGAAAGAGTAGCGACGCTGAGGAGAGAAAAGGGTCGCGCAAAATACAACTTAACACGGGCGCGGAATAAATTATAATCTATACTAGGAGAACCTGAACTATCCAGTCGCCGGACGGACTGTTCAAGATGCATGTAGCAGCCTGGACACTTGCATGGACACGGCTATGGAGGTAATCACAACTTTGTCAGAATTGTATTCGAGTGTTAAGGATTTTGAGAAGGAGGGAAAGGTCTCCGCGGAGATGGACAAGATTATCGATAAAAACGCTGCGGCAAGCGAACCGGCTTGAAGGCATTTGAATGCACGACAGGACGATAGATTGAGTGTAGTGTCGGACATTCTTACAATTGATTTGGCTCAGAAATTGAACATTTGTGACTATTCAGAAACTTGTAAAAAGCAGACGGTGCATGAAGTAAATGGACACAATCAAATAATTTACAACCATGCAACTACGCCATTTGAAAAAGAGAAGTTGTCACAAAAGCGTGATAATCGGGGTGCGTCCATTGCTACATGCACCAACGAACATTACTAGAAAAACATGTCCCGCAAATCACCACAGGACTAGAACAGCCCCTTGAAAGAGACGGAAACACACGAATCCGGGGAATATAGTGGTACGAGGCGAAAATGCATTCCAAACAACAGGAAATGAAAGCATCATGAACCCAAATGCGATAGAATTCCAACCAACCGCCGGTTTCGCGGCCCCTTCTATTGGGCAAGACTTATGGAAACAGCTAAAAAGGGTTCAAATTCTTACGTTCTCAGGGAACAAACGAAATTATCAAAGTTGGAAGGCGGCCTTCCTCGCTTGATTAGACAGTGCCCCAGCTACGGGTGAGTATAAGCTTCTGCAGCTTAGACAATACTTGTCGGGGGAGGCCAGGTATCATCGGTGGATTTTTGAGAACTCTAAGCAGGAATCAGTTCTAACGTTACGTACCTGGGTTATACAAGAAGCGGATTTCCAAAAAATAGCAGCAGAAACTGTTCATGGACTATTGGGAAATGTAGTGAATGAGACCACAGCACCGACAGGAGCGAGAAATAAATACCAACGCACGTTTTTCGGTGACACAAAATGTAATCGCGATGTTCAGAAGCTGAATTGTAAGGTGTGTGGTAGCTCACATGGAGTATGGAATTGTGCAAATTTTATTCATTTAAGTGTACCTGATCGCTGGGACACTGCAAAAGATTTAAAGCTGTGCTTTCACTGTTTAGGGGATAACCATTTCGGAAGATCCTGCCCAAGAAGCCAACTGTGTGGCCAAAATGGGTGTAAAGAGTTACACCATAAACTGTTACACCCATCAGAATATACCAAACCAAATCGTCCATCTTCAGACGAAACCATGGTTAAACAAATTGGGAACAGCCGAGAGAATGCTAACTTGCCAGAACAGCCAATTTCTTCTACCACGGAGGGGAAGGCGAGCAGTGAGCAAATGACCATGGTAGCACAAAACCATATTAGGGAGGACTACATTGGACTGCGGACCGTGCCAGTGAAAGTTGAGAATGGAAACAGATGGATGACAGTCAACGCACTTCTAGACGATGCAAGTACAAAGACCTACATCAACGCAGATGTCGCCGCCGAACTTGGATTGAAAGGAAAAACAGAACAGGTAACTGTTGACGTTTTAAATGGTCAAGTAGAAACTTTTGAGACCAGGCCTGTAAACTTTGAATTAGAGAGCGTCAACGGCAACGTCAAACTGAAGGTGTCTGCATTTACAGCCAACAGGGTCACAGGGGCAATGACAGTTGTAGACTGGTATAAATACAAAAAGCAATGTCCACACCTCAAATCCGTAGATTTTCAGCGATGTGCTTCTAAGCCAATAGTAGATATCCTTATCGGACAAGACTGCACAAGCCTGCATTATGCGCTTGAAGAAATAAGAGGAAAACCAGGTGAGCCAGTCGCAAGACTCACTCCTCTTGGATGGACCTGTATAGGTAAACCCAGACCTTCGGAACAGCATGTTCTTCAGACAAACTTTGCATGCACTTTCTTTGTCAGGAATGTTTCAGAAATTGAAAAGCTTAATGAGAATCTGAAGAAGTTTTGGGAAATTGAGAGTGTAAATATGACATCATAGGAGACACTAATCATAAGACTTGAAGACAAACTGGCGCTGAGCACAGTAAAACAATCAATCTCGTACGAAAATCAGATGTACCGAGTGGGAATACCATGGAATTGTGATAATCCAGACCTACCAAGAAGCTACAAAATGGCTCTACAGAGACTACAAAACACCGAGAAGAGACTGAAAGGATACCCGAGGTAAGCAAGGCATACAGTGACTGTATCCAGAGATATGTCGAGAAAGGCTATGTTAAAAAGGTTCCAGCTGCCGACCATTCAAATACAAAATGGTTCCTCCCACACTTTCCTGTGTTGAGACCTGATAAGGATACAACAAAAACAAGAATTGTATTCGACGCTGCCGCTAAGGTTGAAGGTGTTTCCCTTAATGACAAGATATACCAGGGTCCAAAGCTCCAGCGCGATTTGTTCGATGTATTGCTGCGATTCAGAAGGTACCCAATAGTGGTTGTGTGTGACATTGAAGAAATGTACTTGCGCATTGGAATTACTGAATCTGACAAACCTTACCACAGGTTCCTATGGAGAAAAATAGATGAAAGTCGCAGCCCAGAGGTCTATGAATTCGATCGTGTTGTCTTTGGAGTCAATTCATCGCTATTCCAGGCTCAGTTTGTGCTGCAGCAACATGCGAGGCAGTACCAGAGCACATTTCCTATGGCTGCAGAAACAGTGTTGAAGTCAACATACATGGACGATTCCATGGATTCCGTCGGTACAGAAGACGAGTTTGAGGGTTATCATGCGAAACAAACATACCACTATAATGTTTTGTAACACTTCAGAAACGTATCTTACAAAGTCTTGGAAACTACCACGATAGCATTTTAACTACCACGATGAGCTGGAAACTACCACACAGGACGAACGGGACATGAATCGTTTACGAGTAAATGCTCAGATTTTTTTTCTGTGTAGGAATGTTTATTCATGGTCTTTTTATCATTTCCATCGTCAAATGATATCAAATTCCATTTAATTTGACAGATATGGGCTAAAATTCTTCAAACTTTGGGAAAAGTTAGTCTGATGCTCAGTGGGGAAACACGAATCTAAAGAAAGAAAATAACTTTTCAAACAAAATTTTGGGCTCGAGGGGACGCTGAAACATATTTACACGGAACCACATTGTCGGATTTCACCATTGTTCGTTCTTAGTTGTAAACTAAAACAAAAATGAAAGTAACCCCAACATTTCTTTATCCAATTTTCGGCCTGGAAACTACCACGACGTGTCCCGGATGTGGCTTGGGAACAAAATTACGTTAACACAATTTCGTGGTAGTTCCTAGGTTTACCACCCGTGAATAAATTCAATTATCGTTCGAGAAATAGTTTAATTTGGTGTTTTTCAATAATCGGGAATATCGTTCCTCCACCTTGTTTTATACAATAGACCATCCTGAAAGTATCTTTTCAAACCAGATGGAAGATCCCATCAATACATTGTTGTTTGTATGTTAACAGTGTGATGTTACAACCCAGTCAACTCTGGGAACTGGCAGTTACCTCAGCGTTCCTAGAACTTTAGATCCCTACGAAACATTTTTTGGATAGGTCTACATCCATTGACCAGTATCAATTGAAAGTGTTATTATCTTATCTGTCAAATTAATATGTTGTTGGTTTTTATTCTTATGCCCCAGTCAACAATTTTTGGCCATGTCAGGATGGGTCTTCCTGGGTTGAACCAGTACTATGCAGAGGATACAGTGTCTTGCTAAAGGACACAACACAGTGCCTCCCATGAGACTCAAACGCACAACCACTCAATCCCCAGTCAAGCAAGCACTCTTTCACTGAGCCCCCATTCTCTTCTAATCATATGTTGTGTGTACTCAAAAAACCTGTCTCATAGAGATGGCTCTTTTGAGTACCCACAACATTTTTTGGTTGAAAAATAAGAAAACTGATTTATTACACGCTCTTATCTGAAGGTATGATTATGCTCTCTTATCTGGAGTGCGGAGTCGGATCTTTAAACATTTTTCATGCTAGGTAATTTTGCATGATTTTTGTCGCCTGCTGATTACTTTCAAAATCATCTTTTTCGCGCAAACATTCTTTCAAGGAAAACAATCAGAAATTCATACAGTTTGGATCCAGATCAAGCCCAACATTTTTTCAGGCCTGATCGTGGTCAAAACTGATTGCAAAGGTCACATGCAGACGAGGCCAGAAGCATGTAAAGAGTAAAATTATAGAAATGCTGTCACTAAAAATTGTTAGTCACATTTACCTGTACTCAAGGCTAAAATTAAATTATTTACCTCATAAAATATATCTATGACATTGTGAATTTCAATAGTACCAAAAAAGGTGTGTAATTTGATTAGGGGGCTCATCTGAAAAATAAACACACAACAGTTTTTTAACTCTTTGCCTACTGGGTAATTTTTACATTCTTTTTTGTCTTCTGCTGATTTTTTTCAAAATAAACTTTTTCGAAAAATTGTTGCAGGAGTACCATCAGAGTGTCAAACAATTAGGATCCGGATCAGGCCCGACATTTTGTCAGGCCTGATCTGGGTTCAAACTGTTTGCAAAGGTTATCAACAGATGACACTAGTAGGAAATACATAAGTTTAAACTATCAATGTAGCAGATGGTACTATATTTTCATTTGTTGTTGCTTCTTTAACTTTCCTTGTTAGTGGCGACTGTTTGTTTGCTGATGATATTTGAAAACAGTTAATTAGAATTTGTTTTCTTTATTTGACTCATTATTTCATACAGGGAGCGCAGTGGCTCAGTGGTAGAGTGCTTGACTCGAGACCGAGGGGCCGCGGGTTCGAGCCTCACCGGCGTCACTGCGTTGTGTCCTTGAGCAAGAACATTAATCCTAGCTTAGTACTGGTTCAACCCAGGAAGATCCGTCCCTTTATAACTGAAAGATTGTTGATGAGACGTAAAGAATCAAATCAAAATCAAACAAACAAAATCATTATTTCATACAGGTCCAGATACACTGTACAGTCTAGTCCCTAGACAATTGATTTATCAGCGAACAATTTAACATATTTTCTTTTCCACCAGTTTTAACATTTGTTTTGGGTGCTCAAAAAAGATTGGTCTCATTGAGACAATTCTTTTGAGTACCCACGACGTATGTTTTGGTTTGGAATTAAGAAACTTAATTTTTGATAACTCACTTTTATCTGGAGGCCTGTTATTTATAAACAAGTTTGCAAACTGTGCCAAAATGAATTTCTCACAGTAAACAATCAATCCCACAAACCTTTAAAAAATATATTTAAAATTTGGAGTCTTTTCTGGGATTTTTGAAATTTTTTGATTGTAAATAGGACCCGAAATTTGGCCCCCTAAAACCCCCTGTCTGAATGTTTGTTTATCTAAACATTTATGATGTGACCACAGGGGCCAGTCCAGCTAAATAATATGTCATCTCCGATGATATACTGAAATAGACTATAAACTAGACTTTAATATTATCACATACTGTAAAACACTGGACTGGCCCTGTGGGTGTGACTGTATGCGCCAATAACATATTAATAGACTTTTCGCTTACTGTAAAGGCGGCAACTTTAATATTCATATCTGGGCGTGGTTTGGCTATTTAATCTGCGAAAGAAGGAAAATCAGGTTTTATTTATAATTTTGGTAAAGAGTTAATTAGCTTTTTGGGCCGCGCAAACGTGCATGCATTTCATGAAAATCCTAACGGTAAACACACTGAACTCACATTTATTAACCCTTAAAACGCATAATCACAAAATGTATGTTTTTGTCGTCCACTAAAATATTTGAAGCCTCATAGACAAACAGTGTGGACCCAGATCAGACTGCTCCTTTAGGAGCAGTCTGATCTGGGTCCAAAATGTGTGCCTCTTTGCCTATGTTAAATAGACATTTTCAGATGCAGTTATTTTGTTGGCATTTTAAGGACTAAATAATGTGTTTTGCGTATATACTGAGATAATGGCACATGATGACACATTTACTTTTGAATAAAACCACGCCTCATTTTCAGCTTTTATCTATGTCTAAGGTTGACCAGTCCTAAATACGCATTTATGAAGCGACGCCTTTACAGTAAGCGAAAAGTCAAAGAATACCTGTTTCTGTCTGATCTGTCTGCAGTACTTCTGTCTCTGCTGTACAGGTAGAGATGACAGAACACTGGAATCTAACTCCATGTTTCAGTAATATATAGGTATCAAATATATCACATCTCTCTGCAGCTAATCATACAGGGCCAGGGTGTGTAACCTGCAAATAAATTACCATACCTCTTTGCATGCTGTGAAATTTTTCATGCCTTTGTTTCCATCTGCTGACAATTTTTAAAATTAATTTTTTAAAATATCTTTAAGGAAAACTATCAGACTGTCAAACAATTTGGATCCAGATCAGGAGGGACATTCTGTCCATCCTGATCTGGGTCAAAACTGTTTGCGAAATGTTGGTTTAATTAGTATTTATTTCATAAATTTGTTACAAAACATATAAAGTATCAGGATTGGAGAACAAGCTAAATAACTAATAAATACCCTCTCCTGTAAAATGTCGAATTCCTTTTAGGGCTGGCACGATTAATCAAAATATCTGTTAATCGGTCGATATACCAAAGAAAAACGATTATCAATATGAAAATTAAAAAAATGGGTTACTTTTAATGGATATTCTGTCTATTTATTCAATTAAAATCCAAGCGTAATTGCCTCGTGTTATTTTTTATTTAGACCGGAAGTGCCCTGAAGTGCATTGTCATAAACAGTAGATGTGTATAAATTGCTGTAACGAAGAAGTAAAACATTGTACTCTGCAGGCTAACTCAACAACTGATTGTTAGAAAAAGTTATACTTGCGCTTCTCTGTTTTAAAGTAGTACAAAATTACGAAATATTTATCAGATGGATAATCTAGCATAAAGTTGTTTTCTCCGCGGTTCAATTCGAGTTTAGAAGCTTTCAATTTTACCGCCGTTTACAGCGGGTCTTATATTACACAAAGGTGTTCGTGCTATGCATACTTGACTTCCTTTTGTATGACGTCACGCAACGTGAAATTAACAACAACAATGGCGGACTGCGAGTTTAATTGCCGACTTTGCCAATTAGCAAGTCAATTTTCTTCCAACAGAGTGGATGACGACTAATTTTGAGCAAAGGTGCCAATTTTTATTTATAACCTATTATCTTTTGAATATATAACACATATGTATGCTACTTAGTGTTGTTTAGCGAAATGATGGGGAAATCAATGCCAATGACCATGCAAGAGTTGTCAAAACGTTCCGAGACCCTCTGTCAAGTTTGAGCTACTACTACGGTAATCGGTTATATATCAAAGTGCAAGGACCTATTATTGATTAGCATTGTGTCTTCGATTAGCAAGCCCTAATTCCTTAACAGGTTATCAGCAGATTACAATAGTTGCCGCTAGCAAGAAAAGAGCTAATAGCTCTAACGATTTGGGGCCATGTATCTGCCCCTTTCCAAATCAAACATGAGCAAAAACTTCTCAAAATAGTGTATATCATTCCCAATTTCTTAGTAGGCAGTGATTTTATTTGGGATTTTTCCTTCACATTTAGGAAAATGCTTTATTAAAATGGGGAAAATAAGCGCTAAAATACATGGCATGAAATTGGGAAAATAAAGGCCATTTTTGGATTGGGAATGACTCCCATATAAGGCCTTTAAAATGGCAAAATAAATCACTGGTAGGGGATGGTGAAACAGATGTAGATCTAGGGTCTTCCTGGTTGAACCAGTACTAAGCTAGGATAAATGTGTCTTGCTCAAAGATCACAAAGCATTGACACCGGTGAGGCTCGAACTCGCGGCCCCTCCCTCTCAAGTCAAGCTATCTACTACTGAGCCACTGCGCTCCCTCCCTCATTCGGTCAAAAACACAGCCAAATATTTTTTGCTAAGTTTTTTTTTTTAATTTTGAAATTGGCACTCGCTAATGGAGTGAGCCAGTATGCTGGAATCCTCTTTTATTCTATAGAAAAATGTTGAAATATCCAGTTTTGCCCTGTTATATAAGACTTATGTTCGCTGTCACATGGAATATTGTGTTCAAGCTTGGAACTCATATTACCTGTATAGAAAGGATATTGACATTTTAGAGAAAATTCAAAGACGCGCTACTAAGATGGTACCTGAATTGAGACATTTATCATATATTGACAGACTTAAGAGGTTAAAACTAACCTCTCTTGAGGAAAGAAGACAACGTGGTGACCTTATAGAGACATATAAAATCATAAGTGGAAAAGAAAATGTAAAATGTGATAAATCCCAACTGCACAAGTTTGTATCAGCCATTGGTTGGTTGGTATAAATTCCGCCGAAGTCGACGCACCTCTTGAAGAGTAGAGTTGTCTTGTTATATGAACACATCCAAGGTTAAAATGATGAATAATCCACCACCCTATTTATACTCCAAAATATCATGTAAAATAACCTGAATCAAGGTGAGCCACTGCTTCCACATTATATATCGTTAAAAGTTTTTTGTTTTTTTTTAATTCAGATTTTAACAGCCTCTTTTCTTAGTTTTTGCTTTTCTTTTCCTTCTTGGTACAATAGAAAGTCTCTGGTACCTCTCAACGTGCAAAGCATGACACAATCTTCTGACATGGAAAATTGACTCTCATATCACCATGGCAAGGAAAATGCCTGTTAAACGGACCATCTTTATGTGGGGCAAGGCAGACATCCAAGGCATGAAAGAGATGTGCAAGGAGCTTTCCAACTCTGTTGTCCATGAATTCACATCCATGAGCAACATCAACGACGTATGGTCATTTTTCAGGGATGGATGCCAGAGGATAATAGAGGATAATGTACCATCACGAACAACCTCACAGAGATTTACACAGCCCTGGATCAATAGAGACGTGCGACGTATCACCCGCCTGAAACGACGCTGGTTTAGACGAGCCAGGAGATCAAAACATCCCAATGACTGGCTGAGATACAAGGCTATCAAGAAACAAGCCCAAAAGACCTGCCGGGAGACACATGACAAGTATACAAATGACATGTTGACAAACGACAACAAGAACCCAAAGCGCTTTTGGAATTTCATCAAATCTCGCAAGAAGGACAGCACTGGTGTTGCCCCTTTGAAGAAAGACGGACTTACCTTCTCTGACAGTCTCAACAAGGCCAACATCATGGGAGACCAGTTCTGCTCAGTCTTCACCCAAGAAGATACATCAGAATTACCAGATTGTGGACCAAGCCAAACTCCCAGTGTTCCACCCATAAAGGTTAATAGGAAAGGAGTCCAAAAGCTGCTAAAGGACATCAAACCCCACAAAGCGACCGGACCTGTTACATCCCTGGAAGATTGCTGAAAGAAGCCGCAGAAGAGTTAGCTCCTGGCCTGGCCCATATCTTCCAGATCTCAATAGACAATGGCAAGATCCCATTGGATTGGAAATCAGCCCTCGTCACCCCGGTCTTCAAGAAGGGAAATCGTTCGACTCCATCCAACTACAGGCCAATCTCCCTAACGTCAATCGTATGTAAAATCCTGGAACACGTCATCCACTCAAGCGTCATTTCCCACTTTGAGAAAAACAGCATCCTCACCGACTGCCAGCACGGCTTTCGTAAGCGCAGGTCGTGCGAGACCCAACTCATCCTCACCATCGATGACCTGGCCAGAGGACTAAATGACAAGCAGCAGATTGACGCCATACTCCTGGACTTCTCCAAAGCCTTTGACAAAGTACCCCACCAACGCCTATTACTCAAGCTGAAGCACTATGGGGTACGCGGCAGCATCCTCAGCTGGATAGAAGACTTCCTATCTGCCAGAACACAAGAGGTTGTCGTCGAAGGCTCGAAGTCAACACCTTCTCCAGTCTCATCAGGTGTCCCTCAAGGCACAGTCTTGGGTCCTCTCTTGTTCCTAGCCTATATTAACGAAATGCCAGAATGCGTCAGATCAGAAATCAAACTCTTTGCTGATGACAGCCTGTTATATAGGAGGATACAGAACAATGCCGACCGTTGTCAACTCCAAGAAGACTTGGATAAACTCCAAGAGTGGGAACAGAAGTGGCAGATGGCCTTCAACGCAGAGAAGTGCGAAGTTATCCGTATAACCAACAAAAAGAGGCCCCTTTGTTCTGACTACTTCATCCATAACCAGAAGTTGGCCCTACGGACAGAGGCAAAGTACCTGGGAGTGACCATAGGCAGCGACTTATCTTGGAGCAGACATGCAGACAATATCACAAAGAAGGCAAATTCCACCATGGGTTTCCTCAAGAGGAATATAAGATCTGCGCCACAAGCTGCAAAGGAAACTGCTTACAAGACCTTCGTCCGACCAATTGTGGAGTATGCCGCTACAACCTGGGCACCATTCACAGATACTGAAACCAGCAAGATTGAGATGGTCCAGCGAAGGGCAGCGCGATTTGTGTCAAATGACTACCGACGCACCAGCAGTGTCACAGAGATGATATCAACCCTTGGCTGGGACACTCTGCAGAAGCGTAGGGATCTTGCCAGGCTCAGCATGATGTACCGTATTGTACACCACCTAGTTGATATTCCAGTAGAGCCATACCTGACTCCATCAACTAGTATGACTAGAGGCCATGACTCTCGCTTCTTCCAGATCCGGACATCAAACACAACTTACCAACAGAGCTTCTTCCCAAGAACCGTCATCTTGTGGAACCAACTCCCTCAGACTGCAGTAAGCCAGACAACGCTGGAGGCCTTCCAGAACCAGCTGGCCACCCATACCCCCTAAACGCCACGCCTTGTTTTTAACCGGTTTTAACCATTTTAACTACTGTACATACCTCTTTTATCCGTGGCGCGTGGGCATCCTCCACCACATTGCGAGAATACTCAAGTACTGAGGGAGGCAATTACTGAAGATGATGATGATGATGATGATGACCTCACTAACAGTTTCTGTATCGAGTATGGCTGAACAGTCAGTTAACAGTTGGAGCAATCATTTTTCCATTACAGTCATGTCCCCTAACATTGCGCGGCCCCTAACATTGCGCACTAGCCCAAGTGACTTTGCCACATTTAATCAGATAAAATCCTTTTTGATATTTAATATCAGATTGCTTTTTGAAAGTGAAAAATAGCAAAAGAGTTCCACTTTCTGTTTTCACCGCTGAGCAGGGGTGGATTTCGGCAAAAATTGGCAAATGTTGTTAAAAACTTTCTGACCTTAATTTCAAATGCCCAAGGCTTCAAATTATTTAATTTGAATCAAGTCATTGATGAAGTAAATTGTTGTGAATAACCTGGTGTTACTTTCCCTGGTATAGTTTGTAAAAGTAATTCATTAAAGAGAAGTTATTGAAAATTTTGCAGAAAGTGCGCAATGTTAGGAGACTTTTTTGTTATTCTAAAACAGGGGGGTAGTGCACTTCAAATCAAAATTGCTAGAGATCGGAAAAATATTTTTCATTTCAAACTCGGTGTAAACAAAGCATAATGATTACTTAATTTGACTGTGCAAAATATTTTAAGTTTGTTTCCTTCGTATTATATCAAACGGAGGTTTAAAAGCTTAAGTGCGCAATGTTAGGGGCCTTCACCGTACATAAACTTACTCCTTGTGTAGGCTGTAGCTTTGCCGTCTATAGAAATACGCTATGTGAAAGAATAATTAAATAGATGTTAAATAAAGTCTATAGCAAAATACTTTCACTTCCTTGTTGATTTGACATTTGCCACGAAATTTGATTCTCGAGCGATGTAAACAATGACTGGTTTCCGGTTTCTCGATAACTGGTAAAACCAGGCACACACCAAACTCCCCAAACAGAGACTGTGGACTTGAGTCTACGCGGCCATCTACAAACTCCCCAACAGTGGCGTCCCCTAGCGGTCATCCTTCCCTCAGAAAATGCCACTGCCGTACGCTTCCGAATGAGTAGGAATCTGCCGGATCTATTTACGGTCATCTGGTACCCTGCTTCTTAGCGCTCGGAGTTGTTTACATATGGCTGCCATGCCTGACAACAGTTCGCTTCGCTATATGTTTTACTTAATATCTCTTATCACATTTTTGGCAGAAATATGAGACTTCTGCACATCACTCTGCTGATCATTTTATCTTTGATAAGACCAACTGAGTAAATCAGTTTTAAATGCAAAACAAACCAGAAACGTGCCCTGCCTCTACAATCGCCATCGGCATGATCGGTCGATGCTTAGATCGAGTGACTCAAAAGTTTTTTTTTGTATTGTTTTTGTTGTTGTTGTTTTTGTTTTTTTATTTCATCAAAATTTCAAAATTATCATTCCCTGGCGTAATGCTCAAGTATGAGCGAAGCCAGTATGATAGATAGATAGATAGATAGATAGATAGATAGATAGATAGATAGATAGATAGATAGATAGATAGATAGATAGATAGATAGATAGATAGATAGATAGATAGATAGATAGATAGATAGATAGATAGATAGATAGATAGATAGATAGATAGATAGATAGATAGATAGATAGATAGATAGATAGATAGATAGATAGATAGATAGATAGATAGATAGATAGATAGATAGATAGATAGATAGATAGATAGATAGATAGATAGATAGATAGATAGATAGATAGATAGATAGATAGATAGATAGATAGATAGATAGATAGATAGATAGATAGATAGATAGATAGATAGATAGATAGATAGATAGATAGATAGATAGATAGATAGATAGATAGATAGATAGATAGATAGATAGATAGATAGATAGATAGATAGATAGATAGATAGATAGATAGATAGATAGATAGATAGATAGATAGATAGATAGATAGATAGATAGATAGATAGATAGATAGATAGATAGATAGATAGATAGATAGATAGATAGATAGATAGACAGACAGACAGACAGACAGACAGACAGACAGACAGACAGACAGAGATAGATAGATAGATAGATAGATAGATAGATAGATAGATAGATAGATAGATAGATAGATAGATCAGAAAAAAAAATCTAAAGATGTCCTGGATTTTGACATCTAGCCCCAGTTTTGGCATGTATCCCAGTGTCTGTGGAAGTCAGTCAATTGTCACAATATGAATGCTTTCTAATAAATGGATGGCAAGAAATTTGTATCTTAAAAGTCAACAGGAATCATTTAAATAAGCACTTTTAAAGGAGTCCTCTAGCTCCTTTCTGTGTCATGAGCTTTTAGGTCCTATTAAAGTCATAGAAAGTCAGTATAGACTTCTTCCAATATGAGTGATTCTATAAGCTGATAAGACAAGGAAAAATCTCAAGATGTCCCCACCCTGGGGCATTGATCAAGGGTCTAATGCCATCTAGTGCAGGCCAACTACATGTATGAATGGTCCAATCATGAATGGTTCATTAGATAGGCCTTACTGCAATAGTTGCATACATGTAATATTATTAAAGTCAGAAAAAGAGAATAACATTTTTAATATTGTCTAAGATTTGTTTCCCCTCCAGTCCAACCCAGGGGCAGGTACCTGGGGTCTGGAGTCATGATGTGTACACCAACTCTCCAGGGTAGCCATGGTCTAAATATGAATACTTTTAGATGATTGTTTATAAAGATCACTTGAGAAACTTTAACAAATCATGCCAACACCAATGACACATCTCAGAGGGAATGTGCAATATGAGAGGGTCTGGATGGGGTATAATGATTTAAATTTTTAATGAAAAGTGAATACCAGACACCCCCCCCCCCCCCATCCAGATCCTCATATGTGCTGATATGCCTTGCTGAGATCATAACCCATTGTGGCCAAAATGATATAAAATATGTCAAAGGAAAACATCTACACAGCAACAGTAAAAACATATTTATTACTAACTATGTCCAAGTCAAAATGCACACATTTTGTCCTAAGAAGAGCATACTTTAGTTTTTTATTGGTTGTAGACAATATACAATGTATGAGCCTCTGATTTCTAGTTAAACCAATGGTATAATTTCATTAGACTTAACTTACAAAGGGAAGGCAGACATAATAATTGACTTTTCATACCTACAAATTTCCAGGCATATGATTATGAGCCAAGTTTTGCAGTATACTTTACACATTTTTGTCACTTTTCCCCAATTATAAATTAATTTAAAGAAATGAAAACATATCTTCTTTGAAAATAATTATGAATATTGCTTGAGAAAATGGCATGAACACACCTATTCTGCAGTGATAAAGTTTTTATTTCCTGATCATACTCACTTTTTGACAAATGTCATACCTTACATGTATCAGGAATGGATCTACATCTAAGAAATGGATCTACATAACATACTTCACATATACATGTATTTTGCATAATATTTATTTTATCATGTCTTATGAAGAGTTCATCCAATCACAATTTTGCATTAAATACTAGTTAATTATTATTAATAGAAGTTATACATTTTATAAAAATATTCAAAAGATAGCACAGGTTCCAATAATTACAGCAAACATCTTGAGCATATGATTTTAATTATATTCTTATTTATAAGTTTAAAAAAAGTTTTGTGTGCTCTAAAGCACCATCTCATTGAGACGGTTCTTTTGAGTACCCACATCTTTTGGTCAAGAACTTTAAGAAAAACAAGAAAATTCTACAACAAACTGATATCCCCCGCCAAAATCATGTGAGATTTTTTCAAATAGAAGGCTATAATTAATTTTCATGGTCTCAAGCCATTGAAGGTCAACTGTACTCAGAGTAAAGTTCATGAAATTTGATCAATTGCTTACTTAGTTATGGTTGAGGATGGGATAAATTATTTAAATTTAAGCAATCAAAGGGCAATAACTCCTCTGTAACTTAGGATATCCTGATACACATTCATATGTATAATCACCATGGTCATTTATACTCAGTATAAGTTTCTTGAGATTCCAGCCTATGGCTGGGGATTGAAAAACATCCTAAAATGTTGGCAATCAAAAGGCAATAACTCCTGTATAACTGATGACACCCTGATGAAACTTCAGGTGCATAACCCGGTTATATATATGCAGTAAAAGTTTCATGAAATTTCATCCATTGGTTACCTAGTTAAGTTTGAGGACAGAAAAAATCCCCAAAAAGCATTAAATTTAGGCAATCAAAGAACTCCGCTATAACCAACAGCACCCAGATAAAACTTCATGTGCATAACATCAATCTGGTTATATATATTCAGTATGAGTTTCATAAAATTCCATCAATAGGTTACCTAGTTATGGCTGAGGACGGAAAATCGGACGGACGGACACACACCAATATCCCTCCGCCTTTCGGAGGGGGATAATAAGTTCTTTGCCTCTTACTTTGGTTTCATCTTGACTGCATCCCCAACCTCAGATTTCTAATGATTTTGAGAAATTAGTTGTTTTTTTAATTTATTGTTGTTGTTGTTTTTTTGTTTTGTTTTTTTTTTCAAATGTTTTACATATATATGCATTAAGGCCCATATTCAGAGGTTCAGGTATCTATTTTGAGAGATTTTTTTTAATTTATTGTTGTTTTTCCAAATGTTTTCCATATATATATGCATTAAGGCCCTTTTTCAGAAAATCTGACTTCTGCAGATGTTCAAGCACACACATTTATAAAATACATGTATTCACCGTATTGTGGAAATGCAAATTTTCAGGTCAGGAGGGAGATTTATGCCACACACCTCACACTGTGAGATAAAAGTAAGTAAGGGTGCAAATATCAGGAATCGATACAATCAAGTACCACACCTGACCCAGGATACCAATGGCTGGGGATTGAATAACATCCTGCATGGCATTGAAAATCTCACAGAATTTGTCCCCTTTGAAAGCCAATTCCCATAAGATTTTCAAATCTCACATTTTAGGACCATCTAAAAACACATTTTATAAAGAAATAATCGCAAATCACACTTTATTCTGTTCATCACAAGCTTCTTACATTAAAATAAAAGCTTTTTGGTTATAAGGGGGAGTTCCAAAGTGATTATTATGAAAATCCCACAGAACTTTATCATATCTCACTTAAAATTTTGGTTAATCTCACAGATTTCAGCCCACATGCTAAAAAAAATCAAATTTGACACTTTCTTCTTACTTCCAACATTTTCAGGTAAACAAAATCAGGGGTGTGGAAATAGCAGAATTTTATACTTGCCTTGGGACAAGTAAATGGCCATAATGTACTTGTCCAATGAAAATTTTACTTGCCCCAAAGAACAGAAAATGCACAAAGAACTCAAACTCTTAAAAAAATGAAACCAGATCTCAATGGAAAACAGTGTGGATCCTGATCAGCTGACTGCTTTAAAGCCAGCTGATCTGGATCTACACTGTTTTCAATACAACATAGCATTGTGAGTTCATAATAATTAATTAAAAATGAAATACAGAATTGCATTAACTTTGTTTATACTTGTCCGAGGACAAGTAAATACTATTTTTTACTTGTCCTGAATGAAATGACCTTTCCAAAAAGCGAATAACAAAGGTGCAGATCAGACTGCATGGGTGTGCCTTTGTTCACAAACCACCAAAAACAGATTATCATGATGGGGTCAATGGACCCACTAATTATGAAACAAACACTAAAAAACTCTCATTTTAAGGCACATTTTGGAAATATTGGGGTCATAAGTCACTCATTACTATATAAATAAGGGTCAGGGAAAACTGTGGAATAACTTACATCATACGAAAAAAAGACACACAACGATACATAAAGTCAAAAATACCTTGCAGCTTGTCTTTATTTTCCTCAATGCTATGCAGGTGGGTTCTGTAAACATTGAAGCAGTCAGTCAGTTGCATTATATGTAAATCTAGGCTGATCGAGAATTGTTTGACCAGTCTCGACAACAATAAAGGCAGTCTGACTTATTTCTATCTCCATTAGGCTCCAAATTTGCATCCTGATTTGTTTTGTTTTTCATGTTGGATAACTCTTACATGCTTTAACAATAGATATATATTCAACTGTGTTATAGGATACATAGAGAAATGGTTATAGAAGATCAAACTAGATCCTATCTTTCAGGTTCTTATATTGACAAATGAATAGATCATAGGACCAGGGGCAGTAAAACTTCTGACATTCAATTTGGCACATCATTGCAAGTTGTGGAAATCATCAAATCATAGATCTGCATATGTGTATTTAGGGAACAGGGGCAGCCCTTCCCCTGGAAAGTAAAATGTTATATAATTATAGGAAATTAGCAATTGGACCCGGGCCGCCCCCATCCCTTGAAAAAGTTGGATCCCCTTTAGAAAATGCTGCACCACCTCTGTAACCTTGATAAACCATTGATCACTTCTGTTATTCAGCTGAGGATTCTGTCAAAACTAGTCAGTTGGGCCTGGACCCCACCCCACACACCCTCAGGGAGATTCCTGGATGATCTATGACTATCTGTATATGCGAGACCAATGTCCTCCTGGGGAGGGGAACAGGAGAAAAATTCATGGGTATAGGGGAACAAAATGGAAAATTTGAGAGGTTGGGGGAGCGAACAAATGCAATATTGGGGAACACCATAACATAAGAAAACAAATTTTCAGTTTTTTTTCGAACAAGATTATCTTTATTTGGGGGGGGGGGGGGGGGGGGGGGGCAAGGGAACAGGTACCCCCTTCCCGGGAGGGCTTTATATCGTAAATTACTGGAAAAGCACAAATAATCTGTGCTTTCAAGGCCTTCTGAAATTTTCCCGACTTGGTTTTGAGGTTGCAGACGAATTTTTTATTTCTATTTCCTTTGAATTTTGAAGACGGATTCGACAGAGTGTTAAAAGAGCGACCAGGGCGATAATAAGATCTTAATTGTACCTCCATTTTGTTTTTCTTCATTTAGAACTCGATTGCGAGCTTTTTAGCCACGTGAAGAAGGGACGACTTTTAACAGCCACGAAAACTCGTTAAAACTGACGTAAAAGTTTAGTGCAGCGTCTTTTTTCTAATATCTTCAAATTTTCAAATTACTTCATGATAAAATTATATTTTTTATGAACGAAAACTTATACTTTTTGATGTACTTAATTCAGAATTATCCGGTGACAGAAAAAATCTTAATCACCCCATTTGTTGCGATTTGCAACAAAACAGCCTAACCCTGTGGCAGTGATGTTTTCAGAAGAATTCATTCGAGGAGACATCGCTGTCGGGGAGTTTGGGCCATCTAGCGAGCGATGGCGTTTCGCTGGCGGGCTGATGGTGGCACGACACTGTATGATGGCTAGATAGACTCTTACACAGTCAGCAACAAATTCTTATTCTTATTTTTCCAATACAAGTTCAGGAGTCATCAATAACTGTAAAGTTAGGTCGGGTATGAAAGCCATGACCGCGCCGCGCTGCCGCGCCGGGAATATATTTTTCCTTTCCTTAAGCACAGAGAGGTGTAATTCCATATTTTTTTTTTCGCTCTATCATCATCAAATGGTATGATTAACAATTGCCAATAAAAATACATTAGATTTCCCGAAATAATGATTTTAATGGCGATTTGACATGTGTCAGGGATATGAAAGCCACTGCCGCGCTGTGCCGTGCCACTTGCATTAGTTAGTATATATCCCAGTTATCTGAAAATTAGCTGCCCGTTTTTTACCTAGAAACGTGGATAACAACGAATAACGTTCTTTACATGCTTTGGGAAATATTACTGTGTTTATAGTACATGTACATCCATGTATGATGTCGTTGATGCCAGTGCTCAAACAAGACGATTACCTGCACAAATACAGGATTATTTTTATTATTTAACTGCACTCTTTTTTCTGAGTCCTATGTGCGCTTCATGTCTTGTCATGTGACAAAAACCATGTTATATTGTATAGAAACAATATACTACAAAGGCTCTGGCGAAACTGTGCATATGTGCAAGCTCGCCTGAGTCTTCACTGTGAACTGACTTATGGTGTACATGTATGACCATTGAACAGAATTGAGTTTAATTTGAACTCCGATAGGCTATATAGCTCGCGAGGATACAATTTACATCTTTCAGATAAGGTGTGCTTAATTTTCTAACTTGTATATCCACTACCTTGAGTAAACAACCAGTAAAGGCTCTGGTGAGACTGTGCGTATGCGCATGGGCGGATCCAGAGGGGGGGCAGGGAGTCCGCCCCCCCTGACACGTGAAAAATTACAAAAATATAGGGTTTCCTAGCAATACTCGTCCGGATCCCCTGAAAAATCACAAGGTTACCAAGCCAGCATTCAATGTTGGGCCATCATCCGACAGCGAAACGCCATTTAAATGGCGTTTCGCTGGCGGGCCGATGTTGGCCTGCTTATGGTGGTATTTGGATCGTCTCTCTCCTCATCAACTAAGAAAAAAACCGTTGTCAAAGGCGGACCTCCTCAGGCAAAACTTTCTGGATCCACACAAGATGCGTAAACTCGTCTGAGCCTTCACTATGAACTGACTTATGATGTACATGTATGACCATTGGACAGAACTGAGTTTTATTCGAACACTCGAAGGCTATATAGCTCGCGAGGATACAATCTACATCTTTCGGAGGTGTGCTTTATTTTCTAACTTGTATATCCACTACTTTTAGTAAACAAGCAGTAAAGGCTCTGGCGAGACTGTGCGTATGCGCATGGGCGGATCCAGAGGGGGGGGCAGGGGGTCCGGACCACCCCCCTAAGAATCACAAGACTATAGGATTTCCTCGCAATAAAAGCTCCGGACCGAGAGGCATGTAATGGAAATTGCGCCTGATTCGCTAGTGCCTGTTCAAAGCTCGGTGCCAGATTGATAATCTCGAAACCATCAAATCCGTTTTGAGAAAGAAAAGGTACATCTTGCGAAATCCCAGCTTCTGTACCTACAAATGAGCTTGCTCAAAGTAGATTGTGCATTTGCACAGGAAAGAGAATGCTAACGACAGGATAACATGTACATGTAAGCAATACACAACCTTTGAATAACATCGCCTGTGAAAATATACTTAAAAATACTACACTAGGATAGCAGCGTTAATGAATGCAAAGCAACTAATTTGATTGCATATTAAAGAGTATGCATTTGTGAATAACACATGAAAAAATGTCCACTTCAAATTAATTAAAAACATTGAAAATGTAAAATATTTAAGATAGGGTCAACTGTTTCATATGACAAAATTTCACAAGTGAAATATCTCCTACTAGAAATAGAAAACCCGAGAAGCATCAAATGTGTGCCGTGAACTTTGTTAGTCATCAAGAAAATGCATTCATTTTGATTGGCAGGTTTGTGATATGGCATGTTTGCTTTTTTTAAGTTAATCTGTATGTACCCGTTCATTCGATGACTTAAAATCTCTATAACGTCGTCGAGTTTAGCTAAACGATAAGAATTTAAGAGTTGGCTGAAGAAGCAACCTCATAATGACATCATCGAAGCATAGGAAGTTTACATTCAACTGTCTTTTGAGATATTTAACTGAAAGTTAGAGAAGCGTTTTTAAAGCCCGTTAGTATATTTTTATTATTGTGAAAGTAAGTAAGTTAGATTTTAATTATCGTGACATGCATATTCAATATTGTAAATCAACTTATGATAAGAGAGTTGCATCTTGCCAATCTATTAATCACCAGATACATCCATTATCAGCGATTTCTACAACTGGTAAAAAAGGGAGAAAACGTGCTAAAATTCAAGGACTTCCGAAATGTACATCAATAGTAGGTAAAATAGATTTAAAAAGATAATTTGCATGAAAAAAAATAAGTGATGAAGACGGGTTTCGAACCAGCAATATCCGACCTAAGAGTCAGCGATTCTACTAACTGCGCCAGACTGCTAGTTAACTTAATCAGTGCTTAAGTATGTATTTTATATTTAATTGACCGATTATGTCCCCTATCGGACTATAACGCCCTGAATTGTTTAATTCCGATTTTAATTCAATTTTTAATAGTGCAAACCTTTGGTATATGAGAGATAAATTGCTTACGATGATAAATCATTTATTAGAAGCTACTTTAGATCACTTTAAAAGCCAAGCCCAGTTTAGAAGTCGTGGAACCGCCGAATGTAGGTCATCGGTCTGGGTCCCTTGTGCCGATAAAACAGTATTAAAACAGAATACGGAAAGAATGCGCTCAAAACAACTCGCCTCTGCAAAGAGCAATTAAAATCTACAGTGTTCTAATCTAATACGACTTCTCATTTACTAAAATAGAACAATATCACGAATGTAGCCTAGACTACCCCACTGTCTTGCGCAGGCGCGATACTAAAGAATCGACAGTTTTTTATAAAATGCTTCCAGTCGATGACAATGCTAGAAACCATCACTTTCGCATTGACCGAACATCCCATTATTTGAAGGGGATTTAGGATATCCTTACGTTATTTCACAATTGTTTTAAGAACTTTGAAGATTGTCAAAAAGCATTAATTCGCTGTAACAGAACAAAGTTAATTAACTTCTTATCTTTAATTAACCTTAGAACGAAAACCTTTTTCAAATAGCCTCGATAGATAAAACAAACCAACGCTCAACACCCACTTGGAACATACCAATTGAATTTTGAATACAAATATAGGCATTATGAATATCAATACTTAGAAGTATACAATTGAATATATACTTATTGAATAATCAACGCCTATGACTCTCGGTCCGGAGCTTTGTCCGTTGGTCCTGGTGTGGTTAATCACTGAAGAGTTTGTGATGTATTCTATGGAATAGCACTAAATTGTTTTTGCTCTACTGAAAATAATGACCACCCGCGCTTAAAATAGAAACACCTTAAACCACATCCGCTGAATCTCCTATACTCAAATAATCATTATTTCAAAGATATGTTCCTCATAATGCCCTCTACCAAAATTGCACCAACAGTTATGTGCAGTTAACATAGCACCGCCCTAATTCACCAGCAACACAAAGTTCAAATATATAATTATATACATGTAATGGAAATTGCGCCTGATTCGCTAGTGCCTGTTCAAAGCTCGGTGCAAGATGGATAATCTCGGAACCATCAAATCCGTTTTAAGAAAGAAAGGGTACATCATGCGAAATCCCAGCTTCTGTACCTACAAATGAGCATGCTCAAAGTAGATTGTGCATTTGCACAGGAAAGAGAATGCTAACGACAGGATAACATGTAAGTAGTATAGGTGCCACTTTAGCGCTTTTGACGTCACTTCCGGTCAAAGATGGCGGCCCCACGACTTCCGGTCCAAGATGGCGGTCCCCACGACTTCCGGTCCAAGATGGCGGCCCCCACGACACCAAGATGGCGGCCCCCACGAAATCAAGATGGCGGCCCCCTGTGACGCGTTCGGTTACACCTCGGAGGGTGAGTCAACGCCCTAGACCACGAGAAGGTAGCGTCACATCCTAGAGCGCGGTGTCGTTCTTCTATATACAAGGGTGAGGGGCCTCTCATTTATTTCCGGGTGGGTTTTTTTACGCAGTTCAGAACGAGATCCAGTCTTTAATGGTGTAGCGCGTCGCAGCGCTCGGTTTATCCCGTTCCCCGGGTGGACCCTTTTTTTCAGCACGGTCCTTTCACGTCTTTTTCCACGTACTGATCGGCTTCGTAATTGGGTCGTAAAGGCTGAGAGGCATATGATTGTCTATCAACGTAGAACGGGCTCCTCACCATGCATATGGCGTCGGTCTAACTTAGGAGCATATTGCGCAATTATTTGCCGTTCGTCCTTTAATATCTTAATGAATTCCAGTCCAAAGTTGCTGTATTACGCCCTCTGTCCGTTATACTATCCTCTCCTTTTCGCTTAAGCTCCGATTTTGCCATTTCCAAAGCTTGGGCTACTGGGGTGACCAGGTTCACTAAGGGTTTTTCCTTTTGTCTCATTTCTTTCAACTCTCTGTATTTCCGTCCACTACCCACAATATAATGACCCTGACTGTCCCGTTCCGCGTAGCCATCTCTAACATCCAGCAAGTGCTGATACCATTTGTCGGGATCTGACACGTAAGGAATCCACTTCTGCTGTTGGTAATCGTAAACGAGTCTAGTGCCCATCTCTTTTGATCGATTTCCTCCTTCGTGCTCGAGTTATTCTTACGCTCTATTCATACCAATGGGCGAGAGTCTAGTTCACTATTCTCAAGCACCTCGATTAATCACTCAGCAGCCTCTCTGGCTTCGCGCCGTAGTTGTCTACATCTCATCCGAAACAACAGTTCATCAAACAAAGCTATACACATAAAAGTAATGGCGAACATATTTACGCCTACTCAATACTTAATCCCTTTTCTTAGTTACCAGTTTTGATAGTCATTCGGGTTACACTCGGAACACCGTAATGCCCCTAACTGATTCATGTGATCACTTTGCACGTAACAGGATACTACACCATCTAGTTCGGGTAAGGCCCTTCCAATTTCTGTTAAGAGTTCTTTGACGGCAATGTATTCTAGGGGTCTCAGGTATAATCCCTTTTTCGTAGGTATCACCTCTTCTTGCGGCTTCCAATACTGCCTTATATCCATACATGCGCTGCCCTCGGTGATGGTACAATAGACGTTCCCTCCAAGATGACTCTTATAGTTTTGTTTCTCTGTCCTCGCTTGATCCGCGTATTCTAAGTAATCCACCCAATTCTTCCATCGCATCAAGGTTAAGCTGATACCTTTCTTGGTCGGTTTGTCATCTTTCCATTCTCTCAGGTCAACACCGACACCACCACCACCGACACCACCACCACCACCACCACCACCACCACCACCACCACCACCACCTCCACCACCACCACCACCCACCACCACCACCACCACATGGTGGACCATTGTTTCCTGACTGTACATTCACTGTATCCTCACTGTATCCCACTGTACCCCAACTGAACCCTCACTGTATCATCACTGTGCCCCACTGTACTCTCACTGTATCCCCACTGTATCCTCCCTGTACCCTCACTGTATCCCACTTTACCCCAACTGAACCCTCACTGTATCCTCACTGTGCCCCAATGTACCCTCACTGTATCCTCACTGTATCCTCACTGTACTCTCACTGTATCCCCACTGTATCCTCCCTGTACCCTCAATGTATCCTCCTTCCCTCCTCCTCCTCACCCTCTCCTCCTCCCTCCTAATCTCACTGTACCCAAACTGAACCCTCACTGTGCCCCAATGTACCCTCACTGTATCCCCACTGTACCCCTCTGTACCCTCACTGTAGCCCAACTGAACCCTCACTGTATCCTCACTGTGCCCCAATGTATCCTCACTGTATACTCACTGTACCCCACTGTACTGTCACTGTACCCCCACTGTATCCTCCCTGTACCCTCAATGTATCCTCCTTTCCTCCTGCTCCTCACCCTCTCCTCCTCCCTCCTAATCCCACTGTACCCCTATCCTCCCTGTACCCTCAATGTATCCTCCTTCCCTCCTCCTCCTCACCCTCTCCTCCTCCCTCCTAATCTCACTGTACCCAAACTGAACCCTCACTGTGCCCCAATGTACCCTCACTGTATCCCCACTATACCCCTCTGTACACTCACTGTAGCCCAACTGAACCCTCACTGTATCCTCACTGTACCCCAATGTATCCTCACTGTATACTCACTGTACCCACACTGTACCCTCACTGTATCCTCAATGTATCCTCCTTTCCTCCTCCTCCTCACCCTCTCCTCCTCCCTCCTAATCCCACTGTATCCCTATTCCACCACCACCACCACCACCACCACCACATGGTGGACCATTGTTTCCTGACTATACATTCACTGTATCCTCACTGTATCCCACTGTACCCCAACTGAACCCTCACTTTATCCTCACTGTACCCTCACTGTATCCTCACTGTGCCCCCACTGTACTCTCACTGTATCCCCACTGTATCCTCTCTGTACCCTCAGTGTATCCTCCTTCCCTCCTCCTCCTCACCCTCTCCTCCTCCCTCCTAATCTCACTGTACCCAAACTGAACCCTCACTGTGCCCCAATGTACCCTCACTGTATCCCCACTGTACCCCTCTGTACCCTCACTGTAGCCCAACTGAAACCTCACTGTATCCTCACTGTGCCCCAATGTATCCTCACTGTATACTCACTGTACCCCACTGTACTCTCACTGTACCCCCACTGTATCCTCCCTGTACCCTCAATGTATCCTCCTTTCCTCCTCCTCCTCCTCACCCTCTCCTCCTCCCTCCTAATCCCACTGTACCCCAACTGAACCCTCACTGTGTCCCAATGTACCCTCACTGTATCCTCTCTGTACCCCACTGTACTCTCACTGTATCCCCACTGTATCCTCCCTGTACCCTCACTGTATCCTCCTTCCCACCTCCTCCTCACCCTCTCCTCCTCCCTCCTAGCTCCGTTATGAATTTGAACTGTCATGATCACTGTTTTTTAAGGCCATTATGCTCGTTGTAGAACGTTCTATCATCGTAGGTTCACCGGTAATTGTGGGTTGACCATGATTATATAATGATTAAGCATAACAGTTTCGCTTTAAACAAACAGTCGTCAGCATTTAGGCTATGTATAGTCTTAAGATGATGTACTATATTTAACATATCCATTCTATAACATATTGGACACTGGATCTTGTATCTATGGGGGACATAGTTTTGATCTGTTTTTAAACACCGTTTAAAACGAAACTTTATGTATATCAGCTCGCTGGGCAAGCCTTTCCTTTTAAATCGAAACTTTTATAATACAAACGCGAACCTTCCTTTAAAAACGACACTTTTATGTATAACCTGGCAAGCCTTTCCTTTTAAATCTAAACGCTTATAATACAAGTGCGAGCCTTCCTTTTAAAACGACACTTTTATGTTTCAGCTTCCTGGGCAATGCTTTTCACGCGTTCTTATAACGCGAAGATGAATCACGCTATGAAAAAAACGTGTGGCGTTCGAAAACACCAGTTTACACACGTTTGAGCTAAATAGTATCATTTAAACTGTTCAATTTGCATGTTTATTGTTCGACTGTCATATTAGCTATGACTCGATTGTATGCGATGCGCATTATATAGCGAGAGGTTTTTTCTGATTGGACAATAATTAATCATAGTAATATCGTTATAAATGTATATATCATAAGCCATACATTTCGCAATTCGTCTCTAGACTATGAACAGACGATACGTAAGTTGAATTTAGGGGTTAATTGTCTCATGTACCTACCTGTACACGAGCAGCGAAGGCTCTGGCGAGTCTGCGCTGATGTACCAGCTTGTGTTAAGTCGTTGATGAATACTTTTAAGAAATCTTTATGAGCGTAGGACGGCTAGTCACTGCGAGAGTTAGGAAAGCTCTGTAATGCGATCATGAGTCGACTATTTAATGTCTACATACGATGATGTCAACCAAAATGGCCGTCGCGCATGCGCAGTGAAAGCATTTAATTAAACAACATAGATACACGCTATAGATACATCAAACGTCTGGTCCGATGGACAGGCTCATCTGCTTGAATAACGCACTCTGATCAGTAAATTCGATGTTGAACAGCGAAGACCCAACGCAATGATACAGCAAAGTCGTCCGTATTGAAAAGGTGGGTTTTCCGTGGGCATACTCCTGAATTGTAAAATCGATGATGTATCTATAGCGTGTACTAGGAAAGAAAAGCGATTTTCGCCCTTTTCATGCTAAATGTCTAGGGTGTATAAATACACCAACTCATTCTTCGCCTTTGTCAGAGTCTATATTTACCTGAGAACTAATGTACAAAGTACGGATATAAATGTTGTTTAATTAAATGCTTTCACTGCGCATGCGCGACGGCCATTTTGGATGACATCATCGTATGTAGACATTAAATAGTCGACTCATGATCGCATTACAGAGCTTTCCTAACTCTCGCAGTGACTAGCCGTCCTACGCTCATAAAGATTTCTTAAAAGTATTCATCAACGACTTAACACAAGCTGGTACATCAGCGCAGACTCGCCAGAGCCTTCGCTGCTCGTGTACAGGTAGGTACATGAGACAATTAACCCCTAAATTCAACTTACGTATCGTCTGTTCATAGTCTAGAGACGAATTGCGAAATGTATGGCTTATGATATATACATTTATAACGATATTACTATGATTAATTATTGTCCAATCAGAAAAAACCTCTCGCTATATAATGCGCATCGCATACAATCGAGTAATAGCTAATATGACAGTCGAACAATAAACATGCAAATTGAACAGTTTAAATGATACTATTTAGCTCAAACGTGTGTAAACTGGTGTTTTCGAACGCCACACGTTTTTTTCATAGCGTGATTCATCTTCGCGTTATAAGAACGCGTGAAAAGCATTGCCCAGGAAGCTGAAACATAAAAGTGTCGTTTTAAAAGGAAGGCTCGCACTTGTATTATAAGCGTTTAGATTTAAAAGGAAAGGCTTGCCAGGTTATACATAAAAGTGACGTTTTTAAAGGAAGGTTCGCGTTTGTATTATAAAAGTTTCGATTTAAAAGGAAAGGCTTGCCCAGCGAGCTGATATACATAAAGTTTCGTTTTAAACGGTGTTTAAAAACAGATCAAAACTATGTCCCCCATAGATACAAGATCCAGTGTCCAATATGTTATAGAATGGATATGTTAAATATAGTACATCATCTTAAGACTATACATAGCCTAAATGCTGACGACTGTTTGTTTAAAGCGAAACTGTTATGCTTAATCATTATATAATCATGGTCAACCCACAATTACCGGTGAACCTACGATGATAGAACGTTCTACAACGAGCATAATGGCCTTAAAAAACAGTGATCATGACAGTTCAAATTCATAACGGAGCTAGGAGGGAGGAGGAGAGGGTGAGGAGGAGGTGGGAAGGAGGATACAGTGAGGGTACAGGGAGGATACAGTGGGGATACAGTGAGAGTACAGTGGGGTACAGAGAGGATACAGTGAGGGTACATTGGGACACAGTGAGGGTTCAGTTGGGGTACAGTGGGATTAGGAGGGAGGAGGAGAGGGTGAGGAGGAGGAGGAGGAAAGGAGGATACATTGAGGGTACAGGGAGGATACAGTGGGGGTACAGTGAGAGTACAGTGGGGTACAGTGAGTATACAGTGAGGATACATTGGGGCACAGTGAGGATACAGTGAGGGTTCAGTTGGGCTACAGTGAGGGTACAGAGGGGTACAGTGGGGATACAGTGAGGGTACATTGGGGCACAGTGAGGGTTCAGTTTGGGTACAGTGAGATTAGGAGGGAGGAGGAGAGGGTGAGGAGGAGGAGGGAAGGAGGATACACTGAGGGTACAGAGAGGATACAGTGGGGATACAGTGAGAGTACAGTGGGGGCACAGTGAGGATACAGTGAGGGTACAGTGAGGATAAAGTGAGGGTTCAGTTGGGGTACAGTGGGATACAGTGAGGATACAGTGAATGTATAGTCAGGAAACAATGGTCCACCATGTGGTGGTGGTGGTGGTGGTGGTGGTGGAATAGGGATACAGTGGGATTAGGAGGGAGGAGGAGAGGGTGAGGAGGAGGAGGAAAGGAGGATACATTGAGGATACAGTGAGGGTACAGTGTGGGTACAGTGAGTTTACAGTGAGGATACATTGGGGTACAGTGAGGATACAGTGAGGGTTCAGTTGGGCTACAGTGAGTGTACAGAGGGGTATAGTGGGGATACAGTGAGGGTACATTGGGGCACAGTGAGGGTTCAGTTTGGGTACAGTGAGATTAGGAGGGAGGAGGAGAGGGTGAGGAGGAGGAGGGAAGGAGGATACATTGAGGGTACAGGGAGGATAGGGGTACAGTGGGATTAGGAGGGAGGAGGAGAGGGTGAGGAGCAGGAGGAAAGGAGGATACATTGAGGGTACAGGGAGGATACAGTGGGGGTACAGTGACAGTACAGTGGGGTACAGTGAGTATACAGTGAGGATACATTGGGGCACAGTGAGGATACAGTGAGGGTTCAGTTGGGCTACAGTGAGGGTACAGAGGGGTACAGTGGGGATACAGTGAGGGTACATTGGGGCACAGTGAGGGTTCAGTTTGGGTACAGTGAGATTAGGAGGGAGGAGGAGAGGGTGAGGAGGAGGAGGGAAGGAGGATACATTGAGGGTACAGGGAGGATACAGTGGGGATACAGTGAGAGTACAGTGAGGATACAGTGAGGATACAGTGAGGGTACATTGGGGCACAGTGAGGATACAGTGAGGGTTCAGTTGGGGTAAAGTGGGATACAGTGAGGGTACAGGGAGGATACAGTGGGGATACAGTGAGAGTACAGTGGGGCACAGTGATGATACAGTGAGGGTTCAGTTGGGGTACAGTGGGATACAGTGAGGATACAGTGAATGTACAGTCAGGAAACAATGGTCCACCATGTGGTGGTGGTGGTGGTGGGTGGTGGTGGTGGTGGAGGTGGTGGTGGTGGTGGTGGTGGTGGTGTCGGTGGTGGTGGTGTCGGTGTTGACCTGAGAGAATGGAAAGATGACAAACCGACCAAGAAAGGTATCAGCTAAAACCTTGATGCGATGGAAGAATTGGGTGGATTACTTAGAATACGCGGATCAAGCGAGGACAGAGAAACAAAACTATAAGAGTCATCTTGGAGGGAACGTCTATTGTACCATCACCGAGGGCAGCGCATGTATGGATATAAGGCAGTATTGGAAGCCGCAAGAAGAGGTGATACCTACGAAAAAGGGATTATACCTGAGACCCCTAGAATACATTGCCGTCAAAGAACTCTTAACAGAAATTGGAAGGGCCTTACCCGAACTAGATGGTGTAGTATCCTGTTACGTGCAAAGTGATCACATGAATCAGTTAGGGGCATTACGGTGTTCCGAGTGTAACCCGAATGACTATCAAAACTGGTAACTAAGAAAAGGGATTAAGTATTGAGTAGGCGTAAATATGTTCGCCATTACTTTTATGTGTATAGCTTTGTTTGATGAACTGTTGTTTCGGATGAGATGTAGACAACTACGGCGCGAAGCCAGAGAGGCTGCTGAGTGATTAATCGAGGTGCTTGAGAATAGTGAACTAGACTCTCGCCCATTGGTATGAATAGAGCGTAAGAATAACTCGAGCACGAAGGAGGAAATCGATCAAAAGAGATGGGCACTAGACTCGTTTACGATTACCAACAGCAGAAGTGGATTCCTTACGTGTAAGATCCCGACAAATGGTATCAGCACTTGCTGGATGTTAGAGATGGCTACGCGGAACGGGACAGTCAGGGTCATTATATTGTGGGTAGTGGACGGAAATACAGAGAGTTGAAAGAAATGAGACAAAAGGAAAAACCCTTAGTGAACCTGGTCACCCCAGTAGCCCAAGCTTTGGAAATGGCAAAATCGGAGCTTAAGCGAAAAGGAGAGGATAGTATAACGGACAGAGGGCGTAATACAGCAACTTTGGACTGGAATTCATTAAGATATTAAAGGACGAACGGCAAATAATTGCGCAATATGCTCCTAAGTTAGACCGACGCCATATGCATGGTGAGGAGCCCGTTCTACGTTGATAGACAATCATATGCCTCTCAGCCTTTACGACCCAATTACGAAGCCGATCAGTACGTGGAAAAAGACGTGAAAGGACCGTGCTGAAAAAAAAGGGTCCACCCGGGGAACGGGATAAACCGAGCGCTGCGACGCGCTACACCATTAAAGACTGGATCTCGTTCTGAACTGCGTAAAAAAACCCACCCGGAAATAAATGAGAGGCCCCTCACCCTTGTATATAGAAGAACGACACCGCGCTCTAGGATGTGACGCTACCTTCTCGTGGTCTAGGGCGTTGACTCACCCTCCGAGGTGTAACCGAACGCGTCACAGGGGGCCGCCATCTTGATTTCGTGGGGGCCGCCATCTTGGTGTCGTGGGGGCCGCCATCTTGGACCGGAAGTCGTGGGGACCGCCATCTTGGACCGGAAGTCGTGGGGCCGCCATCTTTGACCGGAAGTGACGTCAAAAGCGCTAAAGTGGCACCTATACTACTCATGTACATGTAAGCAATACACAACCTTTGAATAACATCGCCTGTGAAAATATACTGACGGGCTTTAAAAACACTACACTAGGATACCAGCGTTAATGAATGCAACGCAAACAATTTGATTGCATATTAAAGAGTATGCATTTGTGAATAACACATGAAAAATTGTCCACTTCAAATTAAGTAAAAACATTGAAAATGTAAAATATTTAAGATAGGGGTCAACTGTTTCATATGACAAAATTTCATAAGTGAAATATCTCCTACTAGAAACCCGAGAAGCATCAAATGTGTGCCGTGAACTTTGTTAGTCATCAAGAAAATGCATTCATTTTGATTGGCAGGTTTGTGATATGGCATGTTTGCTCTTTTTAAGTTAATCTGTATGTACCCGTTCATTCGATGACTTAAAATCTCTATAACGTCGTCGAGTTTAGCTAAACGATTAGAATTTAAGAGTTGGCTGAAGAAGCCACCTCATGATGACATCATCGAAGCATAGGAAGTTTACATTCAACTGTCTTTTGAGATATTTAACTGGAAGTTACAGTAGCGATTTTAAAGCCCGTCAGTATATTTATATTATTGTGAAAGTAAGTAAGTTAGATTTTAATTATCGTGACATATGCATATTCAATATTGTCAATGAACTTATGATAAGAGAGTTGCATCTGGCCCATCTATTTGTCACCAGATACATCCATTATCAGCGATTTCTACAACTGTTAAAAAAGGGAGAAAACGTGCTTAAATTCAAAAACTTCCGAAATGTACATCAATTGTAGGTAAGATAGATTTAAAAAGATAATTTGCATGAAAAAAAAATAATTGACACCGAGGGGTCTCGAACCAGCAAAACCCGACCTAAGAGTTAGCGATTCTACTAACTGCGCCAGCCTGCTAGTTTTTATTGTTTATGCTTAAGTATGTTCTATAATTTAATTGACCGATTATGTCCCCCTATTGGAATATAATGCCCTGATTGTTCGATTCCGATTTTAATTCAATTTTTAATAGTGCAAACCTATTGTATATAAAAGATACATTCCTTACGATGATAAATCACTAATTAGAAGCTACTTTAGATCACTTTAAAAGCCCAGTTTAAAATAGATTTCTAGATAGAAGTCGTGGAACCGCCGAATGTAGGTCATCGGTCTAGGTCCCTGGTGCCGATAAAAACAGTATTAAAACAGAATACGGAAAGAATGCGCTCAAAACAACTCGCCTCTGCAAAAAGCAATTAAAATCTACAGTGTTCTAATCTAATACGACTTCTCATTTACTAAAATAGAACAATATCACGAATGTAGCCTAGAAACCCCATTGTCTTGCACAGGCGCGATACTAAAGAATCGACAGTATTTGATAAAATGCTTCCGGTCGATGACAATGCTAGAAACCCTCACTTTCGCATTGACCGAACATCCCATTATTTGAAGGGGATTTAGGATATCCTTACGTTATTTCACAATTGTTTTAAGAACTTTGAAGATTGTCAAAAAGCATTAATTCGCTGAAAGGGAACAAAGTTAGTTAACTTCTTATCTTTTATCAACCTTAGAACGAAAACCTTTTTCAAATAGCCTCGATAGGTAAAACAAACCAACGCTCAACACCCACTTGGAACATACCAATTGAATTTTGAATACAAATATAGGCATTATGAATATCAATACTTAGAAGTATACAATTGAATATGTTCTTAGCTCCATGGAAAAAAAGATTGCCCCATCCAATGATCTTATGAATGCTATATATTTACCTTACTCGTCAAAATAACCCAGTTGTCACAGTGGTGATTGATCTGTAGCAAGGGTTTATAAAAAAAAAGACAGGCTTTACCTAACCCTAGTGACTCTCGGTCCGGAGCTTTGTCCGTTGGTCCTGGTGTGGTTAATCACTGAAGAGTTTGTGATGTATTCTATGGAATAGCACTAAATTGTTTTTGCTCTACTGAAAATAATGACCACCCGCGCTTAAAATAGAAACACCTTAAACCACATCCGCTGAATCTCCTATACTCAAATAATCATTATTTCAAAGATATGTTCCTCATAATGCCCTCTACCAAAATTGCACCAACAGTTATGTGCAGTTAACATAGCACCGCCCTAATTCACCAGCAACACAAAGTTCAAATATATAATTATATACATGTAATGGAAATTGCGCCTGATTCGCTAGTGCCTGTTCAAAGCTCGGTGCAAGATGGATAATCTCGAAACCATCAAATCCGTTTTAAGAAAGAAAGGGTACATCATGCGAAATCCCAGCTTCTGTACCTACAAATGAGCATGCTCAAAGTAGATTGTGCATTTGCACAGGAAAGAGAATGCTAACGACAGGATAACATGTACATGTAAGCAATACACAACCTTTGAATAACATCGCCTGTGAAAATATACTGACGGGCTTTAAAAACACTACACTAGGATAGCAGCGTTAATAAATGCAACGCAAACAATTTGATTGCATATTAAAGAGTATGCATTTGTGAATAACACATGAAAAATTGTCCACTTCAAATTAAGTAAAAACATTGAAAATGTAAAATATTTAAGATAGGGGTCAACTGTTTCATATGACAAAATTTCATAAGTGAAATATCTCCTACTAGAAACCCGAGCAGGCCTTGAAATATCTCAAAATAGGCACTTGCCCTGCATCACAAAAATTATTGACATATATGGATAAAATATTAATTTACATTGGAAATCATCCAAAATACCACTTGCCCTGCAGCCTGAGGCACTCGTAAATACGAGCGGACGAGTGGATTTTTCGAGCCCTGCCGAGAAGCATCAAATGTGTGCCGTGAACTTTGTTAGTCATCAAGAAAATGCATTCATTTTGATTGGCAGGTTTGTGATATGGCATGTTTGCTCTTTTTAAGTTAATCTGTATGTACCCGTTCATTCGATGACTTAAAATCTCTATAACGTCGTCGAGTTTAGCTAAACGATTAGAATTTAAGAGTTGGCTGAAGAAGCCACCTCATGATGACATCATCGAAGCATAGGAAGTTTACATTCAACTGTCTTTTGAGATATTTAACTGGAAGTTACAGTAGCGATTTTAAAGCCCGTCAGTATATTTATATTATTGTGAAAGTAAGTAAGTTAGATTTTAATTATCGTGACATATGCATATTCAATATTGTCAATGAACTTATGATAAGAGAGTTGCATCTGGCCCATCTATTTGTCACCAGATACATCCATTATCAGCGATTTCTACAACTGTTAAAAAAGGGAGAAAACGTGCTTAAATTCAAAAACTCCCGAAATGTACATCAATTGTAGGTAAGATAGATTTAAAAAGATAATTTGCATGAAAAAAAATAATTGACACCGAGGGGTCTCGAACCAGCAAAATCCGACCTAAAAGTCAGCGATTCTACTAACTGCGCCAGCCTGCTAGTTTCTATTGTTTATGTTTAAGTATGTTCTATAATTTAATTGACCGATTATGTCCCCCTATTGGAATATAATGCCCTGATTGTTCGATTCCGATTTTAATTCAATTTTTAATAGTGCAAACCTATTGTATATAAAAGATACATTCCTTACGATGATAAATCACTAATTAGAAGCTACTTTAGATCACTTTAAAAGCCCAGTTTAAAATAGATTTCTAGATAGAAGTCGTGGAACCGCCGAATGTAGGTCATCGGTCTAGGTCCCTGGTGCCGATAAAAACAGTATTAAAACAGAATACGGAAAGAATGCGCTCAAAACAACTCGCCTCTGCAAAAAGCAATTAAAATCTACAGTGTTCTAATCTAATACGACTTCTCATTTACTAAAATAGAACAATATCACGTATGTAGCCTAGAAACCCCATTGTCTTGCACAGGCGCGATACTTGAAAGAATCGACAGTATTTGATAAAATGCTTCCAGTCGATGACAATGCTAGAAACCCTCACTTTCGCATTGACCGAACATCCCATTATTTGAAGGGGATTTAGGATATCCTTACGTTATTTCACAATTGTTTTAAGAACTTTGAAGATTGTCAAAAAGCATTAATTCGCTGAAAGAGAACAAAGTTAGTTAACTTCTTATCTTTTATCAACCTTAGAACGAAAACCTTTTTCAAATAGCCTCGATAGGTAAAACAAACCAACGCTCAACACCCACTTGGAACATACCAATTGAATTTTGAATACAAATATAGGCATTATGAATATCAATACTTAGAAGTATACAATTGAATATATACTTATTGAATAATCAACGCCTAGAAAAATGGGACAAAAATGCCTAAATTTGCTTCACTCTCAAACTACACTTATCAATTAATTACACTTTAAATGCATGCGTAAAATATATGTTTTGTATATAATGTATTGTTGTGACGATGAGCTTGTAATGCTTAAGTCCAAATAAAATTTCTGTTCTGTTCATAAAACAGCTCATCACCAATCGAGCAAATGTACAATCAGCATGAAATAATTATTACATACAAGCAGCCACATTAAAGAATGTGTTAGAATCTGTTAATCGCACTAATTGATAAGATTAAAGGCATGCGCATACATCTTTAATGAGCTTGTTTGGTTCTATTACTGATCAAGAATATATAGGTTTCTTGATTATAAATTTAATGATAGGCCCTTGATTATATTATAATGCAAGCGGACCGTGAACACAATTTTAACTGACCAGTCAATATTGTCCAGCTGTAACAACGCATGAAAAGGGCCTATTGAGTGTGTGCGTTATTATTATTCATGATTAGTATTAATATATTCCATTGCATGCCGAAAACACCCACTAAGAATCACCCTTGCCCACATTTCTAGTAAAGATACACCTAGGATAATGTTTCAGAAAACAAATGTTAAAAAAAATACGGTAAAACTGCCACTAACGCAAGTGGCACGACACGGCGCGGCAGGGGCCTTCATACTCCTGGCACATGTCAAATCGCCATTAAAATCATTATTTCGGGAAAACTAATGTCTTTTATTATTTGCAATTGTTAATAATACTATTTGCAGATGATAGAGTGAAAAAAAATATGGAATTACACATCTTTGTGAATCGGGAAAGGGAAAATTTATTTCTGGCGCGGCAGATTTCGGCGCGGCAGCGCAGCTCGGCGCGGTCATGGCTTTCATACGCGACCGTAAAGTTAACCCTATCTGAGGAGATGAGACAACCATCCATATACAAAAGTGGGCGAACAGCGATTAAGGAATGGCGTTTCGCTAGCGGGCCTATGGTGTCCCGACACTGTATGATGGCTAGTTAGACTCTTACACAGTCGACAATAAAATTCTTCTTCTTCTTCTTCTTCTTCGTCTTCTTCTTCTTCCAATATGAGGTCAGGAGTCATCAATAACTGACATGTAAAGCTGACCTAACTGATGAGACGAGACAACAATCGCAATAAACATATAAAAGTAGGTCACCATCGGCAATGCCAGCTAACATTTGTGACCCGATACTGTGTGCTGGCTTGAATTTCCCTTCCAGCTAGTTAAAAGTGACATATTCACATTTTAAAACTACATGTACATGCTTGGTGGTCAACCCAATCACGGTTGGCAACTTTGCTTTCCTCTTTAATTGCACGCCGGTGGGTCGGACATCAGACTCTATGATGGTTCCGACTTAAAGACTTATCTATTTTTTTTTGACAGACAGACAAAACGTTTATTCTCTTAAGTCATGTACATGACATACAAGGAATAACATATTAACATACATGACAGCAAAGGTGGTATTACAAAATAGTGTTGTTGTTTTTTTTGGGAGAATGTGCGGACCAAAATAGATAATTGAGTAATTACAAATAAATAATTTCCCAGCATATTTTAGTGTGATAATTCTTATCATTAAAAGCATATTGTAATTTTATTATAAAACTGCATGTTTGACAACATTGAAATCTTTACCTAGTTCCAAAAGATGAGTACATATATTTATGTTGGGTTTGTCTATTAAAACAGAGAGCGCACATGTTGGTCTGTATATCGATACATGCCGGCACAGACACTCTCGGTTTTCGTCCTAAAATACTCAAGAGGGTGAACTCCTCCGAGCTTGTTGTTCAGAAAATTGTTAATTTGGCCAAAGGGAGACAAATGCTACAGGAATATCAAGCGAACAGGTTTGATAAGATTACACCACATTCCGTCTGTAGTATTTGTGGTCAGTGAAGCGAATAAACCTCTAGCCACGTGCAAAGTGTTGGGATATTTGACCCAGATATAAAAAGGATGTCACTCAGAGGTGGCCATGCTTCCGATTTATAAATAGATGTTTCGGGCGATGTTATCCGCTGGATGGGCTAAAAGTAAGTATTTTATTATTACTTAGAATGAAAAAGATTGCATCTTTTGATTTCTGTTCACCTGTATCACTGATTAGCTAAATGAGTTATCCCAGGAGGAGCAAAACAAACTGGCATTCGATATTCGGTGACCGACATGGGTGCAGACCGGTCTGCATTTGCTGTGCAGGCCGATCCGCTTCCATGACCCTCACACACGGTTACAATGCCCTCGCTACCGGGTTAGTATATATTAAAAATGATCAGCAAGCTATCCTGGGCTGGCATAAATATTTAAAGTAACTACTTTGAACAATTTATTTTGCTGTCCACCAACAAAAAAAATTTACTGTCCTACCAGCCAAGAGTGACAGTGACTCCATGTCCCGTCTACAATGTTACCAGAGACATAGAATATATTTATCTCTTGTGTATTAATCCTATCCACTGGATAGGATTAATACACTAGTGATATATCGATTCGCATCAGCTCAAGTGTAGTGCACAAGCCAATGTTTCACTCAACAATTGTAAACAAACATTACGTGACCGTCACTCTTGGCTGGCATGACAGTATATACAAAAAACGGCAAAAAGGGGAAACAACAAAGAGAGAACAGGCGGTGTAAATAGCTATTCTTGGCGCACTCTTAATCATGATTTTCGTCTACCACTAATAGAAGTATTATGGTTGATGTGAGAGTTCTCCAAACACTGTGGGTCCAGATCAGTCTGCTCTCTTCGGAACAGTCTGCTCAAGGCATACAAGGTTTGCCTTACTACCAAAAGGTTATCTAAATGACGTAAGGTTATCCAACAACACTATTTAGCGGATTCAGAATGCAGGCGGATAGTCAGATATAACAGAGTAAATCTCGTTCAAACGGCTCTATCCAGCGGTCCGATCCGTGGTTCACATTGTTACCTGGCCATGCTTGCTGGGTGAATTTACATTCATTGTATCCTTTTGGTATGCATGGGCAGGAGAATCACTTTCTGTTTGAACATGCATGTAGAATTTAAGGGGAGTGAATTAACATGGCAAAACAGAATAGGATTAATACTTCAGTCAGTCAGGTTTTTTTACGTGTTCCTCACCCACTCCGGCAGGCCTTTAGTTAAGAGTGCGTACAAAAAAAAATTAAGAGTGCGTACAAAAAAATAACTTTCTTATTTCTCAACCAAAACATATGTTGTGGGTACTCAAAAGAACCGTCTCAGTGAGACGATTCTTTTGAGCACACAAAACATAAGTTCACGCTGTTGGATTAGTAATTATTTACAATTTTACGCTCAAAAATTGTGTTTTATCTAAACCTATGAACATTTATATAATAATAAAAAAAAAATAACAATGCATATAATACATGTAAATGATCAGGATATCGGCGAGTATCGGGCGAAGCAGACTTTTTTTTTTTTTTTTTTTAGAGCAGCCTTGCGGGTTAAGGCCATTTCACATACACACCGAAACCGAACCGAAACCGAACCGAAACCGAACCGAAAAATTAAAATGCCTTAAACCCTATGGGCGCTTTCACATATGCGCCGAAACCGAAACCGAACCGAAACCGAACGCCGAACCGAAAACGTGCACGATTTTGATTTTATTTTTTTCGGTTTCGGTGGCCGAATTTCAGCAAACACGACAGGTAATTTTAATAAAATCTGCACATACACAACCACGTGCATTTTATATAACTTAGTTATCATGAAAGCCATTGATGAATGGACCGGCGAGACAATTGTGCAATTATTTTACAAGCACAGTACTGTTGACTACAGACTTTTGTGGGACAATATCCAGAGCGACTATAAAGACCACGAACTTAATGCAGTGACATGGAACAATTTGTATTGTAAAGGTATTTCGGCTATCTGAGAGGGAAATTAGTCCAAATTATACATGCATTTTCTTAGATTTCGTCCACGGATTCGGTTCATATGTGAAAGGTCTGCCGAAAACGAAACGATGCAATTCGGTGGCCGTTACGGTTTCGGTTCGGTTTCGGTTCGGATTCGGTGTGTATGTGAAACAGCCCTTAATATAGGGTTTATTCTTAATCTACCGGTTTGAATGTGTGCTTTGGCGCTCAAAAGAGCCGTCTCTCTGGGGCACCCCTTTTGAGCACATACATATAAATCAGTTACGCCTTTTAACTGTAGTCCTGGTCTGAGTTTTGGTACAAGACAAGATCGAGTGGGTGCAATGTATTTATATTAATGGTTGTTACCTACATATTTGATTATAAGATTCATAAATTTACTGAGCTTAATGAGTTTTTTTTCCTGTGTGGTTTCTAGAAGCTGTTTGTATTTAATAACGTTTGGCCTTTGATAATAATATTTCCCTATGTGTGTTCTTCTTTCAGCAGCGAAGAAAGTGCACTCTAGTAGGTAATGAAATTCGTCGCCAATATTGTTGGAGAGACAGAGATTGCATCTCCTCTCTGTGTATTGATGAGATGGTAGGGGCCTGTTGGATTTCTTTTGCTCGGGTATTCAGTTTTATTTACTGTTGAGTCCTTATCTTTGCTTTATCTTCTTGTTATATCTTGATTTATATGTTTTAGGAGATGATGCATTGATAAGTTTGGGGTCTTTCATGCAAACCAAATATCTATGTGTCTTGATCCACATCTGAATTAAGCGTGAGGTTGGCGCCGTTAAACCGGTATAAGCCCTCCAGTAAAGTTATTTTTACTGACCGTTCCAAGACGGTCTTCTTTTGTGGATCGACGGTTAGTTATGCTTCATGTTGGTGTGTGTTGTGCTGCCGTGTCTGTTCCGTGTAGCCTGGTGGTCACCTGCTGGGAAAAGGCTGACCTCTTGGCTGTCATATTTGTTTTGTTTTGTCTCTCTTTCCCAAAATGTGTCCTGGTCCACATCAGAATTGAGGGCGAGGTTGGCGCCGTAAAACCGGTATAAGCCCTCCAGTAAAGTTATTTTTTACTGACCATTCCAAGACGGTCTTCCTTGTGGATCGTTTTTGTTAGTTATGCTTCATGTTTGTGTGTGTTGTGCTGCCGTGTCTGTTCCGTGTAGCCTGGTGGTCACCTGTTGGGAAAGGACTGACCTCTTGGCTGTCATATTTGTTGTGTTTTGTCTCTCTTTCCCAAAATGTGTCATGGTCCACATCAGAATTAAGGGCGAGGTTGGCGCCTTGAAACTGGTTTAAGCCCTCCAGTAAAATATTTTACTGACCGTTCCAAGACGGTACTTCATTTGTGGATCTTTTATGTTTTGTTCTGTCTTGTGTTTGCTATGTCTTTGTGCGCGTCTGTTTATATGTGCTTTGTGGTCACCTGCTGGGAGAGGGCTGACCTCTTGGCTCTCGTTTGTGGTGTCTAACTGTGAGTTTGTCACTTTCCCATTGGTATCCGTGGTCAGGTGTGGTACTTGATTGTATCGATTCCTGATCTTGGCACCCTTACTTACTTTTATGTACATATTGGTCGGCTAGCTGATTATGGTTGTAAGAATAATATTACTGGAATAGTGTCCAATGCAACGTTGAACTCTTCTATGCCGCCGTTGTTGGTAGAGCATTCCAGTTGCACATGGTGCATGGGAAGAAAGAGAACTTGTAGATATTTAAAGTTGTAACTGGTTGTTACAATCGGTGACATCTTTTCGTTCTCCTGTCATTTGGGCGCAATTTATGTGACCTGGTACCACATCGGTCGACTCATGTTGAATCTTGAAGAGCATTGTCAGCCTGAGTCTACGTTTTCTTTCTTCTAAGGTCTGCCAGCCAAGATCATGGATCATCCTAGTTGCACAGTCTGGTGTCTTCTCCCAGTAGTTGTTAAAAGTGAACCTATCGCCTCTTCTCTGCACCTGTTCAAGTCTGTTGATAAATGCACTGGTGCGTGGATCCCAGACTGATGTATTCCAGGGCTGGCAGTGCAATGGAATTATATGCCCTTTCTCTGACATCTCTGTTGCAGTTATAGATGTCAAGTCTGAGGAAACCAAGGATTCTTGAAGCTTTGGCTGGAACTATGACAACCTGGTTTTCCAAGTTAGGTCCTGGCTGATTGTAAACCCAAGGTATGTTGCACTGTCAACTGTTTCTAAAGTATGCCCATATATGTTGACTTTACGTCGGTGCCTCCTGGATGCGCATATGCTGATGACCTGGCGTTTTTCTGGATTGAATTTCATCTGCCATCTGGTTTCCCATTCTTCAAGTGCATCAAGGTCATGCTGTAAAGCCTGCTTCTAATCTGTCTGTATAATAATGAGTCATCAGCGAATAATTTGGTGTGTCATGAAGTACACTCAGTCAGGTCGTTGATGAAAGCAAGAAACAACAGCGGCCCAAGACAGTGCCCTGCGGAACTTCAGATACAACACTGGCCCGCGAGGATGAGGTGCCTTCAAGCACAACTTGTTGTTTTCTGTAGCTTAAAAATGATTGGCTCAATCCTAGTGTGTCATTTCACTTCGTAGAAATCCAACTTAGGCAGCATCCACTGATGAAAAAATCTACCGGGTCCTTCAAAAAACAAAGCTTACTAGCAATTCCCTGTATTGTAGTGATAAGCTTGGCTTCGCGCGAACGATTGGATCTGAAGCTGTGCTGGTTATCACATAACGGATGTTGTTCTTGATAATGTGGTTCAATATGCTGCTGTGCACTATATGTTCCAGGTCAAGGGATGTAGAGCAGTCTATGAAAGGACTTGATCCAGTGTCAGCGGTGCATGGCTTCCTTCACAGAGGCTTGAAGTTATGATTTTGAGTGATTTTAGCTCTAGGGATGAGTAATATGTGCGTTGAAACAACCAAAGTCCGATAATTTAAGGATATGAAAAATGGTCAAATCGAGTAAAGAAAAATGATTTTTCTATGATTCAGTTTGGTCCGAATTTTCATATATACTTAAACGCAAAAGAAACGCAACTCTTTCTAAAATGGTAGTAAGTTCCTTCTTTTTCATCAAAAAATCAGCCAGCGATAATGCAATCGCTGAGTACCGTTATTTGCCTTGCATACAGCACCAAAATCAGACCGCTGTGACTTATGGTTGGCGAGCTGCAACGAGAAACGTAAGGCAACCCCCATTATTAAAGTCACAAAGTTAAAAAATTGTGACTATTTTGCGAAAAAACGTTTTAAAGCAATATCGGTTTTTGAAAGCAAAAGGGTAGACAAAATCAATTCAGGTACTTTTATGTTTCTGTCAACGTTCATTTTGTCAAAATGACGTCTTTATTTTTTTGCGTAATTGGCCATTTTTATCCAAATGTATTTCTAATAATCGAAAACTTTTAATGTCACCATATAGCCCTCAATACATTGCATAGAAGACATAAGTATCGCGACATGATCAAACAAAATGCGACTTTAATAACTGTTTAAAAAAAGTAGGTTGACGTCAATAAAGAAAAACAGCAACGCAGCAACTGGTAGGGCTGATAATCAATAACTTCCGAATCGTTTTAGTGTTTTCCTTTAGTAAGGACATCTGGCTATCAGATTAAGCTGTTTATTTTCAAATCGAATGAGACGTCACTTTTTTAGACTCAATTTGTTGAAATTTACTAACGTCATTATAACGTCAGAATGGAAACCGTGATCAAAAACCATTTTATGGCAAAGCATAACTCAATGCGCAGGAACACAGGATATAATTAAGAAATTAGCCTCATGTAATCCATGTGGAAGAAAAAAGGGATTGAAAACGGTTGCGTAACTTTTGCGTTTAAGTATATTTCCTGTTCTGTTATTTTCTCAAAATGTTTAGGTGGAATTGAAGAGAAGGTCCCTAAGCATCGGACAAACAAACAAATATTCATAAATTCATGCACTTGTGGCATCTTTATAATGTACTGTACCCTAATATACTTTCTTTTGAAAGTTTCCATCCCATATGGTTAAATAGAAGTAAGAAAGGCGGCAAAGATCAGGAATCGATACAATCAAGTACTACACCTGACCCAAGATACCACATCGGAAAGTGACAAAAACAGAATTAAACATTACAAACAAGAGCCAAGAGGTCAGCCCTTTCTCAGTAGGTGACCACAAGGCAGCAATGAGTAGACGCAAAAGCATGAAAAACACAAGACATAAGTAACAAAAATGATCCACAAAAGAAGTACCACTTTGGAACGGTCAGTAAAAAATATTTTACTGGAGGGCTTAATCTGGTTTCACGGCGCAAACCTCACCCTTAGGTCAGATGTGGATCAAGACACATAGATGTTTGGTTTGCATGAAAGACCCCTAACTTATCCATGCATGAGCGGTACAATAGAAAAAAGAGTTAGTATTATCAGGAAAAGCTACATTCAAAGACCACAGACCAACCCACGCCTGTTTTATATCACATCAGAATTTAGTGAAGAAACATAGTTCCCTATCGAGACAGACTCTGAAAATAAGACCCCTTGATTGGCACATGCATACCCACACTTATATAATGAGTGCATCCCCAGGTTTTAATTCTGCTCCAAGCTGTACAAAATGTCAGTAGAATAACCGTATCATTACAGTGTAATTTCCTCTGCTGAAATTTCTGACGATTGTGTTGCTAAGTTACTTTTCTGTGAAAGCTAGGGACTAATTTTCCCAGCTACATGTCCAGGGATCAGTTGCATAAACTATTTGATTAGTGAATCGCTCGTTAAATTAATGATCTGTTAAATTTTCAACCAATCAGGTTTGACGTTACAATGTCAAGTCAAACCTGATTGGTGAAAATTTTAACAGACCGTTAATTAAACAGGCAATTAACCAATCAAAACGTTTATACAACTGGGCCCTGGAGAATGATTGTCAGTGGTGTTTCATCAATAACTGTCACGATCTTGATCTTGATCTTACTTAATAAATTAACTCAGAAAATACTTACTGTCTGTTGTTTTAGGCCGGCAACATGTGTTGTCGGTTGTTGTCGGTAAATAGGAAGACCGATGCGAATGACCAAACACACGTATGCACACACGGACACTTGCTAGCAAGAACAACCAAAGTAAAGAAACCAGCTCTTCTTCCCAGGCGAGATCAGAAGATAATTGGAAAACAACTAGTAACCACACTATATATATCACAAACCAGGTCAATACTAATAACAATACGAAAAAAAAACAACTCTGGGCATCCTTAATATTGAGCAGTTGTAAACTCTTCCAAACTAAGCAGTGCTTCTTATTTTGAGCTACAGGGACAAGTACCAAAACTCCTCTTATAATTAATAGTGACCTAACTTAAGGTATGAGAGGAAACTAGACTCTAAAATAGACTCCCCTGGGGTGCAGACTGTCGCGAATCATCCAGTATGACCTCTTCTCGTTCTGTCGTTTGTTTCGCCTTATGCTACTCCTGGGGAAATTTTCATGCCCACTGCAATTTGAAACGGGTACCAGTTTATCAGTCACAGGTATTTCGCCAGGTAGATAATTGTGGGATCATTGGGCACTCACCCGGAAATGCGACAATAGATATCGTGTTGATAATCACGATCTTGACTGATTGACTTCTGATGACTAAAATGATAAAAAAGGCAATTTCAGAAAATGTCTTCATTACACCCTGAAATGTATATCTATCATGGACCCTATTATGGCCTCTAATTTAGGTTCCGTGGATCTATCTAAAATAGAGGAGCATCGAAAAGAATTTTACCCAGACAGTACAGATCCTATCTAAATTCACACATGGTAATGACAAATCCCCCAGGGTGCACCTGCAATCACTATGCCAGGGACCTTGTTGCCAGACTGCCAATCAAAGGGGTCTAATATTTCAGATTCGGTCTGGAAAAACGTTAATTCCTGTCTGGAAGTCTGATTAAGACAATGACAATGATTTGCAATGAGACACTTTTACAATAAATGGCTATGGCAAACATATAAAACAGTAAATGACATGAAAATAATTTGAAAAAGATACAAGGCAGTTTTGACAAACACTGTTTAGAAACGATCAAGTTTTACAGTGCGATCAAATTGTACAGTGCATTGAGAAACAGTTGAGGCAGGTGTATTATTATAGTCACTGTTCAATCTCATCAAGCTTTTATCAGTGCATGCGCTGCATGTAAGCACCCATCAGGGTAGCCTAAGCAAAGCACAACCAATGAATACTTATAGCCCATGCCCACGTGAACTGACGACATCAACCTAAAGTTGATGTCGTCAGTTCACGGTTTACTTGAAAGTTGAAGGTTTACTGTCACTTGTTATTTAACCATGCTCCACATGGTTAAATAACAAGTGACAGTAAACCTTCACGAATCTCAGAAATAGATCTATTATATTAAACAAAGATCTTAATAGCATTGCATTCTTACTATTAAAATATGGTATACATGGGAAACAGTTAGTGCTTAAGATTAAATGTATTACTCAGTTGCGAAAGTTTCATGAGAAAATCCTCCCTCAATTTGCTGTACACTTTATGCTGACCATTTAGGCAAGATATGGATTCATTTTCAACTGATGTTGTTCTGCAAACAGTGCGAATTCTGATCTGTCTATGGATATTTGAATATCTACTTTTTTCAATGTTCAGCTTATGGGCACGTAGACGAAGTTTTGTCAATGTAGATCTGTCCGATCTGTAATTTAAAAGGTCAGCAAATGGGGCACGTGTCTGAATTTGTACGCACATTTATAAAAGTCTAACTTTGAACTACTAAGAGAACCCTGCTCTTGTAGGGTTTGGTAATAAATTCGAGTTTGCTTATGATTAATGTAAGTGTGAACTTGTGTAGCAGGATCTAATGAGGCCCCAGGGGAGTCTATGCTCCCTTGCTTTTTAAATAATGCATTGATCTCCCCAAATCCATGAAACTAATTTCCTCGGCTCCCTAAAAGTATTTTGCCTTTGCTCCCCAAATCCCCCAAAAAGTTCAGCTTCTCCCCAAATCCCCCAAAATAGAAGACAATTCGCCCTAAAATGTATTTTTCTTTCCGTAGGATTAAATTCACACACTTAAAAACGACGAAGCTTTACACGAGCGCATGACTTGAGGCTCATATCCAGACACTGAGGACCGAGATGGGGTTTAATGATGGGCACGTGGGGTCTGGGGATCTGGAGAGAAGGGATATTTATTTTACGGGAGGTGGGGAGCACTGGTAATTAATTTAGGGGAGCAAGATAGTTTTGGGGGTTTAGGGATCTGCCCAAAACAAAAGTAAAAAAAGAAATTAAAAAAAACTCACCTTAAAGGAAAAGCCTCTATTTAGTTTGATTTTTTTTTTCAAAATATCTTTGGCTCACCCCAGACCCCTGTTTGTAAAATTGTAAATGTACTTACTTTCGTACAAACATGCTCATCTGGATTGGTATTTGCGAATAATTTTTGTTGTTGGTGATTTATTATCCTTAAAATTGTTGGTTTTTAGGTTGATAATATCGTACTTTTGAACACTCAGAATGCATCAGATCACACCATTTTTTCTGCGGGGGCATGCCCCCGGACCCCCCTAGCGCGAGTGTAAATCCACACCCTTATAAGGCTACGTACGCGTCTGGAATAGATTTCTCTCTCTAGTTAATTAACTGAATTTTATTCAAGCTATTCATTTGATATCTTCAGGCACAAGAGGACTGCTTGATTGTATCAATCAGCACATAGACATTCTTGAAAGTTTCAAGCACTGTACCTTTTATGGACCATCAGCTAAGAGAGATAGTGCCGCTTATCCACAACGGAATGAGAGCAGACTGTCTGCTCCCTCGTCCAACAACCATCATGGAAGAGGGGTCCAACACCATAATAATTCAGAGAGATGTTTTAAATGTGGATTGACAAACCATAAAACTTACCAGTTTTGCCACAAAACAGTTACAATGTTATAGTTGCAAGTTTTATGGTCATAAAGATTCAGTGTGTTGGAATTTTTAGGACAGTGGCAAATATGCCCTTGATTTTGATAAACACCCTATATTTCTGTCAGAAAATAGATACTATTCTCTATCAGATATATGTGGTGCTTGTAATTGTATTAGCTGTGAATGTAATGATTTAGACTCAAATGTACCTTCGGAAATATTTTCCTTTTATCAAAATGATACTTCATTTTCAGAAACAGTCAATGACTACATATATGATTTATTTACACTTTTGATCAAAGTTTTGAAACTAATATTCAATACACAAATCTTACCTTTGATAACAATGTGCATGAACATACTACTGAAAACATTGTGCATGCCTCTACTTGTTCATCCATGAGTGCCCAAAGCATGCTGAGTTTAGGTTTAGGTAAAATATGTTTTAAAATGGGTCACTTAAATGTTCAGGGAATTCGGAATAGAATTAAACAAATTGATTTACTGCTAAATACCTCTGGAAATGACACTCAATTATTTGGACTAAGTGAGAGCAAATTAAATGACTCCCACTCTTCTAAATTTTTTAATATCAAAGACTTTCAACTTTTTCGGAAAGACAGAGTTATTCTTGCTGATAGACCTGAACAAGGGGAGGAATTATTGCTTATGTGAAAGATGAAATCAAGCGTGAGTAGAGATTAGATTTAGAATGTGAGAACATCGAATGTATTTGGTTAAGCCCCGGTCACATGAGGGCTTACGACCATGTTTCGACCTGTGTAAGACCAGTCACGTGGTACAATCGCAAGTAGATTTCATACGAGCGCGCGACAGGTCTTAGTGATTGGGGATAGCAATATTAACAGAGGTTTTTGAGCATTTTCATGAAGCTGGTTCTGCAGTAGATGGTAGCAGCAGATGTATATATGTCTTTAAAAGCTTTTTGGTGCTTTCACAAGGAGACCGGATGAAAATGCAAAAATAACGCACATGACTGTCGCACGTTAATGATCGGGAGTGATCGTGCGAGCAAAAAGCATGAAAATGGGCGGGGTGGAGAGTTTTGAACATGTCCAAAAACCTGCGACCGCGATCCAAGATCACAGGTAGTCTCTAAACAGTGCTTATAAGGTCCTGCGACGGGTATACGACCAGTCATAGATCTCTGCGATTGGCAAATGTATATACAAATGTATGATAGTAGACTGGTATCAGACCAGTAAATAAAGCAATATCAAAAATATGCACACAACTATGTTAATCTGCACTACGACTGTACCAATATCTTCAAAAATGTCTGATATACTTTATTGTAGACAATGGGGCAGTAATAAAGTACCAAATATTTTATGTGTTTAGTAGTTAGAAGTCTTGGACACGTGGTCTGAAACCAGGCGTATATGATGGTAGTGTTCCATGACATATGGTGTATGTGCTGCGTGTACAAACGCAATGTTCAACATCACATTGATCCTGTCGTACTAAAAGCAGCTAGGAAAGAGATTTTGGTATTTCACATTCGTGAGCAGCTAAGGCTCAGACAAGCCTGCACTTTTGAGACAGAAACGTCGGGTCAGGTCTCGATCCAAACTGTTTGACACTTAAACGTCTTTATTGTTGAAAGATTGTTTTAGAAACAGTTAATCTGAAAACACCTCGAGATAACAAAATGTCCTGAAAAACACATTTTTTCGTACCACGAAGGCAAACACCAAAGGCTTAGATCAGCCACCCCAGAGCTTTCGTGACTCAGCTTGAAGTATGAACGTAGCTGTAGAATCAGATCAAAACATAGATCATGCAGTCCCACTGGATAGTTGAGCACTGGGAGCATAGATCACAATAGTGCGGCTAGCAACCTATCACCTACTTTATGTAGGGAGTAGGTCAATAGGGGTCGAGGCCATCCTGCATTATCCTTGCATTCAAGCCATGTAATCTCATGCATAATCTCTTACGATACTTTGGTATAAAAATGTCTGAACTGAAAGAGAGCCAAAATCATATAGCTAGCCCCCAGAGTGGTTATGCTTTAAAAGTGCAAATTATTACTGAGACCACATGTTTAAATACAAGATTACAAAAATCAAGTATCAACTCAATAAAAATAAATCTTTACATGCTGGGTAAATTTGTATGACTTTTCAAAAGTGTCGCCTTCTGATTTGAGAAAAATAACAAAAAAATCAGGAATACCTCAGTCAGTATCAAACAGTTTGGATCAGGTCCGACGTGATTGTTGGGCTCGATCTTGATCAAAACTGTTTGCGAGAAACATCAAGCCTGATCTCGATCCAAAACTGTTTTTGGTTGACACTAGCAGATAAAGAGTTTCTTCATTTTTGCGACATTCTATTTGTTTTAACCCTGTATGCACTTAATGGATTCTTCCTCCTGATTAGGTGCATTAATTCTGGGATGATCCATTATATATATAGAGAGTTCACAGCTTATAGTTTCCAATTAAAATTGCATTTCTTTCTCTGAGGATCCCTTTTAGCAAACAGTTATGACCCTGATGAAATGCGTTATTTCGTCTAGGTATTCACTGTTTGCCATACGGTACGCATTTATGCGGCACCAGTATAATTGGTTCATTAATTATTTTTCGAGAAAAATTATAATTGTCTGCTCATATGATAACGGTGCTTAACCCATTTATGCCGAATGTATTTTCCCATCCTTATCAATTGGAGTCCATTTCGAATTTTAGGGTTGATGGGTGTTTTTTTTCAGTTTTATTCCAATTTTAAAGGAAACCTCTGTTAGCAAACAGTGGAGAATCTGATCAGACGCCGCGTTTTGTGGCGTCTGATCTGGTTTTGCACTGCTTGCCGATGTCCCACAAAAAGGACGCTAGGCTTATATGGATTAATATGTATCCCCCCAAATCGATCCTTTTATCTATTTTCATAATGTTTGTATGAGAGGAGTGAAGTCTCACATCCTTGCGATAAAGATTATAAATTCATGAGCTGGGTCACATGACCATTCTGATTATATCACAACCAATCACAGAATGCATTTTACCAAATAACATTAACGGTAGGTCGTAGATAAATCCTTAGGACTGGTCCTTAGAAATCGCGACAAGTCTTACATCTCCGAGATTCGTGACTAATCGCGCGATTCGGCAATCGCGCGATCTCGTGTGACCGAGGCATTAGAAACTTTCCCTAAAAATAGCAAACGTTTTTTTTGACTGGCAGTATGTATAGGCATCCGAATGAAACTGTTCAGTGGAATAAAATTTTTGACAATCAATTTGAGAAAATATTAGCATGTAGAAAGGAAATTTATTTGACGGGAAACTTAAATCGCTACTTACTGCAGGTCAATACAATGAAAACTTGGCTTGAATATATGGAATCATTTGGTCTTGAACAAATTGCTATGTCTCCAACTAGAATTACAGATCATTCAGATACACTAATTGACCATATAAATTGTAATACTTTAAGTAATGTACTCTCAACAAAGGTGTCGATCTGAGGGATCAATGATCATTTCCCAGTTTTCATAACAAGAAAACTGAATTCATCTTCAGTACTTAAAAAGTCTCACCATTCAATTTCATATAGATCTTTCAAAAATTTCAATGAAACTGAATTCATTAATGATTGTCTTCAACGCCTTATAGTGGGGTTGATATGTGAAAAAATCGCTCATTTTATGATAAAAGCATGAAACTTGGTTCATGGCCAGATTAGTAATAAGAAATTTTTTGAGGGTCAGTGCCACGCCAGAAATGCACCTTGACGGTCGCCATCTTGAATTTCAAAATGGCGGCCTGTTTTCATGTAAAGCCTGTTAAGCTAGATATCATTTTGCAATAAACGTTTCTTAAAAGCTAGGGGAAATGTCTATTGTAACAATAAATCATTTGTAATTATCTGAAATCACATGTAGATGGGCACATTATCCAAGATGGTGGCCATTTAATAAGATGACCGCCATTTTTATATGTACAATTAAGGTTTCTTTATGAAAAAATCATATAATGAACTTAAATTCAGATTATTGCAATAAATTCAAGTTTTTCCAAGCAAAGAACGGCTCAAAATGTGACCTTGTTATTTGTGAACAATTTATAAGAGAGCTTTGATACAATATGGCATCCATTATGCCTGCCAAAGAAGAAAGATTTTATTGCTGTTTTTTCCATACATAAATATATCTTTGAGATCTTTATGAGTGAAATTTGCTTTATGTTTTTGTTCTGACTTGTGTTTGCTATGTCTGTGCGCGTCTGTTTATATGTGCTTTGTGGTCACCTGCTGGGAAAGGGCTGACCTCTTGGCTCTCGTTTGTGGTGTCTTCTGTGAGTTTGTCACTTTCCCATTGGTATCCTGGGTCAGGTGTGGTACTTGATTGTATCGATTCCTGATCTTTGCACCTTTACTTACTTTAATTGCAATGAGTGTTTGTTTCTTATATATATTATGTAATTTTGAAATTTTCTTAACTGTGAATTCAAGCATGGCATCCAAGATAGCCACCGAAATGGAAATCCTATTTATTGGTGATATTTTGCATTTTGTTTCTAAAAATCACCATACTTTTGCTATTAGGCATTTTCGACATCACTTAGGATGTATAATGCTAGTAAACTGTTCATAATTAAGAACTTACTGAATATATACACTAAAACAATGAATGCATGTTAAGTACTTCCTGCCTTGAGTCAAAGGCAGTAGATGTTAATTGATCAGAAAGTTAAGAAGTTTACGGAGCTTGTACCATGTACATTTGCAGTGTATGACTGCATGCAGCTCGAGGATGTCTCTATGGTTACAGAAATCCTATCTCAAGTTTTTATCAGGTGCTGTCGCTTCCGTCACTTTTCTTCCATCATTAAGAAGTGTGGTGCCACTGGCATTTGGTACACCTGAGCTCAAGGGACCACTTTATATGACTTCATATCTTATGTTCACATGTACACTCCTCTCCTTCCAATACTTCCATGCATCCGACCTCACCAGCGGTTTCTCCATGGACTCAGCCTTAATCACCAGATCATCTTTGTACAACAGCAATTATTGGCAGTCTGTTCTGAATTCCATGAATAGAGCCTCTTACATAACAATTAAGAGCAGTGGAATCAAAGCAGAGCGCTGATGACACCCAAACTCAACGCTGCGACAATTGCCAATTATTGTCCTGTTTTTCATGCCCTTGATCATGCAATGCATCAGTCGCACCAGCTACTCGTTGATTTAAAAGCATGCATATTACCTACCTGCTGTACTTCTCTATGTAGATGAAAGCGATGTAGAATGGCATGTTAGAAGTCAGGTGCAACTTCTGTAGCTGTCTAAAAATGAAGATCACAACTGTAGTGCCAACATGGCCTGATATAACTCTGCACTGCATCTCGTCAGTCTCATCTCTGCCTGATATGTCTCTCCAATTTGCACCAAAACACCCTTATTAGTTGCTAAATTACGTTCAAGCCTCTGTTCAGAGCATCCCCTTTGCCTATGCACATACTGTCAATTTTTCTCTCCTACTAGTTAGTTGTCCTATCTCTCGAGATTATGTTGCCAATGAGGTCAAATATCTTTACTGTGCCAGTTTCCCAAATGCATGTAGAATAAAGCATCTCGATGACAACTGATGATAATATGTCTGCTTTGTCAGAACACATCCTGCTAATTGCTTTTCTGATAACTCCTGTCATGATAAGCTGGCTAGGCCTCAACTGGGCTTTCCTCTGGCATGCATTCTACATTCCAAAGAGTTCGAATTTGAGTAAATTCATAAAAATGCTCTGTCCACGCTTCCTTCTATACTTCTTCGCCTAGCGACTGTTGGCCTGCGTCATTCTGGACATGTTGTTCCCATTTTGGCGTGTATGCTACGTAAAATCAAAGCAATGATCAGGAACTAGCATAATCAGAGCTTACATTTTTCCTACAAAAGCAAAATGGGGAAATCTAAATATTCAGATAGACAGTATACAGTGGTCATGTATAGCTCTCCCCCAGAAGGTAGTCACTAACCAGATTCATTCACATACATGTATTTGATATTTGTATATACTTTTATATACACTGTATATAAAAGTATATACAAATAACATTTACACCAATAATAATTAATGAGAACCACAACAGCACTACTGCCTTGGAATATTTTTTCTAACTTGTCAATGAATAACCACAGTAAACAATAAATCAAGAAAAACACAAATTGATGCAGCAAGGGGAATGATTCGACAGAATATGCGGTCTAGGGCACCTAGCTGAAGATCCCTGGGCTGTAAAAGAACATCACTCTAAATACAGAGTGAAATAACACCTTTATTTTAACCCCTACATACCTAAATAGACAAAAGAGCTTTGGTTTCCACTCGTAACTAGACTGAATAGGTTTTTGGACTGGGCTATCATGGAGTCAAATGCCCGACTCACTAGCGTGCAATTAGTGAGGGAAGCTTTGGCTAGAAACTAAGATGTCTGCAACATTATATATTGGCTTGACTTCAGAAAAATATAAGTAATAATTAGTTTCAAGTAGAATTTGACAGTGCCAGCTACATTATCAACACAACATAATAAGGTTGACTGCAGCAAATGCATCATTTGTCAAGATCAAGTCGAAAAGTTGATGTTGTGTTTGAAAACAGAGGATTGTGGTCTAAATACAATTTTTGAAAATCGCATACAGGTTAAGCGGGCGTATAGCCTTTTTAAGCCTATGGTAGCTTGTTGAGAATGAGAAAGGTCAGAAAGAAACTTTAATATCTCAATTACAGATTTTAGAGGATTTTCCACTAGAATCTGACGTAAACAATATTTTATGCAATGACAATTCTACAAAGGACTTTAAGTTTGCTATAGATACAAAAATTATTTGCATCTCATTTTGATTATATGCATTTTATACTTGTATAGAACACAGCTTATAGGAATATCTGTATAGGCGTCTAAGAAATAAAAAGCACTATCGTAACTTCAAACAACCTCAAAATATTTTCCATCTGAAAATAAAAATACATTACTTTTTTCTAAAACTAAATGCAAAGCTATCTTGAATACCATGTGATAATAAGATAAAATAAAAAAAACAAAACAAAAAAAAAAACAAAAAAAACAAAAACAATTGATATGTTCGTCCCTTAATTGTGTGAACTATTTCGACTTAATTGCATTAGAATTTCTCATGAAAATTCATAATTGGTCAAGTTGGTATAACACCACTGTTGAGGATGTAAAATGTGACAGTCAACTTGAGTCTATCAGTCTATGTACTAAATGTTTTTTTTTCTAAGCCCGAATGACAATTTTTGAGACATATTAGTATGACAGATTGACTGCAAAATAAGTGAAAATAAATGAAGACAACATATTGGCTTGCAAATGTATGAGCTTAAAATGATTCATTTTAAATAGACTACAATTTTCTAAAGAAATAGTGTGACCATATAACATTTCCACTTTGACAGCCATCTTGGATGGCATGTTGGATGCTCTCCTTTTTATTCAAAGCAATTAAATAAAATTATTCTTGAAACTCATTTGCATAAATTCAAACTACCTTCTCCCAATTCCAAATGAAAGCAGATATCATGTTATGATTTGTACATTGGTAGCAATCTTTAATACCATGTTGTAATAATAAGCAACAATAAAGCCATGCTGATAAGTAAGTAACTTGTTTAATGGGGCTATTTCTACTTGCTAAAAGTAATTTGAACAAAATTTATAATTTTGTCAAGTTCTAATATACAACTGCACTTTTTAGATACAAAAGTGGCGGCCATTTTTAAAATGCAGCCTCAATCTTGACTTTTTTTTAAATTGAAAGGTGATTTTAAGGTCTTTTAATATGACTGATGGCTATTTAAGTAAAATCAACTGAAGAAAACATTATGTTGGCAAATAAATAATGAATTTACTATGAATAAGTTGAAAAAGGCGGCCATTTTGGAAAAAAAACAAGATAACGGCCATTAGAGGAAATTTTCGGCGTGGCACTGACCCCTAATTTATTTTGTATTGTTATCAACAAGCCATGTACCAAGTTTCATGCTTTTATCATAAAATGCATGATTCTTCTCAAAACAGTTACATATCCACCCCACTATTAGGAGTTATCAAAATATTTGATGATACAAATGATATTGTTGAAAGCTGGTCATCTTTATTTTTAGTCACTATTGATAAGCATTTACCTTTCAACAGTATCGTGTTAAACGTGATCATACGAAATGGCTTAATGGAGAAATAATAGATGCAATAAAAACCAGAAACAGGTACAAGTCTAAAAATGATAATGAGCAGTACAGAATTTGACGCTTGACGCAATAAGGTATGTTTCCTGATAAAACAATCTAAATACATTAGTATTCTGAAATTTTAAATGAAAATGCTAACAATCCTGCCAGTGTATTGAAATTATTTAAAGAAATTTGGGGACAGGTGTGGGATATTTTCATTGAAAGTGACAATGATGGTATCAAAAATCCACTAGAAATTGCAGATCAATTCAAAATATTTTTGTTTCAGTAGCATCAAAAATCAAAGAACCCCCTTTGGCATCTAACTTTGATAAACTAAAAGAGTTCTGTGATAAGAAAATCCCTGCAAATACTTACTTTCCAATGAAAGTAAGGGTGCAAGGATCAGGAATCGATACAATCAAGTACCTCACCTGACCCAGGATACCAACATGAAAGTAACAAACTCACAGTAAGACACCACAAATGAGAGCCAAGAGGTCAGCTCTTTCCCAGCACGAGACCACAAGGCACATATAAACAGACGCGCACAAATGCATAGCGAACACAAGACAGAAAAAACATAAACGATCCACAAAAGAATTACAGCCTAGAAACGGTCATTATACCATGTATCTCACCATGTATTTCACAAGAAAAAGTAGAAAAATATCTTATAACATTGATATTACCAAAGCTACTGGCTCTGATAATATTGGCACCAGGTTACGTAAGCTAGCAGCTCCATTTATTTCTGACAGTTTATTGTTTATTTGCAATCAAAGCATACTTGACTCAACTTTTCCAGATAAGTGGAAAGAAGGGAAAGTAAGACCCTTATATAAAAATGTTCCCAAGGATGACTCTAATAATTATAGGTCCATTTCAATTTTGTCTGTCATATCAAAAATGCTAGAAAAACATGTGCATGACTCCTTAATGACTTATTTGACCTATCATAAATTGCATCATTCAACTCAATCAGGTTTCAGACCCAATAATTCCTGTAAAACAGCATTGCTTCAGATGATCAACAAATTCCTAAAAGCTATAAATTACAGTCAGATAATTGGTTTGGTCATGGTTGATTTTAGGAAAGCCTTTGATTTGGTAGATCATACACCTTTGCTTAAAAAGCTAAAACACTATACACTTTCAGATAAAACAACCAATTGGTTTTCTTCTTTTTTGTTGGACAGGAAACAGAAAGTCGTCATAAATAATATTGAATCAAGAACTGAGAATGTTTTTTTTGGTGTGCCCCAATGGTCAATCTTGGGTCCATTGTTATTTTTAATGTTTATAGATGATCAACCATTATACTAATAATGTCTCTGTAAGGATCTTTATGCGGACAACAACACGTTATATTAGATTGGTGAAACTCACGATTATATTAAGCAAAACTTGCAGATGGCTTTACAAAATCTTTCTGAATGGTGTAAGCTCAATGGAATGTTATTAAACACGGATAAAACCAAGACAATGTTAATTACTACCTCTCAAAAACGTCCTCATCTTCATAATGACATTTTGCTTTTAACTTACAACAATGATGCCTTAAACTCAGTTGAAAATGAGAAAGTTCTTGGTGTTCGCATTGATAACAATGTAACCTGGTCTATTCATATTAATTTTATTGCTAAGCAAACGGCTATTATCAAAATTGAAGGACTATTTACCCATCAAACACAGAGTACCATTTTACAAAGCATATATTCAACCCCACATTGACTATTGTTCTACAATATGGGGAGGCACATCTCAGTATAATCTAAGCAGAATTTATAGGTTACAAAAAAGAGCTTTTAAAATCATTGTAAGTTATCAATATGATAACACTGCCAACAGTACGGATGAGCTTAAAATTTTAAACATATATGAACGTATTTTCCTCAGGAAGGCTAAATTTATGTTTAAAGTTTCTAAATCTGTCCTATCCTCATATTATGTAAATTAAATGTTCTCTTTTTATCTTTTAATGAAACGCTTCAGTCTCTAGGGTCAACAGGTGCATTGGATTTATATACTCCAAGGCCACAAAAGAAATTTTCAAACAAAGCTTCATTTATTCAGGTCCAGTCATTTGGAACAATTCACCAGACTGTTTTATTTATCTAGAAACTGTTGATTATTTTTATAGACATTGTATTAAGTGGATGAAATCTAGTCTATCTTTAAATCTTTGAAACTGATGCACATATCCATATGAACATAGTTTTGAGTGTAAAATTGTGAATATGTCTTGTTCCCCAGTTTTATTATTTAGTTTGGTGATCAAAAGAACCGTCTTATTGAGACGCTTCTTTTGAGAACATGAGTTTAGGTGAAAATTGGTATTACAAAGCACTTCTTTCATATATCATATTTATGTAAAAAAGTGTGCCTGTGTGTGTGTAGGTTTGAAAGTGTCCATGATGCTTGCATTAGTTTGAATACATGTAAATCATCTTTGTATTTTATACTTGTATTAGTTTTTGTTGGTAGTTTATAGAAGGCCTCATGGAAGATTGGTTTCTTTTTTTTCTTACCCTCTGAAAATAAAGACTATTATTATTATTATTATTATTATTATTACTATTACCGTGTTCTCTTAACCCTTTTCTTTGTTTCATCATAGTGTGTTAATTTGATTAGATTGTTTCTCTGTGATTATGAATTGCATTGGTTCAGAAGCCTCCTTGCGAGCTTAACAATTTTTGTGTTTAAACTACAACATAATATAGGGCAAAGATTTGGCGCCATTTGAATGCATTCATAAGCCACATTGGTGGCTTAGGCTGCTGTCCGTTCTAAGGCGATGGTTCTGTTGTTGTTGATTCGTTGTTATATGTACCTCACACTGTTTGTAGGGGTCTGTGTTGATCTGTTTTGTTATGCTTTTCTCTGTGTCTTTTCTACTGACGAGGAAGGGAGAGCTTGTTGCTTTGCTTTAATTGTCTTCCTTCTGTCTTGTTACTGTTGTTGTTCTGTAGCTCTTCCTCCCTGTGCCATGAGTTGGTCTGTAGTGTGTGATTGTAGTATTTCCTGACCATACTCACTTACTTTATGTTACAATTGGCACAGGATTTACTCGGATCGAGACATACCAGTCTGCTTTGAGGCTATACTCTACTCTAGTCATTGGAAATTCAGATTAAAACTATAGTTCAACGGTCTTGCTAAAGCATCTTGAAGAAAGTTATTTTTCAGCATCGTAAAATATTAGTGTTCCTTTTTACAATTACCTTAAAAATGGTATGGGGTTCAAACAATTTTGATTTAACATGCATCATGTGCATAAAATTACTTCTTACACAAGTTAGTCTTATCAAGACTTCTATCTGCCTCTGAACATGCATTGTCGATTACAAATGGCATAGTTTCAACTAAAATTTATGATGAACGGGATGATTTTAATTTTATAACAGTTAATTTTCAATTTCTTGATGGAGATGTTCCTCGCTCCCTTTCCTATGGTGTATACATTTCGCATCATATTCGTTCTGCTAGAGTATGTTCTAATGTTGACTTCAACAACAGGAACGAATTTTTTTACTTCTAAGGTACCAAAACAAGGTTATTGTTACCTTAACTTCGAAACCGTTTTCTAAATTTTATAACCAACACTCAAGTTGATTGTTAAATACAATATTTGCTTACATACTCTTCTGTAACAAGGCATATTAGAACCTGTATTTTATGGCGATTTAGTTTATAGGTTTAAAAGAATTGTTGGAAAGCCTAATTTTTAGTGATCAATTAAAAAAATATTATTTACGTTATAAAAGAGTGGAATACAACATGGATATCATGCGACAGTCGGCATGCCTGATTGTGAACCCAATTACGGTTTATAGCTATGTTTTCCTCTTTAATTGCTCGATAGAGCGTCAGACCTCAGACTCAATGACGGCCCTGACGTAGAGCTTTAATTTGTTGGTTGGTGCCTGATGCTTGTCGTTGGCTGGACCCACCGTAACTCAACTTGAGGTTTTCTTTAGCTCTGATTCTTTACCCTTGTCGATGATGTCTGCCTAGCGGATTTGGACAAGTATCCTCATTGAAGTTGAAGTTGAAGACTATTTGTGAGTCATGGGCCCTTTTCTTTTGTTTCATCATAGTTTTATAATTTGATTCTATTGTTTCTCTGTGATGATACATTGCAAAGTTAGCAAGCTTCCATGAGAGCTAACAATTTTGTGTTTTAACTGCACCAGAATTTAGGGCGAAGAGTTGGCGCCGGTAAAATTCATTGAAGCCCCCCCCCCCCCCTGGTAGCTTAGGCTGCTGTTCGTTCTAAGGCGGTGCTTCTGTTGTTGTTGATCTATTGTTTAATGTGTGAAGGTTCTGTATTTGTCTTAGGTTTGGTATGCATTAATTTGTGTCCATTCTAGTTTTGCAATCATCTTGAAGAGTAAGAGAGAGCTGGTTGCTTTGCTTTTATTGTCTTAGGGATGTCTTGTTACTGTAAATGTTCTGCGGCTCTTCCTCACGGTGCCGTGGGTTGGTCTGCAGTTTGTGATTTTGGTATTTCCTGATCATACTCACTTACTTTTTTATACTGTATCGGATGATGGTCACAACTGATGCATAATCCAAATATACCTTTGTCACAACTTCTGAATGACCATGTTACAACAGCTGCTTGATCCAGGTACAACTGTTGCAGGACTGCAGACCATGTAACTTTATTATATTATCCCTACACACAGGGTAGACGGCGACTATCTTTAGCTGATTTTGAAACAAAACTCTGTGTATGATCGCCAAAAAACTAGTGATCGATAATGTTATTTTTTCGTTCTACGATCGTCGTATTGTTGATCCAAAATTGCTTTATTGCTTTTTGGCAATCAAAAGCATGATTGTGATATAAAACAATGCATTCGCGATCGCAGCCTACCTGGTGTGAGTTTGCCACTATGCTTACATGTACAAACAAATGAGACACGGCATGGGATTTCCAACAATGTGGTATGTTCGACCAGCAAAGGCTCAGACCAGCCTGCGCATACGCGCAGTCTGATCAGAGCCTTTTCTAGTCGCTTGAATATTCAATGACACTTAGGCCACTGACCGACCATCATTTTGAGTTTCTAAGCTTAAAAGGAGGCTGCACAGGCTTGTCGGAGTCTACACTTGTCAAAATGCAACATTGTTGGAAATCTCATGTCACGGCTCTAATTTGAATGAGGTCCTTCCAAGTGGAGGTTGTGGTGTGGTGTGGTGTGGTGAGTAACTCAGAATGTTATTTCAGGAGAACAAGGAGTTGATTTGATCAAGAAAAGAGGACTAAGGCTGTATAAACTGGTAGATCTGAGCACCCATAAACTGTGAGTAGCTACTCTAAGAAATAAATATCACAATGTGTCATCTGAAAGTTTTCATTTTCACCCCAAAGAAGAAACCAATCATATTAACTACTTCCATAATGATACTCTATCCTGAAGGACCTATTCTGTGAATAAGATTCAAAGAATCTTGTCAAAATCAAACTGGCAAAATGACTGTGGTCCAATACAGGTATTTACAGTTGCTTTTTTACTGAGCCTTTTTGGAATAGAACTGCCATTTCAACAAGACAAACTTTTTTCCCCATTTTCGCCTTTGCAAGATAAGCTGTCTATCATATGACGTCGCGTCTGGGACTGAAATAACGCCATGCATTAAAATCGATTAACAACTAGTGGTTTACAGATATTCAAGTAACATCCATAACAACGTTGATTATGACAGTCTTCCTTTTTTACGCCAGAAACGAGATTTCAAAGTAATCTTAATGTCATATGATAAATAGAATCTAACATTTATGCTCTTTTAATGGAATTTATTAATCTCTTTGCGAAAAAGCGATAAATGCTTTGCAAGCCTTGCATTTTATCACTTTTCCTCAACTTGTTTAATAAATTAAATTAAAAATGAGCACTTATGAAAGATCCTCTATATCTTAAATGATTAAAGGCAGCTTTCTTACATGGATGGAGTGAAGTATTCATTTTTTTCTCCAAAAAGAGCTTTAAGATAACCAAGATATTGCGCCTAAGTAGTTCACTGACTATTAGAAAATATACTAGCCAAAAGTTGTAACCGGCCACTTGCATTTTATTAATTTTCTTCAAAACATGAAATGCTGTGACTAGCCATTTTGTGTCTCCAAATAGCAAGACGTGCCATTGTCCCTAGACAGTTAAGATATTGACAAAATGTTAAACTGTACATGCAGGATGCCAATTTGAATAGTGGTACCCCCATTTTCAAAATTCGCATTTTGGCACAATTTGCGAGTCATGACTTTTTGAAATAACCCCCTTTCACATGCAAAACGTTTTCATTTCAAAAGCCAAACTCATCTTCAACACTTAAATGTTGAAATGAACACTCCATCTACGTGGGACTCGTTGCTATTGGCCAATATGTCAAAAATTACCCCACCATCTAATGCAAATTCTTGTGAATTTTGAAATTAAGGGTACACGTATTCGGCAAAGCCTCACGGATACAATTTAATGAATTTTGCTTAGCCGTTTTCTGGTATCATTTACTGATAGGCTGACCTATTCGGTAATGCAAGTAAAATTGATATAGCACTTACAACTTTTCAGAAAATCGGTAAAAACACACGTGGCCGATTAGAACTTTTGACTAGTATATTAGCATCACTTTGCTAACATCACTGAAAGTTAATGACGCCACAAAACTTGTGTAACACAGACACTGGTTTAGAAGAGCCTGTCCATGTAGGATATAGAAATCTCACCTTAGACAATCCTTGTCCTTGGGTTAAAATTCTGACCCCTCAGTTGAGATATCTCTAATCTGCATGGGCACTCATGGTAGATTGCTAATATCTTCTATACTGATACCGCATTCTGAGATCTAGGTTGTCTGGGGTGTATTCAATATGACATTAAGCCACATCATAAAATAATCTGTTTACACCATTTTTGAACAATAAAGGGACAGATCCGCCTGTGCAACCTAGTCAGCAAAATAGAAATATAAATCTAGAAAGTAAAATAAGTTTACTAACAGATTTTCTGAAAGATAGCTTATCAAGAAAACAACCAAATCAAAAATATAGAATACTTTTATTAAACTAAAAAAGATAAGTATAAATCACCTATATACACAGTAATACTTCAGAAAGACTCATACCTCACATAAAAATAATCAAATGTACACTTAACAAATCTACCAACGCTACCATCAAATTATTTAACAAAATTGTTTGAACATATTGCATTATTTACTTTACAAGAGGAAAATTAAGTAGAGGATATTTACTTTTTTGAGGTGAATACCAAATATATTTCATCGAGTGCGGTGAAAAAATCAGTATTTTTCACGAGTGCGTAGCATGAGTGTAAATGCTGATATTTTCACCGCACGAGATGAAATATATTTGGTATTTGCCGAAAAAAGGTAAATTTTCTTTTTATTTTATACTCAACGGAAATACAGAAATCACAACCTTACTTTTTACTTTTTCGTTTCTCGTTCTATTTGACTTTTGCAGTGTGTTTATTGGGTATAACATTGGGTGTAAACGTAGTTTGCACCTATAAATGGCTTAGAATCAAATTTTAACGAATGAAACGCAAGAAATCAGCATTTAAAGAAAGCCTATTGAGTGTGCCTTAGGGTAGGAGTCTCGTGCAAACTGGCGCAACGCCTGGTCAAACAGTGACGTCATTATGTTTGATGTTGACGTCACAACATGCGTAGCGTTATTTTTGACAAATATACATCACTTAAAACCTTATGTTAAAAATCCCAGTCACAAAATTGCCAAAAATATAACAATCCACCATGAGTGTCCATGTAGGATAGAGATATCTTACCCAAGGGGTCGGATTTTAACCAGGGACGAGGCTTGCTGAGTCCCTGGTTAAATTCCGACCCAGAGGGTGAGATTTCTCTATCCTACACGGACAGGCTCATGATGGATTGTTTTTCTCCCACTTTTCGACGTTTTTTGTCCAAACATAAAAAGTCCAAAAAACGTGAAAAATTGAACTTTTTACTCGTTGAATTTACATTATTTCTGAGTTCACGAGTGTTTTTAGCGGGTATTAAAATGGGTGTAAACCTAGTTTGCACCTCGTTTTTGATTGGAAAACACGATTGAAGCATTAGTTAAGCTGCGAAATGCAAGATAAAACCCTGCATGTCTCCCTGTGCGATTAGCGTCACATTGCCATTATCGGCACGCGGTTCACGTTCGGTGACGTCATTAACGTTACATGACGTCAGTAAGTAACGCTTACCCTTGCTTGGTGCCTTTTAGTTACCTAGGCACAATTTATTGGTCCTTGGAATATCCTTATTCGGAATAATATAATATTTTACTCTGCGCATGTAAGAAAGCAGTCACGTGGTCATGTAAGATAAATAAAATCCATCATTGGTGTTCAATGGGGACAGAAAAATCCCAATCCGAGGGCCCACCGTTCCAGTGGGAAACGAGGCTTGCCGAGTTTCCCACTGAACGGTGGACCCGAGGGTTGGGATTTTTCTGGAACCACTAAACACCAATGATCGAGTCTTTTTCTCATATACCACGACCGTACGGTACAGTACTGTGTAATATTTGTTGGTGACGTCACTGAGATCGATGTTTACAGTCAATGACGCGCGCTGTACAATTCAACTTGAAATAGCGAATAAACAGCGCATTGAACAATGAACAAATGGTTATTTCATCAAAATGGATACACAAGAACTAGCTTATCAGCCACAGTAACTCGAGTAAGTAATTTTGTTGAGGAAAATGTGTGTGTGTGGTGTGTTTTTACATCGGTGGATTCAGTCACTCAATGCCCAACACATCAGGCTAAATATGTCAATCGCAATGCACTCAGCATGTTCAAAGCATTGAATAAAGGTTGTAAGTAAAAATGCGCCGTTTTTGTTTTAAACCAAGTTGAACGTCGACTTAAATCGCTGAAAATTCAACATACTAGATTTTTTTCCTGACTGACAAAAATTCAACTTTCGTTTTCGAAGGAATACAGGCATGCGCCAAAAATGTTATCTCACATTAGCAACCGGCCGCGTGTGGCTTATCTCGTATTAGTTACGCTTATCTCACATGGGTAGCGATGTGGGACAGATTTTTCCGACAGCGAGCTTACATAGGGATCACTCGATCTCGTATGCTTTGGTATGTGAGAAAAAAATTTCTTACATGAGCTGACATCCTATCTTACATGGGCAAAGGTGGGAGAAAGCCTTGTTTTGCTACAGTTCTATTCTATTCTACATTGAAAATATAAATCGTATCAGTCACTAGTGAAAATATAGGATATTTTTTCACTGTAGAAAAATACCAATTTTACTCACATTTGATATGCATTGAATTCACTGCTTGTGATAAAATAAATAGTTTTATCATATGACGTCGCGCCTGGGAGTAAAATAACGTCATGCAATAAAATCGATAAACCAATAGTGGTTTACAGATTTTCGGGAAACGTTATGACGTCCATGATAACGGTGCACACATTATGACAAAATCTTATCTTTTTAAGCCAGGAATGGGATTTCTGAGTTATCTCAATGTCATATAATATTCGTGCTCCTGTATTATTGAATTTATTAAGCTCGTTGCGAAAAAGAGATAAAATCCTCGGCAAGCCTCGCATTTCATCTCTTTCCTCAACTCGTGTAATAAATTCAATAAAACATGAGCACCAATGTAAGATCCTCTATATTTCATTAATAATGAAAGTTTAAAGGATCATTGACGGTTTGGGCCTTATACGCCTATTTTTCTGATTCCCAGAACGCTGCTTTAGAGCTTCTAGTGTGGTGCATGTAGTATCAGTGCAAGAGGTGAATCTAATGGCAAGAGCCAGCTAGCAAAATATTTTCAAAATTCCTACGCACTCGAGAGTTATGGCGGGTAGAAAGGGGAGGGGGTCTGAAATTTCATGAAAATAAAAAGTGCTTTAAAAAGTGATTTCTGCACGTTTTCTTGATTTATTTGGTAGACAAGGTGATATCTATTGAACATTCCATATGCAGAGTATTAACGAATCACGATAATTGATGAAATTGTTTTAAAAACAAAATTTGTTTTGTAATAAAATGATTTTGGGGAGATAGTTTAGAAGTTACCTGTACATTTTTGACTACATGTACCGTAAATAATACAAAACTGAAAGCTAAACAAAAGAAATAAATATTTTTGAAGGAATGAATGTGTCCCATTTAGCATTGGAAGTAAAACTGATTCTAACTAGATCCTTTGAATATTACTTTTGCTTTGTTTAAAGGGCATAGCATGTTGAATGTATTTAAAGTGTCCTAATATTTATGGTATACATGATGCATGTATATCCCTATATGAGACAATATATTGAACACTAAAGTATTTACCTGTTATAACTCTTTGCATGCCAGTGAATAATTTTGTCGTCTGCCAATAGCCTTTTGCAAACAGTTTGAATCCAGATGAAAACCAATAGAATGTCGGTCTTGATATGGATCCAATCTGTTTGACACTCTGATGGTGGTCCTGTGTGTTTTTTTTTTAAAAACTTAATTTTGAAGAAAGTCAGCAGACGAAAATAAAAACATGAACAATTCTCTAGCGTGCAAATAGATAAGTACAGGACGTTTGCAAAATAATGTGTCATTTAATAACAGTGAGATTTTTTCTTATGAAAAAATGCATAAAACCTTGCTAATTCTACTTTTTATCTTTAAGTACTTTATATTAAACTAGCACATAATACAAAGCGATTTAGGAGGTTGGTTCTAGAGAACTTCATTACTGTCATTAATTTCTTATTTGGTAGAAAGGGCATTTTGTGGGCTTAGGCCCTGGGTTTTTGGGCTGCTGAACATCTTTCCCCCCCGTGTGCCAGCAAGCCACTTCCATACAAAGAGTAAAATATGGTAACACATATGCAGGCAAAAGCTTTTGCTGGCACACGGGGGGGAATGATATTTTAAAAAATGTTTTCGGATTCCTATATATCTTAATGTAAAACTGATTGTTCTACCCCAAATTTTATACCTTTGAAGAGTTTAATATCGAAAACGGATTTCACAGCCATAAAGTACTCAGGTCAGGGTAGCTTCAAGGCAAATATAGGGACGATTGACAAACTTTTATTTTTACTGAAAACCATAGGCATTTACCCATAGCAAGTGTCAATGATCCTTTATCTGTTGAACAATGAATGAAATACAGAAAACTGTAACATACAATATCAGGTACAAATTAAGTCACATGAACATATAAAATGGCTACTGTTGATAATTGCAACGATGAAGAATACATAGAGGATACTCACATTTTTGGAATGAAAATGGCATTTATTTCATCGATTGAAGGAAAAAATTGCATATTCTCATGCACTTGGTTATGTAACGTGACGTCTGATTGGATAACGTCAAAAATTTGAGACAGTATATCCTGCGATATACTCCAGGAAATAGTTTGACATCATTAATTACGTCACATTTTCTTGGATGACGTGCGGCTTTATGCGGCTTTCAACGCTCCGATTCGAGTCAAAACTGCAGAAGTGCATTAGAATAGGGATAACCATATTCAAAATTTTCATTTGGGGAGGTATATCGTCAGATATACGTTCGGAAATCACGTTTTACGGCTCCGCTCGCGCGTCGCCGTAAAACTAAATTTCCGACCGTATATCCGACGATATATCTCCCCAAATGAAAATTTTGAATACAGTTATCCCCTAATTAAATGCATATTTCATAGGTGGCAAAGACACGAATGAAATATACTTTTTCTTGCTTCACAAGGTGAAATAATTGGCAAAAATTTGAATTTTTCTTTTATTATATACATTTTCAATGGCGACAGGTTTTTGCACTATATGACATCAACAAGATCGCGCATTACATCATGTTAATGATGACGTTACATAATGTGTCTGTCGGGCAAAACTGAATCCACAAGAGCAGTTATAGAGAAAGCGGAAATTTCAGCAAATCCCAGCAATTTTATCAGTAAAATTTTCCTTGCGCTCTGATTAAGAAAATGGATACCGTATTTTTGCCCACTAGTTAGAAAGTTGTAGGAGTTTGAAAATCTAAAGAGGGTTCAAGCAAGTCAATGGAGAAAGCAGAGAACGTCCAATTTCACCTGTGAAATGAAGTTTCACATGTGAAATACAACTTTTATATTTTCACATGTGAATTACAACTTGTTCAAATAAACATTATATTTAATCAATATTTTCCTGTATTTCATTAATTTGTATATATAATAAATTATCGAATTTTCTTTCATACACAATTAAATTTACTAAATATCTGAATATTTGAAAACTGTAAATGAATTTTACTATATGAAATACAGTAATTATTATTAATTATGAATGTATAGACATAACAGAATAAGCGTACAGTGACGTCACAAATTATAACTCATATTCGAACCTGTATTTTTTTCTGAGGGTTCGAATCCCTGAATTTTCCTTTTTTTCTTTTTTCTTTCCCCTTCAGTAGGCAGTTTAAACTACTTAGCGCTGTAACAAACAGTGGCGGATCCAGATGGGATTCAGGGGGTTGGGAACAGATTATTTCATTTTATAGGGATATTCAAGAAAAATGAGAGATCACCAGCAAATCGACCCTCTCCCTAATTTATCTGAATCCCATCTCTCTGAGTCGTGGATCCGCCTTTGAACAAAAAGGCTTATGTCGATATTTCTGGCTTTACAAGAAAACCATTGAAAGGTGAGTGTTTTAAAGATCCACGAGGGTTCTAGCAGATGTTAGTGTGTCAGAAAACCATGTTTGATCGTTATTATTGCGCAAAGTCATTTTGTCACTTGAAAACATTGGAAAAACGCTTCAAAAAGTTCATTTTTGTATTACTATAATGGCACGCAAAAGCACGAAGGATTCGTAGGTTTTTGAAAAAGCCTGTTTCAGAGCCTGTTTACGTCATCCTAACGTCACTGAATTACGTTCATTTCTATACACGCTACTGTTGATGGCGTCAATTTTTGTGACGGCCTAGAATGCGTATATGTAAAGTACAAAAGCTGTGCATCAACAGCACTTGAATTGCCTGATTAATACATGGGTTTTTGCCGGTTAAAACATGGCTGTTAATAGCGTGCAACACGGGTTTTTATGCTATAATTAAAGTTAAAATGAGTATTCATCTACATCCTCACAGTAAGTTGTGTATGCGAGCGACAAACGCTCTGGTGACTTTGCCTATTTCTGCAGGCCAACATGATCCTTTGATGCTCAGTATTGCGATTAAAATCAAAATCTCACTATGCTGGCATTATTTTATGAACTTTTTATAGCATATATACATATAATGAAATAAAATACTATTCGTAAAAAAAAGATTTTAAAATATAGAAATTGAAAAAATAAAATATTAAAAAGTATGAAGAAAAAATAACAAAATAAGAAAATATCTAGAATAAGAAAATACACAATGGAAACAAATAAAAAAAAACAGAGCATATCAATTAAGCCTATAAAATGCTAAACAATGGGATTCCAACTCGTAACTTTTTACACGGATAACGTGATATTATTTCAGTTGCCTCTCTAACTACTGAGCCACAGAGGCTGTACATGCCATGATCGTTATTTATAGCTAAATCCGTACAATCGTTTAACCTGCAGTGTTTTTTTTCTGAATGAACATGAATGAATAACGGTATTGTGCTACTACACCTGTTTTCTATTGGACTCTATTCATGACGGACTATACTCTAACTGTGTGATACCTATAGTAGGATTCAAATAAAATTAAAAGCATGTTTGTTGTGTTTTGTTTTTAGTATATACAGAATATTGAATGACTTTTATTGTCAATTTCTGCGACTTTAGCAATTTTACCTCTAATGATCAAACTGCTATATCTGAAAATATTACTGCCTGTTCTACTGAAAATCAGAGCACGTTGTAAAAAGCAAGTTGCAAGCTTTCAAAGAAATTCTACCAGTCAGTTTTGAGATGTATCCTAAATATCAATGGTAGCATCAAGAGATTTGTTTTTCATGCCAAAAATGCGACTGTATTATTGAATTTATGAAACTCATTGCCAAATAGTGATAAAATACTCGGCAAATATGGCATTTTATCTCATATCCCCAACTCATTTAACAAATTTAATAAAACATAAGCACTCATGTAAGATCCTCTATTTAATATACTAAAGGACTTTAAAAACGCATCACCCAGATCAAATCCTTTATTTCACAAACCCTGAGAATGTCAGCGAGATAATTGTTATTGCACATCATAGTCTGACTACCTTGTAGTGTGTCTTAGAAAATTCATGGTTGTAAATTTACTTTAAGGTATTGAAAAAGTATCCATTTTAAGACAGGGGTGGTCGGTTTTGATGGACACAAATTCAGCTGCAAGTTAACCCGCGTTAGTTTTGATTCCTGACTAAACAGATTTGCGTCCTTTGCTTCTTTGACGATTGCACATTCATCATAGAACGATTAGAAATGAATTGACACTTTGGTATGCTCAAAATTACACACCTTTGAAAATACGGACATACCCCACCCATCCTGAATACTATAGTCTAGTAATAAAATTCAACGTCTTTGGCCTTTCAAAGTTTCGATTTTTTACGTCCGGTTTATTGTAAGAGGCTTAGGGCATACACAAATGACAGATTATGCATAAGTTACGCTTGTATCACGTGTCTTTTTGTATTGTGCAAGTGACGTTAAAGTGATCTTTTAAGACATTCTCGATCACATGACAGCAGATCTCCTGCCATGATTTACATCAAAACGTCTTTCCCATATGGCTGCCAGTGTATGTAGTCAATATCAGTAATGAAAACGTGCATAAAGGTAACTTATGGAGATGTTTCTAAAAATGAGCTATAAATTGATGTTCCAATTTGACGTTTTTTTTCGAAATATAAAAGTTATCAATTACTTTTAATTAGAAAAAGTCTATAAACTCTTTTGGTGGTATGTTATCATACACGTCACAGTTTAAACATAAAACTAATCAAAAAGCTTCATTTAACTGTGCAGAAAGGTGCTGGATGCTGTATGTACCTATGTGACGTCATCAGCAGCGTCGCGTGACAGTGCAGTCAAATTAATGACTGATTCATACCATTTCTGGGTTGCACATTAGAAAATGCGAGTAACTTTTCAATCGCATGTACGGTTTGCAAGAAAAGTGCAAAAATATGTTGACGCGTTTTCAAAGTCCTCTAGTATATGAGTCACATAATACGCAAAAAGACCCAACAGAATGCTTGCATGAAACTGATTACACATTAACGATTATATATGACTATCGCATATCGCACAACTGTATAGTATCAAGTGGATATTCAAATAATTGGAATAAATATAACATTTATTTCATAGGTAGGAGAGGTATATTTTATGGTTGGGAAACCCATGAATGAAGTATACCTTGTTTGCACCATGAGTGGAACAGTCATACTCTTTCCAAAAAAATCTCTTTTCTTCTTATTATAGATTGTATACAGTTTTGAATCGTAACATATTTTTTTGCACTATGGTGCCATACATTAGGGCACATGAAGTCGTATTTATGATGAAGTTGCATAGTGTGTCTAAAACTCCAAAACTAAAATCACAGGCGTTGGAATAAAGAATTGTAGTATCCTGTATAATAACAGTGGAACCAGTCAACGTCTTTATGACGTTGGGTTAATTACGTTGGTTGCTAGACAACGTTACTTGTCTGTTACACTTATACTGTATTACATGTATTAAACATAATGTCCAATTAGACTCAAGTTATTTCATTGGCGACGAGGTAAAAGGAAAAAGAGGGGTGCTAGAATGTTGGCTGAGATATACTACAAGAATAGATTTTATAAAGGCAGAGTTCCAGATGCAGAGGAATTGAGAAGATAGAGAAAGATTATGAAGAAGACAGGACAGTTAAGAGATAGATAAGTACATGTAGCTATGTCAGATTAGAGACAGAAACAAGCAAAAGGAGATTTGATTGCAATATATTGTCATTATACAAGTGAAAATGAGCAGCGCTGATAGAATAAGGATTGTTAGCCAATCCAGAGATTTGAACATTTCACCTTTTCGGGAAGCAGAACAAAAGCATTCGAGAGGAAAACACTGGACAGAATGGGTTGGAGATATAGAGAGAAAATTCAGATATTTCAAGATACATGATCCATTTGACAAAAAGGATGCTCTGATAATATATGGAGGGAGAGAAATAGCAAGACTAGAGAAAGCTTTGCCTGATCCATGCGGCAAGCTGAATGAATATGAGAAGCTGAAGCTGAAATTGAATACATATTTCTTGCCTCAAAGGAACAAGTATCATGCTTGATATTTATTCCTTAAAATGACACCAAGATTTGGAGAGACACGTTTTCATTTGCAACTCATTTAAGAGAAAACGCATTTGAATGTGAATTTGGTGATAACTTGGAGGAGAGAATTCTAGAACATTTGATTTTTACAAGCCAAAATGACCATCTAGTTCAAAAGTGCATCAAGGAATGCTGGACATTGTCAGAATTTCTAACGGAAGCAAGATTATCTGAAGATGTAGCACTTCAAGCTCAGAAGATAAATGAAAGTTCTGGCAAATACACTATAGCCAAAGTAAAGAAAAGATTGAAGAGAAAGAGAAATACTGATTCAACTGAACGTTTACAGCCATGTGGATATTGTGGCCTGTCAGGACTGCATCCAAAAGGCAGGCAGTGATCAGCGTATGGCAAGTGGTGCTTCCAATGCCATAAGATTGACCATTTTGCTGCTGTGTGCCGGACAAAGCAATACACAGAGACTCTAATACATAAGCCACGATCATCAGACTCATTTTTAGAGCCGACGAAGAAAAGAATTAAGAAAATCATGAAAGTGGGATCTTTCAACAAAAATAGTAAATGAGTATGATCAGGAAATACCACAATCACAAACTGCAGACAACCCAGTGGCACCGTGAGGAAGAGCCGCTCAACCATCACGAGACACCAGGAAGACAAATTAAGCAAAGCAATCAGCTCTCTCTTCCCCATCAAGATGATTGCAATACTAAAATGGACATAAAGTAACGTACAACAAAACATAGAACAATTACAGACTCCCACAATGGGAGCAACAATAAACAGAAAGTCAACAACAACAGAACCACCGCCTTAGAACGGACAGCAGCCTAAGCCACCGGGGGGCTTAAATGCATTTTACTGGTACCAAATCTTCGCCCTATATTGACGAGGAACCCAGTAGGGATGGATACACCAGAATAAAGAGTGTGAACAAACTAGAAGAAAATGATGAGCCATTATCGGACTTGAACTTAGCATATACTGAGAATGCAGATACCACTAAAACAACGGGGGAAGGTTGGAATATATCAGCTTCAGCTAAAGTAGGTCAAAGGTCTGTATATCTAAATGTAGACAAGAAGAGAAGATCTGCTAAAGAACACACATCTTTGCGAGACAATGTGAATAACAATAGAATGGAATGCTGCAGAAATCAGATTGCATATATGAGAGGAGAAATGGAGAGAATGAAGCTTGAGCTAAAGAGTATGAAAAACAAGTGTTGTTTAATTATGAAGTCACGAGGGGAACTTGACATACAACAGAATGAAAAGACTGATGAAGCTAAGAGATTTCTTAACATTGCTCCAAGTATAAATTATTGATATTCTCGTAATGAACTGCAAGGATTTACACCTAGACTTTATTATTACTTTATTTTTCATATTAATTCATTAGCAAAAACAGTCATTCACAATATAGATTACTTATTTGATATAATTATGCAAATAATTATTTAGGCCTATATTTTAACTAATATGACGGGAAGAATAATACTTTGATAAAAGGGGAGAAATGTAGTATCCTGTATAATAACAGTGGAACCAGTCAACGTCTTTATGACGTTGGGTTAATTACGTTGGTTGCTAGACAACGTCACTTGTCTGTTACACTTATACTGTATTACATGTATTAAACATAATGTCCAATTAGACTCAAGTTAATTCAGGAATGTGGAAATTTCAACATATCACGACTGTTTTATTATCAAAATATTCCTTAGGATCAAGTACAAACAATGAAAACACCCACTTTGCGTTTTGTCCACCTATAAGAAAGTTATAGGCGTTCGAAAATCTAAAGTAAGCCCAGGGAAGTCAACAGAGAGAGGAGAGGACATTTCACTGGTGAGAATAACTTTTTGATATTTTCACAAGTGAAATATAACTTTTCTATTACTCGTTATATTCAATCAATATTTTCCTGTATTTCATTTCTTTTTGTATAGTAAAAAATTATAAATCATCTATATACATAGTATTGACTTGATAAGATCATCACATATCACGCAAACTTGGACCCACCTGTATAATATAAGTATAAAACCCTTAATAAAGACCTTCATAATTAACACACACACACACACACACACACACACACACACACACACACACACACACACACACTAACAACTGGACCCGATTGTATAATATAACAAGATAGTCAAGTGGTTATGGATATCTCACGTGAGTTTTATTTAAGCTTCTTTTATAGCTGTGACATAAGAAAAGCAACAATGATCAACCAACCAACTCAATAAGCACATTGTTGAAGACTATGGTCATACTGGGTGGATGCATAGTTCTGTTTGCACCACACTCATTTTGTTGCATTTGTCATGTCATAGCACAATTATAGTTATTTATTTTGTCTAGATGCCTCCCACCAAGTTTTGGTTCAATCAAACATTAAGTTCAAGAGATGTTTGATATTGAACCTAAGGCTTCCTGGCCTCCACCTGGTTATGCACCTGGTTGCTGTAGCACACATCTTGGATATTGGAACTGCCAGATTACTGCAGTAGCTCATGTCTATGATATCAAAACAGAAAGATAGATTGCGGCTGTAGCGCCCATCTTGGATATTAGAGCAGAAAACGTTTAGCAACATTTCATTTCTATGTGACCTTGATTCCTCACATAGAGCTTCAGGCCAATAGAAGATGTCAAAATAGTGAAAAACTAATGATCAACTGAAACAGAAATTCTCGCGTAGAACTTCATAGAAACGTATACTTCATCTTTATACACAGTAATGATTTAGTAAGACTATCACATATCACACAGAAACTGGACCAATTGGTATAATAAAAAGTAAAATTCACCTGTATATACATCAATAGTTTAATTAGACTACCAACTAACACATTATATAAAGAAGTATAACCGCATATACCAACCCATGATACCACGAGAAAAAAACATTAAAACATGCAAAAACAAGCACACACTATCTGTTTCTTGCTTGAAATTGGACCTTACTGAAAAATACTTGCATGTAATTGAATAGAAACGTAAAAATACTCTTTATGCAAATTAGGTATTGTGTGACAACACAATCACACAGTAATAAATATTGGTTCTAATGCTCTTGCTTTTGTAACGCGATGTCTGATTGGATAACGTCAAAAATTTGCGACAGTTTATCCTGCAATATACTATCCGGAAAAGTTTGACGTCATCAATTAGGTCACATTTCGTTGGATGGCGTGCAGTTTTATGCGGCTTGCAATGCTCCAGTTTGAGACGAAACTGGAGAAGTGCATTAGAATGGGGATAACCATATTCAACATTTTCATTTGAGGAGGTAGGTATATATTCATGATAAGGTCGGAAATCACACTTTATGGCGCCACTCGTGTGTTACCATATAACTGAATTCCGACCATACATCCGAGATATATCTCCCAAAATAATTGTTTTAATATAGTTATTACATCCCCTAAATGATAAATATTGGAAATAAAATCTATTGAATGAGCTTGCTATTTGGTACATCCTTGGGTTTGCCACTCTTTATTAGGTTTATTAATGAAAAAATAATGAATATATATTGTATATATTGAGGGGTCACAGGTTATAATTAAAACTATTGGATTTTCCATCTCTGAAGATTGAATTTGGCTTAGCCTGATGAAATGCTGCATTATCACATTTCATTTGGGTGTACAATGTTTGCCAAAGTACCCATTTAGGGGTTTCAGTACACTAGAGGTTATTATATTAATAATCAAATGTTTGCCTAGCAGCTGATAAATTGACTATACTATTGCGTAACGGGGGGAGGGGACCTGGAAAATCACAAGTTATATGTTTTTCTATAGAAATTAGCATTTGGACCCCCCCCCCTGAAAAAGTTGGACCCCCTGGAAAATGTTGGAGCCCCTGGCTTTTTGGAAAATTATAGTTTTCTCTGTGATAAAACCATTGGACACCCTCTGTTAACTGTAAAATAAGACAAAACAAACACACAAAAAAACAACAAAAAACGTTGTACATGCTGCCCCCCCAGACAAAAATTCCTTGATCGGCGCATGCCATTTAAGTGACGTTTTGCTGGCGTCCTGTTTATGACTCAACATTGAATGCTGGCTTGGTGACTTGGTGATTATCAGGTGATCCAGACCAGTAATGCTAAGGAACACTATAGATATGTGTTTTTTCAGGGGGTATGGATACTCTGGATCTGCACATGTCAGACTCAAGTTTGCATGTAACAAGTTCAACTCTTACACGTTATAAAGTAGCAAATATTAAATGCTTTGATCAGACAGTACAGATGCACAGGCTGATCAGCATTTATGTAACAAACAGCATCAAATGCTGCTAAAATGCGGATATATTTTACACTGGAAACCCTAAACAGGTATTTTGGCACTCAGTAAAGATCTAGATGAAAAGTAGTAAGTGAGTATTATCAGGAAATATCAAAATCACAAACTGCAGACAAACCCATGGCATCATGAGGAAGAACCACACAACAACCACGAGACACCAAGAAGACAAACTAAGCAAAGCAAAATGCTGTAGGACATATAATTTTATCAGGGTCTGTACTCTTTGCTGAAAAAAACATCTTCAGTTTAAAAACAATGCAATATTATTTGGAAATTATAACGTCTGATGTTACCTCAATATATAAAACCGACCATACTGACTTCACAGCAGCAAGCTGTTTTATGGAAAGTTTCATTGGTCTACAATGGGTTGGATTAACCCTTTACCTAGTAGATACACGCTTTAACATTCCCGCAAACAGAGCAAACCCAGATAAGGGTCTACTCTGTTTGCTTATGAAATTATGATATATCTGATCTTACAGTAGTGGACCTTTGTTCGATGTACAAAAGTGAAAATTTATTTACATAATTCTTCATAGTGGGTGGAGCCTAGCATGAATATTCATGAAAGAAAGGATTAATTAAATCAACATGCAGAGCTTAACCTGTTTCTGTGTCATCCGCAGGTAAAGATCATGAATTCGTATTAATCTAACCTTCTCAGGATTTCCTGCATTAAAAACTCGATAAATGTGAAAATTTTCTTTTTTCTCCGTGGCAAATTTAATCTGTTGCACAGAGATTGGAAACACTTCCTTTGACTCAGACAGTGTGCTCTTCACCTCGATATAATGAGTAATAGTTTCCGCTTCGTTGGCAAAAATAACTTCAAAATCATATGGCTTTCCTTGCTCCTCTTCCTGATTCAACCAGATGACGTCAGAAATCATCCTGGATTCCTTCTTGGCCAAAAGATACTGATATACAAGGTGCTCACCCCAGTTTCCTACCTCTAATAGGCCTGTATCGTCAGACTGAGTGAAGTCTAATGGTGAAAGTAGGTCACTTCCTGAACCTAATTCGTCATAAGTATAGTCAGAGGTTAAATGGGTCCACACTGGGTCAGCTGAAACAGCAAAAGACGATAGATCAACTATCACGTATGTCCAGATAAACATAGTTTTTGAGTGTAAAATTGGAAGTATTTTCTTGTCTATTATATCAATTTAACAAGTTTTGGGTGTACCAGGCCTTTAGTTAAGAGTATGTACCAAATTATAATTTTCTTATTTCTCAACCAAAACATATGTTGTGGGTACTCAAAGAGACAGTTCTTTTGAGCACCCAAACATATGTTTAAACTGATGGGTAAGAAAATATCTACAATTTTACGCTCGAAAATTTTGTTTATCTAAAACTATGGGTGTTCTCAAAATATATGTTTTGTCAAGGAATACAAAACAATTGAGCTTTAATTAGCCTTTCTTAGCTAGAGAAATGCACCGAGACCATTATCACGAGGATGCCTCAGAAGATGAAAACTAATGGTTCAATCTTAATTCCAACTCTAAGTCCATGTCAATTCAAGAAACACCTCAGTGCTATGTAACCTAAAATCACCACCTAAATATGGACCTCTTCAGAAGAAAACCTGTAATTGTGGCTACTTAGCTATAGCAACTACTTGAACTATTGAGACTTTGTAGCAAGTTCAGTTATATGATACATTCCATTGGGTCATAGCAAAGTTACTTATCAGATTGCACATGCAACAAAGTCAGAGTTTTTATCCTCACATCCCATATAGTAAATTTAGGGAAACCCAAAAAACAAATTGGTTATATGGTTAACATGCCACAGTTAATCTCCTGCGTTGGGTGGGTTACTCGTTGGTATTTGCCACAATAATGAACCCATCATTTTGATGTCTATTTAATCATCCAAAGGCCATTTTGTTTAAATTTTTTTTATAACAATTAAAAAATTCGATGTTATGTCTCCCTAAAAAATAAACCATTTCCCTATGAAAGTCATGAAAGGCAGCTCCCTTAGCCCCCATCATAGCCATTTGTGGCAAAAGTATAACTTCTACTTATTAAGTCAACCAATCACTGGGAGCCAATGATTAAAATAAAACATAAAAATCTTGAAATAGCTGTATGTTATTCCCTGTATTCTACATAGACCATGAATCACCACAAATTAATACATTTTAGGATTTGCAGCTGAATCATATTCAGTTTGTGAAGCTCTTAACTGAGTCATAGTCTGTAGTCAGTTTTTGCATATTTTGAGGCAATAACATTGCTGTGGCTGCATTTTGCAAACCTGCTTATTATACCTCATTTATATTCAGTAGGTTAATGTAAAGTGTTGATGGGTAGAGAGCATGCTTCGCGGAGGGTCGTATTTGGCACAGTTACATTTCACTTTTACCCTGGCATGCAATACTACCCTCCTCTGTCACTGTGTACGGCAATTGCAGTTGTCTGTTTTGTTACATGTTTACTTTCACAAACATAGATGATAGGAAAAGTGGAATATTCTTTCGATATCAATAATAAATTAGACCAGTCCATTAACCGTTTAATTAGTGTCAGATTTTTTCTTTTCATTATTTTGTACCAAAATCAATGTATATTTTAGGTCTTATGGAAAACATTTTTCCTGAGGAAAATCAGAATGTGGTATAATAGAATAATAATTATTGTTAGCCTTTGTGTTAGGGTAATATGACGATTTGTGTCACCATTGGCAGATGGTTTCCACAATGTTCTTCAAATTTTAAACACCATTTATGGATTACATTTATCATTCATATTTGAATAATTAATAAAATAAATTAAAAAAAAGAAACTGAAAAGTAAAAAATGCATATTTCATTTGTGGATTCCCCAAAGTCTCTCTCTCTCATGAAATATAAATCTTATCACTTCACACCATGAAATGAAAGTCGTATAAGGCTGCGTAGTGCAGTCAGTAATGAGTCTGAGTTCAGATCCAGTGGTTGTGAGTTTGATCCCAGCCCAGTCCATACTTTTGTGGAGATTGATCATTAAATAATTTCTTTGTTCATTCTCCTCCTTTCGCTGATTCAAGAATTGTTGTTGTCAATAACAAGTAAAAGTATGTGCACTAACTACTGGTTAACCACTTAGTCAAGATTGCCCAGAAAAAAAGTGTGGTTAGGTAAACTGACCGACTTGAAATGACCATAGCTGTTGACTGGGATGTAAAGCATTACAACAAACCAAAACATCACACAAGTATCGTTTATATTATCTCTTACCCATATGGATTGAAAGGGGAGCCTGTCGCCTAGAATCTGAAATACTATAGCTGCTATTTGTATAATCAGTTCTTCTGTTTTCTGTGGCTGATATTCTGTGAATTTCTACAGTGCTACCATCTTCCACCTTCTTCGAACTTTGCTCTGAGTCTTTGTTCTCTCTAGACAATTTATCTTTTAAATATAATAAGTAAATGTATCACATTACCTCGTGTCTGGGAGTGATATAACGCAATGCAATAAATTCAATACAGATTTCATCATTTTACGTCTATAATAACATTGTATTAAATATGCCAAAACTTAACGTTTTCACGCCAAAAAAGCAATAGTTAATACATTTCAATGTCATATAATAAAGAGATAAAATGCTTGACGAGCCTCACATTTTATCCATTTTCCCCAACTCGATAATAAATTCAATAAAACATGAGCACTCATGTAAGATTCTCTTTATATTGCTTATTATAGAACAACAAATGAATTTGTCGATATTAAACATAAAACAATATAAGAGTTGGATGACAGTAAATAGTTGGACGACAGAAAATAAACATGCCTCTAGATAAGAGTGAATACTGGAAAATTATTTTTCTTATTTCTCAACCAAACATATGTTGTTGGTACTCAAAAGAACTGTCTAAATGCGGGCACAAAACACATGTTTAAATTGATAGTTAAGGATATAAATGCAATTTTAGGTGCATAAACTATCCTTATCTGAACCTTTGGTTGGTGCTAAAATGGAGACTGGTATTGGTAAATAGTTTTGTTTTGTTTGTTTTGTTGCTTTATGTCCCAAGTCAACAGCTATGGTCATTGCGGGACGGTCAGTTCATCTAGCCACACTTTTTTCCTGGGCAAGCTTGAACAAGCATTTAACCAGTAATCGTGTGCACATACTTTTGCTTGGAACTGACAACAACCCTTCATGAATGATTCAGCGGAAGGGAGGAGAATGACGGTAGAAATTATTTCATGATCAATCTCCACGAAAGTATGGGACCGGGCCGAGATAGAACTGGCGACCCCTGGATCTGCAGTCAGCTTCGCATCTGTAACCAGATACGTTACCGACTGCGCTACACCGCCCGGTTTGGTAAATAGTAAAGTACTTTTAAAACATAAACACACACACATATATATATATATATATATATTTGCCATTCCAAAAGTTGTGTACTAAAAATTCAGATGTCCATAACCATTACTGTCAAAAAGTGAGTACCAATGTGTTTCAAAAACAGATTGCTTAAAATGCATGTGGTAGTATTTGGCTGTCACAATCAAAGGAAATGTTATCCTTTTATGAATTCTGTGAAAAGTTATACATATGTAAATGAATCAAAACTATACCCTTAGTGATCCAAACATGTTCCTCCTCAAATAGCCATGTGGAGTGGGTAAATTAATTTCAAGTATTATGCTCCTCACATTAAATATGCTTCGACCGAAAAAAAAGCAGGTGTATACGAAACTATGCACAAAATGTATCAAATCTTATCTTCTAAACGAAAAAAGGATGCATTAGGATAGTTGTCAATGAGAAAACAAGTTTGTGCTCAAGGAAATGAATGAACTCTAGAATATAGTTTTGATTCACTTCCTTGTATCCAATAAGAAGTCGAAAAAATACATCAATGCAAAATATGATCAAGTATTCATTTTTGGGCTTGCTTTAACCATGTTACATCACAATTAACATTTACTACTATTTTATACAATAAAAGTGAAAATGATGATAATTTGGTAGAATATGGTGCATACCAAAAGACCATTCCACCACCAAGTTTATATGGCAACACAGTCCCAAATAACATATTAGTTTTTGTAAAACATTTATATTTGGCAGTCATTTTATTTTGGCTTTAATCCATGTAAGTAAGGAAGAAGGTAAAGATCAGGAATCGATACAATCAAGTACCACACCTGACCCGGACACCACATGGGAAAGTAAAAAACACACAAGTAAACATCACACACAAGAGAGCCAAGAGGCTAGCCCTTTCCCAGCAGGTGACCAAAAGGCTGCAATGAACAGAAGACACGAAACATAAATAACAAAAAGGATCCTCTATTGAATTCTTATGGTATCTCTAACCTGTTGTGTCTACAATAGCTTCTTCCCGTCCTTGTTCACTAGTATCAAGTTTAGTGACATCACTTTCTTCTATATTTACTGCCAGAGTTTCCAATTTGCCTTTTTCTGGAACACCATGACCTAACTGTTCATTCCTGGAGATTTGCCTTTTGACCATTTGCTCACTGGACTGCCTTTCTGGAAGTTTTCTTTTTCCTTCAAAATGATAAAGCATGGGATGTCTAACCCTTTCTTTACTAATGAATGCTTCCATTCATCTCGTTACGCAGTGGCTCAGTGGTAGAGTGCTTGACTCAAGACCGAGGGGCCGCGGGTTTGGGCCTCACCAGCGTCACTGTGTTGGGACATAAAGAATCAAATCAAACAAACAAACAACACTGTTTGAATGTTTCACAGTGTAGTTTGAGAAGTCACACGTTACTATTTTTTAAAATACGCCTTTTGAATGTTATTTAATTGTGGTACTAATATCTTTTATGTTTGCACCATTTGTCTTTGTACTTATTTATGGCCTTAAATAAAGGGATCAAACATTTTTTCCACGCACTAACACTTTCTAGGTTATGAGGAAGCTGTTTGAACACAAGAATGGTAGGCCGAGTGTTCAAGCATCCCCCAAGGGATCCTGCAAGTGTTAATGTAATAAATAAGCATCCCCCAAGGGATCCTGCAAGTGTTAATGTAATGGAAAACACATGTGTGATCATTATCATTGAATATTTAATATTTTACGAATGAAATCACATGGAAAATGCTAATACAACCTTAAAACTATCCCTGTTTGTACACTGAATTTCTCTGTACAAAGTTTTGGAGGGCTGTTTGTTATTCTAACCATATTCTTGGTTGTGTGTTTTGGGTTTAATCATGTTCTAGTATGTCTTACTTTTTTTGACCATATTCTTGGTTGTGTGTTTTGGGTTTAATCATGTTCAAGTATGTCTTACTTTTAACACTATAGATTGGTCTATGATTGTGGCATTTCCTTGTTTTACTCAGAGATTTATTTATCAAAAATGACTGCATTTGTGTTTCTAGGTAATTTACAAAGCAATGTTCTGTAACTATAAAAATGTAAAAAAGTGAAATATATATCAAAGTTTTACGCTTTGGTTATTGTTCTAATGCACCAATTCCAAAAAGCATATGAAACGACGTTTATTTCATGGCTTTAGAGGTGAGTGTGTGTGTGAGGAGGGGGAGTGAGTAAAATAATCCTCTAATGCACATAGCTATGTTGACTATATTCTACATATTTTCTCACTTATGATATCAGAATCTCTATTCTGTACTTCTGCTTCATCTGTTGTGTTATCATTTGTTCTTGAACCATCATTGCCCTTCTCTTGTCGGCTGACTTCGGCAACTTTAATATTTGAAGGCAGATCTTTAACCGACAGCATATAATCTTTAGCCCTCGGAGGTGGCCAAATATTAGACTCTGGTATATCTAAAATATACATAATAATAATTGAACCACTATCCAGCATAGGTACAGGTTGGCATGTGCATGCAGTGATAATTCAAATCAGACTGTGCATGCATTGAAGACAATGATCAGACTGCACATATTCGCAGGCTGATCTGAGTCTTCGATGGGCGCCAGGCCAACTTGTACGTTTTGCTGGACACCAGCTCAAATATACATAAATAACATGGGCCTTGTCATGAGAAAATACTGTCTGTAGGGTTTGTCATCAGATAAGGTTGAAATCAGCCTGCTCAGCTACAAAGCCTAGCTAGAATATTGAAACGAGCATTTTTTGATATCAAAATAGGACAATAATATTACCAAGGGAATTTCAACGTTCAGCTGCCCAATAAAACCAGTTTGCTTTTGTTTTCAACCATGATTAATTACTAGGTTCATCGTTTTATTCGGAATATAAAAATCAATACCGTTTTAAGCACTTCTGTTGTGCCTGTCATTAATGTTTGTTTCATAAAGAACAGACTTAAAACGTACAATAATAAGGCTACAAAAGCATTCCAAACAAAAGAATTTCCTCTAGAAGAACCACTCACGTCAAGAAAGGAGTTTTCATAGTTAGCTGTCCATTTAAACAGAAGAGTCTTATTTTTGCTTGCAATGGCAAAATTAAGTAGAAGCTGGCATCCATGCTAATTATGTTTGTATATGTGTAGTAAAACAGATAGGGGTAGATGCTAGGTCTGAAAATGTCTCTGGGACTCAGAATTAGATCAAAGGTCAACTGGGTTCAAAATAACAATATAATAGACAAACACTCCTTTCTATGTCATCTCCTGCCTAAACAACACCCATTAAATTCACTGACACTTTCCAGGATGTACTTAAGATACCTGTTGCATGTTTTACATGACCTAGACATGAACTGAGCATATGTTTGTGCAAGGTTTAAGGTCATTTAAGTGCAAATTTTGCAAAATAAAAGTATGTAAATGTTATTGCTGCAATCTCTGGTGTCATACCAATCTAACAATACAAATTTATCATAAAATCACATGTGAAAAGTTTAGAAGTAATACATAGTGGTATTGATAGGGTCAGGATTGAAGGTCACTTAAGTGCACAGTTTGTGTAAAAATGCATTGAAAACAGCTTCTTTATGTAATCAGCATACCCAACATACCCATTAAACAACAACATAAGTGAGTAGGACGTATGAGCGCTGCAAACATTTTCAATAAATGAAATATGGGTATATAATTGTAAACTAGCATCAAAGGCCTCTTGGGATTTTTATATGGCCACGCTAAGAGACAATCAGCTTTAATCATATTAGAACAGCAAAACGCAGATCAGATTTCATATCCGTGCGGACTGGCACTTTTGTTATTCGCTGATTATATACGAATCTTCCAGACTCTAGCTAAGCTGTGTAGCAGAGCAGCCCAGTTTCAGGCATACCTGGTTGTCAACCCTGAAAACAGATTTTTCTTGATGGGGCTAAATTATGATCAAGTAAGCATCACATATAGATGCTATTTTTTTTAGTTTTCTACAGCTGCATTTTGCCTGGTTGTAAACCCTCTCAACCCTCTCACAGCTAGGGTTTCCTCTTTAATTGCACAAAAATTGGATCAGGTCTCAGACTCAATGACAACCCTATCCTATAACTTTCTTCGATTTGTAAGTGTCTGATGCTTGTCTTTTGGCTGGGTTCACCATGGCTCAACTTGAGGTTCTTCTAAGTTCTGACTACCTGTGAGTCACGAGCCCTTTTATTTGTTTCATCATAGTGTGTTAATTTGAATGCTTCTCTATGATTATGCATTGCAAGTCAAGCAAATAGTTTGTTTTAACTAGAATCTAGGGTCGAGATTTGGCACCAGATTGATGCATTTTATACCAAAATGGCTTCAGCTGCTGTCTGTTCTGAGGCAGTGGTTCTGTTTTTGTTGATCCATTGTTTATTGTTGCTCCTATTGTGATGGTTTGATTTTTGGTCCTTGTTTTGTTATGCTGTACTTAGTGTCCAATCTAGGGTTGCAATCATCTTGCTGAAGAAGAGAAGAGCTGATTGTTTATTATAGTTGTCTTTCTGATGTCTTGTGGTTATTAGTGCTCTGTGTCGCATTCTTACAATGCCGTGATTTGGTTTGTACTGAGTGATTGTGGTATTTCCTGGTCATACACACTTACATTTTGGTCATTCATTGTTTATTAAAATCACAATAGATCAGCTCTTTAGTGTAAGTTGCTGAATGATATAACTGTTTGTCAGTGCACCACTCAAACAGTGAATTATCTCACAATAATTATTGCTAAGGCAGATCTATCTTAAGTAGAATGTGTAAGATTTGGAATACATATGGCATCAAACGCACAAGTTGGTGTGCATCTCAGAGATGCTTTAGAACGCTTGCATCTCATTGAGAAGCATTTCATCTTTCATCCACAGCTAATTAGCTACGTTTGCGCATCTGGGATAGCTATTAAGAGCTTCCAAACAACTTCTAGTCCATTTGTACCTTCATGCCAGCCAATAGTGTCAGTTGGTATATTTTCTAGATCCATTATTACATAGTCTGCTTGACGCCATATCTTAGCTTGATAGTTTGCCCTTGTGATATGTAGCTCTTAGCGCCTTGGGTTGGAGGCAACACCTCTAGGTCACGCTTCGCTTTCACAAAAAAAATTATGCCTGGCATCATCAATACCTTTGGCATCTTTTCTCCAATCCAATACAATGAACATACAAATGCCCAAGCATCATCGACATTATCATCCCTTGCTACTCCAGTAAGAAGATGGTCATACTTAATGCACATTTTCCAGCATGTATTCTTGACTTTGCCAGAAAAAGATAGCATGGTATTGCATCCTGTTAGCATATGAAAGCCTAAATGTTGGACAATACTGACTTTGGTAGCTGTTCAGCAACACCATGGTAAGGAACGCATTTCATTACTCTCGCTGTTTCTGAGAGCAACCAAACTTTATTAGTGCAGCCCCTGAGGTGATACAGTCACAGTATAAATACTTCTGATACCCTGATCTGTGTCATGACGTTTTATACCCCACTGCTGTTGCATTTAACGCATGTAACACTATCCTAGTGTCCAGTTCTCATGATTGGTCGACAAGTAGGACGCGCCATGTATATTCGATGTTACAGTAGCTCTTGGGGTATTTCTAATTCCTCCTGAAGTAACCAATTCTTTGTCTCAGGTACTTTGAGAGTTTTAGCTGTCAAAAGTACAGACAAAGTATCAGCCGAATCAGACTTATGCTCACCAAGTACTATGAACTGGTCCTAAGCTTGTGGCAAATTAAGTCACACACTTCTTACAAATGAAGTGTACCACTTGTCATCCCATTATGAGACGGTAAACACTAGGATGTAGTTACATATCACAAGGGCAAACTTTCAAGCTAAGATATGGTTTCAAGCAAATCATACAATAATGGATCTAGAAAATAAACCAACTGAAACTATTGGCTGTTGATAAGGTACAGATGGAATAAAGTAGTTTGGAAGCACTTGTCATCAATCCCACTCATGTGTATGCAGCTAATTAGCTGTGGATGCAAGGCAAAATGTATGTCAGTGAGATGCAAATGTTCTAAAGCATCTCGTAAATGCACACCATCTAGTGGATGTGATGTCACATATTCTATGTAAAATATATCTGCTTAAGTAATAATTATTGGGAAATAGTGAGTTTGAGTGCACTGATAAATTGTGAATTATAACTCAGCAACTTACACAAATGAGCTGATCTATGTCCAATGTTATATAAAAGAAATGACCAATATGCACCTGTAGAAACTCTACAAAAAGCATCTATTTATAGTGTTTTACTTGATCATAATTGAGATCCACCAATAGAAAATTTGTTTTTGTTGTTTACAACCAGGTTTGACCCTATTCGACCTGCTCTGCAACAGAGCCTAGCTAGAGTCTGGATGATTATTACCTTATAATCAGCAAACAACAAAAGTGCTTGTCAGACAGCATTGATTGGAAGCTTTTGTTGTTCTTTATGCTTAAAGCAGATGTTTTTGAACTTGGCCCAATAAGAATCCGATGAGTTTATTGTGTCCTTGTCTGTACATCAGGTTCCATATGTACTGTCCCTTATGTACGTCCTGTACAAAGACATTTTCTCTCATATAATGACCCTGTGTGAGGGCATTTGTGTCTCACTGACACATTTCTAGTAAGCTGCTAGTTAACATTTCCTTCAGTTAAGCTGTTTGCTGTGCTCATATGTCCTACTCACTTACCGGTATGCTGATGTTTAATGGTATGTTAGGCATCATGATCGCTAATAATAAGCTATTTTCCATGAATTTTTACCCAAATAGTGCACTTAAGTGACCTTTAAACCAGGCCTGGCATGTAGTGACACTATTAATGTGATATCACAATGCATCGCTTCTAAACCATTCACATGCAGTTTTATGATTATTTTGTATTGTTGGATGTGTATTATAATGACAAAAACGCAGCACCTTACATTACATACTTTGATATTATGAAATTTGCACTTAATGACCTTTAACCTTGCACGGACAAATGCTCAGTTCTTGTCTAGGCTATGTATTAAATAAAACAAGTATCTTAAGTACATTCAGGATGATTTCTGTGAATTAAATGTATGCTATATAGGCATGAGATGGCATAGAAAGGAGTGTTTTGTCTATGTCTTGTTATTTTGCACCCAGTTGACCTTTGACCTAATTCTGAAACCTAGGGACATTTTCAGACTTGGCATCTACCCCTATTGGTTTTACTACACATATATAAACATATTTAGCATGGATGCCAGCATCTACCCTATTTTGCCATCAGAAGTTTTTTTGTGTGAAATGGACCGCCAACTATCATATGTTTTATGTTTAACAACAAATTTTAGACTGCCTTCCTTTTTACAGAACGTTTTTGACGTTTTCTGACTCAAACTGTCAAGAATAGTGCACTAAATCATTTCAACATTTATGAGAATTCCACTGGAATCTAAAAAAAATACAGCGTTTTAGAATAATTGCTTTTATTTTTCTGTTTGGTATTTTGCAGGTTTTATTCGTTTTGTTAGAGTATGTTGTAATGTTGATTACTTCAACAATAGAAAAACACATTTTTGACTGCAAAGTTGGAAAAAGGCTATCAATATCATAAACTTCATAAAATATTTTCTAAGTTCTATCACAGACACTCAGAGGTGATTGTTATATACAGTATTGGTTTAAAAACTCTTTAGACTGGGCATATTGCAGTCAGAATTGTATGGTGATTTAGCTTGTGAATTCAAAAGAAATGTTGGAATGCCATTTTTTCCTGATAGCGTTATAAAAGGATGGACTTTAAGATGGATAGTATGAGACAATCTGCATGCCTAGTCGAAAACACAATCATGGTGTATAGCTACCATTTCTTCTTTAATTGCATAATAGTGGGGTAGGCCTTAGACCGAATGATGACCCTTACCTAAAACTTTCACTGGAGCATTGATGTTTGATCATCCTTTTTTACCTGGTTTGCGTGGTTCAACAAGAGATTTTCTTTAGTTCTGACTGTATGAGAGTTTAAAATTATTGCCATTATCTCATCACAGTTAGCTTATCTAAGTTGATTGGATTCCTACATGCAAGTTTAACAATATTTGTGTTTTAACAACAGGAGCATCTTGGGCGAAGATTCAGCTGGTAAAATATAGGTAAGCTCCTGTTGAGAACCCAAAACATAGATCTAATCTAATGAACAAGAAAAATAATCGCACTTTTACACTAAAATATGCTTAACTAGGCCTATCTATAGAGAGGAGGACTGCTATTTCTTCTACCTAGGAGTTTAATTACATGTTTCATAGCAGATAGTAGCATTTTGTATACTGGAGACCCCTAAACGAGTACAGTACATTTGTTAAAAGTAAAGACCCAGATGGAATGCCACATATCACATCATTTTATCGGGGTCTGACTTCTTTGTTAAGCTTAAAACCATTTTTAGGATTTTAAGTACATATTTATTTAAAAATTCCCGCCTGTAACCCATTGATATGCACAATGGACCACACCATGCTTATTGTACTAAACCAGCTGGGAGATTACATAAGTATACAAAGGGTTAGTCAGCATCTTCTGCAATAAACCATACCTTTCTTTTGCTGGACTCTCTTTGGATTGGGCATCGGAGGCCACGAGACTAGTTTGAACTCTGTATCATCAGCTTTTTGTTGACTTTCACTAACAGCCTCAGATTCCATTGCTTCCAGTTGCTCTTCTGACATGCAATAGAGGAACAAGGAGTCAGGGTTGTGGAAATGGTAAATTCATAGCAAGCTTCCTACGTTATACTGGTTACCTAAACTTCATAAACGGCCCTATAAGTCGCGTTTTATTGCTAATTCTAGTGCATGTACAGCTACTGAGTTGTCTATTCTTTTGACTTCTTGCCTCACTGTGATTAAAAACCATGTCATTAAATATTGCACAACAGTTTATGAAAGAAATGGTAAAAAATTATTTTGGTCTATTAAAAATTCAGGTGAAATTCTTCATAAATTGAAGCCTAGAGGTTTTCTAGCATCTGGTTTGTCTACATATGATTTCTCTACCCTCTATACTACATTGCCTCTTAATCTAATAAAAGAAAAAACTAACAGAATTAATTGAACAAACATTTAACAGAGAGGGCTCACTTTATTTGGCTTGTAATGATAAAAATGCCTTTTTTACTTCTGAACAACCTAAACGATATAAATTGTGGTCATGTCAGAAAATGTGTGATGCGCTCCATTATCTTTTGGACAATATATTTATTAGATTTGGCTTAGAATTATATAGACAAATTGTCGGTATTCCAATGGGTACTAATTGTGCTCCTCTTGTTGCAGATTTGTTTTTGTTTTGTTATGAGAGAGACTTTATGTTATCTTTGTTAGACAATAATCAAGCTGATATTATTGAAGCTTTTAACTCTACCTCCAGATATTTAGATGACTTACTTAATATTGATAATCCTTATTTTGAACAAATGGTAGGTCAGATATATCCCACTGAACTTCAGTTAAAAAAGGCGAATTCTTCTGATACTGAAGCTCCGTTTTTGGACTTGAACTTGTCAATAACAAATGGCATAGTTTCTTCTAAAATTTATGATAAACGGGATGATTTTAATTTTGAAATAGTAAATTTCCCATTTCTTGATGGAGATGTTCCTCGCTCTCCTTCCTATGGTGTATATATTTCTCAGCTAATTCATTTTGCTAGAGTGTGCTCTAATGTTGATGACTTCAACAACAGAAACTTATTTTTAACTGCTAAATTATTAGAACAAGGTTATAGATATCATAAAATTCGAAAAGCATTTTCTAAATTCTACTACAGACACTCAGAGTTAATTGTTAAATACAACATTGGGTTAAAAACTCTTCTGCAACAAGGCATATCAGAACCTATATTTTATGGTAATTTAGTCTATAAATTCAAACGAATTGTTGGAAAACCTAATTTTAGTGATCAATTCAAAAAGATAGTAAAACGTTATATAAGGGTTGGATATAATTTGGATATCATGCAACTGTCTGCATGCCTAGTTTGAAACCCAATCACGGTCTATAGCTATGGTTTCCTCTTTAATTGCACGACGGTGGATCAGGCCTCAGACTCTATGACGGCTCTGACGTAAAGCTTTAATCAGTGGGTTGGTGCCTGATGCTTATCTGTAGCTGGACCCACCGTTGCTCAACTTGAGGTTTTCTGTAGCTCTTACTATCTGTGAGTAATGAGCCCTTTTCTTTGTTTCATCATGGAGTGTTAATTTGATTAGAGTGCTTTCCATGATGATACATTGCATTAGTTAGATGGCCTCCATTCGAGCTGAACATTTCTTGTACTTCAACAACAGCAGAATCTAGGGCAAAGATTTGGTACCAGTAAAATGCATTTAAGCCACCTGGTGGCTTAGGCTGCTGTCTGTTCTAAGGCGGTGGTTCTGTTGTTGTTAACTTTTTGTTTAGTGTTACTCCCATTGTGGGAGTCTGTAATTGTTCTATGTTTTGTTGTACGTTACTTTATTTCCATTCTAGTATTGCAATCATCTTGTTGGGGAAGAGAGAGCTGATTGCTTTGCTTAATTTGTCTTCCTAGTGTCTCGTGATGGTTGAGCGGCTCTTCCTCGCGGTGCCACGGGTTTGTCTGCAGTTTGTGATTGTGGTATTTCGTGATCATACTCACTTACTATTTTTGATACTTGCACAGGGACAAGTAAAAGAGAATATAAGAATATATCAAGAGTGTGAGGGTGGTATAGTAGAAAAATCCACCCCAAGGACCACAGTTTAGCATCAACAGGCTCACCGAGTGTCAACAAATGGATTTTTCCTATCCCATTCTCACACAACTAATGGTTTCTTTTTCTTACTCAGCATTGAATTCTGCGTTGTTGTTGTTTTTTAAAAATAAAATGCAGGAAGTTCCTGAATACACCAAGATGACATATTACATAATGAAGTATTTTTGAAATTTTAATGAAGACACTTGACGACCATGTTCGTGTGTTACAATACAACAATTGTTCAGCACTCACATGACAGCCTTGGCAAGATAACATAGGTAAGATAAAAAACTTCTATCCCAGGTTAAAACATCAGACATTCTTATCATTCACGCATGAATATACTAACCTGACTGTGGATACAGTTCAGGTACAGGAAACACTGGAGGTTCCACCAGCCAAAGTTCCTCCTTTGGAATTTCAAGCTTGTCTGCATGATAACGACAGAGAAGTTGCGTTATTGAATCACCTGCTGTGTTACTGCGGATACTTGTTAGCTCAATGAGGAAACTTCTGTCAATTAGAGATATATACACATTATTATAACAGTAACTTGATCTGGCGTACTGTATCACGTCTTGTGGACAAGTTCATACCATGGGGATCAACCAAGACGCAAAGCATTTTTTATAATGATGTAAATATTATATATCTATTTTTTTAACAAAACCAAAACAACATTTCTAAAATTCATTCATTTAAAAAGAACAATAGTACTTTTTAATTCTGCGCTGTATATTCAACCGATTTAAATTCAAATGAATGTGATTTCGACTATTTTCATTGTTAATGTCCTGGTTGTTTTTATTCTCTTCACTCAGATTCAGCCTCATTTGGATTTGGTCTTGGTCATTGAAGAAAATGCATTATCTTGGTAACTTTCATTCAATAAACCATAAGTAAAGCTCGTGGTTTACTACCTTTCCCCTTTTGTTTGAGCTCTTTGCGTTTGGACATGAAACTGTCCTGGATGTTTGAAATTGTTATCTGTCAATACCATATCAAAAGTATATTTGTTCTTTTTAAGAAACCTGGCAATGGAACGATGGTATATGAGATAATAAGTAACAATTTTATGTAGTTTCCAAATTGCAAATTTGTGGAAGAATTTGAATGAAACTGTATGTGAAGTGAGGGTCAAGTGTAACTACCTGTCACATATTTGTGACAGTTTTGAAACTACGCATATCTGGGACACTGAGTTTTAGTGGTTGAGTGTATTTAGCTGGAGCTTTGGCGATGCATGAAGTTATTGGTGAGTGAGTTGTTTTTAAACAGGTGATTTTGTGGTTGAAGTGCTGGTTCATTCATTGCTTGGCTTTTGAGAGAGACAGACGAAGTGATTCAACACAACTGTAAGTTAGTTATTTTACTTGTAAATACCCCAATAACGCGGCCTGATCATTGCATATTCCAACACTAATATCGCCAGATAAGTTGCTTTCCTGTGTCAAGTCCAATTTTACATAGATGGCTCCAGACAAGCATTTTATCCCAAATAAGTGTAAGCAGTGCCTCAGATAAGTAGTAGCGAAAATCCTTTATTCCTGAAAACCTATACGTACAATTCTTAGTCCAGATAAGGGTAGTTTATGCAATGCGCATTCATTGCTCCAGAGTAGCAGTATTTGCGCATGCGCATAATAATACTTGGATAAGCATGAAATTCAATCTGATTTTAATACAAGATATTGTATGGTTTATGTAGAGTTTTACATTGTATGGTTGCATGAATTATGCTATAACTAAAGTCAATGTCCCATAATGCCGTTTTCATTTGCATAAGACTTAGTGCACTTACATTTTCTTGTAGGTGGCTTTTTGTGGTTTATACGTCGACTCTAGAATCTACACTGTTATGCAAAATACCAGCCATTCAATTATGTGGATCTAGCTAGCCTGTGTGGCGTAACTTAATTACCTGTGTGGTTTAACTGCATTGCCTGTGTGGCGTTATTATGGCCTGTGTGGCGTTAACTTTGCCTGTGTGGCGTTGATATAGCCTGTGTGGCGCTGACTTTGCCTGTGTGGCGTCAGTTATATACGTTAGTAAATTACCTACGTGATGAATGAATCTACATAACTTTATGGCATGGTAAATGGTCTGGTGTGGTGTCCCTTACGTTATATGGTCTGATGCGGACTGGTCTGGTGTAGTATCCCTTACGCTATATGGTCTGGTGTGGACTGGTCTGGTGTGGTATCAATTACACTACAAGGTCTGGTGTGGACTGGTCTGGTGGTGCCTGTTACGCATATGGTCTGGTGTGGACTAGTCTAGTATGGTCTGTTATGGTGTATGGTTTTGGACAACCTGGTCTGGTGCAAAGTTGCTATGGTTTAGCGCAGTCTGGTCCGAGATGGTGGAGTCCTTGATACATGTATGGTAACGGTGGTGGTGTAGATAAACAATACAATTGACATTGACTTTATACAAAGTGACACTTAGCGTTTTATATATATATATGATTTTACATAGTGTAAGAATATGTGAAAAATAAATGCATATATATATTTGTATATGGTATATCTGGTTTGTTATAATGGCTTGTAGTCTGGCAGAACACAATAACAAAAGAATCCTGCATCACAATTGAAGAAAATTGTGACAATTGGCGATCTCGGCAGGATTCTTTCAAATTTCATAAGGATAATTATATATTGTGTGTATATTTTTGTCTGATTACATGTTTATTTTGACAATCTGGTTAATACAAATATATGTACAGGGTCACGTGAACACAATGGATCTTGTTGACAAAATAGTGGCTACTGGTAAATCTTTAGGATTAGAAGGTGATAGACTTGTTGAATTTGTACGAGAGCATGAAGTGAAAGAACAAAAGAAAGAGGAAGAGGCTGTAGCTAGAGAAGAGTGAAAGTTAGAAAGAGAGTTGAAAAAATCTGAACTGGAGCATTCGTTGAAATTAGAAATGCTTGCTAAGGAAATTGAGTTAGAAAAAGTTAAGGCAGAGCATGCTTCTGCTATACCTTATTCAAGCTCTAAAACAGATGTTAAAGCTAAAATCCCCAAATTGCCCCCTTTTAATGAACAGCGTGATAACATGGATGCATATCTGAAGAGATTCGAAAGGTTTGCTGAAAGTGCAGGTTGGGATCATGATCGCTGGGCTACTAATCTGAGTGCATTATTGCAAGGTACTGCTTTAGATGTATATTCACGACTTTCTAGTATAGAAGCCATAAATTATGAAATACTTCGTGAGTCACTTTTAAAACGTTTCCAGCTCACAGAAGAGGGTTTTAGGCTAAAGTTCAGAAAAAGTACTCCTGAAAAAGGTGAGACAGCATCACAGTTCGCAACACGCATAAACAATTACTTAACACGTTGGATGGATTTAGCAAAGATAGATGAGACATATGAAGGTATACGAGATTTGTTCTTACGTGAACAGTTTATGAACTCTGTCAATAAGAATTTACAGATATTCTTGAAAGAACATAAAGTAAAGTCAATTGCTGAAATGGCAGAGCTAGCTGAACAGTATCATGAAGCACATGGTTCTTTTAGCGAGACAAATAAACCCAAATCAGAGGTAGAGGTAGATAACTTGTCCAGCTCAAATAACCAAACTGTTCCAAGAGACCGGGATCAGAAAGCATATACTACAAAAGAAAGGTTTTGTTACTTTTGTCACAGTAGTGATCATTTTGTACGAAATTGTCCAAAGAAAATGAACAGTCGTCCTAAAACTGCTGGTCTAGTAGACAGAGGTAGGGGCAGAGGTAGTTCAGGTTGGAATATATCTGGACGAGGTCAAGGTCGTTATCAAAATGAAAGTTCAGATTGGTCAGGTAAGAATGATAGAAGTACAGATGATAATAGTCCAAAGTCTACAGCAAGTTGCATCTTGCCAGAAGAAGGAACGCATGAATGTTGTTTCATTGATAACAAAGTACAATTAAAGTGTGGGCATGATTTACCATTATTGAGTGCAGCATGCAAAGGTAATAACTCTCAATGGGTCAGAAACAGTAGTACCGGGATGCCAGTTGAGACTTGGTATGTTGGGAAACATAGGGTAAGTGTTTTGAGAGATAGTGGGTGTAGTACAGCAGTAGTCAAGCGCAGTTTAGTCGAACCTAATCAGTTTACTGGTAACTATCAACATTGTATTCTGATAGATGGTACGTTGAAAAAAGTAGAAGTTGCCAATATTTATGTAGACACTCCATTTTATGAAGGTCAGTTAGAAGGGTTGTGCATGAAACAGCCAATTTACGACCTTATTATTGGAAATACCTCTGGTGTAAGAGATCCATTTGTTGAAAACATTAGCCAACTGTCAGATAGTGACATGGCAAAACAAACAATACTTTCAAATAGTGACCAAGGTAGTTCTAAAGACACAGTTGAAGTTGAACAAGGTGTGCAGATGAGAGCACCTAGGGATAAGAAAAAGGGTAAGGTTGAGCATCTCATAGTTGAAAATCAAACAGTAGATATAGTTGACGTTGCACAAGGTGTGCAGACGAGGGCTCAGAACGAGGATGAAGGTAGAGTACAGTCTCCTAAAGCTGTATATGACGTTGCACAAGGTGTGCAGTCGAAAGCACAGAAGGAGAAGGAGATAGGTAATGTACAATCTCTTAAAGTCGTAGATCAAATTGTAGCTACAGTTGACGTTGCACAAAGTGTGCTGACACAATTTCAGAAGGAGAGAGATACAGTTAAGGTACAATATTCTTATGTTGTTAAGCAAGTTGAAGATGTTACTGAACTTACACAAGATGTACAGATGAGATTCCAGGAGGAGAAGGAGAAAGGTAAAATAAAACCTCTTGAAGCGGCAAATCAAATTGCAGATATAACTCCCGTGAAAATTAAAGAGGCTCAAAATGGTAATGAAACTTTCTCAGTTCCAATAAGGATAGCAGAATCAGATGAGAAGAAAGCAGTCAATAATGGTAGTATACCTCGATATGTAGAGGAAAGTAGTATTCTCTACAGAGAGTATCAATCTGAAGATGTTGAACATGGTAAGCTGTTCAAGCAGTCAGTAGTTCCAAAAGAGTATAGACAGCACAGTCTCAGGTTAGAGAATGATACTATACTTTCAGAACACTTAGGCATAACACAGGTGACTGACAAAATACAATCAGATTCTCATTGGCCTGTTGTACAGCATGAAAATATAAGGTATTATTGTAGCTCATGTGACGTATGCAAAAGAACATTATTCAAAGGTAAAATTTTGAAAGTGCCAATCATTGATATGCCTAGATATGTATAGACAGCACAGTCTCAGGTTAGAGAATGATACTATACTTTCAGAACACTTAGGCATAACACAGGTGACTGACAAAATACAATCAGATTCTCATTGGCCTGTTGTACAGCAAGAAAATATAAGGTATTATTGTAGCTCATGTGACGTATGCAAGAGAACATTATTCAAAGGTAAAATTTTGAAAGTGCCAATCATTGATATGCCATCGATACAGGTAGATACGCCATTTGTGGGATCTGCTATTGTCAGATTATTCTTGACAATCTTGGTGATAATTTTCTTAGCGGTAGTATATCTTCTATCTATAACCATGGAGAAACAAAGTGTATTTGTTTTCTTAATCAGGGGGATATTGTCACATATTTGTGACAGTTTTGAAACTACGCATATCTGGGACACTGAGTTTTAGTGGTTGAGTGTATTTAGCTGGAGCTTTGGCGATGCATGAAGTTATTGGTGAGTGAGTAGTTTTTAAACAGGTGATTTTGTGATTGTGTGTTGAAGTGCTGGTTCATTCATTGCTTGGCTTTTGAGAGAGACAGACGAAGTGATTCAACACAACTGTAAGTTAGTTATTTTACTTGTAAATACCCCAATAACGCGGCCTGATCATTGCATATTCCAACACTAATACCGCCAGATAAGTTGCTTTCCTGTGCCAAGTCCAATTTTACATAGATGGCTCCAGACAAGCATTTTATCCCAAATAAGTGTAAGCAGTGTAAGATATTGTATGGTTTATGTAGAGTTTTACATTGTATGGTTGCATGAATTATGCTATAACTAAAGTCAATGTCCCATAATGCCGTTTTCATTTGCATAAGACTAAGTACACTTACATTTTCTTGTAGGTGGCTTTTTGTGGTTTATACGTCGACTCTAGAATCTACACTGTTATGCAAAATACCAGCCATTCAATTATGTAGATCTAGCTAGCCTGTGTGGCGTAACTTAATTACCTGTGTGGTTTAACTGCATTGCCTGTGTGGCGTTATTATGGCCTGTGTGGCGTTAACTTTGCCTGTGTGGCGTTGATATAGCCTGTGTGGCGCTGACTTTGCCTGTGTGGCGTCAGTTATATACGTTAGTAAATTACCTACGTGATGAATGAATCTACATAACTTTATGGCATGGTAAATGGTCTGGTGTGGTGTCCGTTACGTTATATGGTCTGATGCGGACTGGTCTGGTGTAGTATCCCTTACGCTATATGGTCTGGTGTGGACTGGTCTGGTGTGGTATCAATTACACTACAAGGTCTGGTGTGGACTGGTCTGGTGGTGCCTGTTACGCATATGGTCTGGTGTGGACTAGTCTAGTACGGTCTGTTATGGTGTATGGTTTTGGACAACCTGGTCTGGTGCAAAGTTGCTATGGTTTAGCGCAGTCTGGTCCGAGATGGTGGAGCCCTTGATACATGTATGGTAACGGTGGTGGTGTAGATAAACAATACAATTGACATTGACTTTATACAAAGTGACACTTAGCGTTTTATATATATATATATGATTTTACATAGTGTAAGAATATGTGAAAAATAAATGCATATATATATTTGTATATGGTATATCTGGTTTGTTATAATGGCTTGTAGTCTGGCAGAACACAATAACAAAAGAATCCTGCATCACAATTGAAGGAAATTGTGACACTACCCATGAAGAGTTAAAATGAAATTTTCAGCAGATATGTTGAATAATTGAGCCATGGCATGAGATTTCCAACAATGTGGCATTTTGACATGTGTAGTCTTGGACTAGCCTCTGCAGCCTCCTTTTAAGCTGACAAACTCCAAATGGTGTTCAGTCAGTAGCTAAACAATAATAAAATACTCAAGCGACTAGCAAAGTCTCTGATCAGACTGCGCATATTCGCAGGCTGACCTGAGGCTTTGCTGGTCGCACATACCACATTGTTGGAGATATCAAGCACTGGTTAGTATATTCATATGTTGAATAGAAACTTCGTACCTTTGATGGGCCCATGACTTGTGATTGTGGCATATCTGATCATATTGACTTGTTTTGTGAGAAGGGTTGCATATATATGTGGAGTGTTAATTAATAATTTTCAGCCGATATGTTGAATATATATGTTGAATAGAAACTTGGTACCTTTGATGGGCCCATGACTTGTGATTTTGGCATGTCTGATCATATTGACTTGTTTTGTGAGAAGGGTTGCATATATATATGTGTAGCATTAATTTTTAACTTTTTATAAAGTGTTTATTTTCAACATTGCAGGAATTCTAAACAATGTCTATAAGACTAAATATATAGATTAAACCTCTTCAGGCATAAGCAAAAAGAGAACAGCATGTACCATATGGAAGCATAAAGTACTGTATATATGTCTTAAACCAAACATCTATGTGTCTTGATCCACATCGGAACTAAGGGTGAGGATAGCGCTGTGAAACTAGCTTAAGCCCCGCCAGAGAAAGTAATTTTTACTGACCGTTTCAAGGCGGTGCTTCTCTTGTGAATCTTTGTTGTTATTTATGTTACGTGTTTGTCTTGTTTTCTTGTCTGTTCATTGCAGCCATGTGGTATTCTGCTAGGAAAGGGCTGACCTCTTGGCTCTCTTGTATGTGATGTTTTATTGTGTTTTTGTCACTTTCCCTTGTGGTATCCTAGGTCAGGTGCGGTGCTTGATTATATTGATTCCTGAGATTTGCCTTCTTTCTTACTTTTAAAACGATGTATGGGCTTGTGTTCAAACATCTCCCTCTAGACATTGCAAATGTTAATGCATGAAAATAGTTGTGCAATCCCAATAGTTTTACATGGGTTGATAAAAAGTATTTCATAATTATATCTTACCTTAGTGAAGCATAACATCTTGTATCACTGCCACTAAAGTAGTGTGCTATTTTATCATTGATATCTGTAGTGGAATCCACATGATCTCTTTGAATGTAGAATATAGGTGGTGTGAAGACACAATTTTCTGTGCGTATTTCAAACGTATGTTCCTTCAGATTCGGCAAGTTATATGCCACTTCTAATCTTTTTGCCTTTAAAATAAATTGACAGCTGTCAGGCTTGATAATTTCAGAGGTTTTGATATACAAAAAAAACTTTCAAGCGTAAAATTGTCAATGGTTTCATATTCATCAGTTTTACTCATCAGTGCTCAGAGGAACCGTCTCATCAAGATGGTTCTTTTGAGTATCTGTTTGAAAAATAAGAAATTTGTTTTGGTGCACACTCTTAACTAAAGACCTGCAATGTTATATTAATATTGTACTTACATTAGATTCTAATTTCGATTAATGCATACCAAAATGACAGGTGACAGGTTTGACAATATTGAATGTATTCATATTCTAATTTAGACGTATGTATACCAAACTGACAGGTGACAGCTTGGTTATTTATATAACATTTCCTGAAATATGCATGTAAAATAAATTGAGTTGTTACATATTTGGCAAGTTGCAAGTTGTGCACCACATTTAGATGCCAGTTAAACCAAATGCCAGATGAAATATATATCAAGTCATCATAATTTCTAATTACGTTGTATGTGAAACAGGTGACAGATATGGCAAATAAATGTGCTTCTAACAGAATAAACACAATCGGTGGAATCATTTGTATGTACCATAAAAAGTACACTTTTGACTTAATACTGTATTCTAAGATATACAGTAACGTACTAAAATTATATCCCATAGACTACGGTGACAATACGGTTTAATGTTTTGTGACTTCTTCACAGTACCGTTGGTTCGGTCTGCAGTGTGTGATTGTGGTATTTCCTGATCATACTCACTTTTTTAAAAACTATATTTGACTTTATAGGTATCTTCTAAAAGTTATTACCTATCTTTTGAAATAATGTACATTTGTAGGTCCAGATCAGCAATGGAGCCAGTTGATCAGAATTAAAGTACTGCCGCATTAATAAGAAACGCGAAAAATCGACTTAAAGTGCATCTGTTCACGTTATTTTCTCTTGAACTTTTCGATATGCGGGTAGAAAAAGCTGCAGTATTTTTTGACAAAATTTTCAACCTGGTGTTTTTGCTGTGTTTTTCTGTAATTAGATGGAATTTTGGCAAACTTTTTGTTCTTTTCAACGGGGGAGTATTACTGTTGGTAGAATGGACATAAACTGACCCAGTTTATTAATAATATGCAACGGTTGACTAAATTATTCGATGCCGTTTAGGTTCAGTGATCGCCAAGGTTATATACTGAACAAAAGTGATAACACTACACCTGAATTAATTGCCATTAATATGCAAAACGATGCAAGCCAATAAAGCAAAAAAAAATGTATCTGATTGTTCAAAGACTGGGTAATGCATAAAAGCAAAAGCTTTACGGATGTCACGAGGAATCTCTTGCAAGCCATTTAAATGTGACAGGGCTCCATTTTTTCAGGATACAAATTTGAACGGAAATTTCACATAGTTTAGGCCTTTAAGAATCCACTGCCAACCAGATCCGATTGAACGAGATGGTAGTCTAGACATGTGTCAACCAGAAATGTGAATAACTTATCAAAAATGTGTTTTGGTAGTTAAAAGCAACCTTACTTAGAAAGCGGGGTTTTCATCAAATTGGCCAAGCTTGAAATTTTATCACTGAAATTTCCATAGGAAAATCAATGTGTTGTTGCATCTTAGTAAGAGAACATTACTGGTCGAGCAATGGTAGGAACAATGTGCTGATAGGTCTATCTGATTTGGCAAATAAATTTATCGAAAATCGTGATAAATTGAAGATTACCAAACATTTAATATTCCCTATTTGTTTTCGTCAAAGTGAGATAATTTACATTTTTTTACAAATTTGATAAATTTGAAATTGATTTTGGGCTTGTTTCAAGTGATAAGTCAGTTTTCTTGCGTTTTAATGCAACACAAGTATGGCAAATTCTGATAAGTATAACAATCTTTTTTGCACAATGCGCATTTACATAAACCAGTGAATAAAGCTTTAAACACAAAAGGGGACATAAATCAGACATCAAAAGAGACAATTTGGTGGAGTTTCTGGATGTTTGGAAAACATTATTAAGCCATAGTAAATACTTTTCGTCCAACACTTTCTCACAAAATATAGAATATTTAGTGTAACGTTTTCACTTTTGTTCAGTATAGCATAAAGAGTATCGTAGATATAAAGTACTGCTGCATTAATAAGAATCGCATATAAATGACTTCAGATGTACGTCACCTTGAGCATTCAATAATCGCGAATAATTTCAGGCAGTAATTTTGAAAAAAGATATTGCCTGGTATTACCGCTAATTTTTGCTCTAATAATTATGATGTTAGAATTTGGGTCATTTTATTCCACTTATTTGAAATTTGAGTGTTACGTGTACCATTGAAAGAATGTACGTAAACAGCTCAAGTTAACTAATTACAGAAAATGAATGGTTGACTATAAAAATTACATATGAGCCGTGAGATGACATTTCCAACAATGTGGTATGTGCGTCTAGCTAAGGCTCAGACCAGCATGCGCATACGCGCAGACTGATCAGAGCCTTTGCTTGTCGCTTAAATATTCTATGACTGTTAAGCTATGGATTGAACATCATTCGAGTTTCTACGCTTAAGAGGATGCTGCAAAGGCTCGTCTGAGTCTACACTTGTCAAGATGCCACATTCTTGGAAATCTCGTGTCACGGCTCATATGTAGTTGATAATATTTATACCACTGTAAAATTTGTTTTATAAAACTGTCCATAATGGCTACATCACGCTGTTTTAGTAGAAAATGTCCTTCAAATTGGATCAGTTAGCTCGGGGTCTACACTAATAGAATTGAAACTATCAACTGAATGGCAGTAGTTAAAATAAAACTGGCATCACGCTTTTAAAATGTGTGATGCTTTTGACACTTACCTGTAGAAATTTAAGTACAGATATATAGGCTGTCACATGGCTGTTACACCGTTTAAATTCCCCCCGCGTTTCAGAAAGCCTAAAAATGTCGAAATTCCCAAGAGATTAGGGGTCAGGGCAGTGGTTTTAGATTCTTCAAACAATTTTCTTCTGACACTGCAGGATATTCTAAATCCAGATTAACGCTTTATTTTTGGAAAAATGCAAGTAATAAAAAAAGTATTCCAGAATTTCGCGTTTCTTATTATTGCGACAGGACTATAATACCATTTGAGCCGCAACATTAGATTTCCAACAATGTGGTATGTACGACCAGCAAAGCCTCAGATCAGCCTGCACATATGCGCAGTCTGATCAGAGCCATTGCTAGTCGCTTAAATATTTTATGATTGTTAAGCTACTGAAGGAACATAATTTGGAGTTTCTAAGCTTAAAAGAAGGCTGCAGTAGCCTCTCTGAGTCTACACTCGTCAAAATACCACATTGATGGAAATCACATGTGGTTGCTCATTTTTCTTCCACATAATGAATAAGTATAATTTATAAAATTACACCACTAGATTGACAGAAATCAGAACTTCATACAGTACAAAACCATTATCTCTTTGAATGCTGGGTAATTTTGCATGCTTTTTGTTGTCTGATGATGTTTGTATCATTTTATTAAATTACACCACTAGATTGACAGAAAATCAGAACTTCATACAGTACAAAACATTAGCTCTTTGATTGTGGGTAATTTAACTAATTTTGCATGCTATTTTGTCGTCTGATGATTTTTGTATAATTTATAAAAATACGCCATTAGATTGACAGAAAATCAGAACTTCAGGGACTGTGCGCATTTGTTTTTTTTCAGTAAATAATACAATAAGCTATGACACATTGTCCAGATTATCATATTTTCCTCGCTTTTTAAAGAGTTTAGCCGTATTCTGCTGGTCTTTTTTGTATTCTTAGTATAGAACTTGATTGTGTTAGTACCTGGTAAAACTTAGCATCAGCCAACGCAGTTTTTACATTTGTAGTAACTAGTTTTTGATACACCTCATTGTATTCGACAACCAGAAACTTTTGTACCACTTGTATTATATCATGGATGTACTGTTGTAACTTCGGACAGGGCTCAATAAGCTCGGGGGTGGCAGTCACATTGACACAGTCACTTATTTTCTTTACATTGCAAACGTCTAGGACCGTGTTTATATACTCATGTTGTATTTGGCTCTCTTGACCTGTTGAACAATTAAAGTAATGATGTTAAAACATTTTGGATTAAATATCTAATACGATAATTTAACCCTTGTCCTTCTGAACCTGGATATATCTTGTTTTGAAAACACTGTACTATGATCATCTGGCTTCTGAAGAAATAGAGAATACTAAGTGAGTGTCTTTTGATATCAAGTTTACCAGGCAAGGTTTTTAGAACACTTGTTGACTTGGCGAGGCTTGCCGAGCGATTCAACATGCATTCTCAAAGCCGAGCTTGGTAAACTTGGTATCAAAAGCCCCGAACCTGGTATTCTATTTATCAGTTTACACTTTGTTTTACTCTTCAAACTAGCGATTATGACGTAAATTTCGATTTTTGTGTTGATTCAGCGTCATTGGTGACGTCATTCAAAAAGTGCAACGTCATCATGACCTGATAAAGGCACATGCCGTGAGATAGACAAGGTTTATCAGGCAACGTGCAACAATTAAGTTGATATGAGAGGTAACTGATAGACTATCTTACCAGGATTCACAAAATCAATTACAATCACATTGCTAATTTACTCAGCAGGACAAAGGTTAACAACCATTTTATATACTAGCTTTATCAAAGCTTTATCTAATTGTGTCTAGGGTCATTTATCAATTTTATTTGGCAATGTTTAATGGTGAAATGTAAAAATTGAATATAAGCAAATTGTTTCTTGCACAACAGTTTGGGGTTCGCGCTGTTTTACCCATATGAGAGAATTCTTTCTTGCACACTGGATAAGGATATCTTAAATTTTACCCTGGAATAGAAAATCTTATCTTACCCAGGACGTCAGGTAACGTCATCATGTGAAATTGCATCTTTGCGTATTCAGGGACTTCTGTAAGCTTATTTTAAAATAAATAAATAAATAAATAAAAATAAAAAAAAAACAGGTGTGAGCAAAAAAAGAATCCATTATTCGTGTGAGGGTAGGATAGAAGAATCCTTCCCTCTGGATCACCATTTGTGATCACTCGGCAAGCCTCAAGATGCCAAACAGCGATCCTCGGACGGATTTTTCTATCCTACCCTCACACAGATGCTTATAATCTCACGTACCCCATTTTAACCCCTGGGAAGAATAAAAAAGTAAAAAAAAAAGAAAAGCCGCATGTCGATAAACATTGTTATGTTAAATTGACTTCATTATGTTATGTCGCATTTCAGCATAATCAGGAACTTCTGGAAACATATAAATGCGTTATTTAATGGTAAGCAAGGAAAATAATATATTATTTGTATGAGGATGGGATAGATACATTCTTTCATCACAATCACCATTTGTCATTAATTTGCAAGCCTCATGATTCCAAATGATAGTCATCGGGATAGAACTTTCCATCCTACCCTCATAATGCACTCTTATATTCTTTCTTAGATTTGAATTTGTCAAACACCATAAGGAAGCCATCTAAAAGGAAGAGTTGGAGATACACACTAATTCCTTAGAGGACGATTTGGCAAAATAACATGGGCAAGTAAAATACGTGGCCAAAGAGCCTAGGGCTAAAACATTTATGATGAATACACGGATGGTAATTTAAGTTGCTTATTTCTGTACTTGGCTGCATCAATATATGTACATGGGATAAAATGGGCCTCAACGTGAGAAAACCTGTCTTCGGGGGTTTGCGAACAACACAGGCGCAGACCAGCCTGCGCATTCGCGCAGTCTGATCAGCGCCTTTGTTATTCGTTTTTTGGTAAGTATCATATCTAGACTTGCTACGAGCGAAATTTCAATTTTCTAGCTAGTCTCTGTAGCTGAGGAGACTGGTTTGAAACTCACTTTGTCGGAAACCCCAAAGACAAGTTTTGTCGCGACGAGGCCCAAATGATATCATTGATAAAGTCACATCAGCATATATTTTAGATAAAGGGAACCAGGTCATACTGCAGACGTGAAAAATATGGACAATTACTATGAAAGCTTTAACATGCACAGGAGTCATTGAACTCAGAGAACATATTTTATTGCTGGTTGCAATGTAAACTTCCAATAAAGTATGCAAATTAGGTCAAGGTACAGGGTCAAAACACATGCTTCAAGAATTTGTTAAAATCAATTGCTAAGCTAAGGTTGAAACATACAGTTAGACATGGTGCACATTCCAAAGTTTAATAATAGCTAAGTCATTGGAGCATAGTATTTAGGTTATGAGCATATGGCCATAGTACATGTTTAAAAAGTATTCCAAGGACATTATAGGTAAAGTTTGATACATAGAGGATCTTACATGAGTGCTTTTTAATAAATTCAATAATACAAGAACACGAATGTTAGATTCTATTATCACATGACATTTAAAATGCTTAAAATCGCATTTTTTACGTGAAAACGTCAAGCTTTTGCCATCTTTTACGCAACGTTATAATAAACGTCACTACGTCACGTTACGAAATCTGTAAACCACTATTGGTTAGTCGATTTTATCGCATGGCGTTATATCACTCCCAGACGCGAAGTCATGTGATAAATACATCAGTCACCGCTAAAGAGGTACAAAAATAATATTGCTAGACAATGTCTAAAAATATGGCAAAATACATGAGTGTTGCAATGACACTGATGGTAGTGCGTGCTTGAATAGAACATTGAGTATTGTTTTTGAAATGTTTGACACTAAAAGCTATCACAACTGCAGAGACATGATACACATTTCTATGTAATTTGTTGACAGAGAAACAGAAAGTTGCACTGCTGTGTTGCATCCTGCTATTGTAATTCCAGTGTCATAATAATAAAGAAAAACTGGATCCTTCTGAAATAGAGAGAACCTGCCAAATTTAAAAATAGTAGGCTTGGTTATATTGAGTCAGTTAACAAGAGTAAATGCAAACGCTATCCAGGACCAACTTATGCTGAATATAAGGAACAGAGCATGAAAAAATATCAACACTGTATCTTTGTCCTTGGAGAAGTTCTCTAAACAAACTCCACATGGCACAACGACAGCAGTTGCAAACTCTACATGATTATGAAAATAAATGATCTTTCCAAATAAGAGGAAACCTAAAATGTTGAAAAAAAAAGACTGTGTTTCATTGAATCTGTGCATGAGGGTTATTCTCTCTGAATTGCAAGGCTTTCCTTAAAAAATGTTTTCTATCACCCAAATGCCACCTACCCAAAATATTTTATTACTATTTCAGATTTTTTTAATACTAATTTCAGACATTGTTTCTTTATTTTAAATGTCTTTTTTAAAAATGAGTTAATAAATATTACCTACCTACCCATTTATCTGGAAAATTATGAGAAGGGTGGCAGCAAATATTTTTTTCTAGCATAGCTTATACATTTCTCTTTATGAATATTTGAAAATTCCCACTTATATGGTTGTCAAAGTCCCAAGTGCCTCAAATAAGCAATTTTGGGTTATAACGTGTTATTTTGATTAACAAATTATTTACAATATTTTTACAATTATTTCAATCATGTTTCATTTTTAAAGGTGCTGTAAACTTAAAATTGTATTATTCTATATTTCTTACGCTTTATTAGTCTTTTTGTAGACTGTCTTGGATGTGGCTTTGACCTATCTTTAAGGTCCAAGAAATGGACACCTGATTTAGCCTTAAACATTTCTGTCCATTCAGCACTATCTGCTATCATTGGCTGATCTTCAAGGCTGACCCAGATATGCTGTGCTGTTGGAAACACCTGAAAAGAGTACATAGTATCGACAAAACATTCTTTTATAGCATGTGTAGAAAAACTTATATGGTGTTAAGTTAACAGCATGTGTAGAAAAATTTATATTGTGTTAAGTTAACACATTTAAGCTTTGCACCCTTTTTATGGGACATAGGCAAACAGCGCAGATTCAGATTAGATGCCGTATTATGTGGCATCTGATCAGGATCTTCAGTGTTTGCTTACAGTATGTTCTATCAAAATTTAAACAAAAAGAAAAATACCACCCAACACCGCTAAAAATGGAAATGGGTACGTCCTACTGATAAATGTAGAAAAGTCTATTTGACTTAAATGGATTAAAGAATCATTGGAGCAGAAACTATTTTTCTTTACTTTCAGAATAGATGACAGTTGTATATTGGAGCCAGCACATGACATTTTGGTACTTATCACACTTTTGACCAAAAAAGCTCTGGCAAGCCTATGTAAATGCACATACTCAACATATCATTCGCTGCTCACATACACAAATTATGGGTGAAAACACAGGACAAACTGTAGACTTCTAGGGCGCTCTGTACACCAGCATGGGCGTTTAAAGTAGGCATTTGCAAATAAAAGTATTATTCTATATTTCTTACGCTTTATTAGTCTTTTTGTAGACTGTCTTGGATGCGACTTTGACCTATCTTTAAGGTCCAAGAAATGGACAACTGATTTAGGCTTAAACATTTCTGTCCATTTGGCACTATCTGCTATCATAGCGTCTTTCATCAAGTTTATGTAACTACTATAAATTAGAAAGCTTTTTTTGAGCCTCATCAACAAACCCACTGACTTAGCAGCCATATAACACCAGTACCTATCAACGACATACCTCTAAAGGAGCAAATTATGCTCCTAAGTTTTGAGGGGGTGGACAGGGGGTAACCCAATCCCCACTTCCCTCCCTCTTTCACCCCACTTCCCTCCCCCTCTCCCCCCACTTCTCTCCCCCTCCAACCCCACTTCCCTCCCCCTGTCAGATTTTCCCTCCCCCTGATAAAATTTTGTTCTTGTTCATGAACTTAAGCGAGCCAAGAACCAAAATTAATTCAATAAATGGCTTACCAAAGACCCATCTGCATTTTCAGAGAACAAAGAGTTAAAACATACTTTAGTTTGTTTGTCTTTATGATTAACCCTTCTTAAATCAGCGGAAGGGGGGAGAATGGCCTTAAAAATTATTTCAAGATCAAATCTCCACTAAAGTATGGGACCAGGCTGAGATCTAACTCTCAGCCCCTGTATCTGCAGTCAGTCATGCATCTGCAACCAGGCACATTATCGTCTGCACTGCACGCCCCCTTAAAAGTACTGTCACAAGAGATGAATGTCTCTTCTAGAGTGAGCAAAGTAAACATAATTTATATTAGGCAAAAACACTTCTTGTTTCTGATTACCCTAACAACCCTAATATTTTGGGGCCTCCTTCTTTGGGAATGTTTTGGGATATTCAGTATTCTAATTTTAGAATTTTTTAGGATTTTAATTTACTTTTTGCATGCAAAATTTTTACATAAAAAAAGGTTTGCCTACCTATTGACCGTTTAAATATTGAAGATGTATTCGTAAAATAGACATTTGATATCCACTTTTTCCTGTAGAAAAAAGGGTACATTAATTTCGAGCCAAAGTTGGTCCATATGAGTCTGTCCGTCCGTCTGTCCAAGCGTGTGCGCGTATGTTCGTGCGTGCTGTTTCATGTAATTGTATCTTCTGCTAAACCGTCGGCTGCAGTAGCTTTAAACTTTGTACCTGCATAAGTTACATAATGCAGAGGATACTGGGCAACAACATTTTGTGGTCAAGGGAAAGTTGCAAATAAATTATTTTCATGTAAATGCATCTCCTCCTGAACCATTAGCCGTAGCAACTTCAACCTTTGCAGCTGTATAGGTCACATGATGTATAGGATACTGAACATTTCGTGCGACCTAGGTCAAAGGCCAAATAATCTATTTTAAAGTAAACACATCATCCTCTACACCGTTGGAAGCCGCGACTTCAATATTTGCAGGTGCACAGGTCATATGATATAGAGGGCACTGGGCAACATCTCATATGACATTTGACCCCAAGGCCAAATGCTGTATTTTCTTGTAAAAGCATCTCATGCGACCTAGGTCAAAGGTCAAATAATATATTTTCTTGTAAATGCATCTTCTTCTAAACCGTTGGACGCCACAACTTCAACATTTGCAGGTGCACAGGTCATATGATATAGAGGGTACTGGGCAACAGTCCATGTGACATTTGCCCATAAGACCAAGGTTTAATACTGTATTTTCTTGCAAATGCATCTACTCATAATTGTTGGATGAGCAGCTTCAGCCTTTTCAGGTGCATACGTCACGTGATGCACAGGATACTAGGTAATATTTCAAGCGACCTAGGTCAAATAATATATTTTCTTGTAAATCCATCTTCTTCAAAATTTGCAGTTGCATAAGTTACATGATATAGAGGGCACTGGGTAAAATCTTATGCGACCTTTTACCCAAGGTCAAGGTCAATACTATATTTTCTTGTAAATGCATCTACTCATAATTTGAACGTAGCAACTTCAAACTTGGCAATATTTCAAGTGACCTTGATTTCACAGTCAAGTTCATATACTATATTTTCTTGTAAATATTTTCTACCTTAATGGTTGGATGTAGCAACTTCAAACTGGCAGGTGCTTAGATCACGTGATGTAGAGGGGACGGGCAACATATCATGTAAAAGGCGGTCATTTGCAATGGTGTACCATCGACTGACGTCCAGTTTATATATATATATATATATTGACATTACTTACAACAAGGCATCTTATTATCGATAAATAGTACTTGACTTTTTGCTTACAGTAGAGGCGGCAACTTTGATATTCATATCTGGGCGTGGTTCGGCTCTTTCATCTGCTAAGGAAGGAAAATCAGGTTCTATTTATAATTTGGTGAAGAATTAATATTAGTTGTTTGGCCACACAAACGTGCGTGTATTTCATTAAAATCCTAACCGTATACACATATCACTGAACTGACATTTATTAACTCTTAAAGCGCATAATCACAAAATGTATGTTTTTTGTCGTCCACTAAAATATTTGATGCCTCATAGACAAACAGTGTGGACCCAGATCAGACTGCCCCTATAGGAGCAGTCTGATCTGGGGCCACAATGTTTGCCTATTTGCTTATGTTAAATAGACATTTTCAGATGCAGTTATTTTTCTTGCGCTTTAAGGTCCAAATCTAAACTGAGGTAACGGCGCAAGATGATACAGTTACTTTTGAATGAGACCACGCCTCATTTTCAGCCTTTAGCTAGTCTTGCCCAGGAAATATGCACAATCTGGTTTCAGTTCTTTGGTGCAGTCTTTGCTTCCAAACGATACCCTTTTAAGAACAGATTTACCTATGTCTAAGGTTGACCAGTCCTGATTACGCATTCATGAGGTGCCGCCTTTACAGTAACCAAAAAGTGAAGTAATACATGTTTTGTCTTACTCTTAAGTGTCGATTAATTATTTGCATACTTGGTGATTTTTCACGCATTTGTTTCCATCTGCTGATTTTTTTTTCAAAATTAACCTTTTCGATTTTTTTCATCAACACCATCAGAGCCAAGGTGTCAAATACTTTTGATCCAGATCAGGACCAGGAGAATCCACATCAGGACCGGCATTCTGTCGGTGCTGACCTGGGTCCAAACTGCTTGCAAAGGTTATCAGCAGAAGACAAGAAAAATAAGTAAGCTTGTTCATTCAGATCCGGGAGATTCCTGATCTTGTTAAAAGTTGTATGTTTTAGAAGAAATTTTATAATTCATTATAGGGAGTCTCCCTGTACGATAAGGGATGGTTTGAGTCGGGTAGACATTATAACATAAACATAAGCGCCAAGGAGCTTTTGAAACATCATGACTTTCCTCAGCATTTTAAAGCATATCTAAACTCTTTGGAGTACGAGTCTCAATACATGTACTTTTTCTTGCAAATATCACTGTAAATACGTCATACATAGATAATGCGAAAAATCTGAACACTAGCATAAATTTTCCAAGTTTGACGATATGCGTGGTTTCAAACTTTCCGGTCAGTCAAACAATCAGTGTTTAGTTTGTTTCTCAAACACTGACAATCTATATAAAAATGCAAATTACCGAACTTAGCACAACTCATGTTGTGTTTTAACTTTTTATGAGTTTAAAGAAGTCAATCTCTAGCATGGAATAAATGAAATAGCTGTCGAATGCCAAAGATAAAACAACAGCCACCATTTCAAAGCGGAAGATTGGGTTCTTTGCACATTTAGGCTAATCGGCTCCGTAAAAAAGTAGATTTAAAGATTCCTATATAGGTTGGATTTTTTCTTTCACTGAGTGACAATATCTATCATTCACTTAAAGACAACATACCCTGATAATCTTGTTTTCTTGGCAGTCTCTGTTCTTTGAACAATAGTAAAAAATCAAGCTGAAATCCTACTGGCGCCATACATTACGTGGATCGTGTGACAAAATAGTCTACACAAATATGCATGTTTCCTTGGTGGACCTTAATATAACTTTTAGGCCTAAAACTGCCCTTTTCTCTGAATTTTCTATTTAAAAAATCAATTTCTCACCCCAATCTTTCGAGACTCCCCGCCCCCTCTACCCCCGCTGCCCACCCCCTCCACCCCCAATTCCGCCCCCTCCACCCCCGAATCCGCCCCCTCCACCCCCGATTCCGCCCACCTTATCCCCGTACCCCCGCCCCCTGTCCACCCCCTCAGTTTTAGCAGTAGTATGTAAAGGTAGTACATTTTCCAAACGACAACAGCATTGTTACCAGCTTAATCTGCTGGAAATCCTGGATCTCTTTCCACGAATGTGGTAAAGTGAAGTTTAATGCAATAAAATGAATGCTACTATCAATAATATATCAATAGATAACCTTGTTTTAATAACGGAACAGTCATAGGGGAGCGAGGAACATCTCCATTAAGAAATGGGAAATTAACAATTTCAAAATTAAATCATCCTGTTTATCATGAATTTTAGATTAAACTTTGCTATTTGTTATGGACAAGTCCAAGTCCCAAACGGGGGCTTCATTATCAAAGGAATTTGCCTTATTTAACTGAAGTTTGAAATGATACATCTGACCTACTATTTGTTTGAAATAAGGATTATCAATATTAATCGAGGCATTTAGATATCTTGAGGCAGAGTTAAATGCTTTAATAACATCAACTCGATTATTGTCAGAAAGAGACAGCACGAGAAAGTCAAAAGGTTTGATATAGCATAACATCAGAAAGTTTATTATACCATAACACATTTGACACATTGTTTCTCATATGGACCAGTACATGAGCTTTTGGTTATTATCACATATGCGACGAGAAAAGCCTCAGACAAGTCAGCGAATACAAACAGTCTCTCCAGATCATTCACTGCTTGTACACACAAAGATAATCATATGTAGGGGATGTAGCTCCACAGGGTAGATGTACCATGTTATTGAACAGGGCTATTGATATCATTACATATCTAGTTTACTACCTTCTTAACAAATGTACTATTATTGATGCAGCAATGCATTCACATTGGTAATTTTTAACCATTCAAATGAGATACAGAAATACACTAATGCACTTATACACATTTCAGAATAGGACATGGCCTTAAGTTACCTTTTGTTTTTCTAATTTCTTTTTCACTGTCTGATGCAATGTATCAAGTGCCATCTGTGCTGTCGACTCATCTGGCATTCCCGCTGGTGTAGTCACCATAGCACGACCAATCGCAGTGAAGATACACAGAACATCAGAAAACATTTCGTTATCTTTTGGTGTGCCAGTCTCACACAAGACTTTTAAAAGCTCTAAGTACTCATCAGCCTTGGGGACAATATCTATTTTACCACAGTGTTTAAATAATTCTATGATATCAGTTTGTTCTCTGTAATAGGAATGGATTGTCTCCTTTTGGCAAATATCTGAGTGCACATCTTTCAGCACATGCCTGTACTTATCAAACAGTTTTGTTGGATCTTTAAGCCACAATTCATTTCGAATTAACATTTTCCCACACACCTCATCACTTTCGTTATGTGAGACATTCCTAGTACCTCTTTCTGGAACAAAGTATACTGGGTTTTCTCTAAATAAACCCTGAAGTTCTTGTCGAGTCACATTATTGCAGAGGTAAAGGTATACGTTCTTCATGTGCTGTAAAGATGTGCAAAATGTTGCAGGTTCTTCTGTATTACCACGTGAACACCAATCTAGGAGATAACTCTTCATATTTTCACTTGTAACAGCATTCTTCAAACCAAGAAACTCATAAAACGTATTCATGGTTGAATCTGTACTTACATCCACATAGAGAACTTTTTGTGACAGAACGTTTTCAATGGCTTCTGACCTAATGAATAGTACAGATGGTTTCATTAAAACAATTTCTTTCTGTTGTCTTACTCTACCATTGCTTTCTGGCATAGATGTAATTCTCATAGCAGGAAGCCATGCTGCTGTTCGAAGCAACATGCTAAATGATGTTTCTGTTTCACATAAAGCATTTCTATCTTTGTCCAATACTTGGGTAGTACAAAAGTGTTTGAAGCGACCCTCCCACATCTGACCAAGTATTGTGCACAATTTTCTCATCTGGTCTACAGATTGAATATTTTCATTGTTAGCATGCTTGATTAGATCATCCAGCTCTGGGCTGTAGTAATCCTTCACAATATATGTGGATGATTGAGGCCAGTCCTTCTGAAGGAGTCGCCAAGACGAGTGTTCCTGAAATATACATGACTTGTGATCAAATTTACTTTTTAAAGTATAAATATATATAGTGATAAGCGTTTCATTGATGACTACAGACTATTTGTTATGTCAATGTATCTCTCTAAAATAATCAATTAATTATCATATTTGGGCCTCGATGTGAAAAGTATAATAACTTTACTTGATATACATAAAATGTTGATATTCTTGTGAGTGGGGCATTTCTACAACCAAAAGTTTATTTGATATTTAGTTGAATAGAAAACAAAAATTCATTGGAAATACCAATGGTGCCGTTAAGGGGTTAAGGGGTTGCTGAAATAAAATTTAGTATTGAGGATCACAATTTGACATCATGTGGCACGTTGGTTGATAGCAAACGACAATCCTGCGTTCAGATTTTTATATCTGCCCCCGCACAAATAATGGATTCTCTTTCCCACTCACTTTTCAATTCTGCATTTTTGGTTTAAATATACTTGGGGAATTTACTGAAGGCTGATAACGTCACTATAACATTATAATGAGTATCGTCAAATACCCTACAATCGCCAGCTCCATACGTCCGCCATGTTTGTTGTTTACTCTGTAATATCGCGAAATCTCGAATGCGCGCGAGAGTGACCGCGGGAATTTTTTAACGGAAGTGTAAACACTGCTAGGAAAAGTTGATCCTGTCAAAATGAGGCACAAACAGTTAAGTACAGCATATTTAACTCTAGATAGCTTATTTTACTCACTTTTACTTATGTCCGAAAATGCCCCTTCATAAGCCACGTGATTTTCTAAAATTCCGAAGTTTGGGCAAAACTGAAGCCGGTCGTCTGCAATGTTGACATTTTATGAATGGAAGCCACGTGGTAGCGTAACACAACTATTAGGCCAAGCTATTTTAATATTGATTTTTTGTAGCTTGGGGTCTTAGAATAGAACACATTTTTATGACGTTTTTTGTGTGTGTTTCTTGCCCGTTTTTTCGAGACAAAACCTCAACAAATTCTGCTCCAGAACAGATTTCAGAACCCCCAAAAGGTCTACACCCATGATGCACTGACAAGTGCCTACTTTCAGTGTGTAGAAAATAAGATGCCAGTGAGAAAAGCTGCAAAACTGTACAACATACTCCACACCACTTTGAGAGACAGGCTGTCCGGTAGAGTGCATATAGATACTTTGCTTTGACACATTGAAACGGTTCTTTTTTTCCCCAATTTTGTATTTTATGAAAGTTGAATGTTGTTAAAACCCATATTAAAATTATGCATGGCCTTAATTTTGAGTTTTTCCGCGGGAATAGTGTGACGTCACTCACATGGCAGAAGTAGGTCACACCCAAAATGGCGGACTTCAATTTAACATGTTTACATAAGCTTCTCGTGTCATAGTACGATGTTTGACTGGAGAAAGGATTTATCGCGGTGGAATGCAAAAATGATGCATAAATAAGGTAAGCATATTTAATTGTGCATGCTTCATCTATTCTATGATAAGAATTACCGACAAAGCTTAGCGTGGCGCAGTTTGGTCACCCGAGGATATGACTTAAAATACAACAATTGAAAATAACAAATTAAAGAAAAATAATATTTTTTTATAGTACCCCGGCATCCAATTTAGGTTACCTTGCACCCCCCCCAGGACAATTTTTCATGGGTGCCAAATTGTTCATTGGGACCCCCTGGATGGGAAACGAAGGTGTCCTCAAAAAAAATTTGGTTTGGGCTATGTGAAATTGCATGGTTTCTATGCCAACCCATAGCGAATTTGTGAAGGGGGGTCTGCCTATAAAATTACTCATATCTCAGCTGTTGCTTATCCTAGACTACTAAACTTAATACCAAATTAAAGCTTAGACATATGCCTAATATCCCCTTGTTGCATATGGAAATTATCTAATTTGCATATTCATAAATATTTATGAAAACATTAAAAATGTGTTTCACGAATGGGGGTATACATACAAGATCAATAATATCTCAGCTGCTTTTAGTCGTAGAGTACTAAAATTTGTACTAAAAAAAAGCTAAGACATAGGCCTTTCATTCCATGGTCAAATATGCAACGTACCTTATTTGCATAATTTGCATATTCATGAATATTAATAAAAACGCTAAAAAATAAGGGAAAATCATTACAAATATAAATAGGCTGATTTCATCCTAATATTGTCATTGTTGCATGTTTTAATATAATCAATGTTACAATTTGACAGGTCCAATCATCCAGTGGTCCTATATGAATATTATCTCATTTGAATAATCATGAAAATGCCTGAAAACTGAAAAAAATGAGGGAAATCACGTAAAAACTATAGGCCTTTGGGAGGGGTTAAGGTACGATCTATCCTGCACTCCTAGGGCCTTTTAAATTCATGCCAAATTGTTCAGTGGGACAATCAGAATGTGAAATGAAGTTCTCCTCACAAGAAATTAGGTATGGGCTACGTAAAAATGCATGGTTTCCATGGCAACCGCTTATATGATTCTTGAGATTGGGGGGTAGGCCTACAAATTCAATCATATCTAGGGTTCTACTTATCCTAGAGCACTAAAATTGGTGTCAAATTAAAGCTTAGACACATGTCCTTTTTCTTGTGGTCAGATTTGTAAATCATCTAATTTGCATATTTATGAATATTAATGAAAACCTACAAAAATGAAGTAAAATCATAAAAAAACAACATAAATGAACATATTTCAGCACAAAAACATCATCAAACCACCATTGTTGCCAATTTTTATATCCTCAGTGATTCAATTTGATAAGTTCTTTCATCCAGTGGTCCTATATGAAAATTATCTCATTTGCATATTCATGAATATTAATGAAAAGTTTTGTAATTAAAGAAAAAATCTTAGAAAAATTAAGGGATGTACATATAAAATGACAAATATTTCACCTACCATATGTTCCAGTGTATCAAACCTAGTGCCAATTTAATGCTTAGACATCGTACTTTTACCATAAGGTATAATATGAAAAATATTTATCATGAATATTCGTGATTTTTAATGTAAACAGAAGAGTTGAAAGAAAAATTGCGGCAAAAATCAAGGGGGTGCACTTCCAAAATTACTCATATCTCAGTAGTTAAGTGCCCAATAGTGCAAAACCTGATTTTAAGTCAATGCATAGACACAACATGTTTACCAAAATGATCCAATTCATAACACATCAAATTTAAATTCTCATGAATATTGATGAAAACATGAGAGATTAAGAGAAAATACAGGAAAATTAAGGGGGTATAGCTACAAAGTGATTCATATATTGGCTTCCAATTGCCCAATAGTAACAAGCTTGGTACCATATCAAACAGCAAAATCCTAAGTAAAATTGAGTAAAAGAAAAAAGTATAAAATTTATAACAGCTGAGATATGAGTAATTTTGTAACTACACTGCTATCAATTTGTATACATTTTTTACTTGTATTTTTAAAGTTTTTTTTTTATTAATATTGATATTAAACAAATTAGTTAATTCTTATATCTTCCCACTAGGTAAATCTGCTATGCATAGACTTAAATTAAGTATATTGTTTGCTACTCTAGGCCAATTAGCAGCTAAGATATTGGTTATTTTGTAGGTATACCCCATTCATTTTCGGCGATTTTTCTCTTTATTCTAATGTTTATATTAATTTTCATGAATATGTAAATGCGACAACTGGCAAATATAACCATTGAGATAAAGGGCTGTATCATAGCAATAAGTTGGCATCTTGTTTGCTACGTAAGGGCCATAAGCTGCTGAGATATGAGTAATTTTGTAGGTATATCCCCTTCATTTTCAAATATTATTCTCAAAATGCTCATGGTTTCATCAATATTCATGAATATTATAATATGACCGTTTTAAAATTTGATGATTTGTTAAACATACTATTGTCTTAGCATTAGTTTAAAACCAATTTTGGTACTCTAGGGCTCTTAGCAATTGAGATATTATTAGATTTGTAAGTGCACCGCCTTGATTTTTCCGCGATTTTTCATTTGTTTCTTCTGTTTTAATTAAAATTCATAATTATTTATGATAACTATTTTTCAAAGCTGAACTTAAGGTAAAAGTACTATGTCTAAGCATTGATTTGGCACCAAGTTTGATACACTCAGACGCATAGCTGCTGAGATATTGGTAATTTTATACATACACCCCTTAATTTTTCTGAGATTTTATCTCTCATATCTAAAGTTTTCATTAATATTCATGAATATGGATATTAGATAATTTGCATATCTAACTACCAAATAAAACTTCTATGTCCAGCGATTAGTTTGGTACAATGTTTAGTAATCTAGGATGAGACGTTGTTAAGATATGAGTATTTTTTGTATGTATACCCCCAATCTTTACAGTCGGCATAATGGGTTGCCATTGAAACCATGAAATTTCAAAAACCCAAATAACATTTATTTTTGAGGACAATATTTTTTTACATTTAAGTGGTCCTATTGGACAAATTTATGCCCATAATAAAATGTCTGATGTGTTCAATTTAGGTCTGATTACCCCTGTTGCATACTATAGTTTACCCATGCTTTTTTCCATCATTTTAAGATTTCATTAATATTCATGAATATGCAAATGAGATAATTTTCATATAGGACCATGAGATAATTTTCATATAGGACCACTGGATGAAAGAACTTATCAAATTGAATCACTGAGGATATAAAAACTGGCAACAATGGTGTTTTTGTGCTGAAATATGTTCATTTATGTTGTTTTTTTATGATTTTACTTCATTTTTGTAGGTTTTCATTAATATTCATAAATATGCAAATTAGATGATTTACAAATCTGACCACAAGAAAAAGGACATGTGTCTAAGCTTTAATTTGACACCAATTTTAGTGCTCTAGGATAAGTAGAACCCTAGATATGATTGAATTTGTAGGCCTACCCCCCAATCTCGAGAATCATATAAGCGGTTGCCATGGAAACCATGCATTTTTACGTAGCCCATACCTAATTTCTTGTGAGGAGAACTTCATTTCACATTCTGATTGTCCCACTGAACAATTTGGCATGAATTTAAAAGGCCCTAGGAGTGCAGGATAGATCGTACCTTAACCCCTTCCCAAGGCTTATAGTTTTTACGTGATTTTCCCTCATTTTTTTTAAGTTTTCAGGCATTTTCATGAATATTCAGATGAGATAATATTCATATAGGACCACTGGATGATTGGACCTGTCAAATTGTAACATTGATTATATTAAAACATGCAACAATGACAATATTAGGATGAAATCAGCCTATTTATATTTGTAATGATTTTCACTTATTTTTTAGCGTTTTTATTAATATTCATGAATATGCAAATTATGCAAATAAGGTACGTTGCATATTTGACCATGGAATGAAAGGCCTATGTCTTAGCTTTATTTTAGTACAAATTTTAGTACTCTACGACTAAAAGCAGCTGAGATATTATTGATCTTGTACGTATACCCCCATTCGTGAAACACATTTTTAATGTTTTCATAAATATTTATGAATATGCAAATTAGATAATTTCCATATGCAACAAGGGGATATTAGGCATATGTCTAAGCTTTAATTTGGTATAAAGTTTAGTAGTCTAGGATAAGTAACAGCTGAGATATGAGTAATTTTATAGGCAGACCCCCCTTCACAAATTCGCTATGGGTTGGCATAGAAACCATGCAATTTCACATAGCCCAAACCAAAATTTTTTTGAGGACACCTTCGTTTCCCATCCAGGGGGTCCCAATGAACAATTTGGCACCCATGAAAAATTATCCTGGGGGGGGTGCAAGGTAACCTAAATTGGATGCCGGGGTATAGTTATAGCGTTTGAACCCTCAATATAAAACATGAACATCCTGACTTAAATGTATCAAACTTTATGGAAATGGATTTATCCATTGGTCCTAAAAGACTTAAATTGTATGGTACATGTAACATATACTTACAATGGATTCTTTGGTTAGTTGTTCCTCCTTGTGTTGTATGGAGATGAAATCTTCTACACCTAATTTGACGAAGAAATCATGCCAGCTGCGTATGATCAGGGGATTCTGTGCATCATATATATAACTCTTATCAAGTAGCACCCAGTCAAAACCTTGAACATATAATGAAAGTATATGGTCAGGTTATAACATAATTCTATTATTTATGCCAGATTTTTATCATAGTCAGTTCGCCTATACAATTACAAGAGCTACTAAGGCAACAGCTCAGTCTAATCAGCGTCTTTGGTATTTGCTATCTGGAAAATAAAAAGGCTTTATTTACTACATACACACTATAAAAATTCTAGATAGTCTTTGTTGCTAAGCAGACTAGACTGAGCCTCAGTTAGTTGCAAACCACAACAAAACGTAAGTGAGTATGACCAGGAAATGCCACAATCACACAACGCAGACAAACCCACAGCACTGTATGAAGAGACACAGGACACTGACCGCCACTTGACAACAGGAAGACAATCTAAACTGATTGCAAAACTAGAAATAACACTAAGTACTCCATAAGAAAAAGCAAAGACCAACACAACCCCCCACAAACAATGGACGCTACAATAAACAATGAATCAACAACAACATAACCATCAACCAAAGCCGCTGTGTGTGTGTGGGGGGGGGTGCGTAATGCATTTTACTGACACCCGTTATTTTCTCTAGATTCTGTTGTTGTTGAAACACAAATATTGTTTCGCTCGCATAGAGGCTTATATGGCCCTGTACAATGCAATCTAAGATGATATGGGCCACACAATGAAGAAAATATCTGTTTTCGTCGTATATGAAAATCATACTTACAAACGCGCTTTTACATTTGCACACAATGACCAGTGCCTGTTATTCACTCTTTCAAATGGCAAACATTCTAGCTTGTCTCAGTGGCTGAGCAAGCTGAATTGAGTCTAATCTGGTCGCAAATTGCGCACGTTAAGGCCAAAAGTGTTGGTTTTGGTACGCACTTACTTATAACACAAATGTACCTGGAAATGTCTTTGGTAGATCTATTTTGTTGCCATAGTAACATGTAAAATGTACTGGTTCCTTGCTTGGATTCTTCATTCCTTTGCTAGTCATAACCTGGACAACATCACGGAGTTCATCTATGTTGCATAGAGATGGCTTCTTGTCAGTCTGTTCTTTGATGTAGATAAGGTATGAAATCACAACTTCTCTCCTTTTTAGCTGAAAATACGATTTCATTTTAGTAAAAAATCTCCTTAACATTTATTTAACTACAAGTTCTATTGACAAATCACCATGTTTATTTTTCAATAGAATTAAGCAGAATGTACCCATACCTCTTGGAGCTGATTCTCATATGGGCCTCGTCGTGAGAAAACCTGTCTTTGGGGTTTCAGACAAAGCGAGACTAAAACCAGTCTCCTCAGCTACAGAGACTAGCTAGAAGATTAAAATATTGCTGGTAGCAAGTTTAGATATTAGATTTTCCAAAGCGCGAATAACAAAGGCGCTGATTAGTCGGCGCAGATGCGCAGGCTGGTCTGCGCGGATGTGCAGGCTGGTCTGCGCCTTTGTTGTTCGCAAACCACCGAAGACAGATTTTCTCCCTTGAATGCCCATATGATATGCATTGCTGCGTATAAGTATTAAAACTAAATCTGTATTTATTATTATCACATGACATTGGCACTGTGATTGATATAACGACATATATTTAAAATCAATAAACCACTAGTGAAATATATATATTTAGTAACGTTACGTAATGGCGTCCATGACAGCATTGCATACAAAATCAGGCTATCGGAGGCTGTACCTATGCGACCGTTTTTTTCGAGTAAAAAATGGCGGACGTTGGAGGATGAACCACACCAGAGGGAGAAATTTGCGAGGTAAATGCATAGTTTGTCTATTAAATTTAACAGATTGAATGCGCATTCCGCTTCCAATATAGATTTTTTCTTTAAATATTTCTTATTTTCCGTTTATCAGGCCTCAAAATATCTTAAAATAGGCACTTACCCTGCATCACAAAAATATGGGTATACATGGGAAACAAATTAATTTTCACTAGAAATATCAAAATTTCACTTGCCCTGCAGTCTGAGGCACTCGTAAATACGAGCGGACGAGTGCTATTTTCAAGCCCTGTTTATACATGTTTTATTTTGCTGTTATGAATAAAAATGCTGCTGAAACGGCTGTTGCTCAGTAAAATTTGCCTGGGTTTGGGTCATTGAATTCACATTTTTGTCATGATAAGATAGTATTCATTTCATATTTTCTTCATGTTAGACCCGTAACAAGAAGAGAAAAATTAATATATCCCCAACATATTGCTATTTCTAAACTTAACCCCAGTTTTATGACCATTTCCAGACTGTACGCACACCAAAAGTTCCACTTACAGGGCATATAAACTGTAGCATTTTTCGAGTTGAGGTGGATGAGTATTTCTGGTTATGCAATGCTTCTGGATGAGCATTTTGAGCATAATTTCTGTACGGGTAGTTCGAGTAGCAAAGCCTTTGGCGATTCTGAGTCATAACAAGTCTATCTAGAGAGGCAGTCAGACAGACAGACAAAGAAACAGCAAACCACGCTACTTCTACTGTTTTAAGCAGAATCAAGACAATTTACTGACAAGATAGTTCAGCAACAGAATAGATATCAGTTCACTGACAAATGTTTTATTGTAATTTTATGGATTATCCCAATTCTTATTAGTTTATTGTTGATATAATAAACAAAGGCCTGATATAAAGTAAATTAAGATACATATTAGCTATTGTACCTCGATTTCATTGGACGTACACATGGCGTATGTCTATAAAGCCACCATTACATTGTCTGTGCAAAAATATATTTATATCACCAAACATAAAAACATAACCCATTGAAGATATGAAAGAAATATGGTATGCGTACCATCAATCTGCTTTGGTATTTAAATGGAATGCTTGTCATCGTTGACAAACTACATCTAAAATAAGATATATGTCTAGCTATGGGATGACATCAGCCTAGCTCCATGTATCCTTAACATGTTTGCCTATTATTAATAAAATCAGGTAAACAAAAAAACAACATTTATTTTAAATCAACAACTGATCTTGGTGCCTAGAAATGTTATAGAAGGCTAGTCCTTACTCTTTAAGTTAGTCACCCATTAGGAGTCAGTCTACATCAAATCATCCATTATTATTTATACTAATTATCAAATATTTTCCAGCCATATGTCATTGAGCATAATATAAATATGTTGAGGAACTGTCTTCAAAAGTATCAAGGAACTGGCTTCAAGTCTGTCTTCAAATTTTCAGGTAGTGTCTGAGACTCAAAATCTGATATTTTAATTGAGAAGCCAAATATTTGAAAATTCAATTCACAAAAATTTCATGCCTGAAAAGGTTTGACTTCATAAAGAGTTAGGACTAGCCTTCTACAACATTTCTTGGCACGTCATATGGTCAAATTGTGGCAGCAGTTTTTTAGTGGCAGGTGTTTAATACAACTACCCCATGTTTTACTATTAAAACAAAATTGTGACATTTTAAAAGAGTATCCAGATGATATATACAGTTACTCTAAACTGCCAACAGCTCCTTTGGGGTTTTAGACAAGTATCAAAATAAATTGTTTGCTTCCAGAAACACACCTTTATATTATTTATGTCATTTACGTTACATGTGCAACTACACCTTACAAAAGCATTTATGTTTAATTGTTTCATTTGATAATCTTCATAAAAGTATTTATATTTTAAGTAACATGTTCCTAATAGACAATTAACTTTATATTTCAAAACTGCAAATAGCTTGTTTCTATCACACATATTTGTATAGGCTGTTGAATACGATGATCCAAAATAAAATGAACCACGGCATGATATTTCCAACAATGTGGTACGTGCAACTGGCAAAGACTCAGATCAGCCTGCGCATACGCGCAGTCTGATCAGAGCCTTTGCTAGTCGCTTAAAAGGAGGCTACACTAATACACATTGTTGGAAATCTCATGTCGCAGCTCAAATGTTAATTAAGGAAATAACATTTTCACTTTGAAAATAAGCATGTATACTTTACAAAACCAAACATGAGCATTCTACAGATAAATAAGAGTGCAAAGCTATAACTAACATTGTTTCTGGTGTAAAATATCATTTTGGTGCTTGTATGTCAATATGCAACATACATTACAGACTTTAAGAATTCTATATATATTGCTTAATACCTTGAAGTTTATGTCATATAATACTTTATTTAATCCCAAAATTGTTTTTATGTGTTGATTTTATGACAAGATATCAGTTTGTTCTAAAATAATTATCAGTTCTTATCAAGAAAATATATCTATACACATTTCTGAAAAAGTAAATATCTGAACGTTTTATATCCACAACATATTTATTTTGATTTGTCCAAAGTTAAAGATTTTAAAGGTCTTGTGAATCTTCAAAAAAACTTTTTTAAAACTCTTATTGATTGAAAAGCCAGGAATGAGAGAAACAGAATGTCGAAAGCCCCATCAAAAACTTCAAAATAGTTACCAAGTTATGAAGGTTTCAAAACTTAATTAGATGAAAATATGCGAGAGGCTTATGTGACGTCATTTGAGCTTTTTGAAATATCAAATTTAATATATTTCATTTATTTTAACATTATCTAATATTTTATTTGCTGAAAATGATTTGATATGATTAAATACAACATTTGCATATAAAAGCTTAATTATGCTGTTTTTAATTGCTTAAAAAACCTACTACATAAAATATGACATTTTGAATAAATCATCTCCAAACAATAATGTGGGCGGGGCTTATATCCTAATTTGCATAATTTTAAAACTTGCATAACTTTTGACTCGGTTGGAATTTTAAGATGGGGTTTTCAGCATTTTGGTTTTCTCATTAATGTCATTTAAATCATTAAGAGTTTAAAAATGTTTTTGAAGATTCACAAGACCTTTAAAACTCATTAATTAAGAAAACGATAGCACTTTAGCAATAGTAGAAAGATACATTTTCATTTTCTATCAAATATATCAAAGTAACATATATTACCACAAAATATATCGTTAAGTCCTTTGTTTGTCCAAACTGTTGTCAAAGACAGTATATAATTGGGTCTGAAAGGTTATATATGTTGGATGTATATTTATATTTTTTTATATGTATCTGAAATAAGCTAAGTTTTAAGATAGCACTTCAGTAATAGTAGAAGGATACATTTTCATTTTCTATCAAATATATCAAAGAAACATATATTACCATAAAAAATATATCGTAAGGTCCTTTGTTTGTCCAAATTGTTGTCAAAGACAGTTTATAATAGGGTCTGAAAACTTAAATATGTTGGATGTATATTTTTGTTAAATGTATCTGAAATAAGCTAAGTTCAATTAAATTGAAAGAAATCTAATCAGTTATTTAAAACAAACTGTATACACAGTGTTTTGCTGTTCGTAATATACAAACATAATCCCCAAAACGATTAAGGCTAGTTCTTTGTATATCTAATTTAATTTACAATAAGAATTCTGCAAATTACTAGAGTTTTTATGCAGGTGGTAGCATAGAATTTAACTTTGCTTACATTCCAGATAAAATCAATCCTCTAAGAGTTGGTAGAATAAAATTTGATACATGTAACATTAGATAGTATGCATAATACGTGTCTGTAATCAGCTAATTTTGAAAGAGACTGTCTCAAAATCACATTGTATCTGACATATCTATGCATATGCAGATGATGACACATTACTTGTTTTAGCTTTTCATCACACCAACTAAGTACTTTGGATCATTTACTAAGCTGATGACAGTTTATAAGATATCCTATTTAGAAGAATCATTTCCCTAACTTGCATTCTTTCTTCACCAACCTGAATATGCTTTGGATATAAAGAGATTATTACCATAGGGATAGGCCTGTCATGTTCCATGCATGGGGCAGAAACCATTACGGTTAAAAAACAGTTTCTTTTTCTTATGGCAAGGATTAATGTCTGCTTTAATGTTTCATTTCTTAATTTCGACCTATATTTTAAAAGACATATTTTAAGCAATTTTAGGAGTTATGGGTTAGCTTTTGTCCACAAATATTATAAATATATTTGGTGTAATCAATAGCTAATATGCTATAATTAATGTATTTTGGTGGCTTACACAATGGGCGTCAGATCTTACTAATCAACTACAATCGTTTAATATCAATTTTTTAAATCTAAATTAGGCTGTAGTTAGTGATAAGATGTATTGTATATATCATTCCTTATATAAAAAAAAGAAGCAAACATATACATTTCAGAGAGATGAAAGATTATCATATAAGCATTTAAGAAGCATTATTTGATTATAAAAAAGTAGTTTTTTGTTTGTGTTTTTTTAAATGCTGCTTACAAATTTGATAAAACACTCTGACTTGAAGTGGCGTTTTAAGTGATTACAGTTTTAAGTGATTTAATCAGCCATGCTTTATTGGAGTTCATCTTTCGTTGCATTTTGTGTCAAATACATAATTCATCATTTCTTTCATTACTGCGCACTCCAATGACAGTACTTTATATAAATTATAAATTAGTAGTACTCACTCATATAGTGTCATAAATGCATAAACTATTTTATTTAAAAGAAAGTAAAATATATAACAGTAACAACAGTCTGCCTAAATTAATTAGTTAAAATTGTATTGCTAGTAATTTGCTTTCAATTTAAAGATGAAATTGATATGCCAAGAAAAAGGAATAATTTGATATTAAGGTTACATGAATTCCAATTTTTGCAGGGTAAAATAGTAAATTTTACTGTTGCATGGTAACTCTAAAACTGATAAAGAGCAAACATACTTAAGTTTGTGGTTAAAAATATGAGGTTTTAGAAAGTCACAGTCTACACCTTCCTTCTTAGGAGGTGTTTTGGCAGCTCATGGTCTAATGATAGTACTGCATTAAATAGTAATGCATTTGAAAAAAGTAACGTATAAAACTGTTATATCATATGGTTTGTTGTTTAATCGCATACCGACTTTTTCCTGCATTTAATTAAATGCTTTTAAGACAAGCTTCATGTTGATATATAAGAATTAAGTATGATTCAAAGATACAAAATAAAGCGACAGAAAATGTACACTGAAACTAATATGAATCTTTGAGTAATACATGCTTTCTTGGGCTGTCAGTTCAAATGGTATGTTTTTTGTTTGTTGTTGTTACATGTCAAACACAAAAAACATACCATAAGAATAAAGCTAAAAATTGATGTATAATATGTTTTCTTTTTATTTGATAAATTAAGAAATAGGACAGACTACATTTTCCCATTATATTAGGGGGGGGGGGGGTATATCCATCTCTTCCGTAAGGCATTTTTGCGTCTGAATGTCTTTTGTCTTAAACGTTTATATTGTTTTACTGTCTTCTGTCAGTGCATAGATATAAAACACACATTTAAAGGAAAATATTTTTTTTTTGAAAAGAGCAGCAATAGGCGAACATCATGCCTGTTTTCTCTCATTATCTTATTACCATTATGCAACGTAGGGTACATATAAAGATCACGTCCTACAGAAAATTTGCTACTGCAATTTGACAGTACAAAATGTTTAGCAATGTCGCAGAAGACCTCAGGATTGTGTTTTTGCATTCAAACCTGATCTGACAGGTAAGCTGTGCAGGTTCAAATACTAAGGCTCATGCAGATATAAGCTTCTGGTCTATTTATTACATAAAATGTTAGAATTATTTCATAATACAAGCAATTACATGGTTTAATTTCAACACTCAGTCTTGCTTAATTTCAGAAAGAAGCATAGATTAAATAAAAAATAGTGTGACCCTGCCTGTTGACTTAACGCCTCACAGCTATAAAAAATGTGAGCATGATCAGAAAATACCACAACCACACCAACAGCACCTTAAGGAACAGCCACAGACATATCAGTCACAAGACACTAGGAGGACAAAGTAAAGTGACCAGCTCTCTCTTCCCCATCAAGATGATTGCAAAACTATTAAGGACACAAAGCAACACAATATGGACACAAGGGACCACAAAATGGGAGCAGCATTTAACGATGAATCAACAGAAATAGAACCATCGCCTTAGAACAGACTGTAGCACACGCCACTGGAGTGGGGCTTAGATACATTTTACTGGTACCGAATCTTTGCCCTAGATTCTGTTGTTGTTAAAACAAAAACTGTGTAGATGGCATGGAGGTTTTCAAACTATTGCAATGTATCATCACAGAGAAACAATCAAATCAAATTAACATACTCTGATGAAACAAAGAAAAAGGTCGATGACTCACAGATAGACTGGGCTAAAGAAATGTTACCAGCCTAATGTGAGTAGACAACATACTTGGTCCATTTAGCTCTAATTTTCCATCAAGGTTCTGCTCAGAATACCCGTTCAATAATTTTGGTCTCAAAATACGCATACAGTGCCTTTATTTTGATCGAAATACTCATACAATGGAATGTTAACCTTGCTCGAAAAACGTTACAGTATAAATGGAAAAAACAGTGTGGCGTACAGTGTATAAAATGATGGAGACATACACAATAAACTAAAAAGAGATAAATTGTGCGAATTATCATACATATATAGTGTTTAACTACGGATAAATCAGGTATTTACTTTGGGATTTCAAATTGAATCATTTGAAAACAGCCTCGCAAATCGGTGTATGTAGCTGTGTTTCACTGAGCAGAGAGAAAATACACTTGTTTCCGTGGCAAATATCGAATTTTGGGACAAACCTCGGACTAATTCTACATATGAGAACATTTCCAATCCATTATTTAGTACTGGCTAGTATTTGGATAACTGAAACCAAGCTTATTGAAGAGTAATAACCGCTATTCTCTCGGCTGTGGGTATTTTTGTCTTAATTTTCCGCCATTTTTTGCTCAAAAAAACGGTCACATAGGTACAGCCTCCGATAGCCTGAAAATGACAAAATCTTAACATTTTCATGCCAAAATGCGACTTTTAAGTTATCTTAATGTCATTCGACAAATAGAATCTAACATTCATGCTCCTGTATTTTTTAATTCATTATGCTCGTTTAGAGAACGTAATAAAATGCATTGTCTGTGGGACATTAAAAGGGGTTCTATTAAACTTTGTTAAACAAGAATATGGCTGCAATCAAGGCTTTCAGTGTACCCCGCAAGATTATGTTCCTTCTTAAATTGGCTCCAAGCCTCAAAGCCTAAATTGACCAAAATAAAAAAGGACCAAAATAAGATTATGTAAAGTTAAAGATAAGCAATGACAAGGACCTGTTACAATAAAAAAACATAGTCCTGCCCTCTGAACTGAAATGGAAAACAACTGAAACAAGGTATGCACTGCAATGATCCCAAAATTAGCTTAAGTTTAAAATGCTATTAAGGGGCTCTTACATTGTACATGGTATGGGAAATTAACATGGGAGTCTGCCCACACTTGGAATTTGATAATATTATGTTAATTAATTATCTGGGGTATGATTTTCATATTTATGGTGCATTTGAGCTTTTTATTCAATTCCATTGCTAATTTATGACGTAATGTATGATATCACTACAATACCTTAGGGTATCCAGTTATAATCATTTCTAAAGTGATTGACATAGCCAGAGTTGGGGTAATTAAAATTGTAATTGTAATTAATTGTAATTTAATTACATTTTCTAAAGTAATTGCATGTAATTGTAATTAAGACATTTCTTTAATTACAGTAATTGAATGTAATTAATTACATGGTCAAAAATGGCAGTAATTAACAATTACTTTCAATTACTTTTTAATTACTGTTCAGATCAGATGTGAACTTCAGTTATCTAAGAATACCATAGATATTTAAAATGCTGCTAAATTGTTCTTGGTCTTTGTAAATGCATATATTATCATTTGCTGTACTCAATATATGAAAAGTTGAAGGCAACACGGAACAAATGAGAATTGGAACTAGTCATGCTAGTATTGAATGTTACCTCTACTATTTTGAAAGCACCCCTTTTAAGCAAATCGTATATTCTGTGTTCATCTGCTTATAAAAGATAAGGCCTTGTGACAACCAACCTTTAATAGTTAAGTTACCAAAACAAAACAAAAACAAAGAAAGTGTGAAAATCTCAACAATAGTATTTACTCAGACAATAGTATTGGTTAGTGAGTTGACTCCTAGAAGGCAATTTGTTAAATTTTCACACCTGGGATCAACACACTTATATGCTTTTAAAAGTGCATGACACAATCTATCCACTCCATTATTTTAAATCCTTTAACTGCTTATTTGCTATTTTCAATATAATAATAATAATAATAATAATAATACATAGAGCCTGATAAAGAAATTTTATGAGCGTAAAATTGTGATTATTTTCTTACCCATCAATTTAAACATGTGTTTTGGGTGCTCAAAAGAACCTTATCATTGAGACGGCTCTTTTGAGTACCCACAACATACGTTTTGGATGTGAAATAAAAAAAAATAGCTTTTTCAATACACACGCTTATCTGGAGGCCTGATAATAAAAATAATAATAATAATAAAATGTGTTTCAGAAAATTAAATTGGATTTCACTCATTTAGTGACCCTAGGACCTATCATTGTTAATATAATAACAAAAAAGAAAAACTAAATAAAATAGATATTCCAGTGGGGACCGAAATAGCAACCTCTTGCTTGCAAAGCCAGCATTTCACACACAAGTAATATTTTAGTTCATCACTATCTGATATTTCTTTTTGTACTTTACTCTTTTTTACCAACTTTCATGTCTCATAGGGCCACACATATTTCTTATCAACACTTTTTGAGAACAGTTATTCTCTGGCATTTAAGCTAGTCTTACAAAATCATTTCCATGATTTATCTTCCACATTGTAAGATTTTTCTCAGGCCAATGTGTATTCATTTCTTTTAAGTGGCATCACTTGACAATAATACATGAAGTCCTAAAAATAAAATCAACCTTATAGACATATATTGAATTTAGAATGCCAAGGTTACTCAGACTTTTCGAGGAGCTATATCTCTGAAATTACAATCTGATGAAGCTTTCTATGTGGCAGTGAAATGTAATTGTAATGTAATTAATTACATTTGGCAAAGTAATTGTATGTAATTAATTACTTTGCTCAAAAGCCATGTAATTGTAATTGTAATTTAATTGAACAATTTCCAATGTAATTGTAAGTAATTAATTACTTTTTCAAAGTAATTGACCCCAAGTCTGGACATAGCATGTAACAGGCGCAGAAATGTTTTATTGAATAACTTAATCATTGATAAGTTTGTTGATACTATAAATGGCTTTGCATGTATTAGGATAGTGGTCGGGCATTCATTTTTATGACATGGTACCCCAATTTTCAACTGTATATTTTGTATACAGTCAAATTTAAAATTAAAATTTTCACTCGTTGCTGTCTTTGTCAAAATACCATTTCTACATATAAACTATCCATATATGTTAAGAATGTGCAGACCAAATTTCATGAAATTCAAGGACCGGTAAAATATTTTTTCAACTTGATGCAAACACATGGCCCTAATTCATCGAAATGCAAAAAATAAATAATTATGCTTCGGTGTAAAACATTCTGGAATACTTGCTTAGTTTGAATCCCCATGCTAGAACGTTTATTGGTAGAAGTTGATATGTTCAGTGCTTTCCCTATTATGGATTGGAGAAACAAAAAACAATATTCTTTGATGTTAAGTGCCACGACTCTTATTTATTGAAGTGCTTACACATTAATATTACCCGAAATGATGCAATACATTGACACCTGTTCTTACCACATCTAGTTTCTAACGTTAAAACTACATCTAACCAATGTTACATTTCATATGTAACATTATTAAAAATTTTAATTCATACAGAAGAGAAACCTTATGACAAGTCAATTTATACAGGAGAAGTATCTTATATATATGAGTTTATAATTGTAAGCCTCATTAATAAATTTGGTTCACAAGAATAACCCCCTGTCAAACCTATTTGTTAAAATTAACCATTTTGGTAACAGAGAACTCTTGGCTTCAAAAAAATTGCTAATTTTATGCTTAAATCTTGGATGTTAATTCTGTTTTGTAAAACTGTTGCTGATTTACATCAAAGAAGGACATATATCCTTTAGCTGTCTGTATATTCTAGGCATACAGTTTCGTTTCTGGACCTCACTTATTCATGAAGAACTCTGTTCTATGATACCTTTGTTAAGACTCTGTTACACTTTATCCTGGTCACGGCACCAAAATGTGGTTACTCTAGTTCAGTTGGGATGTAAAGGAAACATTTGGTCTTCTTGTTTTAACACGTTTATTGTTAGGATATTATGTATCTTAAACAATATCATGCAGGACTTGAGGAAGTGATACACATTGTATTGGCCCCATAGTGCCATGACATGGAGCCATGACCTTCGGCATTTACGACCATTGAATCATTTGAAATTGTCCAAACATGTCTTTCTTTAAGAAAAAAGTGGCAGTAGATTCAAAAACAACCTCCTTCTATTGAGTTATTGATTAATCTCAACTAAATAATTAATTTTGCTAAAACTGACTTTACCCATAAGAGGTAGGAAATGACAAAGTTACCAGTTTCAGATTTTCATGAAATTTGGCTCAGATCAGCAGGATATATATGGTATGTTTTTGTGATTATATGATATCTTGACAAAGATTAGAACATATCCATCTTTGGAATTTAATGTTGAATGTTTTGTAAATTTTTGAAAAAAAATATTGAAATTTTATACTCACTTCTTCAGAAAACATAAACCATAATTTATCCAAATGGTTTCGTGGTATTAATATAGTGCCTATGGTATTTTGGATTCAATCTAGATGACAAATCATAGAAATAAACAAAACTATAGATTAAGGACATGGAAATTTAGAGACAGGTACCATCTCAAAGGTGAAGTATGTCAGTGTTGCTTCCTAAGCCTTATTCTTAAATATCTAATTCAATAAATACAATTTCATAGTTTGTATATAATGAGTTATTGATATGCAAAATTTAAAGAAAATCCATGCGTGGGCACAGATGTAAGTACCCCTTTGCCAAAAGAATCAGCACCAAACCATTTTCTTTTAATCATTTCACAAAGTATGCACTATCAGCCATTATTCAATATGTGCTTGGTCAAGAGTCAAAAATGCAGTAAATGTATCAAAAAAATTTTTTTATCATAAAACTTTTACACGCACATCTTAATTATGTCTGAAAAATAGCTGTAAAGTACTAAATGAAACAACGAAGGCTCTAAAAGGAGTTGATTTTACAAAGTATGCACTATCAACCATTATTCAATATGTGCCGTGGTCGAGAATTGGCTTGGTCAAAAATGCAATAAATTTATCAAAAACATTTTTTATCAATAAACTTCAACATGCACATCTTCACTATGTCTGAAACATACACACAAAGTATTAAAATGATACACTGAAGGCCCTAGGAGGAGTTGATTACCCAAAGTATGCACTATCAACCATTATTCAATATGTGCAGTTGTTGAGAATTGGCTAAGTCAACAATGAGGTAAATTTATCAAAAATTATTTTTTTCATCATTAAACTTTAACATGCACTTCTTCAATATGTCTGTAACATACCAGCACAGGTATATTAAAATGATCCACTGAAGACTCCATGAGGAGCTGCTTTCACATAGTATGTACTATTAGAAATATTGTAAACACCATATAGTTCGAATTAAAAAGTGGCATAACTCTTGCAATTCTAATTCTTCAGCTACTTTCTTCCTATGTTATGGTTAAGGTGTGGTACAAATTTGATTAAACTTGAACAAAAGCTAAATAAGTTATTCAACAAAACCAATGAAATGTTGACAGAATGATGAAATGACGGAAGGATTGAATGATGGAAAGATGGACAGGCTGAAAACAGTATACCCCCCTAAACTACGTTTGCAGGGGGAATAATGATTGTGTACATACAACATAATGTTTAGTTGAGCTGAGCAAACTATATTGAAGCCTTTTGTTAAGAGTGTGTAACAAAAATAATTTTCTTATTTCTCAGCCAAAACATATGTTGTGGATACTCAAAAAATCGTCTGAATGAGACGGTTCTTTTAAGCACTCAACACATATGCTAAAAATTATGGGTAAAAAAATATTTACAATTTTACGCTGAAAATTTTTGTTGATTTAAACCCATGTATTTGGAAGCATATATCATGTGATTATTGGTTTGCATTTAAAAGGTAAAACTAGGCCCAAACCTGCAAATTGCCTGATTTAAAAATTGGTAAAATATGATGGTTGATTATATCCACTGGAGACAGTTTTTTGAGTCCTAGTCTTGATAAAAGTTTCTGGACTTGTGAGTTGACCTCACTATCTGTGGTTTGAAGTAGAAGAGGATGAAGACTGTTAACGTCCTCTTGTAAGTAGAAGAGTGGACCTGAAAACATTCAAAATACAGTAAAACCTGTGTAAGAAGGCCACTTACAATAGACAAAACAAAGATCTTTATGACAAATGGTAGCTTAATGAAGGTCACACGTATTACAGAATGCTGGAACATTCTGCAATACTTTTGGCCTGCATTAAGTGATAATTAGTCTTGAAACCCAATGTTTGGTCTTTTTTACACAGGTTTTACTGTATATGCATACCAATTGGAGATTACTAAATCAAGCCTTATTCGCTTTAATAGCGTCCCCTTCTGATAGGCAGTACTCTCAAAGAAAATGAATTGCTCTTTGGAAGGGGTTCTCTTAAGGAAAAGGATTGCCTTTTAGGAGGTGCGCTCTCAAAGAATTGAAATTGATTTTCAAAAAGGGATGCTCTCAAAGAAATGAATTTGCACCCAGAAGGCATCAATCCATCAGAATCACTGTTTACAATCAGTTAGCAAGCCAAGTGATGATAAAAAGGGATCCTCAAGATGGATTGTTCTATGTTACCCACCCTCACACTCATAACTGGTAAATGTATACGTCGATTTTGTGGTATTTACGCGTATTGCCGGTACTTCATAGACCCAAAGTGGTGGATATTGGGGTTAATACTATATAGAAAAACATGCCATATGCCTAAAGGACTATAGAATTAGATCATTTTTAAGTATTTGGCATGCTTATGACGATTTATGTAAGCATTTAGGAATAGATTCGAGTACCGATCTGGATGCTTACATAAATCGCTATGCACATACTGCATACTTAAAAATGATCTAATTTGAAAGTATTCCAGGGGAGCATTCTGCAATAAGTACTTTGACAAACAGTGAAGACATCGATGAAGTGGTACAAAATATGGCATTCTATCAGAATATACACTGTTTGCTAAAATAAAATAATTCTTCAGCAACAGTATCACTTTATTTATTGGATTTCTGTGAACCCTATAAATATATAAGGAACTAACAGTATTCTTCATATGTACCAGCATTAGACAAGGAAGTTCCACTCAAGGACTAGAATAATTTATCAGAAACGAGTCTCTGTTGAGTGTCTGACACAATTCCGAGTGTAGAATTTCCCTGTCTCATAAGAACGCATCATGTTGATTCTAATTATTGCATGTTTTGTGACATTTAAGGCATTATTGGAATTCTGTCAGTTTCGCCTTAACAGACATATCTTTTGCGATTTGTCCAATCAAAAAATGAGTTCACAAAAGAATTAACCAGATTATGGAAAGGGTGTAAAAATAACTTAGAACCTCAAAACGGAAGTGAAGTAGTACTTCGAGCCTTAAAAAACTAATCTTGGTACCGTTATTCATTGACAAAGATGTCGTGTCGCCAACCAGCGTCAATATCGTGCGTCACATTGTAGATGCTTTATAACTGCACCAGATGCGTTTTTGGCATCATTTAATGATACAAAAATGACATGTGCACTAAATATTGCTTTTTTAATATTCAAACATAATTGTTTAGCATAAAGTGAATTGGATACCTCTGTCTTGTCTCTGAATTTCCACTGTATCTGTATCAATAATCAAATGGGCCTCGTTGCGAGAAAACTTGTCTTTGGGGCTCCGACAAAGTGAGTTTCAAAACAGTCTCCTCAGCTACAAAGACTAGCTAGGAAATTGAAATTTCATCCGTAGGAAGTCTACATATGGTACTTTGGTAAAAGCAAATAACAAAGGCGCAGATCAGACTGTGCGTATGCACAGGCTAGTCTGTGCCTGTGTTGTTTGCAAACCCCGGAAAACAGGTTTTCTCGCGTCAAGGCCCAAATAAGATCAGCAACTCACTTTAATCAAACATTTCATACATGCACTCAGACTAGTCAAGTATAGGAAATCAACAGTCTGACATTGTCCAATAATTTCATTTGAATTCTGTTAATGTGGCTCAAACCTTTCACAATCTATGTATAGGGCCCTATAGCGCAATCTACCAGGCCCGGTATCCACAATCAGTAGCGAATGCAATTGCAGATGTAGGGGTCGTTAGTTCGACTTTGGCCCAGTCCCATACTTTCGCAGAGTTTACATGAAATATTTTCTACAGTCATTCTCCTCCTTCCGCTGATTCAAGAAGGGATGTTATCATTTACATGCGAAAGTATGTGCATGAAATACTGGTTAACCACTTAGTCAAACTTGCCCAGGTAAAAGTGTGGTTAGTTTAACTGACCATGTCAACATCACCATAGCAGTTGACTAGGATGTTAAAACAACCAACCAACCAACCAACCAATCTATGCATTTATACTGACGGACCTTAAAAACGCAACACTAACTTCCCTTTATATCTTTCAAAATACAGTGCATGTAAAATTCCTTTGCTTCGATGATGTCAACTTAAGCGGGCTTCTTCAGCAAACACTTCAGTTTTAATTGTACAACTAAACTGGACGTTGTTATTTGCTTCGTATGAATTTAGCCATTTAAACATTCCTTAAGAAGAGGGGATTTTAAGCTATTGGATAAAAGGGTAAACCCAGATAAAAGTCATATACGCAAATAAGCTGTATCGCAGTCCTGCAAATCAATATGAGAGTGATTTCTCGATAAATAACAAAATCCATGATACAAATTTGATGCTTCTCGTGCTTCTTAATTTAAAGAAGTAGAGAATCTATCATTCATAATATTTGGTCAAATGAAACAGTTCAACCCTATCTCAAAACGTTTACATTTTAATGCGTTAAGTTCATCTTAGTTGGACATGTTTTACTCACAAATGAATGCTCTTTAATATACAATCAAAATTATTGTTCTGCCTTCTTGTTCAAGACATAAATTAAAGCTGTTATCCAAGTGTTGCATTTTTAAAGTCTGTCAGTATATTAGGTAAATATCAAAACGTATACAACAGAACAACTGTTCAGGTCTTTAGTTAAGAGTGTGTAACAGAACAATAATTTTCTTATTTTCCAACCAAAACATATGTTGTGGGTACTCAAAAGAACCACCTCGACGAGACGGTTCTTTTAGGCACCCAAACGTGTGCTAAAATATATGGGTAAGAAAATATTGACAGTGTTACGCTGAAAATTTGTGCTTATCTAAAGCTGTGGCTGTTTCTTACCTTTGTTTCTTAATCTTTCAGTGTTCTCCATAATTGGAAAGAAAACAGTGTTTTCATTTAATGAGACCAATTTGCCATCAGATAAAGGCAGCATTCTGAAGGCTTTCAGAGAGTTTAGAATAGTTTCAGTATACTGGAACTCATCTAGACTTCGGTACATACAAGCCAGCCATCTTGAGATGGTAATGACATCATTGTCATCTAGGAAAAGAAATCCAAATTATTAAAATTGAAAATACACATAAATTCGTAAATAATCTGGATTTGACGTACACAATTGCAATAGAAAACAATAATCTTTATATGTTATGTTTATACTTCAGCTTTGTTGCAAATCAAGTTGAATAATCAGGATCAGAAGCATACTGAATCCCCAGCCCAATTCATATCAGAACTCAAAATTACATGTGTTTAAGGCGTAGAATTATGCATAGAAAAGCTGAGTTTTGTTAGCAAGAAACTGGCGTAAGGATAAAAGTCTTATAGCACGTGCAGTCAGCTTAATTAAAATCAATGATATTGGTGACACAATGTAAAAGTTTAATCAACAGATTAAATAAACTTTTCATTTTTCAACATATCGTTATAACACATTTAATTCTACAACGTTTTATCATGCCATGTATTAGGTGTCTATTTCACTGATTGATATCGAACCTAAAATTGTTTTGGAATTGTTTCTATGACGATTTGATCACTTGACAGCTGAGTCAACCCCACATTGTACATCCGAGGTCTGATTCCATGTAATTTGCTGAGGAGTTCGATATAGAATAGAAGTTTGTTGGAGGAGACACCACTGTCGGGGTATTTGATGTAAAAGTACCAACATGGGTGAAAGTTCAAAATTTCCTAAATCCTGAACTTTAGAAATTCAAATTATTAAACCTACAGGATGCCTACAAAATGAATTATTTCATGTTTGAATGGTTAATTGTGTTAAGATAATCTAAAATTAATCAGAGAAGCTATTTTGATCTCCCTAATTTAGGATTTTGAGGCTGATTTTCTATGGAAAGTCAGCCTCAAAACCCTGAATTTAGGATTCATCCTGAAACTTTCACCCATGTACCACTTACTGCATTGATCTCCCATTTTGCTGATTATCATTGCTTTCCCTATTTGGAATAGATGCTCCGACGTCAGACTATCAATTCCAAGACAATCTGTCAGAGCTGGGTTCAGAATGGCTGCTACGTCTCCATGGAGATAGAATAGATTGAGATGTTGCTGCAGAAGGTCAGGTGTGATGACTTCTCTAACAAGCGGATCTCTCACTCGTACCATCTGTGATGGCATCTTCCAGGACACCACTCCTATACATAAACATTAATGTAAGAGAACACTTTACTTGCTAGTCACATGCTTTGTTATCTGTCGATTACAAACAGCATGGATCCAGATCAACCCCAACAAGATGTCTGGCCTGATCCTGATCCAAACTGTTTGGATGTCTTATGGATTTTCATAAAACACGCATACTTAATTACCCAGCATGAAAAGAGTAATGGCCTCGTCACTGATGTGGAATTTGGAAGATATTCAAAGTAACAATCACAACAAATTTTCGTCTGTTCTGTCGACTGCTAAAAGCATTTAAATTTATCTCAGACAAACAGTTTGTAAGCGCTTTAAGGGTTAAATGTGATTTGCAAATGAAGGATTTAACAAACGTTGCGAGGCTTTGCCATGCATCTATACATTTATTTCATTCAATTTCAATTAAAATGAGTTCAATTATATTTATCATATGTCACTAATATTCATTTAAATTGCATTTTGCTGAAATTGCACATTGTCATAAAATCTTCAAAATCTTGCAATAAGTAAAATTGACCTTGTTATGTGTATCATAATATAGAGTTACCTTATTAGTTTGCATATCTAATACACTAGTGTTATATCAGTTTAAAAGCAAATCGTTATAACACTCCTTAACATGACAGCATAAAATAAATACCCATAATCCATGTATAGATATTCAAATCTCTGTACATGGATATCTCAAAAACTTAAAAATGAATGATGAAATCTATAAATGTGGAATAAAAAGTAAAACGAAATCTAACATTATAATGTCTCATGTTGTTTAAGAAATGATAAAGAGCAGGAACGAATATATTGTCCTGGATGCGAGAAAACCTGTCTTCGGTGTTTGTGAACAACAAAGGCGTAGACCAGCCTGCGCATCCGAACAGTCTGATCAGCGCTTTGTTATTCGCTGATTAGAAAGTATCCTATCCAAACCTACTACGAGCAAAATTCCAATATTCTAGCTAGTCTCTGTAGCTGAGGAGACTGGTTTGAGTCTCTCTTCGTTGGAAACATCCATGACAGGTTTTTTCACGTCGAGGCCCTTATTGTACTTTTACATGTATCACAGCTAATTATTTGGACCAGTTCATGAGATTTTGCTTCTTATCATGTCTTGGAAAGATCACCTGCAATCATCTGCTTTTATATATTTGGTATGCGGGCTATAAAGGCTCTATTGAGTCTGCAAATTTGTACAGGCTTGTCCAAGCCCTCGTTCCTTGCCATTGGGAAAAGTACCAAACTCCTCTGTGTTGGCTTTTTCATTTTTTTAAAATAAAAATGCAGTGTTTAAATTCCAGCACACATTTTCATCTACCACTTTTTCCAGATATAAACATTAACCCTTTTCATTCTGGATACTGGTCAACATGTACTTTTGCAAAAAGTATATACCCGTATGAAATGTAGCATTTTGCGATATTTCATCAAGGTCTACACTATTTGCTAAGATAAAAAAATTCCAGGAACAGAAATACATATTAAAGAAATTTTGGGCGACAATCCCTTAAAATACAAAATGGACAATTCCATACTTATTGTACCAATATGTGAGCTGTGACATAAGATTTTCAACAATGTTGTATGACAATCTCAGATTAGCCTGCGCATACGCACATTTGCTAGTCGTAATATATCTTTGCTTTTCTATGAGATTTCAGCTACAAACTGAACCGAATTTTGAGTTTCTAAGTTAGGAAGAATGCAAAGATAAGGAATGGATACAATCAAGTACCGCACATGACCCATGACACCACATGGAAAAATGACAAAAACACAAGAAAATCTCATATACGAGCTTAATATGAGGCTGCACAGGCTCGTCTGAGTCTATTCATGTTAAAATGCCACATTGTTGGAAATCACATTTCAAGGCTTAAGATAATCCATCAGAATGAAAAGGGTTAATACAGAATTCTAACACACCTCGCCTATAGAGCCTGATTTTAAAAAAAGTGTAATATATAAAACAGTAATTCACAGTTTTGAAATCATGAGGAAAGTGTGTGCTAGCTGACGTCTTTTGTTACTGAAAAATGATGCCATTTATGGCGTTAGACGGCGTAACGTCGATTTTATGCTTGAAAGACGTTACAAATACATGTAAACATATGTAACGTAGCCTAAGTATTGGCGGGAGTTCTTCAGTGCAATGGCGGAAAGTTGGAGAAAGCTGAAGACTTCACATGTGTTTTTGTCATGCTTTGTGTGTTAGAATCGAAATAGATCAGCCCCAGTGCGTGAATTGCTGAGTAATAATTGAAGGTTTGTCGGTAAGTTGTACGAAGATAAATCACTCGAGCTACACGCTCGTGATTTGATCTTTACAACTGACACCTAAACAGTGAATTATTACTCAACAATACACTGCTTAAACTGATCTATTTCTTAAATAAAAACAATGCACGAAAATCATATATTTTTACCTTGACTGTTTGGCTGTGTAGGGATACATGGTCTTGCCTTCAGTTTGCTTAGAATCTGACTCGCTACGGGTTTGAAGAAATCCAAAGTCTCATCTTCCATAGGTACAAATTGCAGGAAAGCTGTAACTGCTTCCATGTCAGTAAAGTCTGAATGGCCCTAAAATAAATTAACCTGTGTCATGCACTTATTATTATAACCATAACAGGGTGCCAAAGATACATACCCACACTTTAAAGTTTGAAGAGCTGAAGTGGGTCACCAGTGTATCTTTTAAGAACACAAGTACTGTAGTATGCAACTTCCTTTCAAGATCAATGTGAGAAAACTTGTCTTTGGAGGCTTGCGAACAACAAAGGTGCAGACCAGCCTGCCCATCTGCATAGTCTGAACAGCGCTCTTGTTATTCACTTTTTGGAAAAAACATATATAAGTTAAGTACAAGAGAAATTTTAATTTTCTAGCTTGTCTCTGAAGCGGAGACTGGTTTAAGTCTGGCTTTGTCTGAAACCCCAAGGGCAGGTTTTCTCACATCGCGGCCCAAATGAAAACCAACTTCTATGCACCAGTTTCTGTTTGACAATTGTTCTATTGTTGTGAATCATTTTGCTAGTTATGTTTCATTTTTGTCTCTGTCACACTGTCTTGTCTATTCCTTGCAGCATTCTAGTCACCTGCTGGGAAAGGGCTGACCGCTTGGCTGCCTTGTCCGTTGAGTTTTCTTGTGTTTTATGCCTTTCCCACATGTGACTTGGTCTACATCAGGACTAAGAGTGGGGTTAGAACCCTAAACATGTTTAAGCCCTCCAGTATTTTTACTGACAGTTCCAATGTGATGCTTCTTTTGTGGATCATTTTTGCTATTCATGCTTCACGTTTCTCTTTATTTTGCTGTCTTGTCTGTTCCTTGCAGCCTTGTGATCACCTGCAGGGAAAGGGCTGAACATTTGGTTCTCTTGTGCATGATGTTTTCTTGTGATTTTGTCACTTTCCCATATGGTGTCTTGGATCAGGGGTGGTGCTTGGTTCTAACGATTCCTGATCTTTGCCCTCTTCTTTACTGTTTTTCCTACTATAGAAGTGTCCAAATAGTTTCCATGTATAAAATGTTTCATGGAACAAATGCAAAAAAACGAATTCCCTTAACTCACAGCTACTCAAATTCTTAGACATGTAAGATATACATCGCCAACAAAACTAATTACCAACTATTGCATTTAATATTATGCTTACACTTTAGTGTTGCCAAATGTAAACCCTATAATTTGATGTTTAAGATGCTTACAGAAAGTAAATATCTAACTAAATGTTTTGTTTTCTAACCGAGCCCACTTTAATTACGTTGAACGTGTTTTAAGACAAAAACACTTTGTCTCTGGGGAAATATTTGAGAAAGATTCAAAATATTTTGCTTCAGACAGCATTTCCAAATGCTTAAAATTTGACTACCCATCTTCGGAGCAACTAATGTTAAGAAATATTTCCTTGATATTTACATATTTCTGGAGATCAAACTAGTATATGTCAATTAATTATTACACACTATTAGACATAAATATAATACAGCAATTTAATTTTTGTTTAAATAAACTTGATAAAATGTCTATTTTAGTTAAGGCAATTTGAAACCAACTCCCAAAAAAAAGAACTGTTTTCAAGACATTTCATTTGGCTTTTCATAACCCGATAAGATCTTTGAATCAATTCTTCAATTCTAATGCGCCAGCTGTTGTAATGGGGCGTTTGATTGGATAACATGAAGAAAATGTGACAATATATTTTGTGATATACTGTCGGAAATAGTTTGACGTCATTAATTACGTCACCTTTTGCTGGATGATGTGCAGCTTTATGCGGCTTGCAACGCTCGTATTTGAGATGATGATGTAAAAATGCATAAGAATGGGGATAACCATATTCAAAATTTTCATTTGAGGAGTATAATTGTTGGAGATATGTTTGAAAATGACGTTTTACAGTTCCGCTTGCACACCATCTAAAACTAAATTTCGGACGGTATATCCAATGATGTACACCCCCCTCCAAATAAAAGTTTTTAATACAGCTATCCCCTTAATGTGTTTCATTCAGGAGCAATATAAATAATTTTTGTTATTCATCTGAACAGCCACTTTGTTTCATGCCACATGAGAAAACAACTATGAATGTTATATCTTAAATATAAATAATAACATTATTTGTAAAATTATGCTTAAAATAGAATTTAACCCCCTTTAATTGCTATTTTATGTGTAACAATTATTTCACAAATCCATTTTGTGAGAGTAGGTCTAACAAAAAAAATTATCCTTGATCATAGACTCAATTTGGTCATGGGTAATTTTCCCTGTAGTTTATATAATTTACAACAGTAACGTTTTCTTTTTTCCAGGACACATGATTCCTTTATGCAAACACTTATACAATAGAATGGAGTGAGTTACAGCTAAAACTGGATATTTCTGATGTCTTTATTTTCTGACTAACATTGGCATGTGTAGACATGCATATAGGGATACTATATATCTAATAACTATTTATTTTAATGTCCTAAGCACGACGCTGTTATTAATATTTTACTAATTAAAATGTGAAAACGTCATGATAAAGGCCTACTTTTGAAATGACACACAAACTATGTGGGCCATCTCAAACGTTTAGAAAATGTCTTTAATATTATTACCTTAAACACTTCGAGAGCCTCAATAAAAAGTGTATGTATTTCATCACGCAGCCATTGGTTCCATGAGCTGTCTCTATCAACATCTTCACGGCTTGAAGGTACATCAAAATCTCCTGAAAAACAAATGAACCAAAGCCAACAGTGTATGCCATCGATTTACATGTGGTCATCATAAAAACTAGGCAACAGACAGCAAATTGGCCAGTTACTGAGATTTTTGTACTCTACGCAAAAGTCTCATTTAAACGCCAATGTTGATGTAACAATTTTGATCTGCCTCCAGATAAGAGAAAGTATTGGTAAATTATTTTCTTTATTTTTCATCTAAAACATATAATATTAGTACTTGATATAACCTTCTCAATGAGACAGATCTTTTGAGCACCAAAACACAAGTTGATGGGTTAAAAGATAATAACACTTTTAGGCTAATAAAATTTCCTTATATGGCTGGATCTATGGACTGTCAGCCATACTTTGTGTATGCAAGTAGCGATGGCTCTGGCGAGTCTGCAGATTTGTGCAGGTTTGTCAAAGCCATATTCTTTCAAGAATGCAATAAGAAACAAAATATCACATGCTGACCTTTTTGTTGGACAACATTTTTATTCGATTTGGCACCAAGCTCTATAGACAAGTAGTTGGGATTCCTATGGGCACTAATTGTGCTCCCCTGGTTGCAGATTTATTCCTGTTTTGTTATGAAAGGGACTTTATGATGTCTCTTTCTGATGATAAGCAGGCTGATGTTATTGATGCGTTTAACACTACTTCCAGATATTTGGACGATATTTTAAATATTAATAATGTTTATTTTGAAAATATGGTTAGTCAAATATACCCTTCAGAGCTCCAACTTAATAAAGCCAATGCCTCTGATACCGAAGCCGCATTTTTAGACTTGCATTTGTCAATTTCTAATGGTATTGTTTCTACCAAAATTTATGATAAACGTGACGACTTTGATTTTGAAATTGTCAATTTCCCATTTTTAGATGGTGATGTTCCTCGTTCTACATCCTATGGAGTCTATATCTCTCAACTCATTCGTTTTGCTAGAGCATCTAGCTATGTTACTGACTTCAACACCCGCAATAAATTGTTAACTCAGAAACTTCTTAAACAGGGCTATCGGTATCATAAACTTCACAAAACATTTTCAAAATTTTATAGACGATACTTTGATTTGATTTCTAAATTCCAAGTTGGACTTAAATCTCTCTTGCGCCAAGGACTTTCCGAACCTGATTTCTATGGTGACTTGGTGTATAAGTTGAAGAAGATTGTTGGCTCTAATAATTTTTCAGCGCAGTTCATTAAAATAATTTCCCATTATAAAAATATTGGCTATAACATTAATGTATTGCAACAGACTGCATGCTTGGTAGTCAACCCAATCACAGTTGGCAACTTTGCTTTCCTCTTTAATTGCACGCCGGTGGGTCGGACTTCAGACTCTATGATGGTTCCGACTTAAAGACTTATCTATTGATGAGATGGTAGGGGCCTGATGCTTTGGCTGTTTGTTGGGCCCACCGGGGTTTACCTGTTGGATTTCTTTTGCTCCGGTATTCAGTTTAATTTACTGTTGAGTCCTTATCCTTGCTTTATCTCCTTGTTATATCTTGATTTATATATTTTAGGAGATGATGCATTGATAAGTTAGGGGTCTTTCATGCAAACCAAATATCTATGTTTCTTTATCCACATCTGAATTAAGGGTGAGGTTGGCGCCGTTAAACCGGTTTAAGCCCTCCAGTAAAATATTTTACTGACCGTTCCAAGGCGGTACATCTTTTGTGGATCTTTTATGTTTTTGTTCTGTCTTGTGTTTGCTATGTTTTGTGCGCGTCTGTTTATATGTGCTTCGTGGTCACCTGCTGGGAAAGGGCTGACCTCTTGGCTCTCGTTTGTGGTGTCTTCTGTGAGTTTGTCACTTTCCCATGGGTATCCTGGGTCAGGTGTGGTACTTGATTGTATCGATTCCTGATCTTTGCAACCTTACTTACTTATTAGCACTTTGCATTGTGGATAATTTTTATATTTTTGTTGTCGACTGTCACTTTTTTTGTCAAAATTAACTTTTACAAAAATCTTTCACAAACACTATAAGTGTCAAATGGTTTGGATTCAGATCAGGACCAATATTCTGATCTGTATCCACATTGCTTGGAAAAAATTTATCAGCATACAGTGTATGTCACTTATTCCCTTGTGCACTAAATATGACAGCATCCATAGAAAACAATTTATATATATATCTTCTGATTCAGACCATAACAGAATATTTTTTCTAGCCCAAGAGATTACTAAATTATACTAATGTGATAAACGTTTCCTAAAAACTATTTTAAAACAGTGCCTGATATATTACTTCAATGCACCGCACTCTTTGAACATTGAAATCACCAAACATTTATCACATACATTTGTAATTTGGTTAAATCTTAAAAAAATGCTGACATGAAACTGATTCAGATGATGAATTGGCAACTGACGTGGATAAACCCTACATTCAACCATATTCTGTACATGTTTTTGGCAACTTACTTGGCTTTGCGTCATGCTTAATTGCATTATTAATGCCCCACAAACTCATTTCAGCTGCTACCATTTAACGCTTTGCAATCTTTCTGCATCAGCTTTTTCAGTTTGACCCATTTCCGACGGGACGTATCGCCCCAAACTGTTAAATGATTATTTGCCTGATTAGTCAATGTTTCAAAACCACCTTTGACTTATACCACACTAGGTGAAATAAATCCTTGCATGCGATAATCAACTAAGGATAGACCATAGTTTATGTTGTGAAAAAAGAAAAACATTATTTTGAACCTTAGACAATATGGGCAATCAAAGCCTAATGTGTTTAGTTTTTAACCAAAGATGTATAAAGGTGACGTCTAATACTCTAAGATCTACCATGAAGAATGCTTAAATTGTACACTAAACGTATGTAAGGGTGCAAAGATCAGGAATCGATATAGTCATAATTTGCACATTGGGAAACAAAGTTATCAGAACCAAATTTACCTTGAACAATGAATCTGAATCCATAACTTCTCAGTGGAAGAAAAGCAAACACCTTCTGTTTCGGAGGCATAACCTGAAATATGGTATTTTGCTATTCACCCATATAAAACACATATTGGCCTCGATGCCACAAAACCTGTCTTCGGGGTTTCCTACAAAGCTAATTCTAAACCAGTCTCCTCAGCTACAGAGACTGACTAGAAAACTGAAATTTCGCTTGTACCTAGCTTAGATATGGTACTTTCCAAAACATGAATAACAAAGGCGCTAATCATACTGCGCGGATGCGCAGGCTGGTCTGCGTGTGTGTTGTTCGCAAACCCCTGAAGACCGTTTTTCTTGCGTCGAAGCCCATATTATAATATAGATGTAGCTATGAATAGTATTCAGGTGTTGTATAGTGTGTTTCTTAATTCCTTTTTTACTTAATTTTATTTGTCAGTCAAAGCTTGAAATGCAAGCTACTAATGAATTATACACTAATTAATAATTAAAAAAGTATCTTTAAGAATTTTCTAACGTTGAAAAATAAGGATCTTGTGGTATAGAAATTGTTTATTTATAATTACTGTACTATTTACCTGAAATGCAGATCTGTTTTATTGCAGAAATTAATCACACTAAATTAACGCTGAACGTGTGTATTGCTCTTAACATCACAGGAGGCTAATGATCAAATTTGACTTAAGAGAATGTACACTTATGACCTACAGGCAGTCAGAGCTAATATAAATAACTGAAGTTGATCAACAGTGGATTCAGTCAGACACTGGAAAAGGGTAAAACAGGAAGGATTACTATTCTATATACTGTTTTGTAGCTATTGGTTCCTCTTTAATTGCACGATGGGGTCCTATCTATTTATACAATCATCTTGCTGATGAAGAGAGAACTGGTTCCTATATGAGCCCCGGCATGATATTTCCAACAATGGGATATGTGCGACCAGCAAAGCCTCAGATCAGCCTGTGCATATTCACAGTCTGATCAGAGCCTATGCTAGTCGCTTCAATATTCTATGAGTGTTAAGCTACACACTGGACTTAGTTTGGAATTTCTAAGCTTAAAAGGAGGCTACATAGGCTTGTCTGAGTGTACACTTGTCAAAATGCCACATTGTAGGAAATCACATGTCATGGCTCATATTTTAAGTGTATTCTTGCTATCGTGTGAATGCCTGTATCATGTGGCATTTTCATGGTTTTATTATGATATGGCACTTAGTGAAATTCTTCAGAAATGAATAATTGTTCAAATATATGCTTTTGCATACACACTAAAGAAAGTGCGTATTTTTCTCTTAATGTTAATTTTCCTGCTCTAAATTTAGATATATCAAGTTTTGAAAACAGTGCAGATCCTTATCAGCTGGTCTCTAGACGTCAGATTATCATGTTCTACACTCTTTTCAACTCTACTTGTAAATACATGTCAATAACTAAAAATATGTAAGCTAATAAGTTAAAGAATGGGGACGAGTATAGTGTATAACATATTCAGCATGATAACAATTAATACTTTAGGATACTTTACTCTTAATTTAATAAATGTTGTTCCTAAATGACTTATATTGTAAAAATGGTGATATGAATCGTATGATGCCATCTTATTTCAAGATATCTGTATCATTACAACCCTAGTTTCCAGGTGAGGCTGAGATATTTTTGTCGAACCTTGTTTCACTCATCATTTGTTTACTCACCTGCGAAAATGTTTTCTGTTCTTGTGGTTTCATAGGAAAAGCTAATGCCAGCTCTGTGGACTCTACCTCTACGCCTGATTTGGCCTGTAATAAAGAGTCGTCACAACTGGGAAAAACAACACAAACCAGCATGCAGGAGGTTAGTACGTATTGTATAATATGCCAGAGCAGACTTAGACAGAGCCTGCAAATGCCATTCAGACCTGCAGAGACTGCACTGCTCGCAAACGCAAATTGTGGAAGAAAGAGAGGCTAAGACAGAAACCAAGACTGCAAGCTCTAACATCGATAGTTGTGTAAACATGTTAAAAGAACAGCTTGTCCCATCTAATATATATAATGCCCCACAAAATTCATTTCAATGAATAAGCCAGCACATGCGCTTCTCGTAGGTATTGCAGAGCGGAGCAGTGAAAGCTCAGATGAGGCTTGGCATCAACATAGTCTTGTCAGATCCTTCACTGCTTCCACACACAAAGTATATCAGTAGATATTAAAGCCTATCAAAAATTAGAGGTATGAGAAAATGTGTATGATTTTTCACAAAATGGCCAAAAAGCAAATGAGTATGACAAGGAAATGCCACAATTACTTACTACAGACCAACCAGTGCACTTCAAGGAAGAAACACATACAACGAACAGCCACATGACAGCAAGAACACAATTAAGAATCTATCATAAACGTGAGGGTGGGATAGAAAATATGTCCTGAGGAACAGAGATTAGAATAAAAAGACTTGCCTAATGATAACAAACGGATTTTTCTATCCCCCACACACACACGAATGATGGAGACACACTAAGTACCACATTTTATATTAATGCTTCCAGAAACTCCTGAATACACTGAGATGCGCACGCTGCTGTAATTTTAACATTACATTGACATCACAGATCGATGTGCGGCTGACGTGTGGCTGTTCGTTTTATCATCTTTCCCATGTGCTGGTATTGGTATCTCACATTGTTAAATCAACAGAAATCCCAATCTGGTGTGCGAGAAACTGTAGCTTTGTCGTTAAAAACTAGAATGGACAATAAGCTCTGTATTCCAAAATAAAGGCCAAATACTAATTTTTGTACGTGGGTAGCTCATTTTGTAGAGAATTAGTGTCAGTTTATTATGCCAGCAATTTAATATCATCTAATCTAAACGATATATTACATACACCAAGATAGAGTTAATTTAATATAAATGCTATTACCTGTAATGATATTTTAGAAGCATCTAGCATTTTCCTGACAACCAGCCATCTATCAGTACCATTGGTATGCTTGATCATTACAATACCGTCGCCTAGATTATATCTACGCATGGTCTCTTCTACCTGTTCAACCTGAAAATAACCACAACAAATTCAAAGAAAGTATGTCCTTCATCAATTTAATTTTTCCTTTTAATATATGAGCTATCATGAAACGAGTGTTTAAACCAGAAAATTAAAATGACTACCTTCACAAAGCAGGAAAAGAAAACAAATATAAATATTAGAGTATTATACCCTAAGCACATTTGCATCCTCCGGCTGTGTTGAAAGCATGTGCACATTTTTTAAAAGACAGGAGGAGTAGTTGCGCTCACAAGGTACTACCCATATATGGATATTGATAGCATTGAAGCAAATTATGTCATAGTTCACATCCTGGAAAACTGACAAATCAAAATAAATCTGCACATTATCTACAAACCACATGCACGTCTTTAAACCATGCCAACAGCACGCACAAAGTTTAAAAAGATTGGTATGAAACTGTATGAGGAGCTGCTTACACAAGATAGCCCTAACATTGAAAGCCAAAATGTGTTCGTTTATAAAATGAAACACCTCATTCATTCACAAATAATCTGAGGATTATGATTATACATCTTTAGAACATGACCAAAACATTTGTAAAATTTCAATATAACTTGGAATACTGTAGAAGGAGTTGCAAACAAGTGTCCACTATCTATTCAATTTAATAGCAATGACATCTAAAATGAATAAGTTCATAGTGTAGAAAAATATAAAAAAAATCTGAGAATAATATCCAAATAACATGCATGTATTCAAAACATGAGCAAAATATGTGTACATTAATTTTGGAAATTCGCCTGATTATTTTTATGAGTGTTACAACATCTCCAACTAATTTTCTATGGTGACTATCTCAACTCTATCTAATTTTCTGTAGGGATTTATCCTAACCCGTCTTATTTTTCTGTTGGGATCTATCTCGACTCTGCATGATTTTCTTTTGTGATTTTTCTTTAATTCACCAAATTCACCTGTTTTTCTATAATAATTATCTCAACTCTTTTGAATTTAATATTGTGATTTTTCTTAAATTCAGCTGTTTTTCTATATTAATTATTTCAACTCTTCCTGATTTTCTATGGTAATGATCTTAACTCTGACTGATTTTTAATAGTGACTTTCATTACAACCCTGACTGATTATCTATGGTGTTTTTATATCAGCTCTATCTGATTTCAATGGTGAATTATCTGAAATTAACCTTATTTTTTATGGTAATCGTCTCAACTCCACCTGATTTTGTTATAACTTTTCTCAAAACTACCTGGGTTTTGAAAGTGATTTATCTCAACTCCAACTAATATTTGATGGTGAATTTTCACAACACTATCTGGTTTTAAATAGTATCTTCTTAATTATCTCAAAATGACCTTATTTTATAGAGGATCTCACATGAGTGCTCATATTAAACGAGTTTTGGAAAGGAGATAAAATCTGATGATTTGCAGAGCATTTTAAGTATTTTTTGCAATGAGTTTGATAAATTCAATAATACAAGAGCACACATTTTGATATCTTTGATACTATTACTTTGAAATCTCATTTCTGTCGTAAAAACTTTATAATTTTGTCATTATATATGCAACGTTGATATGGACGTCACAAAGTTTCCCAAAAATCTGTAAACCACTAGTGGTTTATCCATTTTAGTGCATGGTGTTATTTCACACCCAGATGCGACGTCATATGATAAATCAACTAAACCTGAGTTTTGATGTTGAATTTTCTCATCAACACTACCTGATTTTTGAAAGTGATTTATTTTCAATGGAGATTTTTCTCAAAACTCTACCTATTTTTCTGTGGTATTATACATTCAATTCTATCTGATTTTTGTGGGTTATTTTGGTTCGATTATTATTAATATTTACATTGGATACATGTTATTTTGTAACTACCTGATTTTCTATGGTGATTTTTCTCAACCTGTGCAGAAACAGCAACAAAGAGGGGTGAATGTCATGGAACCTCCCTGCCAATGTGCATGTTTGAATTCTCATCTCCTCTTTCAGTGGAAGAATGATTCTTGTCATCCATCTGTAATGCAGCACAATGTTTTGTATATTATATAACTATAAAAATGAAATGATTAATAAATGTGTAAATAAAGCCAAAAAGCAACTGTGCAGATCCCCTTTATTTTGACAGTTACTTTATATTGGCATGCTTACCTTGTAGAACACTATGCAATCTCCCATATGACTTGACACATAGAGTCTGGGATGGTTCACTGTACAGAGCAAGGGTTTAAAGATTAAAATTTCTACATAATGCACTTATTTAAAAATACTGACCATCCAATTTTAAAAATAGACAAATACATTTTTGAATGAATATGACATGAATTTTGTAGAATGGAGTAAAATGAGTATTATATGAGTGGCCAAGCCACAAACGAAATATATATTTTTCACTTAACGAGATATATACTACTCAAAATTTGATAAGGGTCACAACTTCAATACCATAGAAATATATTGGTCGCGACATGACAAAACCTGTCTTTGGGGTTTCCGACAAAGCGAGACTTAAACCAGTCTCCTCAGCTGCAGAGACTAGATAGACTAGTGAAGTTATGCTTATAGAAAGTTTTGGATATGACACTTTCCAATAAGCGAATAACAAAGTCACTGATAAGACTGCACGGATGTGCACTGATGTGCAGTCTGGTCTGTGCCTTCGTTGTTTGCTAATCCCCAAAGACAGGTTTTCTTGCGTCGAGCCAATATATTTACCAAGAATATTATTGTTGTTCTTGACTATATGCTTTTATTCAATAATCTCGAACAAACTTCACAGTGTTGAAAAGAGGATTTTAACTCAAATGTTGACATCGAAACACATGTATGCTTATCTCCAAAGTTAGTCATTAACAGAGTAAATGGAAAAAAGAAAAGTGGGAAAAAGGACTATCTTCATAAACAGCATCTTACTCTCGTCTTTGTGTATTAATAAGATGATGTTACCCAAAATCTAAATCTTTTGTGTTAACATATTTTTTGAATTTTTGCCATTGAAATTTTTTATGTTTCCATGATTGGCACATCAAAAAAAGACAATATTCTGAATTCTGGTTTGATAGCTATTAATGTTTAAGCTAAACTTCCATTGATTTGAATAGACATGATGACCTTATCAAAGTTTGAGTGGTATAATACATGTCATATTAATGAACAACACTTGAATGTATTTTTATTTCATATAATTTATATAAGTTAAATGCCCTATTGTCATCATATATGACGTCATATTTGTATGATGGCGTTGCATAACGTGCCTGTATTTCAACATTGAAAGCACTAGATCAGGATGAGATGGAAGCATGGTAATGTTTTTTTTTGAATTTGGAACCAACGTGTTTTTAATGGTCTTACTAAGAAACTGAATACAAGCATTTAGTGTTTACTCAATATATCACTAGACTATTTCATTGCCAGTATAGGCAGCATGTGTAATAATAACTTATAAGAAAGTTACATACGTTTAAAATTATCCAGTGGGCTCAAGGAAGTAAATGTAAAAAGCAGAGATGATCCACAGAAAATTCGGTAAAATGTTAATGACAGTGACTTTTCACCTTTCTCTTGTAAAAATATCATATAAACTGTATTCAGTTATATAAATATCCATTTACTCACTTAAGAAATACACTGACTTCACTGCGAGTATGAAATACACATGTGCTACATTTCAGTCAGCTGCTAATAATCTTTCATTTAACAGTTTAGATATTTACTAGGACCAACGATACGTCATGCCCGATCTGATTCCACACTCTTTGAAATCTGGTAGTATTTCTTAAAGATATTTTCATTAAAAAAGGTATGATATGAGTATATTAAAAAATCTGCAGACAACAAAATCATGCAAAATTTTAAAGTTAAACCAAATAATTATGATGAGTGTAAAGAAAAAGGCATACTCTTCTTCTATATCTGGTTCCTGGTCCATCCAGTGCGGCAAGATATATCCCATAGGACCACTTTTTACATCAAATTTGATGTGGTAACCATTCGAGTGGACCTCTGGTGTATCTGTTACTCGGAAAACAGACTTGAAACCAATACCTTTTTGGCCTATAAAAGAACAACATTCACAGAAATATGGACCACCATGCAATAAACCTATTATTCATGTAACATAGATTTAGATAAACAAAAGTTTTGAGCATAAAACTGTAAATAATTACTTACCCATCAGTTTAAACATATGTTTTGGGTGCTCAAAAGAACTGTCTTAATAAGACGGTTCTTTTGAGTACCCACAACATATGTTTTGGTTGAGAAATAATTTGCTGTTATACACTCTTAACTAAAGGTCTGAGGTAAGGAATCAAATAAGATTTAATTAAACCAGCCTTCTCAACTACAAAAACTAGCTAGTGTGATGAACGTTTGCATGTGAGGGCTTTAACTATTATACTCTCCAAATAACGAATAACAAAGACGCTGATCAATCAGGGCACAGGCTAGTAAGCCAATGTGTTATCCGCATGCACCAAAGTCAGACTTTCTCACGTTGAGGCATATATACTGACGGACTTTAATAACGCAACACTTGGATAAAAGTTTTAATTTATGTCTCAAAAAAGAAGGCAGAACTATAGTTTGGATTGTATGTTAAAGAGCATTCATTAGTGAGTTAAACATGGAAAACATGTTCAACTAAGATAAATTTAATGCATTAAAATGTAAACTTTTTGATATCGGGTCAACTGTTTCATGTGACCAAATGTTATGAATGAAAGATTCCCTACTTCTTTAAATGAAGAAACACTAGAAGCATCAAATTTGTATCATGGACTTTGTAAGTCATCGAGAAATCACTCTCATATTGATTGGCATGTCTGCAATACAGCTTATTTGCGTATGAGACGTTTATCTGGGTGTACCCTTTCATTCAATAGCTTAAAATCTCCTCTACTTAAGAAATGTTCAATTGGCTGAATTTATACAGAGCAAATAACGTCGTCCAGTTTAGTTGTACAAATAAAACTAAAGTGTATGCTGAAGAAGCCAGCTCATGATGACATTATCGAAGCAAAAGAAGTTTTCATTCAACAGTCTTTTGGGAGATATAAGGGGAAGTTAGTGTTGCCTAATTAAAGTCCGTCAGTATATATGTTCCCCATTCCATAACTACTACCACCCATCCTCTAACAAGAATATTTGACTGGTGTTAGTCAGAATATAGAGTATATTACATGAGTGCTCATGTTTTATTGATTATATTAAACGAGTTTGGGAAAAAATCATTTATACATGAGCACTCAAGTAAGATATGGATAAAATACAATGTTAACTAAGATACAGGCATACAAATGAATCACATCGGGTAGGCAGTGACCCTGAGTGTAATTTTAAAATAAAACTCTGTTTCAAATTGCCAAGAAATACGATTTTGATTGCTTAGACACATTTTTTAGCTAGCAATAACCTTAAATTTGTGTTCTAATAATCAGTTTTATCATAAAACGTTCAATTGGCAATTACAAACGTTTAATGGCGATCGAAACAATCAGTGCTTTCATGAGTGCCACCTATGCAGTGTGAAAAAGCTTCCAAATAAATTTTACAAGTACATGTTTTTATTTAAAACAGGTGAATTTCATATTTGGTGTAAAATACAGCAGAACATCAATGGCTCAAATACCTGTGAGGACATCTAATTTTGTCAGAGTTATGGTAGTTTGAGCTACTGACAGTTAATTATAGCATAAGATCTGTAGGCATAATGGCGTTAATATTTTAGTTCTCCATAAAATATATGTATAATGTGAGCAATCATTAGAATTTCCTCCATGTGCCGAATCTTATCATTACACACAACATAACTTTTGATGATAAAATTTGACAAATCTGCCTGAATCAAAAATATTTGTACTTAAGGATCTATGGAAATACTTTTCTAGGGACTCACAAGAGAGTTCAAATTCACAAAATTAGAATGGAAGGTTTAATTTGGCAGAAATGTGTTAATAAAAAACATTCTGTAAATTACCTATATATCCATATTTGTGCTTTCCCTTGGTGCTACGGCCAACGTCACACAAAAATCGAATGTTCTGCTCTCGGAACCCCTCTTCATTATTCAAAATAGCGATCTTGGACCTGAAATATGTCATTTACTTCTTTGCATGCTGGGTATTTTTTCATGCTTTTGTTGTCGTCAGCTGGCTTTTTCCAAAATTAACTTTTTCAAACATTTCTTTTAGGAACACTCTCAGAGGGTCAACAGTTTGGATCAAGATAAGGCCCGACGTTCTGTCCGGCCTGATCGGGTTTCACTCAGTTTGCAAAGATTAACAACAGACAACAAAGCTTCTGCTGGCAGGGAAACACTTAATACTATAGTGTTACAAATAGAAATACAAAGCTAATCCACCTATCCCCTCTGAAGCCAAACAAAAATGCGTTTTCATCATTGGTTCTGAGAGTAAAATACTAGTATTTATTTGACATATTGTTGCAATGGAAAGAGAAAATTGCCACCAAAACACGCTAAAATAGCAAAATGGTAATATAGACCATACTTAATACTTTATATAGGGATGCCTATGGGAGACATTTTAACCTGTGACATTCTGACATGTGACTTTTGACTCATCAATTGCGACTTCTGACTTGTAGCTATTGGCTATTTTAGGCAAATGGTGAACAGTGAGGTAAGCGATTTTGCTCCTGTATTATATGTTTGAAAAATACCATTAAGAAGATCCTGATGTATGTATTTTGATCATATTTTGACGTGGCATCTTGATTTGTGATTTTTGACTTATGACATTCAACGTATGACTTGTGACTTATAACCTTTGCGTTGTGACTTGTAAATTACGACTCTATAGCATTTTATAGCACAAAGCTGGAGTAATGAAGGGCAAAAAAGAGACAGTACAGTCACATGGTGGTCTATTCAGAAAGCTCATAAACAAACATTTACAATGCTTGTTTTTGTGTTTTATTAACGCCATTAGTGCTGCACTAAATTAATTCTGCTTTACACAAAGAATGGTCATAAGTCGCAAGCCATGTCATAAGTCACAAGCTGTAAGTGGTATGTCATAATTCACTAGTCATAAGTACCAAGTCAAAAGTCATAAGTCGCAAATCACAAGTCAATAGTTACAGGTCAAAACTCATTTCAAAATATGATCAAACTACATAAATCGACCTCTTCTTAATGATATTTTTTCTTTATTTCTAGGAGATATACTGTATGTGTTTGCAAGTTGAATGCAAATGCGTTTACAATGATGGTCAGACATTGCATATACTATCAGTTCATATTCTGCGCATTAAGCTTTGAAGAGCTAGAAAAAGTAAGAAAGAGGGCAACGATCAGGAATCGATACAATCAAGCACGAAGCCTGACCTAGGATACCAATGGGAAAGTGACAACTTCACAATAAGACTTCACAAACGAGAGACAAGAGGTCAGCCCTTTCCCAGCAGGTGACCACAAGGCATCAATAAATAGACGAGCATGAAAGCATAACAAAAAACAAGACAGAAATAACATATTTGATCCACAAAAGAAGCACTGCCTTGGAACGGTCAGTAAAAATATTTTACTTTAGTTCAAATGTGGATAAAGACACATTGATGTTTGGTTTGCATAAAAGACCCTTAACTTATCAATGCATCATCTCCTAGAACATATAAATCAAGATATAAAAAGGAGATAAAGCAAAGATAAGGACTCAACAGTAAATAAAACTGAATATCAATGCAAAAGAAATCCAACAGGTAAACCCCGGTGGGCCTGACAACAGCCAAAGCATCAGGCCCCTAACATCTCATCAATAGATTAACAATCATAAGCAACATCTATGAAACAACATATTTGCCAATTTGAAATTGAACTGAGGGGTAGTTATCTTTACATTCACCTGGTATTTCCAACTTCTATGAAAACAACATACTAGACAATGAGACATGTATCTTAGGGACAGTTTTCTGTAGAGGCATCCAGTATTTCTACCTTCAATGAAAACAACATACTTACTAATGAGAAAATGAACTGAGGGGCATATTTCTGTAGATTCTGCCAATATTTCACCTTGTATGAAAATAGATATTTGTCAATGATAACTCATACTAAGGGATACTTATCTGTAGAGTCATCCAGTATTTCTAATTTCAATGCAAACAACATACTTTTTAATGACACACTTAACTGAAAGGCAGTTATATCTATGTTTATCCGTTATATCTAATTTCTATGTAAACAACATACATGCCTATCAATGGCATATTTAACTGATGGGCAGTTATTTGAATGTTTATCCAGTATATCTTATTTCTATGAAAACAACATGCTTATCAATGACATATTTTACTGATGGGCAGTTATATGTATGTTTATCCAGTATATCTTATTCTATGAAAACAACATACCTGTCAATGACGAATTTAACTGATGGGCAATTATCTGTAGATTCATCAAGTAGATCCTCATGGTAACTATTGTCATCTGCATTCTGGATTAGCTCTAGGACAAAGTGAGTATCCTTGCTGTACAGGTCTTTTGATAATCTGTCTATACTCCTACCAAGTCTTTCTTGTTGAACCTGCAATAGTGTATGGTAAATGTTCTGAAACACTTTGTTCTGTTCTCAAAATAAATGGTGATTTTCAGGACTGAAACTCACAAAATGCTTGTCTGAATATTTAACAGAGAAGAATCTGATCAGCGATTAGACTGCAATTTCAGAAAAAGGCTGAACTACAGTGGCCTTACATCCCATTGAGTACACTTCGATAATTTTGCCCCTTCACCTTTCAACAGCACTACAGTTATACATAGCAGGGGAAAAAGGCTATTAAGTCACACACCCAACACAAAAACCCCAACAAACAATGGGGGCAACAATAAACAATGAATAAATAATATGAAAAAAAAAGTTTTTTTTTAAGTTTGTGACCAGTTATACTTAACCCTATCTGCACAACTACAACGACTGGCTAGAATAGTACAAGTGGCAACATGTGGCAATTTTTGGCTATCCTACTATCCAGAAATTGAAAAACAAATGTGCTGCTTAGAATACTTGGACGAATCCAGGACTTGAAATTAAAATCATGTCTGATATGTTTCATATCTATTGTACCTCTGTCTGTATGGCTGAATGTTGAAAACTGACTTATAGGTCAGGGGGCGTGGTTAAAGTTATGACACTGTTCTGCTTATCTACAGGTACTAGGCTATCATGGTCCATAGTGAGAAGTTGTCAGTTATAATAGCTTTGGGGAAATGTGAAGTTTAGTACACAAAAAGTTATATAGCTTTTGCACTATAATTATCTATTCTAAACAAGTCAAGGGCAATAACTCAGTGTTAATGAGTCAATTTTGACATAACTTAAAGGATATCGACTATGCATGATACTTTTTATTTATACCAAGACTGCATTAAATCCGACCAATAAGAACTGTTAATGGTTCTGGACAGACAGACAGATGGACATACAGACAGACAGATGGATGGACAGGCAGACGGATGCACCAACACTATATCCACCTGACTTCATCAGGGAATATACATGACTCTTTCATTAAAAAAACTATTTACCATGGGAATCCACTTTTTATCATAAATATATTCTAGGTGCAAAGTTGGGATCACGTTTGCAAAGAGATATTTTCCTGATATTAAACTGGATTAAACCAGTTCTACCAACCTTCATGAGTCTCTGACCATCTTCACTCAATACAATACCAATACCAAACTCCTCTTTACGTATCTCTTCAACAATACGTCTGCACACATCAGCTTCTTCTGCTTCACTCTCAGGTATTTTATCAATATTACCAGGTAGGTCAGGACCTTCAACGTCATCCAAGTCCATAAGCTTTGTTGTATCTTCAGCCATATCTAAAACATTTGGAGCAGCTAATTTGAGTTGGTACTTATGACATATAATCTTCAACTATTAGTGCCTGGATTGAGCTAGGAGATATAAGATGGGGGTAGCAAGTACTGTTTCAGCATTCTAATATCAGCTTAACAACACAAGAATGTCGCAGATATGTATTTTCATACCATCACAAGAAAAATCAAACAGATATTACAAACACGCTCAACTGTACAGTAAAATCAGTGTCAACACTATGTCTTGTAAGGTACTTGTGGTTGTTTTGAAATGCTTATACCTTCTTATTTAAATACCCAAGATATCAGTTCTTACATTTTACATACGCATAACACATAAATTACTATTATAGAGTAATGAAACCATAAATAGCCTCTTAATGGATCTCTCTTTCTGAAGGTGTTACATATGTCTATGATACATTTTATATAAAACGTTGTTTGCTTACTTAAAAATTGCTACATTTTACAAAATAACGAAAACTGTTGAGCTGTTTAACGTGAAATGGCGTTTTTTTGTGTAATTTGTTCATCTTTGCTCCTCACTTTTAAGTACAATATGGGATACAGTGCCTTTTCTCACCTTCTGATATGTCACTCTTTGCTTCTCGTTTTGAGATTATTGTCTCAGAATGTTCACAGATGTCTTTTTCATCATCTTCATCAATTTTCATTTTATTTGGCACCTCAGCTTCTTGTTCACTATCAGACAAACTGATTTCTAGGTCTTCCATATCTGAGTCACTGTTATCGTCTTTATCCTATATACAAATGAGCCAGTATCCAGAATAAGGTACAAGTTGGCATGTGCGTACAGACAGGATTTTAGTTTTCCTTCTGAAACAATATTGGACCCTTGGCTGTGCACGGAGCACCCATCAAAGACTCTGTTCAGACTGCGCAGATGTGTAAGCTGAGCTGTGTCTTTGATTGGCGCTAATGCCAACTTGTACCTTTGGCTGGACATTGACTTCTCTTTTGGCCCATAATATACTGAGAGGAACCAAAGACTTAAGTTTGTTTTCTAACATGTCTGGATGAAAAATAGTAATTTAAATTCATAATTTTTTTTATAAAATCTGATATCCTCACCATTCATTTAACAAATTTAATTCACAGGATTGATGATAGCATCAATAGCCTAAACGTCAACGTCAGCAATATGTAATAAAAAAATTAAATGTTTAAAATGCAAAAATATCTTTGGAAGATTTCCATGTAAAAAACCCCTTAAGTTTCTAGTTCCTCTCAGTATATGTATTTTTTTTGTCTAAGATTTGTAATTGTGACATAATTATTGCTTTTGTTTTAGATTTATATAGTCCATTCAGAGCAGTTAGCAGAAATAGATTTCACTTAATTGTTCACGTCCATAAAGCTTTCATTACAAACATTTAAGCATTGCATGCTGTGAAATGTCACAATGTTTTTATTCTACTTTCTGATTTATTTTTCAAAAATAAAGATGTCCAAATTGTTTTAAAATATGATCTTCCCAGTATGAATTTTGGATTTTTTTTTCAAATTTAAACATACTTCACTTACTATTCTAGGTCGAGATTATTGGTTATATACTTCATTTTCTTGTTAACTAATTACCCCATAACGACCCTTCAACAAGAAGATTTTCGTTTAAATATTAAGACAAGCTTTCCATTGCTTACTTTTTCTACTTTTTTTTATATACTCAGAAAAACAATTGAAGGATATTTAGATTCAGTCACATCTCTAACATCCAATTCAATAAAAACTTAACTAATTATGCATGCATTTCATAGTTCAAGACATCTGCAATCAAAATGGATGCTTTATTTAAATCCAAAAAGTGCAAATCCAAATGGTTCAACCCTCTATACTGAAAAGTCACAAACGTTCAAAAATGATTGAATCCCATTTTTATTGTTTGTTTTCCATAATGACTTGCTCCAAAATCATCGCTGGTTCTCCCTCTAAAAATGGTACCTAATTTTGAAGCTGTTGTAAGTGTTTTATTGAAAATTTGTGGTCAAATTTGCCAGGGTATGCCATATCCGTGTATTTTTGTTGAAGAAGTTGTCCCATTTTAATGGGAAATGACTGATATATTGGTGCTTACTTTTGTCAATGGTCGGAATTAGAACACAAGCAATGACCTGGTAAAGGTTTCAGCAAAAATTGAGAGCGCTAATTTTTTTGCTTGTGAACTTTGGGTAGAGAGGGTTGGTACATTTGGTGTAGTGCTGTATCGTAGCCAATGACCCGTGAATTTCAATTTGCACTTTGATGAATTGCAAAGTGATAATTTTATCAATGACAAAAATAATTTGTTTAAAAATTATATTCCCAAATGTTTTATAGTCAAAAGAATTTTAATATCCTTCAATTGTTTTTCTGAGTATAGTAAGAATACTTATATATCAGCAGAGTTTAATTTCCAGCCAACTCTGTAAACATCATAGTCCAAACAAACTCCAAGCGCAAATTATAAGTTTTAACTGTGAATAATTGACGAGTTGCCCTGTAGAGGAGTTAACTTTTAAAACTAAAAATAACATGTACCCCACGGCCCTCTGTACACCATTTTGAAAATTACTCACACCCTGGAATATGGCACATCTCAAAGTACATCCATATTTGGAAATTCAAACTCACAGACTCATTTAATCAAACATGATTGAATAAGTCATAAGTATAAAAAGAGCTAAAGGAAACAAATGTCCTCACCTGTTCTTCTTCAAAAATCTCTTCCAAGTCAAGAGGTAGTCGATGTATAGCATTTTCTGGCATACTACATTTTGAAGAGATATCATTAGTCCATTCATTGATGCCTAACAGACACCCAAGTTTAAACAAATGGTTTTTGTCATGCACAGATGAACATGACTTAAGTACAAGCTGCTTAGATTTGGTAAATCCTACAGTCTGTCCTAGTGGATTCAGCAGCACCTAAAATGGATTATAGAGGATCTTACATGAGTGCCAATGTTTTATTGAATATACTAAATAAGTTGATGAAAAGAGATAAAATGCTTGGCTTAATATAGTACATTCAATAATACAGGAGCACGAATATTAGATTTTATTTATCACAGGACATTAAAATTTCTTAAAACGCATTTCTGGTGTGAAAACATCAATATTTTAACATTTTTTACGCAAAGTTATAATGGACGTCATTATGCAACGTTACTAAATCTGTCAACCACTTACGGTTTATCAATTTTATTGCATTGCGTTATATCACGTCATGTGATAAATTCGTTTTTGCTAATACGTGCTTCTTTTCAATTACACATGAGTTCAAACTCATCACAAGCAATGAGCTGCGACCTAATGAGAAAAACAATAATGTGACTGTACATCCTTAGAAAACACAGATCAGTCTGATCAGATAAGATAGTGGCACATTTTTTTGGGCACATAGACTCTGCAGCCCAGCTTAGAACTAGTGTTTTGCAGGCCCTGCTCTGGAGTCAAACTAGTTGACACTATGTGTGCATTTCTGAAAGATGTTTTATTTATGGTATCTGACATACAGAGTCTGCTATGTTTTTTTGGTTTACCATGTTGCAACCTAATTACATACCTCTTAAACAGTTGGTGCCTTAGTTAAAAGCAGACTACAGCTTAGATTAATTGCTTCAAAAAAAAAAGAATTGTGACAGAACAAAACGATACAGTTAGATACATTATCGAGCGCGTAAAAAAGTGACCTTTCTTTTACGCGCTCAAAACATATGTGGTTAAAACAGTTATCAAAACAGATTATGAATAGGTTCTTTTCTCTGGATTCAATGTGTTCCAAATTTATTACGAATTAGGTAGTACATGTATTAAGAAAAAATGAAGTTTGTTTTTTTGAGGTTTTACTGTACAATGTTTCTAGCAGAATTTTCAAAAGTTCAAGGATCTAATTATCACTTTCAACCACTTTATGTACACTTGTACATGGCGGAGAATCACGTGACTTCAAAACAACAACAATGGCGGATACCTTTGAAAAGTCCCATCATTTCAGGTAAGACTTTCTTTGATATTTCCATTAATACTGGTCAGATTGGCATGGGGTTTAAAGCAGATACCCCGAAAAAATAACAGCAACATGCCCAGCGTATGTGACTTTCAGACAAACATCTGGTTAAAAAGTTATTGACGATCAACCAAAACCTTTGGTTGAAAGATCTGGTTAAAAAGTTATTGACGAGGTTAAAAGTTATTGACGAGCAACCAAAACCTTTGGTTGAAAGATCTGGTTAAAAAGTTATTGACGAGCAACCAAAAACTTTGGTTGCTCGTCAATAACTTTTTAACCAGATCTTTGTCTAAAAGTGGCTAAATTGGACATGTTGCTTTCCTTTTCCTTGGGTATCTGATTCAAACCCCATGCCAATCTGATCAGTATTAACGGAAATATTAAATAAAATCTTACCTGAATGGAGGCGGTTTGACGAGAATCCGTCATTTTTTAATCCTCTAAAGTCATTTGATTCTCCTCCATGTTGTAGCAGGCACTACTGTATGGGAGAAAGTTGTACAGATTCACATTGCACACTCATACCTAAAACTACTTTTAAACATTTTAATCAGAAAAAGGGAACGAGCAACAAGCTCAGATGATTGAATCTCACATAAACAGGTTATTTTACCTTTAATGTTGTAGTGTTGAAATAAGTCAATCAAATAATACTTTTTATTTTTATTTTCTAGCAGCATTTTCAGCAGTTCAAGGATTCAGCCACTTTCTGTACACTTCTAGCAGGCACTACTGTATGGGGAAAAGTTTTACAGATTTACATTGCACATGCATGCATAAACCTTCTTCTAAATAATTATTCTAAAAAGTGATCCATCAGAATGAGGGAATGAGCAACAGACTCAGTTGACTAGAATATAAGCAGGTGATTTAACAATTCAGGCTGTGGTGTTGAAATAGGTCAATCAGATAATGTCTTTTGATTTTTATTTTGAAGCAACATTACATTAGATAGAAAGTCAATATGATCAAAACGCAAAACCTCTTTTTTATCATATGGATAATCATAAGAGATTTTTCAAGGCGTTTTGATGATCGCCTGAAGTATCTACTCGAGACCCCATTATCAGCCCGAGAGCTTTAGCTCGAAGGCTGATAATGGTCGAGGGTTAATACTGAGGGTGATAAACAAAACTCCATGTTATAATCTGTTTATCACATATTCCATTTCCATATTTCGACGCGTTTGATATAAAAAATGTAAGTAAAACACATAAATGGCGTAAATTTTGCGTTACGTCACGCCATTTGTTTGCATCTGACGTCATCAAATGATCAACGTTATGTGCCGGGCATAATAAAATCTCTCCGTTCAAAATACATGACTTCCGGTTATCATCACTGCAGGCTGATAACCAGTTGGCGGAAAAGAGCTTATCTTAAATATGTGATAATGATAGATATACACTTTACCTTGTTGGCAAGAGCTACACAGATCCTGGTTGGAAGCTTGATCAGACACTGTAACACAAAGTCTACAGCTTTACTTCCACCCAGCTGAACAAGAGGAGGGCCCCCTGTAAAGTGAAATACCGTATTTGACATAAAAAACACAGTGGGCATAACATTTTCCAGAATTTATTACACTATTTTAAAACATGGTGGATTCGGATCAGCTGGCTTCATCACCGATACGCTCCTTTGGAAACAGGATGGATCCAGAGATCAGCTGTTCCCGACTGTAACAAGTTCTTGCACACCAGATCAGATTTCCATTGTTTTCACCTATTTGAGATAATTCTTTCTCACATACCAACGCATACAAGATTGAGTGATCCCTATTTAAGCTCGCTGTTGGAAAAATCTGTCCCACATCGCTATCAATGTGAGATAAGCGTAACTAATACAAGATAAGCCACTTGCGGCCGGTTGCTAATGTAAGATAACATTTTTGGCGCATGACTGTATTCCTTCGAAAACGAAAGTTGATTTGTTGTCAGTCAGGAAAAAAATCAATGTTGAATTTTCAGCGATTAAAGTCGGCCTTCAACTTGGCTTAAAAGTTAAACTGCACATTTTTACTTACAACCTTTAATGAATGCTTTGAACATGCTGAGTGCATTGCGATTGACATATTTAACATGTGTTGGCAATGAGTGACTGAATCCACATAGACGGGGGGCCTTGACCATCTTAATAAAAACATACACATTTTCCTCAACAAAATTACTTACTCGAGTCACTGTGGCTGATAAGCTAGTTCGGCTGCTAGTTCTTATAAATCCATTTTGATGAAATAACCATTTGTTCATTGTTTAATGCTTTGTTTATTCGCTGTTTCAAGTTGATTTGTACAGCGTGCGTCATTGACTGTAAACATCGACCTTAGTGACGTCACCAAACAGATATTACACAGTACTGTACCTTAAGGTCGTAGTATATGAGAAAAAGAATCAATCATTGGGTGTTCAGTGGTTCCAGAAAAATCCCAACCCTCGGGCCCACCGTTCAGTGGGAAACTCGGCAAGCCTCGTTTCCTACTGGAACGGTGGGCCCTCGGGCTGGGATTTTTCTGTCGCCACTTAACACCAATGATGGATTCTATTTATCTCACATTGCCCATACCAACTCGTGGAAAGGAGCGCTCGTTGGAAGACACGTTACGTCAGTGTTATGTTAAAGTGACGTCATCCTAATAATATGGCGCACCTCAGCGTATTTACAAATTTTTGTATGAAAATGTGGTATTTAATGGTTGAGCAAGAAAGAGAATCCATTATTCCTGTGAGGATGGACTAGAAAAATCCGTCCCTTGGAATCACGGTTTGTCATCACTCTGCAAGCTACGTGATGCCAAACGACGATTTTCGGTCTCAACATCACATTTATGATACTTATACTCGGAAATCCTCGTGGTGCCAAACGTTGATACTCGAGATGGAATTTTCGCTCCCACCCTCACAATCACGATCCATTCCTATACTCTACTGCTTAGGAGTTCAGATTGTTTTTCTTTGTTTCATCCAAGTATGTTGAGTTTAACTTGATTTGGGCCTCGACATGACAAAACCTGTCAAAGAGAGACTCAAACCAATCTACTCAGCTACAGAGACTAGCTAGAAAATTGGAATTTCACTGTAGCAAATTAAGATATAATATATTCCAAAATGCGAATAAGAAAGGAGCTGATGTATATGGCTGGTCTGTGCCTTTGTTGTTTGCAACCCTCCAAAGACAGGTTTCCTTGCGTCAAGGCCCATCTTCGCATGATTTGGGAAGCCTCCATGTGAGCTTAACATTTTTTCGTGTGTTGGACAACAGCAGAATCTAGGGAGAAGACTCAACCAGTAAAAATATTTAAGTTTCCTGGTAGCTGCAGTCAACTATACAGGTCCATTAAAAATGTAATTTCACTACGCAATATTTTACAAGTTTTTTCACATTTTTATACATTAATGGTCTATGTTTTACCATGAATGTAATTTAATTATCATGAAATTTTACTTCTATAAATCATATCAACGTATAATCAGACAACATTTGTATATGCATATCAAATACCTTCCAATGAAAACACAACATCATACTTTAAATACATTCCAATGAAAACGCTACAACAACCTTGTACGCCTGCATCATAAAGTCAATATTTCGTTACACCTCCCTTTGCTTTAATAAGATCTGGACTTCTCCTTGGCATTGAATTGTAAAGTTCTTCCAGAACATTCGGTGCTACACTTACCATGCTTCACATACTCACTTCCACATCTCTTCTTTTATACACGGCATTTGGTTACCAATCTCTTTCTTCATTATATTTGAAACGTTCTCTATGGGATCCATGTCTGGCGAATTCCTTGGCCATTCTGGAACGGGTATTCCTTTACATTCTAGGAATGTTCTAGTCTTTATAGAATTGTGGCATGGCGCGAGATCATGCATACAGCCATTTTCAACCTGTGTGAACACAACGCATTCACTTGTCATTTCAATACCATGAATAATATCCCTCTGGTATTTTGCACTGTCCATGTCACCATTCACTTTTCTCAGAAGAGACAGGCCTCGGCTTCTAATAGCTCCACAGCCTTGCACACTTACTGACTTGAATATATTTAGCATGCTATTTCTCATTCTGTTTGCGTCAAACACGTCAATGGCGTCGATCGTTATGACTGTGAAATACAGACACATGCGAATGCGTTGTGTTATAACAGAGGGATGTGTCTTTATGCATGATCTCGCGCTATGACATAACTCTAAATGTACTAGAACATTCCTAGAATGTAAAAGAATACCTGTTCTGGAATGACCAGGAAATTCACCAAACATGAATCCCATAGAGATCGTTTGAAATATAATGAAGACTGAGATTGGTAACCAAATGCTGTGTAAAAAAGAACATATTTGGAAGCGAGTATGCGGAGCGTGGTATAGAATAGCACCGAACGTCCTGGAAGAATTTTACAATTAAATGCCAAGGCGAATTACAATCTCATTAAAGCAAAGGGAGGTTCAACGAAATACTGACTTTATGATGTAGGCGTACAGGTATGTTGTTGTGTTTTCATTGGAATGTTTTTAAGTATGTTGTTGTAGCAATAAAAGAATGTAATTTAGTATGCAGTTGTGTTTTCATTGGAATGTATTTGATATTTATATACAAATGTTATCTGATTATACGTTGGTATGTTTTATAAACGTAAAATGGCATGAGAATTAAAGTACATGTATAGTAAATATAGAACATTAATGTATAAAAAATGTGAAAAAACTTTTGAAATATTGCGTAGTGAAATAACTTTATTAATGGACCTGTATATAGAGGATTTATTGAATATGTTACACGAGTTGAGGAAAAGTGATAAAATGCGAGGATTTCTGAGCATTTGACCGTTTTTCGCTTCTCGTTTATTAATTTAATAATACAGGAGTATGTTATCATACGGCATTAAAATTATTTTGAAATCTATTTTTGCGTGAAAACGTTAGGGTTTTGCTATATGTGTGATGTTAAAAGCGTAATTATATAACGTTACCCGAAAATCTGTAAACCATTAGTGGTTTATCGATTTTAATGTATGGCGTTATTTCACTCTCAGGCGCGACGTCATAGGATAAAAGGCAGTAATTCTTATGTTGTTGCTCCGTGTCTATGGGTGTTTGGTGTTTAGTGCCTTACAATAAGTTCGTAGAGGAAGGGAGAGCTGGTTTATTTACTTAAATTGTGTTCTTGTTGTTGCGTGTTTGTCTTCATTTTGTCTTTTTTCTGAGTAGTTGGAAGGTGTGTGTGTGTTGTCCTTGTGACAGTTCCTAGTCATGCTTGCTTAATTTTACGGGAAATCTCAAAATAAAAATCCAGTAAAGTTGATCAGATTTCATATTCTTTGCAAATTACTTGCAATTTTACTCTTTTTAAAACAAATTTCTAGTATATATGTACCATGACATCTAAGTATGATCTTTAGGACTTTCTACTTCAAAATATTGATGCAGAACAAACAAAATGAGCCAGTCAGGCTGGAATATATGAGTTTGTCAAATATTTTATAGTAAATAAAAGAAATACCCAAAACCTTTTTTCTAGAACTGGATACCATATTGTAAATCAAATACGCTTCAAAGCCTTTTGCTGATCTATACTGTACAGTACGTTTCATTTGCATGAGTACAAAAACCTCCTTTAAAAATGCTAGAAGTTAGTGAATGGAACATAAATTTTAGCTTCATTGGGGGTCTTTAAAAACAACAGCGTGCATTTAAGCTGAAAGAAACCTTTCTTTGAGGTTTATAAAATAATTAAACATCAGTGTATGACGAGGAAATGCTACATCCACAGAGCATATCTTTCCTATAGTAATACGGAAAAAAGATATCCTTACTGCTATAACATGGGCCTCATCGTGAGAAAACCTGTCTTTGAGGGTTTTCGAGCAACAAAGGAGCATACCAGCCGGGGCATCCGCGCAGTCTCATCAGCGCCTTTGTTATTCGCTTATTGGAAAGTATCATATCTAGACTTGCTACGAGTGAAATTTCTTATTTCTAGCTTGTCTCTGTAGCTGCGGTGACTGGCTTGAGTCTCACTTTGTCGGAGACTCCATAGACAGATTTCTCGACGCGAGGCCCAAATGGGAGAAATACAAACCTGGAGTCTCACTAAGTTCATCTTCAGCGTGCATCTGTATAAGCGCTGTCTTCATGTATCCAGATAATAGAGCTAGAGGCATATTTTCTATACCTTTTGAGCTGACCAATAATGATACAAGATGGCCACATGTTGTCGATACGTCCCTAACATTCAATCCATCTTTGAAGTGATCAACAGATGTGTTACCAGCTATCTTCATCAGAGCACCAGCTTTAGACTTCAAAGCAACCATGTCAACTTCGGCTATCCTCCCACCTAAATTAACACAAATTTTTTATGTTTGAAAAATTAAGACGAACCGCTATAAAACCTTTTTCATATTCACAATTGACCATGCAATTTCATCTGTTTATATAACTAAAATGTAAACAAAAATGAAATAAAATTTTGATAAAATTGATTTATTTTTGAGATAATGATTTTTTTAAACAAAATATTATTATGTTAACTAAATACTACTTTGTTAAGACGAAAAAAAAAGAAAATCTAACGCATGTAATTTCAATAATTTGGTAAAATGATATTAACTTTCAGGCTCACATGCTAGCTATGCATGAAAGCTTTACAAGTGAGCACCATTTAAGAAACACAAATGTATTCTCAAATCTTTACAAAATGAATACCATTTTAGAAATACTATTGTATTTGAAGACTTTACAACATGAAAATAATTAAACTCACAAATGTATGTAAAATCTATAGTTAGTGAGAGCCATTTCAGAAACAGAAGTATATCTATTTTTTCCATATTAGAAACACAAATAATGTATTTACATTACTTAACAAAAATACCATAATTGTAGAAATACAGATGTATCTGATTTGTTTTGTACAAAAGGAAACAATTTCAGAACAAAAATGTGTGTAAAATACATAAATAAATATGAAATAAACAACATTCTAGAAACCAAAATGTATATAAAATCTTTACAAAATGAACAAAAATGCATCTGGAATCTCCACAAAATAATTACCATTTTAGAAACAAATACATGTACGTAGCTCAAGGTTATATGAAAATGGACACAGTTTAAGAAACACAAGTGTAACTGAAAGCTATATATAAAATTAACACCACTTTAGAAACACAAATATAGCTTAGTTTATATGAATACCATATTAGAAACACAAAGGTATTTGAATTTCAATATGAAACACAATTTTAGAAACACAAATATATCTGAAATCTAACATTAACACACTTTAGAAACAAAACTGTGTCTGCAACATACCTTTGATTGTCAGAGATTTGTGATTGTGCCGTCTTGACTAAAAGAACGTTTTCAAGGATTTTGTAAAACACTGTCATTGTTGTATTACTGAATGATTCTATACTTATCCTATGAATGCACATCACATGGACAATTAGCTAGTTGGGCTAGATATCTATATATCTACGAACCTACATGCATATCCAGTACATAGAAAATACTAAGTGAGTGTCTTTTGATATCAAGTTTACCAGGCAAGGCTTCAATAATGCTTGTTGACATCGCAGGGCTTGAAGAGCAATTCAACATGCCTTCTTGAAGCCGAGCCTAGTAAGCTTGATATCAAAAAACGCGAACCTGGTCTTCTATTAATCAGCTTACCAAGTTGATTCACTCTTCAAACTAGCAAATATGACGTAATGATCAATTTTTGTGTTGATTCAGCGTCATTGACGACGTCATTCAAAAAGTGCAACGGCATAATGACCTGATAAAGGCACATGCCGTGAGGTAGACAACGTTAATCAGGCAACGTGCAACGATGCAGTTAATATGAATAATAACTGATAATATGTGTTATGTGTGCTAGAAGTGAATGCTCTGGTGCGTCTGTATGGATGCACAGGCTCACCAGAGCCTTCAGTGGCTCTGAAACCATGAGATATATACTCAAATCTCATGTGCTAGCTCAAACAAACATTAGGCCTACCTTCTATATTTATCATTGTCACGCCACCATGTTTCTGTATAAAGTCCTTCAGTTTTCCATATTCTGGTTCAAAGACTAGGCTCCACTGGCTCCACTCAGCCAAGTCATCTAGCAATGGACAGTTGTGTAGACAGATCATTGCAGCTTCTTTGGTCTGGTGTCCAAGCATTCCCACTTTACTAACACCCACAGCTGGAAGACTGATAACATAAACAGAGTAACAGTTGTATTAATTTTGTCACGCCAAGCATTGTTTGTAAATTCTGTCCTATAGCACATGATTACTTTTTTGGGATGTTATCTAGCCTGTGTGTGTGCTTCTGTTTGATTCTCGGGTCTTCTTAAGTGCAACATATATATGGTTAACAATCAATGATGTATTTAAGAATCCCTGGAACTCTCAATTTCTTGCATTGGGTGTTTTAAAGCATAAATCAAGCGTTCTCAATTGATTCATAAGAAGTTATTTTGAATCTCAAAAATATGAGACTAAATATAAAAATAAAAAGCTTTCTTATTTTGTGCAAAATATATGTGAAAAGTTTCGCAACTAGTGCAAATTCTAAAGTTGTGCATTGTATATCATATATATCCCTCTGCTTATCAGGCATTTATATAAATATACCTCTACTATATTAACCTGATCCTGACCTTTATGCATGAATACATTATTGCGTTATTTACACTGAATAAGTACATATTCGCGAGGATTCGTGTGAAATCGGTCTGTTACATGCAATTACGGAAATAAGCGTCTCCTTACTATTGTTGCAAAATCAGCTAATAACTTAATGAAGTTTCACTATCCCCCATAGTTGTGTGGCTTGTAAACATAACTCGAGAGATGGAAGTCGTGGGTTCGATTCCTGGCTGTTCCCATATTTTTTCTAATTTATTTTTTTCTTTGTTTTAAAGTACACAATCACGAGAATTCGTAAGTTCATGCTTTCCTTGAAGAAAATAATGACTAGCAACTTCTTGACGTTGTCAGGTAGAAAATGTCTAAAGAACAGAACAACCGTGCACTTGGGTCCAAAGCTAAAGAAATTATTTATAAAACATCAGAGTATTTCTCTAAAGAGCAGCAAGGAGGCTCATATATCGTGAAAACTGCGGAGGTGACAGGCGTTAGCAGAAGTACTGTCTTAAGGGTTAGGCGAGAGAAGAAAGAGACTGGGGTGCTGTTGTCGCCGACGAGATCAAAGAGAGGACCATATAAGGAGGTAGATGACTTCGACCAGTCAGTCATCAGAAATGAGATCAATAAATTCTACACATTCAGAAAACAACTACCGACCCTTAGAGCTCTGCATCAGGTAATGACAGATGAAGTCCAGTTTCCTGGAAGTATCGAGACCCTACGGAAGATGATACGACAAATGGGATACAGGTGGCAAAAGACACGTGACAACAGGAAGGTTTTGCTGGAGAGGCCAAACATTGTTGCCCTGAGACAGACTTTTTATCAGAAGAAAAAAGAGTTTGAAGACAGAGGACTCCAGTTTGTTTATATTGACGAAACGTGGATAGATACTGCATACACTTTGAAGAATTGTTGGCAAGGCGACAATACACCTGGAGTTCTTCCCCCTTGCAATAGAGGACAGCGGATCATCGTAGTCCACGCTGGCAGCAGTAACGGTTTCGTCCCTGGAGCATTACTGACCTACAAATCCAGATCCACTACTGGCGACTACCACAGTGAGATGGACGGGAAAAACTTCACAAAGTGGCTGGAAGAGATGTTACTAGCGAACCTGGAGGAGCCCAGCGCTATTGTAATGGACAACGCCTCGTACCACTCAATGAAGACAGACAAATGTCCAAACTCAAGCACGAGGAAGGCAGACATTCAGGTACAGTATAACCTCGAAAACTCGAACTTCGATTTTTCGAAATACTCGATTTTTCGAAATACTCGAATTTTCGAAATAAATTTTGGATGACACTGAATTCAGAGAATAGAACTTAGTCATGATCTAATTTGATATCTTTCTATAATATCATATGTTTTGGGTTCGTAAAAGAAACGTCTCATTCAGAAGTTTCCTAACCTTCATTGAGACGTTTCTTTAATGTGCCAAAAAACTTATGTTTTATAGAAAAATATTATCCAGCAACTTTCCAAAATTATAAATTATACACATATGCAAAAAGCAGGACTGCGCCCTGTATTTTTATCCAATAAAACAATGAGAAGAGAGCTTACACCAAATTATTATCAATCTATCTTGCTTTTTTGGCATTTTCCCCCTTTTGTTGTTACCAGGATTCTGCATATATATAATGAAATTCTTTGAACAGCTTTAAACAGTGGTAAAGAATGAGGCGGTGTTTAAATTAAAAAAAATGACTGGCGACCGGCGATGGACAACTGCATACGTGGACGAGGGACATCTTATGTTCACAAGAGCTTAGCCAGGTGTATTAAAAGCTTAACCTGAACCGATGACTCAGGTGAGCTTATAGCTCAACTTGAACAGATGGCTCAGGTGGGCTAAAGGCTCAACTTGAGCCTATGGCTTAGGTGACATAATTGCTCAGGTGATCTAATAGGTTTACTGCAGCCCAATGCTCAGATGAGCTTATAGCTCAACTTGAACAGATGGCTCAGGTGGGCTAAAGGCTCAACTTGAGCCTATGGCTTAGGTGACATAATTGCTCAGGTGATCTAATAGGTTTACTGCAGCCCAATGCTCAGATGAGCTTATAGCTCAACTTGAACAGAAGGCTCAGGTGGGCTAAAGGCTCAACTTGAGCCTATGGCTTAGGTGACATAATTGCTCAGGTGATCTAATAGGTTTACTGCAGCCCAATGCTCAGGTGAGCTTATAGCTCAACTTGAACAGATGGCTCAGGTGGGCTAAAGGCTCAACTTGAGCCTATGGCTTAGGTGACATAATTGCTCAGGTGATCTAATAGGTTTACTGCAGCCCAATGCTCAGGTGAGCTTATAGCTCAACTTGAACAGATGGCTCAGGTGGGCTAAAGGCTCAACTTGAGCCTATGGCTTAGGTGACATAATTGCTCAGGTGATCTAATAGGTTTACTGCAGCCCAATGCTCAGATGAGCTTATAGCTCAACTTGAACAGATGGCTCAGGTGGGCTTAAGGCTCAACTTGAGCCTATGGCTTAGGTGACATAATTGCTCAGGTGATCTAATAGGTTTACTGCAGCCCAATGCTCAGGTGAGCTTATAGCTCAACTTGAACAGATGGCTCAGGTGGGCTAAAGGCTCAACTTGAGCCTATGGCTTAGGTGACATAATTGCTCAGGTGATCTAATAGGTTTACTGCAGCCCAATGCTCAGATGAGCTTATAGCTCAACTTGAACAGATGGCTCAGGTGGGCTAAAGGCTCAACTTGAGCCGATGGCTTAGGTGACATAATTGCTCAGGTGACCTAATAGGTTTACTGCAGCCCAATGCTCAGGTGAGCTTATAGCTCAACTTGAACAGATGGCTCAGGTAAGCTAAAGGCTCAACTTGAGCCTATGGCTTAGGTGACATAATTGCTCAGGTGACCTAATAGGTTTACTGCAGCCCAAGGCTCAGGTGAGCTTATAGCTCAACTTGAACAGACGGCTCAGGTGGGCTAAAGGCTCAACATTGGTTTCATACTTTAATTTTTCAGGAGTGGTTGCCGAAACATAAGATCAACTTCACAGCAGCCATGCTTCGACCACAACTGTTGGAGTTAGTATGGATGAACAAGCCCCCTCCAGAATATGCCGTAGATCAGTTGATACGCTACCACGGCCATGAGGTTTTACGACTACCACCATATCATCCAGACTTCAACCCAATTGAGCTTATCTGGAGCCAGGTGAAGGGCATTGTAGGGAGGAGGAACGTCACATTTCGGTTAGTATATAGTCCATTTTAGATTAATTATTCAATTGTCAAAATCTTCTGCAACTTTTTAGTTTGTCCAAGACATTAACATTTTATTTAATCAGCTTTTTTCTCGTTTCAGGTATGATGACGTCCTTCAAGTGACGAACGACGCTTTTCAACAAATTGATGCGGACAGATGGCGTGGAGTATGTGATCACGTCAACAGGCACATTGAACAGTGCAAAAAGGACGAGCACGCCATTGATGAAGTGATGGATCCAGTTGTAATAGAACTCAGAGACGATTCTGATGACAGCTCCTTAGAGACCTATAACAGCAGCAGTGAAGAACTTTGAAATCTCGCGGTGTATTTGCAATGTACATTTTTACTTATAAAATAAATGTATTGCTATAAAATACATAAAATAAAGAAAAGATATTGCAAACAAAATTAGAAAATATAATAACAACAAAAAAAGTAATAAAAAAACTTTCAGCAAGTGAAGTATTGAATGATGTGTATGGGGTTCGAACTATCAACGCAGAGAGTTTTAATAAAATTAAGTGTTCTATATTTTCGTGTTCTATCCACTGGGCCACTCAGGTAAGCGATAACCAATTGAAATATTTAGCGATATATAGATAGTACCACGTGCATTTCCGTATTAGTATGTACGATAACAGCCGAAGATATTATTACATGCTCAATCATCTGTGAAATTATGGTAATGATAAAGGCCAGGATCAGGTTAATATAGTAGAGGTATAACACTATCAAAAAGTGTGACTATTTAGTAAATTAATGTATAAATTTGTAAAATGCTTTGGACAAGAGAACCTAGTATAAATACAGTTGCTGAGATTGTTTTTAATATAAATTTTGGTGTCTCAAAGGATGTTCAGTATTTTCTCTCAGTGGTCACAGATAGGGATTTGTGAGACATCAGTATTGTGAGTCCAGGAAAACTATGATATAATAAGAATCTATCATGAGTGTGAGGGTGCGTTAGAAAAATATATCAGGAAGATAACTGTTTGGCATCGTGAGACTTGTCGAGTGATGAGAAACACTGATCACGAAGGACAGAATTTTTTATTCCATCCTCACACAAATAATAGATTCTTTTCCTTACTCACAATTAACTACCACACTTTATATGTAGCAATGCTCCCAGCAAACCTGAATACGCTGAGATGCGATATAACATAATGGCGTTACTATAATATAACACTCACGTCACTTGTATTTCGACGTGCACTGTTTTACTTTATTTTTTTCCATGGATTGGTACTTGGTATGTAAGATAAAATTATCACAAATGGGTAAAAATAGCAGTAATACTGATTTGGTGTATAGGAATACAATGTAGCCAGACTAACTAGACTATGCTGGAGAAAAGGTCAATTAAACATACCCTGCCTTAGCCACATATGCAACTTCATAACAAACATGATGCTGTTGCTTGTGTTTCTCAGCTCTTGACACAAGGTGGTTGATATTACCATGTCCCAGAATTTTCACATCTTTAACACCGTACTGATGACACACAGCATTCTCAAGTTGATCAGGCTATGAAATAGAAAACAGTGCATCAGAGCATGTGATAATGAGACTCATCACATATCAGGTTTCCAGATAAAAGTGGGAAAATAAGAATTCGTTTTCTTATATTTTGTGCAAACCATATGTTTTGAGTACTCAAAAATCTGTCTCATTGAGATGGTTCTGCTGAACACCATTAAGACATGCATCAATTGATAAAGAAATAATCACATATTTGACTTTGTTTTGTTAATTTAAGCTATCATAAATAATCTTTATAAATGTGACCTGGGCACACAACATGATATTAAATTGACATTCTCAGTATTGAATATGTATCATAACTATATATAGAATCTAAACAAACACTATATTTTCTCACACTTGATATTATCTTGAACTTGAAGACAACGAAAAAAAGTACAAATATTGATAAAAAAAACTGTATGGAATATAAAGTTTCACTGAATGATGAATTATATGCCTTATTTTGTAAATATTGTTAGTATGTACCTAACTTTAGAAGAAATAAATATGAGCCAAGATCTGACAAAAGGGACCTTCTGGCAATAAAAGTCAAAAGTGGGATATTTACAGAGAAAGAAATACCTTGCTGTTGTAAACAATTACAGAAAATTTGAAGAGATTATCTTTACAAATAACAAAGATATGAACGTTTAAACTTGTATATATGATGCGTTTTAAACATGACGTCACTTAACGTTGACAATGACGTTCTGACGTCAACGCTATAGTGTTAACATATGGCGCTAATACAAAGATGCTAGGAGCAATATTTCAAGAATGCTTCATGTTTCTGTAAATTTGATGTGTATGCTATTGCATAGACTGCACAAATATCCTACATACGCACATCCCGTGTTTACAAAAGCATCTGAAATGCGGTATCCTGTTTTCAAGGAAGTGTGTAGTCCATATGAACAGCTGTTTCTATGGCAACATACATTATAAGTATAACATAATTTTATCAGATCTGTTTGCGCCTTTGATTGTATTACATGTTAGAAGCAATTTGAGTCTATTGTTAGAACATGCAAAATCTTGAAAATTTAGAGGTTTTTGAAATTTTGATCACACAAAAACTGCTAGAATGCCCGAAGGACCCTTATATATGACTATTAATGAGTAGCAAAGCAAAACATAAACAGAACATTGCAAACGCATCAGGCATCCTTAAAATTGCTTTATTTGATACAGTGTGTGGTTGATTCAATATAGTAACGTTACCTTTAGAATGCCACATTCATAGGACTGTTTGATAAACTCAGACAATTCTCCTTGTGATGGCTTCTTTCTATGCTCACCATCTGTTCCATTAGAGCTTGATCCCAAGGTCAATCCACCATTGTTTTCAAGTATCTTGAAAACATCAAAAAAAGAGAAAAACATAATTTAACATTGCTTAAATATGGTGACAATAAGTACACTCGCTATCCAAAATAATTGATTTGACTTTTGTTAGTAACCTACGCACATTTGAACTATCTGGTGTAGGTGAGTTTTTTTTTGAAGCATAATGTTCTATACCACTGCCTGATACAATGTGTCATCGAAATTAAAAAAAAAACATCCTTGAAAAATTAGGTTGCATGAAAATGGTGACTATATAATGGGGTTTTCAAATGGTTTCTTATTATGACTGGAACACTATAAATAACAAAAATGTAAAAACTTAAATGCATATGCGTTGACTCAAACTCTTTATCAATTTATCAGAGCAGTATATATTAAAAGATTACCATCAGGCCCCATGCTTAGGAAATCAAAACAAGATTATACTGATTCTCTCGAAAATAAACTGAAATCATCAAACCTTTCATCACACTGTTACTGGAATACTCTTAAAGCTTTCATGAAGCCAGCACAGTCATCAGAGACACCTCCATTTATATTAAATAAATGGTATGAATCAGACAGCTTTGAAAAAGGCTAACCTTTTAAATTATTGCTTTGTACAACAAACTTTACTGTGACTATCCCTGCTATAATGAAGACTACACTATTCATGCGCGGATCCAGAATGTTTTGTCAACTTTGACAACGTTTTTTTAATTGATGAGGGGAAAGAGGATCCAAACACCACAAAAATCTGGCCATCATCGGCCCGCCAGCGAAACGCCATTTAAATGGCGGTTACATGTAGCTGGCGGGCCGCTGATGGTCTTAAATCGAGTGCTGGCTTGGTAGGTCTTTGGTTTTTCAGGGGACCCGGACCAGTATTGCTGAGAAGCCCAAAAGCTTTGTGATTTACCATGTCCTTCGATATAAAACGTCTTCTCGAGCTACTTCAATTAGGTAAATCGTAGGAGCCATATGACATAAATTTCATGGAATTCGAAATAACATTGGTCAACAAGCCATCGGTGTTCGCGCCATTGAACTTTTACTGAAGAGTTTCCTAAATTTGCTACTAGAATGTTTGTAACTTTTGTTCGTTTTTAGTGATTTACCGGTTTAGCCTCTTGTACAATGAACTCCAAGAATCTACCATGGCCCATATCATGGAAATCATTGAAACCAAACTCTTCCAGAAGTTTTCTTTCTATGTGATCCAGGTGGTTGAGGCTGAGGGCACCTATATTCAGATGACGCTCCACACACTTCTGGAATGCTTCCACTAAATGACCTGAATATACAGGAACAAAATAACACGAAATCAGGCCTCAAGATAGATTTCGTTTTAAGCCATTTAAGTCAAACGGAATTTCCCACTGTTATTAATTGGACCAGTCCGTTTCCGTTTTAAGAGTTGTTGGATGGTATTTTACATTTTAATAAAATTTCAATAGAACATTCTGTAAGCAAACATTGGAGACCATGGTCAGAGGCCTCATACTGTGGCATCTGATCTGGGTCTGCACTGTTTGCCGGTGTCCCACAAAAAGAACGCGAGGCTTATATGAGTTAAAAACAATTTTCTCATTTCTAAACCAAAACATGATGTGGCTTCTCAAAACAACTGTCTCTATGATACGCTTCTTTTGAGCAACCAAAACATATGTTTGCCAGATTACTTTTTCTATGAACATTTCAAAATAGCTAGTACATATCAAGGATTATTGTCTCTTAAACTATATACGCTCAAAGGAGGTCCAGAGCTATGTAGGAGATAATTGTGCTTTAGATTGCTTCTACGACAACACAACAAGGACTGTAGTAAACCAATTTTACTAGACTAAGTGCATCTCCAGGTTATTTGTGCGCTTTCTAATTCAAGCGTCTGCTTTTGACTATAAATGGATGGGCTTTTCCCAGAAGTTGTGGTCATCCATTTAATTTTGTAATTGATAAATGCTGTCATCGCTAATAAAGTGTTAACTTAGATTTAGAAGGAATCATTGGTTGGATGAAACAATGTAAATCCTCATAAGCTGGCTTCGTATGAGGCAACATATCCGGGTGCAAAAGGTAAACGCAGATAGTTCGCATATTATGTTATCTACATGTATATACAATCACAAATAAACAATAAAACGCTGAGCTATTGCATTTGGTAATAAATCACCCTAACAACCTACGTCACAGCCTACGTCAAAGGGGGCGATTTCGGTCATTAGATTTGCATGCCGTATTGAAAGGTCAGTTCAATTCGCTGATGGAACAAGCGCGGCAATTTGACAAGTGGGAGATGGCTTTGAGCATCCTGTACATAAACATGGTAAAGGATATTGAACGAGTAATAGGGACAAGCCGAAAAATGATTCCATTTGTTTTTGCAAGTTTGCATCTTGAATTCTCTTGTAATAGCAGATTTATATCTTGAATAAATATACATTTGCATCTTGAAGTTTCAGATCAACGCTTTGAAATTTGAAGATCAACATCTTGATATTTCAGACAAATTTCTTGAAAAACAGATTTACAGCTTTATATTTTTAAATTGAGAACTGGAAATTTCAGATTTACATCTTGAAATTCTAGAATCACATTTTAAAGTTAAAAATTTACAGGATGAAACTTCAGGTAAACGAAAAGATTTTCAAGTGATGTTTTTTTCTGAAATTTTAAGTTTTTCATTTAAAATCAGTAATTTCGAGTTCTGAATATTTTATTTTAAAATGTTTATCGAAAAAAAATCAAGTTCTAAAATGAATATTCAAGCTGCGAATGTTATTTATTACTAGATGTTGAATTAAATCAAAGATGATGATCTTTAAATTTCAAGACGTTGATCTGAAACTTCAGATGCAAATTTATATTTATTCAAGATATAAATCTGTTATTACAAGATATTTCAAGATGCAAACTTGCAAAAACGAATGAATCAATGAATCACTCCAAAAGTTTAAGATGTTTATCTGAAAGTTAAATATGTTAATCTATAACATTATCTGTGAATCCATTTTTCAGATGTTTAACTGATATTTTAAGTTCTAAAACAGAAAAATTCCTGGTGTTAATCTTTTTTTTAAGATAACAATCCGAAGTTTCGAATTCTAAATCGGAAAAGAGATTTCTCAAAATTTGAGCCATGTTAAAAATTCTGTCTCTGGGGATTACGTACAGATAAGTGATAGATGCTGCTATATTATGGTATTTAAGATTAAAATTGATTTTATTTCTCAAAAAAAACATATGGTGTGTGTACTCATAAAACCCCGTCTCAATGAGACCGTTCCTTTGATCAAACGGTTCTTTTAAGCACTCCCAAAATAAGTTAAAACTGTTGGGTAAAACAAAATAACTATTTTACGCTCAAAAGTGTGTTCAGGTGGACCTATGGTTAAATGACACTTTCAACATTTTTTTCTGTTATATTACTTTAATCAGCAACTGAAAGATGAGTTAAATGAATTAAATAATACAGGAGCACGAATGCACGATTCTATTTCACACATTACATTTAGATAAACGTTTAAAGTAAGTAAGCAGGCAAAGATCAGGAATCAATATAATCAAGTACCACACCTGACCCAGGACACCACATGGGAAAGTGACAAAAACACAAGATAACATCACATACAATAGAGCGGAGAGTTTAGTCCTTTCCCAGCAGGTGACCACAAAGCATGACACCACAAAACATAAATAACAAAAACAATCCACAAAAGAAGCACCGCCTTGGAACGGTCAGTAAAAATATTTTCTGGAGATCTTAAATCGTATTTTTTGGCTTGTAAAAGTTAAGATTTTGTCAATATGGACTTGATAACACAACAATTACAATTTACAAAGTAAGTAAACCACTAGTGGTTGGTCGACTTTACATGACGTTGTATCACTCATATGATAAAAGATCATCACGTGAGCTGTGACATGTGATTTCCAACAATGTGGCATTTTGACAAGTATAGACTCAGACGAGCCTGTGCAGCCTCAATTTAAGCTTAGAAACTCCAAATGCTGTTCAGTCAATAGCTTAACTGTCATAGAATATTCAAACGACTTTAAAAGGCTCTGATCAGACTGCGCGTATGCGCAGGCTGATCTGAGGCTTTGCTGGTCGCACATTGTTGGAAATCTCATGTCGCTGCTCATATGCGGTAACAGGCTCAGTATTCTGAATAAATAGTGAATATATTAAATACATTAACTTGGTGGGAAACCTTGCTGGTATACAATATATGTACCTTTCCTAGGAGGTGGATTAGACTGTGCCTGACGTGCATGTTCCGAGTCTTCCTGTTTATTACCACGTACAAAAATGTCCATAGCAGATTCCTCGAGCACTGTGTTGGTGATACATATTGCCAAGTGAAGTAAGGTTTTAGCCAAGGGGTCTTGCTTAACAACATCTAAAAACGACTAAGAAAAACAGAGAGATAAAAGCGTTATAACCTACAATGTTAAAAGAAAATGGAAATATTGAGGGACTGTCAGTATCTAACTTTATTTCTAACTTATAAACATCACATATTAGTTTCTTTTCTTTTTAAATTAAAGCATATACTTATGACACATTAGAAAATTCACAAAATGACATGTACTCTCAACTCGCTACTGACTCTAATTTGCTTGGGTATCCTTGGTCAATAGAAGGAAGCTTGGAAGTTGAAAATATAAGCCAGACATTTTTTAAGGAATTCCGTGAAAATATTTGAAATTGAATGGGTCGAGGGGACAAAATAAACAACAAAATTCAAATCGACCATTTAATTTTTTCTGAAGGGGCTAACATCTTAGGTTAGGCTCTCCCTTAAATCAATTTATGTAAAAAAAATCTGGCCATACTGCTGCACATTTGAAAGATTGAAAGCTATTACGAAATTCAACAATTATTTTGTGTTTCAATAGTAAAATGATAAGAGTTTAATTAAACAATATATTCAGGGCAATTTATTTGATATTAACCCTTTACCTCATAGAGACGCCGTTTAACACTTTTGCAATCAGAGCAGACCCAGATCAGACAGCTCTTGTAAGGTTTGCCTGATCAGGGTCTACTCTGTCTGCTTATTCAAATATGAATAGATATGATCCAACACTAGTGGACCTGACAAGTAATGTATTTGTTCTATGTACAAAGGTGAGAGTTTATTTATATAATTATTCATACTGGGTGGAGCTTAACATGAATATCCACGAAGGAAAGGGTTAAGACAAATTCTCGTCTTATTCCAATTTCCATTTTTCTGGTCCAACCCTGATTAAAATATAGGACTCCAGATAAGAGTGCGTAAATGATGTTATTTCTCAACCAAAGTATATATTTTGGGGCACTCAAAATAATCGCCTCAAAGATCTTTTGAGCACCCAAAACATATTATGATGATTAAACTGGTAGGTAAGAAAAAAACAAAACAATTTACGCTAAAATTTTGCTTAACTGGACATACGTGTATGTGCTATTTTTAAGCTCGCTAAATTGCTAGTAATTATTTAGATAAAACAGGCATTTGAAGTGTGTTATGGTCCGCGGGACTGTTGGTTCCAGGCTAACAGTTTGGCTACCACCTCTTCAAGGTAGCAAATGTCACTTTAGAATTTCTGTTCCACAGCATCCGCGTGTCCATTATCCCAAAAACGGATGTTTATGATGCTATTGTGGTATCATGCTAATCGAGCCGCAAAATGGGATTTCCAACAATGTGGTATGTGCCACTAGCAAATGCTCAGACCAGCCTGCGCATACGCGCAGTCTGATCAGAGCCTTTGCTAGTCGCTTGAATATTCTATGACTGTTAAGCTACTTACTGAACAGCATTTGAGTTTCTAAGCTTAAAAGGAGACTGCACATGCTCGTATGAGTCTATACTTGTCAAAATGCCACATTGTTGGAAATCACGTGTCGCGGCTCATATATTATACTGAAGTCGCGAAAGAAAATTGCAAAATACTTAAGTTGCTAAATATATTGTATAGATAATTCAAAATACTTAAGTTACTTAATATATTGTATAGATAATTCAAAACATTTAAGTTGCTAAATAATTGTACTACTGAAATTGCTGAATATACTTAAACAAGAGGGCCCTAGGGCCCTGGATCGCTCATCTGAGTCCAGGCACATGAGTAGATGGTGTATTGGCCTGCAGCTAGGGAGACGTATGATTTAAAGATATTTCTATATTTAGCTCTGGTAGCCATATTGTTCAGCCAAGCTGAACCTTCTGGTCAATTTGGTAGCGGGCAACATGAGGACCATTTCTGTGAAATTATTTTGATTTTGGACCAGTGTCTCAGGAGATTTCATTTGAAGATATTCTTTATATATAGCTCTGCGCACGCTTTTTACGACTGAGCAAAACAATTTGTGCATTTTGGTAGAGGGCATCATGAGGAAAATTTCTGTGAAATTATTTTAAAATGGGATCAGTAGTTCAGTAGAAGATGTTATTTAAAGACATTTCTCATCTAGGGCTCCGGCGACCCCTGTATTAAGCAAAGCAAAACTGTTTGACAATGTGCAATTCTGGAAGAAGCCATCATGAAAAAGAATTCAGTGAAATAATTATAAATTTGAATCAATGGTTCAGAAGGAAACGTCATTGAAAGACATTTCTTATCTAGAGCTCTGGCAGCTCCTTTGTTCGATGGAGTCGAACAAAATTGTAAAATTTGAGGTAGAAGGCATCATGAGGAACAATTATGTGAAATTATTTTGAATTTGGACCAGTGGTTCAAGAGGGAATGCCATTAAAATACATTTCTTATCTAGGGCTCTGGCAGCCCCTTAGTTCGGTGGAGCGGAACTATTTGTGCAACCTTGGTAGAAGGCATCATGAGGAACAATTCTGTGAAATTATTATCAAATTGGACCAGTGGTTCAGAACGAGAAGTCGTTTGAATATAGTTCTTATCTGGAGCTCTGGCAGCCCTTTTGTTCCGCGGAGTGGAACCATTTGTCCCATTTTGGTAGAGGATATAAATAGGAACAATTCTGTGAAAGGTTTTTGAATTTGGACCAGTGCTTCAGGAGATGTCATTATAAAGATTTCTTATCTGGAGCCCTAGCAGCCCTCCAGTTCGGTGGAGGGGAACCATTTCTGCAAATTTGAAAGAGGGCATCATGGGGAACATTCTTGTGAAGTTATACGAAATTTGGACCAGTGGTTTAGCAGGAGATGTCGTTTAAGGATATTTCTTATCTGGAGCTCTGGCAGGCTTTTTGTTCAGTAGAGCGGAACCATTTGTTCAATTTTAGTAGAGGGTATTATCAGGATGTCATTTAAAGGTATTTCTTATCTGGAGCTCTGGCAGCCCCTTCATTCAGCGGAGCAGAGCCATTTGTGCAATTAAGGTAGTAGAGTGGATCAAGAGGAACAATTCTTTGAAATTATTTTGAATTTGGACCGTTGGTTCCAGAGGAGATGTCATTTAAATGATTTCTTATCTTGAGCTCTGGCAGCCCTCCTGTTGGGTGGAGTGAAATAATTTGTGCAATTGTGAAAGAGGGCATCATGGGAAACATTTATGTGAAGTTATATGAAATTGAGACCAGGGGTTTAGGAGGAGATGGGGTTGAAAGAAAAAGTTTACGGAAGGACAGATGGATGCACGACGCAAGACGGACGAGGGACGAAGACTGGTCACAATAGTTCACCTTGAGCCTTCTGCCAAGATGACAGGCTTTCCAGCAGCATCTTTGAAAAAAAAATAGGAGAAACCTAAGAAAATTATTATCAAAAACTACGAATAAAATTAGGACAATCTAGGAAGTTTGACGCAAAAACTTTTTTTACTTTTCCCTACCTGATTACCACAGTAAACGAACACATTACAATCTAAAACCACCAACTAAGTTTTCTTCTGTTGTCAACAAGCACCCTAGCAGACTCATGAATTTTTTTTTTTTTATAAAGGCTAGTTTAGGTTGTTTTACTGATAATCTAACAAAAATAAAGAGAAAATTAGCATTAAATTTTCTAGCATTTTTACCGGATCCTGGTCTACAAAACCCGACTATGACTTAAAGATGACAGTATGGTAGGGGTACAGCAAATACTTCGCCAACAAATTAATAGCCAACTAATCATAAATTATGGTAATAGAACTCTTCTATTCCCCGCACATTAGTTCACTCCGTGACTTGAGAACCTCACTTCTAACCAGTTAAGCTGAGCAATGTTGGATTGAAAATTTAAAAGTTTAGTCTGAAAGGGCGGTTTGGGGTCCTCCCCCAAAGAGTTTTGAAAACCAAGAAAGCAGAATAAGCCATCTCTGGTCATTTTGCAGGGGCAATTTTACCTTAAGTAAATAATGATTTTCAGAGGAAATGCTCCAATTTAATGTATGCTCTTTTTAAGATTTAGACTTATAGGCATATATCTGTATTAGACTTGGGTGTATATACCACTGTTAGAATTTTATAGCCTTAAAGGTCTGAAAAATAGGTTGTCATTTTCCCATTAATATCCTGGGTCAGGTGTGGTGCTTTATTGTATCTATTCTTGATCTTTGGCCTCTTTCTTACTTTAAAGGTTTCAGCCAATTTAAAGATTTTAAAGGATTTCAACCAAATTGAAGGTTATTAAAGGTTCTACTAAGAGCCTGGTGTCAATTGTAGTCATCACCAGAGAAGGCTAGACTATAGACCAGTGACACCAGACACAAAGAACACCAAATACTGTCAGGGCAACACCTTGAAGGTCTTATTCTGAAACAAATCTTAAAAACAGAAAAAAGCAGTTTTACTCTATCCAAGAAAGTGCCAAATTTATGAAAAACTAGGAAATCTAGGAGGTTTCAGACAAAACTAGGAGCACATTTAAAAAAAAGTAGGAAACTAGGAAAAACTAGGGACGCTGGATTGAATGAGGCGAGTCAAAAATAGAAAGTGAGTTTGATCAGGAAATATCACAATCACAAACTGCAGACAAACCCATGACATCGTGAGGAAGAGCCATACAACGATCACGAGACACCAGGATAACAAGCAAAGCAAAGCAACCAGTTCTCTTTTCCCCATCGAGACGATTGCAAAACTAGAATGGACCCTAAGTAACGCACAACAAAACAGAATAATGACAGAATCCCACAATTAGAGTAACAAGCAACAACGAATCAACAACAACAGAACCACAGCCTCAGAACGGACAGCAGCCAACACCACTGGGCAGCTTAAATGCATTTCACTGGTACGAAATATTCGCCCTAGATTCTGCTGAGCTGAAGCACAAACATGTTTAACACGCATGGTGGATTCCTAACTATTGCAATGTATCTTCATAGAGAAACAATAGAATCAAATTAACGCAACATGATGAAACAGAGAGAAGGGCTCACGACTCACAGCTAGGCAGAGCTAAAGAAAACCTCAATTTGAGCCAGGGTGGGCCGAGCTACAGCCAAGCATCAGGCAACCCGCCGATTAAAGCTTTACATTAGAGCCGTCATTGTGTCTGAGGCCTGACCCACCGTCGTGCAATTAAATAGGAAACCATAGCTACGTAACGTGATTGGGTTTCCAACCAGGCATGCAGACTGTCGCATGATATCCAAGTTATATCCAACTCTTTTTTAACTTTTGATAATCTTTTTGGATAGATCACTAAAATTAGGTTTCCCTTCAATTCTTTTGAATTTATAAACTAAATCACCATAAAATATATATAGGTTCTGATATGCCCTGCTGCAGAACAGTTTTGAAACCAATATTGTATTTTTAACAATTAACTCTGAGTGTCTGTGGTAGAATTTAGAAATTGCTTTTCGAATTTTATTATATCTATAACCTTGTTTTAATAACTTAGCAGTCAAAAATAGGTTTCTGATTCCATCAAAATTAGAACACACTCTCGCAAAACGAATAAGCTGCGAAATATATACACCATAGGAAGGGGAGCGAGGAACATCTGATTTTCCATCAAGAAATGGGAAATCATCCCGTTTATCATAAAACTTAGATGAAACTATGTCATTCGTTATGGACAAGTCCAAGGCCAAAAATGGGGTGGTTTCTGTATCAGAAGAATTCGCTTTATTTAATTGAAATTCGGTGGGATATATCTGACTGCCCATATGTTCAAAATAAGGAGTATCAATATTAAGTAAGCCATCTAAATATCTAAAGGTGGAGTTAAAACCTTCAATAAAATCAGCTGGATTATTGTCTGACAGAGACAACATGAAGTCTCTCTCATAACAAAACAAAAACAAATCTGCAACAATAGGAGCACAATTAGTACCAATTGGAATACCTATAATATGTCTATACAAATTTCGAGCCAAATCTTATAAATATATTGTCCAAGAGATAATGGAGAGCATCACACATTTTCTGACATGACCACAACTTAAATTGTTTAGGTTGTTCAGAAGTAAAAAAGGCACAGTTCTTATTACAAGCCACATACAGTGAGCCCTCTCTGTTAAAAGTTTTGTTAAATTAATTCCGTTAGTTTCTTTGACTAGATTATGAGGACAAGTGGTATTGAGAGTAGAGAAATCATATACTGACGGACTTTAAAAACGCAACACTTTGGATAAAGCTTTAATTTATGTCTCGAAAAAGAAGGCATAACAATATTTTTGATTGTATGTTAAAGAGCATTCATTTGTAAGTTAACCATGGGCAACTTGTCCAACTAAGATGCACTTAACGCATTAAGATGTAAACTTTTTTAGATAGGGGTCAACTGTTTCATGTGGCCAAATGTTATGAATGAAAGATTCCCTAATCCTTTAATTAAGAGACAATAGAAGCATCAAATTTGTATCATGGACTTTATTAGTCATTGAGGAATCACTCTCATATTTATTGGCAAGTCTGCCATACAGCTTATTTGCGTATATGACGTATATCTGTGCGTACCCTTTCATTCAAAGGCTTAAAATCTCCTTTACTTAAGAAATGTTTAAATGGCTAATTTCATACGGAGCAAATAACGTCGTCCAGTTTAGTTGTACATTTTAAACTAAAGTGTTTACTGAAGAAGCAAACTCAAAATGACATCATCGAAGCAAAGACATTTTACATACAGCTGTTTTTGAAAGATATAAAGGGAAGTTAGTGTTGCGTAATTAAAGTCCGTCAGTATATGAAGACAAACTAGATGCTAGGAAACCTTTAGATTTTAATTTATTAAGAATCTCACCTGAAGAATCTCACCTTAGTTGCTAAATATATTGTATAGATAATTCAAAATACTTAGGTTGCTAAATAAATTGTATAGATAATTCAAACTACTTAGGTTGCTAAATAAATTGTATAGATAATTCAAACTACTTAGGTTGCTAAATAAATTGTATAGATAATTCAAAATACTTAGGTTGCTAAATAAATTGTATAGATAATTCAAAATACTTAGGTTGCTAAATAAATTGTATAGATAATTCAAAATACTTAGGTTGCTCAATATATTGTATAGATAAATCAAAATACTTAGGTTGCTAAATAAATTGTATAGATAAGTCAAAATACTTAGGTTGCTAAATATATTGCATAGATAAATCAAAACACTTAGGTTGCTAAATATATTGTATAGATAATTCAAAATACTTAGGTTGCTAAATAAATTGTATAGATAATTCAAAATACTTAGGTTGCTCAATATATTGTATAGATAATTCAAAATACTTAGGTTGCTAAATAAATTGTATAGATAATTCAAAATATTTGGGTTGCTAATATATTGTATAGATAATTCAAAATACTTAGATTGCTAAATAAATTGTATAGATAATTCAAAATACTTAGGTTGCTAAATATATTGTATAGATAATTCAAAATAATTAGGTTGCTAAATATATTGTATAGATAATTCAAAATACTTAGGTTGCTAAATATATTGTATAGATAATTCAAAACACATAGGTTGTTAAATAAATTGTATAGATAAATCAAAATACTTAGGTTGCTAAATATATTGTATAGATAATTCAAAATACTTAGGTTGCTTAATAAATTGTATAGATAATTCAAAATACTTAGGTTGCTAAATATATTGTATAGATTATTCAAAATACTTAGGTTGCTAAATAAATTGTATAGATAAATCAAAATACTTAGGTTGCTTAATATATTGTATAGATAATTCAAAATACTTAGGTTGCTAAATAAATCGTATAGATAATTCAAAATACTTCGGTTGCTAAATATATTGTATAGATAATTTAAAATACTTAGGTTGCTAATATATTGTATAGATAAATCAAAATACTTAGGTTGCTAAATATATTGTATGTATAATTCAAAATACTTAGGTTGCTAAATACATTATATAGATAATTCAAAATACTTAGGGGCCAAATATATTGTATAGATAATTAAAAACTCTTAGGTTGTTAAATGTATTGTATAGATAATTAAAAACGCTTTCGTTTGCTAAATATATTGTATAGATAATTAAAAACACTTAGGATGCTAATCATATTGTATAGATAATTCAAAATACTTAAGTTAGGTTAGGATAACCTTACCCTGTTTGATTTTTAGATTTTTTTAAATTTTCCCTTACTCCTTTCTTTTAGATTAAATACATTGAAATAACCACCAAACAACAATTACATTGCAATTGATAAGGGTTTGCTAATCTATCAGGCTGAACCTTTTTTATTCCAGATACAAGCAAACAGGTACTTCAGCAAAAAGTGAAAATCCAGTTGAAATGCCGCATTATAATGCGACATTTCATCAGGATCTGCACTGTTTGCAAAGATAAAATTGATCTTTAGGGACAGAAATGCATCATAATTTAGACATCTATCATGATCCAATACATACATAATGGGCAATTGCATACTTAATCTAAGAACATGGATGGGAAAATCCAGCAGAATGAAAAGGCTGAAACGGTTTGAAATATGACTTTACACATCCATGATACTGTGGGATTATTTTCCCCATGAGAATAGCTGAATTTGTTAAACAAACGGTAACCTTATTACGTCATCATTACAAGGTTACGTTAAGACGTCATTATTATCGTACCTGAACTGCTATTCTTATTCGATCATGCCGCCTTCTCTCAGCTCTATCCTCTGGCTGGTCCAACGTCATCAGAAGGTGGAACTTCTCAAATATTTCTGCTATAGCAATTTCCGGTCGCAGTTTCAGATAATGCTTGCGTATCTGGAGCCCTTCTTGACCAGCCTCAAGTAAAATTGCCCGGAACTTTCTGAAGGCATCTTCTATTCCTGTTCTCACGTTTTCTTTGAAGTGTTCTATGGTTTCTCGGCGACACGCACTTGCGTCACGCTTCGCCTTCTTAAGAACCTATAGGAAACGTATTTAAATATTGAAAGTGACGTCACACGGACAAGTTACACTGATATATCGTTTATTGGTTAGTTAATATACATTAGATTTTACCTAGTATTAGACATTTTTCAGTTGCACTTTACATTACGAATTTTCCGTCAACGGGGAATTACATTGGACTCTATTTAAGAGTGGCGGAGTCAGCAGTAACTGGAATCTATTTTTTTCGTTTGCTACTTAATATTATATTTTTTGCCTGAGACCTTTTTTACCTTAACAAAAAGTGCATACCTTAATGAAATGCCGCATGATGGCATTTCACCAGTTTGCAAGTGTAAAAAACATGTACCGAAAAATATATTTCACAATTAAAATGTAGCCGAATATCTTTTTTGAAGTTATTTCTTGTTCTATACTAGTATGCATTCACTTGTTGTTACTTGCGAGTAGGTAAATTCGATGTTTCTGCGTCCAATATGATTATATTTTGGCGTCAATATTTCATCAAGCTCAGGTTAATGGACAGTGGAAACGCATAAGGCGTACGCAACTTGTGCAAGCCAATATAGCTGGAACACAGCAATTGAAAATCATTTGAATGCAAAGGAGATATGGAGGGGACATGGAATTCAAGCATGAACGTCCGTATCTTGTTTTGATCATTCATGTACGGAACTACTAGGCAATTTGGGTTCCCCCTTGACCCTTAAGAGGACTTAAATTTTTGCACTACTCATTTCTAACTGGAGAACAGCGGGGACTTTGACTTTTCTCCACCGTCCGTCATGCTTTACTTTATACTGTCATATTTGCCTTTATATATCTAATGCCCCACATGTTCCCCTCACTAAGGGGACAATGCAAAAAGTTATAACATGGTACATTTGCCTGGCTTAACCGCCGCCATGTCAGGGGATTGGGTGCGTGGTTAAAACCGACTGGTATATTATACTTATTGGGAGAGAGCTCACTTGTAGCAGAAAGCTGATGCTTGAGATATAAGTATCAGACGCGTTCCTGGGGTATTTTATAGAGTTCCCACTCTGAATGGTCCCCCTATATGAAGCCAGGGGTTTGGTCCTTTTTGCAGAAAATGGTTTTAGAGCAAGCATTCCACAGGGTTAAAATGAGCTGTGAAGACACGCAGCATAAACACAATAAACTTCCGAAAATCAAATTGAATAGCTAAAACCCTATACTTGCATCGTCAAGTTGTACGTACATGCGTATTTTCGTAAGTAGGCCCCTGAGTATGCAAAAATTTCCGCCAACGCAGTCACACAGGGTGCCTTAATGAAGAGACATCGTCACGGACAGTTTTCGTTTTGTCCCCTTTACTGGTGTTACACTAATCAATTGGCGTCATCATTAAACTAAACCATGACGCATACTTGGAAATTTCTAATGTTAAGTTAAATCAGTGGCGGATCCAGAGGGGGTTCAGGGGGTTCTCTTGACCCCCCCCCCTTTTAAATATCATATGGAAATGAAATAATTTGCTCTCAGTGAGACCAAATTATTTATAAGAAAAATGAGATAAAATCAGAAAAGCGAACCCTGTGAAGGAGTTCACCAATCTATTATAATTATTATTAATCATTATTTCCCTCCTACCGAAAAATGCTAAAACTGTTTAATTCAATACACACTTAGTTGAGCACCCTAAGAATTTTAGAAGGAGTAAAATACAAAAAGACAATAAGTGCCTTTATACATATGAACACCCTTTCCAGAAATCCTGGATCCGCCCCTGTAAATACACCAAAAGTGAATATAGTCTAACTCAGGTGATTCTAGCAATTCAAAAGTCATTATACTCGTAAATATTTTTCCACTAGTGTCGACTGTTGTCGTCTAGTGATCAGCCATATTTGCAAACAATTTAGAAGAAGATCAGGCCCGACAAAATATTGGGCTTCATCCAAATCCAAACTGTTTAGCACTGCCATGGTATTCCCCAAGGATCTTTTTTAATGAGTTAATTTAGATAAAAGGAAAGATAAAAGAATATGCAGACAATAAATAGCCATGCAAAATTACCCAGCATGCATATAGATAATTGTTGAGTCGATTCAAGTGAACTTTATATGATATTGACTGTTCATGGTAGCGATCATAAAAAATCAAAATGCATCAAATATCATAAATGACTACAGGAATCACGTATGTGATTAAGCTGCATCATATCATATTTAGCTCCTTATCTTCAACATACTGAAGGAGTTCACCAATTTATTATAATTATTATTAATCATTTTTTCCCACCTCCCGAAAAATGCTATTTAAAACTGTTTATAGTTGAGCACCCTTAGAAATTCAGAAGGAGTAAATACAAAAAGACAATAAGTATAGCTTTTTACCTCATGGTATTAATTTGGTGAATTGCGTTGGGGTTGGGACCACAGTTTTTTTTCATGACAAGCTTGACTAAGCGGTTTAACAATACTTCATGCACATACCTATGCAAGAAACTGACAACAACCCCTCTTGTACCAGCAGAACTTAGTTTTGATCGATAAAAATTTCCTAGGAGTAGAGCTCTTATGAAGCCTTGATATAATGTAGCTCAATGCAAGGGTAGAGTGTGTGTCTTCTGGCAAACTTTTTGCTGCCGTGCTGCTGCATATACCATATTGTGAAAAGTTTGTTGTTGACTATCGCCCCACCTTAGACTAAGTCCACACAAAGGATTGGACCCAGGCCTACAAACTAAAATTTCGCTTTATATGTTTCAATATCTATTGCACCTCTGCCTGCATACTAAAAAACGGTAAATAATAATTGCAACCTGATATTGTTATTGAGTAATTATTTCATGATCCAATTCCATAACAGTATGGGACCTGGTCAAGGGCATTTCCAGCTATTACTCACTTACTATCCAATGATGTAAATCATGTTTCAAGGTCACCAGTCTTGTGGTTCATGTAAAGAAGGTATAAAGGGTATTTACTACCTAAAAATAGTAAGTGAGTATGATCAGGAAATACCACAATCACAAACAGCAGACAAACCTATGGCAATGCGAGGAAGAGCCACACAATCTGTCAAGAAACAACAGGAAGACAAACAAAGCAAAGCAACCAGCTTTCTCTTCCCAATCAAGATGATTGCAAAACTAGAATGGACTTAAAATAACGTACAACAAAACATAGAACAATTACAGACTCTCAGAATGGGAGTAAAAATTTACAAAAAGTAAACAACAACAGAACAACCACCTTAGAACGGACAGCAGCCTAAGCCACTGGAGGCTTAAATGCATTTTACTGGTACCAAATCTTCGCCCTAGATACTGCTGTTGTTGAAGTACAAGAAATGTCCAGCTCGCATGGCAGCCTTCTACGTATATCAGAACGCTCCATATTAAGTTCTACTTCAATCAGACAAAAATTCCAAACTGAGTCCTCTTGCACGAAAGGTCCAATCAAGCATCAGAATAAGCGTGTGGAAATGAAAGTGATTCTCATTTATTTCTGCAGTCAGACTCAATGAATTGAATATAATTTCGGTTTCTAGTGCAGAAGTGGAGGTTGAAATCTTTCTCTTTAACAGAGTCAACCCGTTGCATGAGTTGCAGTCTGTTCTAGATTCATTATGTTTACTTCCATCATAAAATTAGTCCAGAGTGCATTTTAATATAATCAGCAGACATAAAAAGCATGCAACATTTTAACGACCACAATACATCAGCACTTTAAAAGAAAATATTTGTTTGCTGAAGATGACTTTATTAAAGCACTTCATATGATTTCCTAACAAGAAAATAACCGAGTCGCAAGTTAAAACTAATGAAGTTGTTAAACGTTTCTGAATTACACTGCTGAGATAGCCCCTCTTAAATAACGTAAGTCTAAGGGGTGCTACATCATACATATCCTAAGGTCCGCGGTAACTGAAAAATGTCTATTGAAAAATGTATACACCATACTAGAAATTACAAATCTCATTGCTCTAACCTGTAATTATTTTACATAGCAATACGATGACGTCAATCTCAATGAAAAGCGTTGATCAATACTGGATGATAATTATACAAGTGCACATTGGATCAGGTGGAGATGGTTAATACCGTTTGAGATTATAAAAATAGTTGTACGATATAATCATGATTCGTTTAAAATAATCTTATAACTCTGGATGTACAAATTAACTGTGATTTAACTAAACGTATTAGTAGACGTAAGCGTGGTCAAGAGAAAGCAGGTTGCTTTGCTTTAGTTGTTGACAATCTGTGTTCTATGGTTCTTCCTCAAAGTGTTGTGGATTGGTCTGCAGTCTGTGAATGTGGCATTTCCTGATCATACTCACTTACGTTTCGCTCAAAAACAAAAATGAAAACTAACGTCATTGCATTATTATGACTAACACCTGTTGTACAAGTTGATAATATGCCAAAATCTGTAATGATTTATGAAACTTTTATGTGTCAGTATATCTATTTTACCCTATCAAATCGTGTAATGGGTGTAAATACGACGTATTTTAAACAACGATATTACACTTGTGTATCAAATATGCTAATTACAGTAAAACCTCGAAAATTTGAACTTCGATTTTTCGAAATTCTCGCTTATACGAAATAAATTTGGGCCAAACTGAAATTAGAGAATAGCAACTCTTCTTTATCTTTTTTGATAACTTTCTATAAAACAAATGTTTGGATGCGTATAAGAAAGCTCAAAACCTCAAAACGTATATTCGATAGAAAAAAAATGATAAAAATCATTTTTGGGTTTTTTATATTTTATTTCTACCTGTCTATAATTCGAAATACTGATAATTCAAACTAAAACCTCTAGTACAGAGGTCTTCGATTTTACGAGATTCGACTGTAGTAGGTAAAGTTATGTAATGACACCTGTTACAACGTCGCTATTACTTAAAGCTGCATACTCTGTAACTTTGAACATTTTTCGAAAAAAATTATTTTCGTTTTAAATCATTTGTAAAAGTAGAATTAAGCTATTTTTTTACAATAAAAATGTTCAGTACAGCTGATAACTGAATGGAAAAGTGAATTATCTTATCAAATAGGTGTATTTTTCTCTTGTTGGTAATTATTTGCGTCCCTCCAATAATTATAGACCTTTGAATTTTAACATAAATGCAGTTGTTTTGATAGTGATAACTTGTTCAGATTTACGAAAATGGTAAAATATTTACCGGAATTTGAATATTTTTACTGCGTTCTTGAAAAATAAAAACATTATTTTTGAAATTAATAGATCAAAAGTTACAGACTATGCAGCTTTAAGGCAAATTCTTAATATCTTATAATTTTAGTGTCATTAAATAAAATAATTAAATTAAAAGTGTATAACTCCTCTAATAACGTAGTCATAAGGTAACGCTGGCGAATTCGCCAATTTTATGAACTTCCTGCCATATTTACATTATTTGAGCAAGTAAGTAAGGGTGCAAAGATCAGGAATCGTTACAATCAAGTAACACACCTGACACAGGATACCCATGGGAAAGTGACAAACTCATATTTAGACACCACAAACGAGAGCCAAGAGGTCAGCCCTTTCACAGCAGGTGACCACAAAGCACATATAAACAGACGCGCACAAAGGCGTAGCAAATGCAAGACAGAAAAATCATAAAAGATCCACAAAAGAAGTACCGCCTTGGAACGGTCAGTAAAATATTTTACTGGAGGGCTTAAACCGGTTTCACGGTGCGCCAACCTCACCCTTAATTCAGATGTGGATCAAGACACATAGATAGTTGGTTTGCATTAAAGACCCCTAACATATCAATGCATCATCTCCTAGAACATATAAATCAAGATATAACAAGGAGATAAAGCAAAGATAAGGACTCAACAGTAAATAAAACTGAATACCGGAGCAAAAGAAATCCAACAGGTAAACTCCTGTGGGCCCGACAAACAGCCAAAGTCGAACGAGATTTTGGTATTCAATTAGGGGATAATGTATTCAAATTTTTCATTTGGGGAGGTATCTCGTCGGATATACTGTCGGAAATTTAGTTTTACAGCGACGCGTAAGCGGAGCCGTAAAACGTAATTTCCGAACGTATATCCGACGATATACCTCCCCAAATGAAAATTTTGAATATGGTTATCCCCATTCTAATGCACTATTAACATTTTTTCCTTCAAAAAACAGTTAAAAAATGTACTATGTTGCGCCTAAGTACAGCGGCTGCCAGCTTCATCAAACCGCTTGCCAGCTGCATATATTCATTTCTCAACCAATGAAAAGCGACGTTACGTAATGACGTCGGATTTCCGACAGTATATCGCAGGATATACTTTTGCAAATTTTTGACGTTATCCAATCAGATGTCGCGTTACAAACTCAAGTGCATTAGAATATTTAATTAATTCATGATCATAGGAATGAGATCAAGTTTGTGTTTTGAATATTTGTTTTGGATAGGACTGTGCTTTCAAAACAGTTATAGTATATATGACTTTTTGGGTACTGTAAAGGCGGCATCTCACGAATGCGTAATTAGGACTGGTCAACCTTAGACATAGGTAAAAGCTGAAAATGAAGCTTGGTTTTATTCAAAAGCAATTGTATCATCTTGCGCCATTACCTCAGTATAGACGCAAAAAACATTATTTAGTCCTTAAAACGCCAGCAAAATAACGGCATCTGAAAATGTCTATTTAACATAAGTATAGCTCTGGCAAACATTGTAGACTCGGATAAGACTGCTTGTCTATAAGACTTTAAATGTTTTAGTGGACGGCATAAAACACACATTTTGTGATTATGTGCTTTAAGGGTTAATAAATGTGAGTTCAGTGCGTATACGGATAGGATTTTCATGGAATGCACGCGCGTTTGCGAGGCCCAAACAACTTATTTATTATTCACCAAATTATAAATAGAAACCGAATTCCCTTGTTTAGCAGATGAAATAGCCGATCCACACCCAGATATGAGTATTAAAATTGCCGCCTTTACAGTAAGCAAAAAGTCAATTTTAAAATACTTAGTTATAGCATACCTGAGCAGCAAGAGGTAAACTTCTTATTCTAACACCAAGATAGTAAGCATTTTCTGCTGCGTATGTTTCTACCAGATAATTCATGAAGTCTTCTAGTTCAAGTCGAGCTGTCCACTTATTTGTCTTATTCAAATAGTTCTCGAAATGCTCAACAATATCGGAACTAGTGATCTGTGGAATCATCTCTTGATCTGGTGGAAAACGAAACTGTTCCCAAACCACTGGAAATCTCTGCAATGGTCCTAGTTTCAAATTTGAAAACTCTTCTTTATTTGGAACAAACTCACGTAAGCATTCACGTAAATCATACATTGTGCATATTGACCGTGTCTTTACAAAAGCATCAATATAAGCATTAATTTTGCTTATCAACCTAGTCATATCATAGATACATTGTATGCTGCCTCGATTGGGCACAAGCTGTCTTGTTGTTGGTACACTGAACCTCTGGCATAACATCTGCTCTACTCGTTCTGGAGAAACGTACTCATTTGCATCAGCTAACGAATCAATGCATTCCTTAGCAACAATCTCTATTATTTGTTGACTTGGCTTTTGATTTCTGGGTACATAAAATGGCTGTAGTACGATTTCTTTCTTTTCAAACTGTTTTTGTACAACAGGCCGCACCTGTAAATCTGTATCTTCCTTAATAAAATTAGAGCCAGGATGTGATATTTCTTTTTTATCCATTGCTTGGGTTCCGTGAAAAGCAGAAATTTTAGTTTGTGTACAATCCATCGCAGTTCTTGGAGATAATGCATGCCTTGCGTAAAGCTGTTCAGGCATTGGGTTCGAGTTAGGCGTTGGCCCTATTGATCGACCTATAGCATTCACCGATGGAAGCTGTACACTGTGTGACTCCCTTTGTTTCTGAACGCTCTGATTCGAGTTTCCGTTTGATACTTTCTCATGTTTTCCCATAATATTTTCTCCTTGGTCTCCATTATGTTTCTGCTCTTCTTTAGAGGGATTGAGTTTCAACAGCCCATTTTTCAAGTCCACTGTACACGTTTGAGGTGTAACACCATCTTGTATGTAGAACGTTTCGCCAATTCTGTACAGAAACTTTGGTATGCAAGTTGTCTCCAAAATATGAAACAATTGGTTGTTGCTAAGATTTGTAAGAGAATTGTCTGCAATTTTTAAAGAACTTGCCAAAACAGGAACACTAACATTTTTAACATTTCCATTCAACATCATGTAGACAGTAAGCAACTGCACCCTTTTTACAACTCCTGGATCAACCGCAAGAAAACACACAGATCCATCAAACCAGACTCCTTGAAGGTTTCCTAAAAGACGCATGATATCTGGAAGCTTCATTACTGCGATTGAAGGAAAGCGGTTGCGCAGCTCAATATTTTGTACAACTACATTCACAGAACAGCCATCTGGATAATGATGCAACAAACTTCTCAGAAAGGACGCAAATTCTTTTTTGAAATTATCTTTTTTCACCTGCTCGTCTGCATCTGTTACATTTTTTTCAGCACTTATCTTCATTTGCGATGATGTTTGTACCTGTACTTCTGTAAGATACTGTTTTCTCAGTCTGTATGTTTCCTCTTGTGCCGGATCACCAGGCATATCTATCATTAGCATATCACGTAATATTTCAAGTTGCACTTTTAATTCATCAAGAGACAACATACATGTAGGACCAAGCTTATCACAAACGTGTTTCCAAAGGGCACCTAAAGTAATACTCATGGAGGGTCCAATCATGTTGAACACCTGCACAATGGATTTCTTCACTTCCTCATCAACAAAGTTTGTTGGTTTTGATACTTGCGCCTTTCTCTGAGTCTCAAAGCCTCTTTCCCTAACTTTCTCATCTACTGGTTGTGCACTTGCTGTACTTGTTATTTCCTTGTGAGGATATGATTCAGCTTTTTGGTTCTGTTTATTATAAGCTTTATCACTAAGCGTTTTCTTGCTGTTTGATCCATCAAACGTGGTCAGATAAGGCTCTCTAAACTCTACAATGGGTGGAAAATCATCTGTGTCATTTAATTCAGGTGGCTTCTTTCTCTTTGATGCACCATAATCACCATGCTTTTGTCTTAATCTTACCAGTGGATTTGTCAGATCTCCATACTCCTCTATTGTGTCTCCCCATTCACGTAGAATATCATTCATTTTTTGAACCTTAAAACGTTTTGCAGAAACTTTTCTACCTGTCTCAGAAGTGACTATGTTCCATAAGCTGTTCTTTTCCACACCATCAGGATGATTTGATAGCACATGCAAGACGTCTGAGTGTAACTCATTATACAACTTAACATCTGCCTCCTGTAACGCTTTCCTATAAAACAATACGATTATGACATTAGATAAGGATATCAATGGTAATTCTAATGCATCAGCTATTATAACGCGACATCTGATTGGATAACGTCAACAATGTGTGACAGTATATCCTGCGATATACCGTCGGAATTTGTTAGGTGTTATTAATTACGTCACATTTCGTTGGAAGTCGTGCGGCTTTATGCGGCGTGCAACGCTTCAATTCGAGATAAAACTACAGAACTGCATTAGAATGGGGATAACCATATTCAAAATTTTCGTTTTGGGAGGTATATCGTCGGGTATACGATTGGAAATCACGTTTTACGGCTTCGCTCGCGTGTCGCAGTAAAACTAAATTTACAACATTATATCCGAGATATACCTCCCCAAATGAAAATGTTCAATACAGTTATCCCCTAACTGCCAAACTTTTAAGAATAATCTTATCGCATATCGTTGCATCTATAATGCCACGTATTTAAAATGGTTAGCATTTTATGTAACGTTATGGCGTGTAAATACGACAAAGTCTTAGCACTTTCACGCCCACAAAAAAGATTTATTTTTTGATGTCATCTTATAAATAGAATATAGCATTTGTGCATCATGATTATCAAATTTATTAACTCGTTGTGAAAATCTGATTAAATGCTCGACAACCTTAAAGTCTCACATTTTATCACTTACCCTACCAGTTAATAATTTCAATAATACACGGGACTCACGTTAGATCCTCTATACATTCAGTTTGATTTTTTAATTGTTGCTCCCATTGTGGGAGTCTGTAATTGTTCTATGTTTTGTTGTACGTTACTTTATGTCCATTCTTGTTTTGCAATCATCTTCATGGGGAAGAGAGGGCTGGTAATTTTGCTTAGTTTGTGCCATGGGTTTGTCTGCGGCTTGTGATTGTGGTATTTCCTGATCATACTCACTTACTATTTTTGATACAGTAATGTATTTATTTTTCCATTAAACACTTAGGTGGGGTAGAAGAGGGGTCACATGTTAGAATTTCTTACTCCCTTGTACTTATTAAGACACGATTTAAACCTTTTCAGACCAATATAGTTTACTATAAAGTAACACACAATAAGGGTGTCAGGATGGTAAAATATATATATTGAGAGAGGTCAAATGTTATAATTTCATAAAAATGTATTTCTTTCTCTGAAGACAGCATGCATGCTAATTTATCTAGGGTCGTACGTTTTGTCTAAACATTTATCCATATGCAATCAGGAACTGCTCTGGTGGGAATGCATGTGAATGCATGTGTGCGCAGTCTTTTCTGAGCCTTGGCTATTTGCTATTTGCCAATGGATAATCACAAAATGCCTATAATTATGCCGGCTCACACATATATTATGATGTCGTAAAACTCGTATTAAGTAATATTGTAAGATTGTAAGATAATGCTTTGTAAGAATAAAAAAATAGTAAGTGAGTATGATCAGGAAATACCACAATTACAACGTTTAAATCAGTTATGATTACAAGCTTTTTCTAAATGTTTTGTATCATTGTTCAACCAGATATAAGTATTTAAATTTCCTCTCATTTCATTGATCCACCTTATTCATTAATAGTAACCAATCATGACAGATCTCATTGTTTCAGCCAACCTCCTGCTGATACGTTAACCCTTAAAATGCCTTCAAAATATCAATTTGAAAATGCTGTCCGCTACATTTACTTGCTAACATTATTGACTAATGTAGGTGTATATGCAAACAGTGTAGATGCAGATAAGACTTCTCCTATCTGTCTTATCTGCATCTACACCATTTGACTAAGTTGGACTTTGGGCTTTTAAAACATTTCAGTAAACAACAATTGCAGACTATATGTGTTGAGTTAGGCGCTTAATATATTGTTTGACCCAGAAACACAGAAACTTTTGAATCTGATTTTATCGTTTCCTGAAATGTTTTAAAAGCCTACCGGTCAAACAGTGAAGACACAAAATAGACTGATTCTGATCTAGACCAACACTGTTTGCCTCTACAATTACAGTAGTCAAAAAATGTTAGCAAACACAAAGCATCAGAAGACTTGAGAATATGACATTTTAGATGCATTTTGATAGCGTTTAAAAGGGTTAACATTGTTCACTTGAAAACCAAAACTTGAAACTTGTGCCTGGGTTACAAATGAAATCTGACACCTTACTTGTAGTGATGTTGCCTCCAGTTAGAGCACAGCATAGATTTAGAGCAAATACAAGTAAATAGAAAGGGGGAAATGCATTAAGGGGCTTATTTTGTCCCCTCTGGAGCCAAAAACTGAAAATTGCTATTCGCCAATTTGATTGATTTATTAGAAGAAAATCTTAAGTGTAAAAATTTCGGCATTTTATTTAAATTTTTCTATTTCTATGGTATTAATAGACTTTTTGCTTTCTGTAAAGGCGGCAACTTAAATATTCATATCCGAGCGTGGTTCGGCTATTTCATCTGCTATGGAAGGGAAATCAGGTTTTATTCATCATTTGGGAAAGAGTTAATAAGCATTTTGAGCCGCGCAAACATGCGTGAATTTCATGTAAATCCTAACCGTATAGACACACTGAACTCACATTTATTAACCCTTAAAGCGCATATTCAAAAACTGTATGTTTTTTGTCCTCCACTTAACTATTTGAAGCCTCATAGATAAACAGTGTGGACCAAGATCAGACTGCAGGAGCAGTCTGATCTGGGTCCACAATGTTTGCCTCTATGCTTATGTTAAAGACAAATGCGGCTATTTTCAATGCGCACCTTTCCCGCGTCTGGAAATGGGTAAAGTTGTCTGGGTCCTGTCTTTCGACGATTAACGGATTTGGATCAACACAGCTTTCCGATATTCTTATGTCATATCAGTGTTCCGACATTTTCTTGACAAAATAAAGTAATTGAGGTGTGTCCGAAATATCTATTGACATCTTATCAGAACTGATCGTCTCAGCACTAAGGATAGATAAATGTAGCTCAGTCGAAATCAAACGGCGTACACAATTACCCTGGTTAGAATACGATAGTGGCCGAGTTTCTACTACTTGTATGACTATTTAGAGCGGCGCACGACCTGGCCTCGTGGCCTAGTGGTTAGCGTGTTTGGCTACAAAGCCAGAGGCCCAGGATCGATTCCCGTGTCCGCACATATTTTCAGTGTGTTTTTTCTTTCTTTTTTAACATTGTAATGCTAAATTACTTTATATTCTAGTAAAATGGCATCATCAAAACGACCGAAATGGTCATTCCTGAACTTTTTATATTGAATTACGCATGGAACCTATGGGGGTGGGTTAAATTTGGCCCTCTTGAAAGAGAATTAGTTCGGTGACCCCAGATTTTTATTCTTTTTTTCTGAAAGGCATTATAATAGTCCATGAATTAAAATTATTTTTTTAAGATTCTCAACATCAGATTTTTTAATACATGATTTATTCAAAAAACAAATTCCAATATTCGACGAATTGCCAAAATATATCAGGCAGTATCTTGTCACAGCATGGGATAACAAATAGACTTGCACATTTTCTAAAATGTTTGAGGTCATGGGCAATAATTTAACTTAAAAGAAAGAAGCTGGCTGAAGATTTTAACCGTTTTAGCTCTATATTTAGGGCTAGTGTTATTATTTTATATTTTTAGAAAATTGGTCAAATGCTGAAAACTTCATTATGAGATTCTGAAAAAATAAGCACGGTGACATATCCTTTTTATTTCATAAATGGATAGCCCATGCATGCACCAAACTGTATGCAAAGTATTGAAAATATTTCAACACCGGAAGTATTTAGTAGCATATGTCCTTAAATAGACATTTTCAGATGCAGTTATAAGGACTAACTAATGACTGAGGTCATGGCGCAAGATGATACAGCTACTTATGAATAAAACCACGCCTCATTTTCAGCTTTTACCTATGTCTAAAGTTGACCAGTCCTAATTACGCATTCATGAGGCGCCGCCTTTACAGTAAGCGAAAAGTCAAAGAATAACAAAAATGGCTGACAAAATAGGCTTGAAATAAAGAAATTGCCATTTTGGACCAAATTTAAGGCTTTTAGAGACCGATTTTTTTAAATTAGATATCAGTACAACTAAATACCAAAAAATCCTTTAAATATGTTGTGTACCATGATAATTCTCATCATCTGTCAAACTATATTTTTGGTATTTGATTGTGCTCTATGATAGTCTCTCTGTCAAAGGTCTCAAATTTACTTCAAAATGGCCAATTTCCTATTTTCAGCCTATTTTGGTGGCTATTTTTGTTACCATAGCAACGGTAAAAGTCTAATTAATTGGAGACTTTTACACTTTAGTTATTGTCCAAATAAACCCATTAGAACAAAGGACCTCGGACAGTTTCTTATTCAATCTGCCCAAATTTTGATAGCCTGTGGCCAGGATAATGCATAACTGACAACTATAGTTTTGGGCTCAAATAAAACCCTTACATTTAGTGCACCTAGCAAAATAAAATATTTTGAAAATATTGTATAATTATGCCAGGACTCTAGGGTTTAGGGGGTGGGGGTATTTTTTGTGACCAAATTTTATTTCACAGAAAGTCAAAGTTTCGTCGAGTATTTACCTTAATACATGTAAATAGTATGTTTGCGGCATAAAACTTGAGACGAAAGTGATGCGTTTGCATAAAATTCGGGTTGAGAAGATTTCATTGTTTCATCTAAAGAAGTGTGCTGTCAATTACTTTTGACTATTACCTGTATTGTTCCAAGTCAACCAGTGCACTGAGGTGTATCATATCTGCATACTGTATAAATCATAGTCTAGATAAACACAGGTTTTGAGCGTAAAATCGTTAATATTTTCTTACACACCGGATTTAACCTATAATTTGGTGCTTAAAAGAACCGTCTCATTGAGAATTGAGACAATTAATTACTTTGTAAGCACTCATAACTAAAGCCCTGATACATGCCATTGCAAATTGATATTTACCTACAGGTTTTACACAAAATAAGTTTCTAATAAGTTTTTATAATAAAGTGTTTTTGAGCATTTCGACAATGTTCCCCCCGTGACCAATCATGCCGTTTTTATATGATGTGTGAAATGTAAAACTACAACTGTATGCAAAAGAATTAATTTGGTCACGAGGAGGGGGGGGGGGGGGGGAAGCACTGCAGTAAAACGTTTTCTATTTTCTATATGTTAAATAGCAAAAACAGAGTTTTCAACCCATATTTTTCAATTGGTACTTGTCCAATGAGAAAACTGCTTTTGGGGATAAGTCGAGGATTGAACCTACTATCTTTTTTTCATAGCAAAAATATCGTTTTCTTTGAAACTTTTCTCTGGTCATTTCTATGGGCAATCCTTCATTAAGACTGTCTGAGGTCCTTGATAAAAAACTATTTTTATATTTTAGCCTCGTAGGGGGCCAAAAAAGTCCCTTAATGAAAATAGCTCTTTAAGCTTTGCCTACTTTACTAAGTCAAAGCTGTAGCTTATTGAAATATTGCATCACAACATCAAAGAAAAAAATCTAGACCATGATACAAAACAAATGTATATAATGATTTTAAATTATCATTATTTTACTCATTCCAAGCATTTTATTTGCCAGAGCTTGAAATATTAAAGTCAAATATACAGTATAGTACCTTTAGTTATATTTGTTTTGCTAATCTCAATAAATATTGAGTCTAAGTCGGAATATCAGGCCTCAGTATAGGTCACGAAAGGCAAAAAAAAAAAAAAAAATCGAACGTAAAGTTGTGAATATTTTCTTATTCATAAGTTTTATTATTTGTTCTCGGTACTCAAAAGAATCGTCTCTATGAGACGAATCTTTCCAGTTTCCAGTACCCCGCAACATAGGTTTTGTCTGAGAAATAAGAAAGTTATGATGTATCTAGGGCTTACTGACCAGTATGATGGAACATGCATAGGCAGGTGGGTGCCCCCTGTTGCTATTTTGACATTATGATAAGATTTCTGAATGTTTTCGAATAGAGAATAAACACCTGTGAACCTTTGATGGATTTTCCCATACATTTTATTAATGCAATGAGTTTGGGCGTATCCATTTGGTACCTTTAGGTGTAACGTATAGAATGTTCTTGATTATCATGTATTTCTGCCACTGATTGTTGTTTAATCTTCAGAAACAGTGGAGACATAGATAGAAACAACAACAATGGCTGCGTCCCGTTCTAAGGCGGTGGTTCTGGTGTTGTTGATTCGATGGTGATTGTTCCCCCCATTGTGGTATTCTGTAATTATTCTGTGCTTTGCTGTGCGTAGCTTTATATTCATTCTAGTTTTGCAATCATCTTGATGGGAAAGAGAGAGCTGTTTGCTTTACTTTGTTTGTCTTCCTGGTATCTCGTGCTTCCTCACGATGCCACGGGTTTGTCTGCAGTTTGTGATTGTGGTAATTTCCGATCATACGTACTTACTATTTATGCTGCATTTCATCAGGATTTTCACTGTTTGCCAAAAGTACCCGTTCAGGGTTTCCAGTAATACAAAGGACTAGTTGCTAAGAAATCACTATTGAAAACTATACTCATGCTAAAAATAGAAGAAGGCCATCCTGAGTTTTGTATACGGTTTGTTTAGTTTGCATAGTATGTTTGGGGTCACTTACAGGCCAACCCTATGTTGATTAAGTCCTTCACCCACATGTCCTGCAAATCTATCAGACTGTTAAAACAATTTTCTCTTTCAGCATGACAATGTCAGCAAACCTGGAATAAGACCAGGAACTGTTTGCAAGCTGGTCATGTCATGCCCTCTTGACTGACTTTCCGGGTCTGGATCCATCTCCGATCGGACACTCATTGGATATTCTACGGCAGCGGCAATCGGAACTACCTCGGCCAATTCCGCGAAATTACGTGGAATCAGACCACGGATGTACATCGAGGATCTACTTTGTTAACGCGGGTGATAACGTAACGCTGACGTTATATAGCGTGACGCTGACGTCACAGAAAACATGTTAACACAATAACAAGTGTGATTGCAGTAAAACAAACGGCTTAAATTAAGTTTATGTTTTTCAATAAAATATCGCTTGCGATATTTTATTGAAAAAACATAAACTTGATTTATTCTGCTGATCAAACTTTTCGGATAATTAGAAAACTCGATTTTAATAGAGCTGAACCCACATGCTACAGAACTAATTTTCCATACGGGTAATGCTCATTACATACACCCGAGCTCGAATTGTGGCGGACTTTCCCGAATGGATCGTAACCCTTCTCATCTGCCACATTTCCTGAAATTAAACTCTAGCTGGTTGAACAATGGCAATGTATTTCACAAGGGGGTGGGGCACAACCCAGGCTTCTTTTAAGAATGCGCAAAAGGATCAAAGAATGCTTTTATAAAGATGGCGGTCATGCAAGATACATGTATGAGTTTATATAAATTTGTAATCATAACATGTTCGTTTCTGTATATATTTGCAACAAAGCCGGTGAATTGGGGTGTCCTTCTTTTTATTAGCATGATTATATAAGCGGTTAAACAAATTTAACTGAGTTTATATTTTGACTAAACTATACCCGACAAAAAAAGAAACGCACCACTACGATTTTCCCATTAAGATCTCCTTTTAATTCGAAAATGTTAATTGTCATGAAATAGTCATTTCTGATCAAATCTTACTAAAACTTGAATGTGACGTAGATGAGTTTCAGCATTTTCCCTGTGTAGGCACAAAACACATCAAGGCGAAGGGTAAAGGAATTTTGGAAGCGTTTATTCAACGTTACTGTCTACATGAAATTCTGAGTATGTTTTACATTAGCAAAGTATGAAAACGATATGTTTTCGTTATGTGAGACAACTAATGTTTTCATTGATGCTTTTTGTTATTCCAAAATCCATTTTCATCAGTTAGGATCATTTAAATTGATTAAAACAAAGTTGAAATCTTTAAATGTTTATAAGGTTTATCTCCAGTGTGGAATCGTTATCCAAAGGGTAGTCACAAAACATGCGCTACCTAGCGTTCATTTATCGCAAATGATGAATTTAAAGATAAAATTTGCAAAGAATAAGTGTCTGGGTACAATTTGGTCTACTGAGATGAATCAAATTGCTTGAACTTATCCAGCAAGAGAGCATGATAAAAACGCTTATTTCTTGTGACTTTACAATTTGACCCCCACTTGGTTCATGACCCATTTTCTTTAACACAATTTCGACGCCGGATTGCAAAAGACGTGTGACACAGCAGTACCTGACATACCTTTGTACTGATATAAACTAAATTGGCCTATCACTTGTGATCTTCCTGAGAGTTGAACAGTTCTAAGTGGTGCGTTTCTTTTTTTGTCGGGTATATAAAAGGGATGATAACGCCTTTCTTACTTTAAAGTATATTGAAGCCTCAAGCCAGAAAGAATTTAAGTCTGAACATTGGTGTGCTAAGCGCATTGAAGTACGTGTAGTCTTTGTTTTCGTTAACAGCTACTTTTGCAAACAGTGAAGGCCCAGATAAAAGGCCGCATAATTCGGTATTTCATCAGGGTCTGCACTGTTTGCTAAGTTGAAAACAAGCACCAGCGATTGAAATTCATCGTTTAAAGAAATTTTGATCAGCAACCCATTAGAATATAAAAAATGAACAATTCCATACTAATTGTATCAATATGTATGGGATAGTTCATCACAATGAAAATGGGCATGATTAATGAACTGTTCTTGATGTACTCCCAATTCTTAGTTTTTGTCGCTCCCCTTATGTGTTGCGGTTCATAATTGGACCCGGTTGGGTGACGTAAAGCTTTTGGGATTGCGTGTTATTCTTGTATTTTTCTCTTGGTGCCGAGGGTACGCTTTAAACTGTGACTGTGGTTTTAAGTCATGTATTTCTAGGAATCAAAACTGAAAGTAGGATTGTCTGAGATTTGATTTAGATTTGAAACTAGATTTGAAACTAGATTTGAACCCGAACCTAGGATTATCTTATCTGTTTTCAGAAAATTACATGATAGCCACGTACTAGACCGATTCCAATTGTAGATTATGTTGAGAACCATGCTGAACCCGGATATCTGTAGTTGTTTTGAAAACAGTGTACATCAATATCCACTATGTTTTCCTATCCGCTTGTTTACAAACACTAATATGAGATTTCCAACAATGTGGTTTTGCGGCCAGCAAATGCTCAGACCAGCCTGCGCATACGCGCAGTCTGATCAGATCCTTTGCTCGCCGCTTGAGTATTCTTTGAATCTTAAGCTACTGACTGAACATCATTTGGAGTTTCTAAACTTTAAAGGAGGCTGTACATGCTCACCTAAGTCTACACATGTCAAAATGCCACATTGTTGGAAATCACATGTCACGGCTCAAATTGGCTTCCGTGAGTTAATTTGGGTGTGAATTGGGGAGGAGTGTGGTATATGAAATATACAGCATGGTGAGGGTTAAGATACGTTGCCATTACATGTATAATATTAAGTATTTCATAATATTTCCACATGATAATGTCGACTCACAACAATTCAATACAAAATGCACCTTAAGGTTGATTCATGAAATGATACGTAAATCTGGTTGAACAAAGATACAAAACATTTCGAAATTGCTTTTACTCCTAATTTTTATAAAGTGCTCTTCATTTCCAAAACCTTACCGTATTCATTCTGCGCATGCGTACGAAATACACCTAAAATTGTGACATTTGTCATTGGAAAGATGAAACTGGTGTTTTTCAGTTTGTTTAGGAGCTTTCCCCCTAGACCCAAAATGCCCTTTACCCTCTACATATATTGTAAATCTTTATAGTGTCATGTCGTTCTCCAAAGGGCATCTTGGGTCTAGTGGGGGGGGGGGGGGGAGCATCTTGAAATAAACTGAAAGACACAAGTTTCATAACGTCACATTTTAGGTGTATTTCGTACACATGCGCAGAATAAATACGGTACGGTTTGGCAAATGAAGAGCACTCTTATCCATAATATTTTAGCACTTTTACTTTTTTTAAAACCAGCAATGCATTTACTCAAAGTCTGGTCTAAACGGCACCAAGTATAAAGACGTAAAATGAGGGGTGGGAGTAGTAAGTGCACGTTTTCACGGCATTGTAAATGGTGAATCGCTTTGAAACGTATTTTGTTGCTCACGATGCATATTTTACTGCTGAACTACACCGATTTTTAAAACATTAGGGCAATTTGAAAATTTGGTGTTTGTAATCATGTAAACCAGGGAATATATACGCCTTATCTCTAGAACTCCTTTGATACGCAACATGAACATATTCTGAAAAAAGAAATATTTTGGCCACGGCCAAACCCACTAAAAATAGTAAGTGAGTATGATCAGGAATTACTACAATCACAAACCGCAGACAACCCTGTGGCACCGCGAAGAAGAGCCGCTCAACCATCACAAGACACCAGGAAGACAAATTAAGCAAAGCAATCAGCTCTCTTCCCCATCAAGATGATTGCAATACTAGAATGGACATAAAGTAACGTACAACAAAACATAGAACAATTACAGACTCCCACAATGGGAGTAACAATAAAGAAAGAGTCAACAACAGAACCACCACCTTAGAACGGACAGCAACCTAAGCCACCGGGGGGCTTAAATGCATTTTACTGGTACCAAATCTTCGCCCTAGATTCAGCTGTTGTTGAAGTACAAGAAATGTTCAGCTCGCATGGAGGCCATCTAACTAATGCAATGTATCATCATGGAGAAACATTCTTATAAAATTTACACATCATGATGAAACAAAGAAAAGGGCTCATGACTCACAGATAGTCAGAGCTAAAGAAAACCGCCGAAAGCATCGAACCAAGGCCTTCAAACTAGATGGTTCGTATGTATTGTTCCTTTGTCTGGTTAAAAATATCGAAAAGTATTGTTATTGTGAAATTTAAATATTTGACCCCTCCTAAAGGGTCAGGGGATGTGGCGAAATTTTGACACTATTTTGTTTATCTACAGGCACTGAAGGGTCCTGACCCATAAGGAGAATTTGCTCTTGGGAAACTACAAAGAGACAAAATAGATTTTGCACTATACACCCTGTTTACCTGATTTTACAGCGAAAAGCTGACTCAACATACAACGTCGCGTGCCAGGATGGACTCGGGTAAATTGACGATGATTGATCTCTATAGGCAATAATAGGAAGCACTATAATAGGAGGAGTTGTGAGCCGAGATTATACAAGGGATACATGTAGTTGTTCGCATACGACAAAGTCAGGTTTTCTCGCGATGAGGCCCAGATAATGCAATGCACTCCACATATGCTAGGTTTAATATAATAGTTCGTCAGCAAAGTGTGCCAGTTATTATGCCTAACTCATGGAAACCCCAACGTAGTAGTGATGGCATGTATCAAGTTTGATCTTTGCCTGCCCGATGCTCGTGTTATCCCATGCAAACCCTCGTTTGCGGGGTATTAAAGAAATGAATAAATTACATAGTCCCAAACCCCTTAAAAACAAACGAACAAAAAAATCACCAATTTTTTAATACGTAAATATCCCGATAGTAAATATATAGTAAATTGATTTTAAACAAACAAACGATCGGGCGATACATGTGCCAAGCAAAGATACAGATCAGCCAGTAAATCTACCCAGTCTCATAAAACCGTATGTTGTGTGTTCAAACGTAGTAAAATGTCCCAGGATTCCAAAGACTAGTCCGAGGGGTGAGCGGCCATGCTGATATAGGTCTTCGCTGGGCGCACGTATTTTTTTTAAAACTTATGTGGGGCTCACCAGGAAGGTCTGGCTAATCATGATAAATATAACAATTGTATTTTCAATTTCGATTCCCAGGAAATGGGTATGTCAATATTTAATAATAAGTATGCACAATCCCATCTAGAAGTGTCAGAAATCTTAGTAATCAACATACATACGCGGATCCAGAGGGGGGGGGGGTGGCACCCGTCCCCGCTGAAAAATCACAAAGTTATATGGTTTCTCTGCAATATTGGTCCGGATTCCTTGTAAAATCACAAGCTACCAACAAGCTAGCATTCAATGTTGGGCCATCATCGACCCGCCAGCGAAACGCCATTTAAATGGAGTTTCGCTGGCGGGTCGATTACGGCCCGCTTTTAATGTTATTTGGATCCTTTCTCCCCTTATCAACTAAAAAAGATAAAAAAAACTTTGTCAGAGTTGAACCCTTGCGTTCACTGATTTGATCTGAGATACATTATCTACAGATACTGCACTGATCCTTGGACAGCATTGTATAATATCAGTCCAAAGGGTTTTAATGTGCACGAGGTAATGATACTTATACAGCCCTTACCAACATTATCACGAACTATCTCTTAATGGTAGATAGATAGATACTTTATTATCCTCCAGATATGGAGAGCACAATACAAACTCATATACAACATACAGAAGAAAACGAACAAAAATAGAGACAATATAGTAATGCACATCTACAAAATGTTTGAGAACACTCATAGTGGTAAACAACAGAGGCACAGACCATCCTGCACGTGTGCTTGGCTGATCTGCGCCCTGTCGTTTGCAATCGCTTACTGTCACATGCTTGGCCTACACCCATCCGTTCCACTGAGGTATTGATAGGTATAGTCAGAATGTGACTTAACTTTGACTGAGCGGCTTTGAATACCTCTGAGTTTAACCTTAACGAAACGAAATTTAAGGATTTTAACCGAGAAGAAAACAAAGCACTCACTTTACGAGATTTCTTAAATAAGATAAATAAACTTTTCTTTTTCTTTCATTTACGGGACATTGCGTTCGCTTACCATACCATCAGACCAAACACTTTTATGAGCACTCAATAGGATCGTCTCATCTTGAGACGGTTCCACTGAGTCCTCACAACATGTGTTTGGTCTAGAAGTATAAAGAAAAAAAAATAGAATTATCCCCTCTTCTCCTGAGGCTCAATTAACTGAATGACATAACATCCATTCAACATTTAAAACATGCTTTGGACACTCATTAGAACCGTCACGCACTGAACCGGCCCTTCTGAGTCTCCAAATCATGTGATTTAGTTTGAAAATTACAAATTTAAATCAAGATTACCCTCTTATTTGTTATATGGAGTCGCATTTAGCAGAGTGACAGGAAGCGTATCCATCAGTTCAAATCACGAATATGATACTCAAAAGAGCCGCCTCAATTAGGGACGGCCCCTTAGAGTAGTCACAACATGTTTGGTTGAAAGTTACAGGACAAATCCAGAATTATACCCTCTCTTCGTGAGGGATATTTCAATGAATGACTGAATTACTATTCGTTGGCCAAAAACATGTTTTGGATACTCATTAGAGCCGTCTCGTATTGATATGGCTCCTCTAAGTCCCCACAACATGTGTTTTGGTTTAAATTACGAATATTAAGTCAGAATAATCCCCTCACATCTTCAGACGCATTTCTATTGTTGTATGCACTCCTATTTATCACATAAGGACCTGTTTTGAATACTCACTAGAGCAGTCACATATTGGGACGGCACTCTTGAGTCCCTGCAACTTGTAATATGGTTACAAAGTGAAAACAAAAACTAGCTCGAAATTTTTCTCACACATCTTAAGGAGTGTTTCTCTGGATGAGTGAATTCATATCCAATAGTCATAACATATTTTGAATACTCAACAGAGCCGTCTCATATTGAGACGGCTCGTTTGAGTACTCACAACATGTGTTACGGTTTATAGTAAGAAAACTAAATAAAAGATAATCCCATAATTTCCTGAGATGTGCTTCTCAGGAAGACTGGGTTCCTAAACATCTATCAAAATATGTTTTGGATACTCAACAGAGCCGTCTCATAAAAAGGCGGCTCTCCTGAGTGCCCACAACATGTGTTTGGGTCTAAAGTTAGGGAACTAGACCAGGATTATCCCTTCACATCCTCAGACGTATTTCCCTAGATGAAGTAACTCGTATCATCAATGAAAACATGTTTTGGATACTCAACAGAGCCATCTTAAAAAATAAGAAAATAATTATACCATGTTTTTCCTCATGTAGGCTATAATAGATTTAAAGATAGATGAGAATCGTTGTAAAAGGTCTACACTGATGCAGGTGGTATAAAATAGTTATACCATGGTTTGTCCACATGTACGGGAGATAATCCTTGGATTATCCGCGGATTATATCCACGTAAAGTAGTTTCAAAGATGCATAGTAATGAGACTATTCTATTTTTCTTATAAGCAAGTAAAGTATGAATTTTCACTGCTACGCGCATATGCAATAATCTGTGGTATGTTCAATATAACTGTAAACTGAGACTACCTGCACGCCCAAAATCAAGGTAAACTTGCCAGTGTTTGTTTACAACGATTCTCATCTATCTTTAAATCTATTATAGCCTACATGAGGAAAAACATGGTATAATTATTTTCTTATCGCATGACTGTACATAAAGTCAATCTTTTATGTTATAGGGCTTTGGCACTGACTAGGGTATGGACGCAGGGTTCTGGAATTCTCTAATCATCATGGTTCACTCGCATTAACATTTTCGCTTATTCATTAAAATGAATTCCATTATTCTTTAAACATTTTGATATCTTATAATTACGTCTTATTATTAAATTTTATATCCCCCATGGGGGTTCCCTATCTCTGTCTTGGTATTTTTCTCCGTGCTGTCTTATTTTCCATATTTAGTCAGTATTAAAATATTTAGTTTATTCTTTATTCATTTAAAATCTACAAATGGCAAAGGGGTATGTGCATTAAGGGGCTAATTTGCCCCCCTCTAGAACCAAAAACTGCAATTTGATTTTCACCAATTTCTATTGATCGGTTTATTAGAAGAATAGCTAAAGTGTAAAATTTCGGCATTTATTTAAATTTTACCATTGCTATGGTAACAAAAATGGCCGACAAAATAGGCTTAAAATAGAGAAATTGCAATTTTGGACCAAATTTAAGGCTTTTGGAGAGCGATTTTTTTAAATTAGATACCAGCACAGCTAAATACCAAAAGATCTTTTTTAATATGTTGTGTGCCGTGGTAATTCTCATCTTCTGTTAAAATATATTTTTGGTAATTGCTTGTGTTCTATGTTAATTTCTCTGTCAAACCTCTTAAATTTGCCCCAAAATGGCCAATTTCCTATTTTCAGCCTGTTTTGGTGGCCATTTTCGTTACCATAGCAACGGTAGAAGTCAAAGTAATTTGAGACTTTTACAATTTGGTTATTGTTCTAATAAACTAATAAGAACAAATTGGTGAAAAACAATTTTTATATTTTAGCCTCATAGGGGAGTCAAGAAAGCCCCTTAATGCACGTATAGCTCTTTGGTGGCCAACTGAACTGCAATTGGTCTTTGTGTAACCTTTCGACTGCTTTAAAAAAATCATATGACGTCGCGTACGGGAGTGAAATAACGCCGTACGGGAGTGAAATAACGCCATGCAATAAAATCGATAAACTACTAATCGGAAAAAGTTATGACGTCCATAGCAACGATGGGTGCATAATGAAAAACATTTTTTTTTAACTGCAGAAATATGATTTCAAAGAAATCTTGATGTCATACGATAAATAGAATCTAACATTCGTGCTCTTGTATAATTGAATTTACTAAACTCGTTGCGAAAAAGAGATAAAATGCTCGACAAGCCTCGCATTTTATATTTTTTCCTCAGCCCCAGTAATAAATTCAATAGAACATGAGCACTCATGTAAGATCCTCTATTCACTAGTCTAGCTATGTTCTTTTCTATTTCTTTTTTGATCTGGGTCCAAACTTACAATGCCTCCTTAAAGTTAAGCAATATGGATATTTCATTATGATCTTTTAAATGTTCAATAAATTTCCAGGATTGGCGCAGGACATATTGTCAAAGATATCATTGTATTTTGTTTGATTTGATTCTTTACGTCCACTCAACAATCTTTCAGTTATGCGGGACGGGTCTTCCTGGGTTGAACCAGTACTAAGCTAGGATAAATGTGTCTTGCTCAAGGACACAACGCAGTGACGCCGGTGAGGCTCGAACCCGCGGCCCTTCGGTCTCGAGTCAAGCACTCTACCACTGAGCCACTGCGCTCCCTAAAGATATCATTGTGATCTACAGAAAAAAAATGAACCTAATTCGATTTTTTAAAAATATGTTCGAAACGTTATTCTTCGCATCCTGAAAAATATCAACTTAAGTCTTCCTTAACATTAAGGAGGCATTGAAATTCCGTGTCCTGGAGGTAACATTAAAAGAGAAAGAAAAAAGCAAAACAAAACAAAACGGTTTGCTTTTAGTTTTCGAGACATGTTTACCTCAAATTGTTTTAGCAGGAAAGTAAGTGTAAGTTGATACCAAATTAGCTGCCAACTCTTTTAGTGTTGACTTACCCTTATGTTTACACCAAATAAGCTTCCAACCCTTTTAGTGTTGACTTACCCTTATTTTTACACCAAATAAGCTTCCAACTCTTTTAGTGTTTTGACTTACCCTTATTTTTATACAAAATTAGCTGCCAAATCTTTTAATGTTGACTTACCCTTATTTTTTTACACTAAATTAGCTGCCAACCCTTTAAGTGTTGACTTACCCTTATGTTTACACCAAATAAGCTTACAACCCTTTTAGTGTTGACTTACCCTTACTTTTACACCAAATTAGCTGCCAACCCTTTTAGTGTTGACTTACCCTTATGTTTACACCAAATAAGCTTCCAGCCCTTTTAGTGTTAACTTACCTATATTTTTACACCAAATTAACTTACCATTATTTTTACAGTACATGTATGTATTTAAGGAAAGACATTTGACATTTTGTTTTGTAATGTTTATTGATTCCTTTCAAATGCATCGTGCGCGGATCCAGAAAGTTTTTTTTTCAGAGGGGCCGTTTTTTCTGTTGATTAAGGGAGAGAGGATCCAAAATCCACTGTTAGCGGGCCATCATCGGTCCGCCAGCGAAACGCCATTTAAATGGCGTTTCGCTGGCGGACCGATGGTGGCCCAACACTGAATGTTGGCCTGTAAGCTTTGTGGTTTTACAGGGGCTCCGGACCATTAATGCTAAGAAACCCTATATTTAGTGATTTTTCAGTGGGGGGGGGGGGGGTCCGGACATGTTTATTGTGCTAGATGTTCCTACTACAAAAATAAAGATGATAAATTATTATAAATTACCTCGAAGACATGTTTTCAAATCCTTAATTTTCTCGGAGTAGCTTCGTTTAACTGAAAATAAGTAACTGCGCTTTGCTCGGGAAGAGGTCCAGTTTATATACTCGTACACGATAGCAAACATGTCAAACAAGGAAAGTCCCAAAAAGCACGCATTTTCAGTTTCGTTTCCCGAAAACGACAATGAGGATTTTTAAAATTAGCAAGTCCTGCACCTATTTTCTTAATTCTATATTTGTAAAATTACATGTATTTAATTAGGGGTTCTGTTCTAGCTTCGCTGTTAAGTCCATATTAGGATATCGATAAATATTTCCTTCATGAATATTCATGCTAAGCTATGCCCACTATGAATAATTTAATACACTAGTGTAGAATCATATCTAATAATATTTCCATAATCAAACAGAGTAGACCCTGATCAGGCTCTTACAAGCTCGGTTTGCAAAAAGTTTTAAAAGGTGTTTCTATGAGGTGAAAGGTAAAGGCGACGCCGATTTCAAAAGCATAATATTTACCTGTACATTTTGTCAAGGAGACCGATACTTTCTTTTTCGATAGGTGCCGATCATTACTGGCTTTATTGTTATACAAAACATATCTTAAAAAATAATACACGACGAAGAGACAGAATACATACGTGAGAATTTTAAAAGAAATTGAGAAAAAAATGGGCAATGTTAATACTTTGTTATGTGTCTTCGGTCAGCTGAGCTCAGTAAAGAGTTTGGCTTTAGGAATCTATGCTCTTCCAGAATATCTGTAGTGATGCTTCTATACTACTAGGGGCGAAAACTCGAGTCAGAACGAAAAAAATATGCGCTGCGCCCAAATGCTGCATATATGAATAGCAAGTGTCATATATGCCTGGTGCAATAATTCTATTAAGCAGTTGTAGAATTTAATGGACCGTAACCTACAAAAATAGACAATATTCAAAAATAGCACCGCGGCTGTGGTAAAAGCGTAGCTGGTTCGAAAGTACCGCTAAAGTCAAAACTTCAATCACTCGAACACCTATGGCTCGTTTATATGATGGTTAAATCGAAATCCGAATCCCTCTTGAGTCATAGAAAAATATTCTCTAGCACTAGATACATGTATACATTCATCTAAGCTGATTTAGACTGGTTTATCTTATTTCATCCTCCTGCGTAATCATTAGAATCTCCTCATCGAGGCGATTCTAATGATTGCTCACAATATACCGTACTTTATCGAGGACCAAGCCTGATTACAAACAGTGGCTCAACCACCCCTATCGAGCCATTGGATTAACTTAAAGGAATTGTCTGCTGACAACCGGTTGTCACCAGCAAAAAGTCTAGTGACAACCGGTTGTCGCCATTAGAAAGTCTGCTGACAACCAGTTGTCACCAGCAAAAAGTCTAGTGACAACCGGTTGTCACCAGCAAAATGTCTGGTGACAACCGGTTGTCACTAGCGAAATGTCTGCTGACAACGGCTGATATTTTCCAGTACAACTGTGTACATGTACTTAGCATGTTTTCTTAGATACCTACATTGCTCTTCATTTTCAGACATGTATGTGGAAAACCAGAATAAACACACAATGAAAAAGAATACTACGGTAATTTTAGCCAAAATACTGAAGGCAGATTTATTTCTGAAAACATTGCATTTCATCTAAAACATGGGAATGGATATATGTTTTAGGGAACCATGTGTTTCTAAATGGAAGTGTCTGGTGACAAACAGTCTGATAAGAAACAACATAAAAGTATGTTTAAATTGTCTTCGTCAAATTACTTGAAATTCGGAGAGAACATGGTTTATAAACAAGAGTTTAATAAATACCAACGCCGTTCTTTAAAATGATGGAAAAATGAAATGGTTTTAATTTCCGCGGTATTAACTTTATGAATGTGTGCAAAACACCTCATATACTGAAGGACTTTAGAAACGCACCAATTATAATTCACTGTCTCTTCCACATGGTTGATATGAGGATGTTTCTTTATCACTTTTTATCCGCTTACACAACAGACCACGATTTGCTGATTTGGTTCATTCTGGCGTAACACTGACGTTAGTGTTTTTAAACAAAACACTTTGAGCTGGTAGCCAGATGTCTTAACCAGCGGAAAAAAAACAAGGAAAGTTTCGGAAGTAGTCGGAAATAATCATTTAATTACACTCCAAGTCGCAGCGTTTCTTTGCTATAGTCAGTCTTAATTTTACAAACAGCAATGACAGGCGAATGACGTTCGCGCATGTCGTGGCACTTTTGTCTTCTACGCAACGTGTTGCGGAGTATCTTGTGGCACAAGACATTTTGATAATTCCTGTTCCTTAGGATATAAACAGCCAATTACGTCAAAAATAGTGACGTCACATAGACCAAATGAACTTTACGAGAAGCCTAAGACTTCATGATTTGGTTTCGCCTTTCCTTGTGCTTTCGAGAACAAACGTCGGTTCGATTTTTTGCGCTCATTATGGAAGGTATTGATACTCTGTGACTTTTTAAATGCGGGATGTGTCAGAACGGTCGCGAAGTCACGGCAACCATAAGGCACAGCGTTTCGATTTTCTTATTGAATGCAAGCTAAATGAAGGGACTTGTCAATTTTAGTTTTCACATAATTGAAATATTTCAATTCGACGATAAATTAGGATTTTAGCAGGTAGTGCGTTTCTAAAGTCCTTCAGTATATAATGAAGCAGAATCAAGAAATGGTTCAAAATTTTGACCGTTATCTGCTGTATCGTCGGTTGCCTATGAAGCCAGACCAAACTACTCCCATAAAAGCAGTCTGAATTAAATTCATAGTCTTTACATCCATGATTTAAACTAGGGTAAAGTCGGGTAAATTCGGACATCAGGTAAATTCGGACACACATTTGCAAACAGTGTAAATCCAGATGAGACGGCTCCTCAGAATTTTCACTGTTTGCTTACTGGTTAATTTAATCTTATTCCATTAATTCAAAAATAAAAGAAACAAGGTCGCTGTCCTAATTTGGACGACTGTCCGAATTTACCCGACTTCACCCTAGCCTGTACATGTATATCAGCGCGTCTTTTGAGAGACTCTGAATAAATGCAGCAGGCGTACACGTAAGAAGCAGTCAACATTTTCAAAAGACAAACAAGAAATACATTTTAAAAAGATAGTTGGCTGCATTTCAATTCTAATTTCGCAAACAGCGCCATAGTTTTATTTTTGCAAGGGGTTTTAATTATTTGCCTGCTAGTGTCGCCTGCTGATAACCTATGCAAACAGTTTGGGTCCAGATCAGGCCCGACAAGATGTTGGGCCAGTTTGGGTCCAGATCAGACCCGACAAGATGTCGGGCATGATCTGGATCCAAACTGTTTGACACTTTATTGGTATTTCTGAAAGAGTTTTTCGAAAAAGTTGAAATTTGAAAAAAAAAACGGCCGACGACAAAAAAAATGCAAAATTACCCAGGGTGCAGAGAATTATGCCAATATAGGACCCAAATACGAAATCACAGCTAATTCACCTTCAATCATCATACTAGGAAAGTAACTCAATTCCCTGATTTGAAGCCTCATACGAAACTAAAATGCTACATGTAGCTCAATATGCAATAGGTCAAAGGTTTGCAAACGAAATTTTAACATTGTTTGGAAATGTCTTGATATGAAAATATTGGATTAAACATAGGATAAGAAAGTTTTAGTGAAATTGTGATTTTTCATGACTTAATATTGTTCTATTCAACAGGCTTTGCAATGAATAGATTTGTCTAAACATAGAAGTCTTTTTCTGTTTCTTTGACATTTTTCTGAGAATAAAAGTGCAGACGTATCCGAATGCTTGAGTCTGTATCCTAGGTTTTAGATATATTTTCAGTGAGTGTTGTATCCCAGAATGAGTTTGTATAGACAGTCTGGTTATTAACTAATGACATATTTATGCGAAGTCTTTATTTTCATTGTTGGTGAAAAGCTGACTTGATCTCTGTATGGAAGAACGCACATGCCATGAAATGGTTATTCATCTATCGGAGAGATTTAGTAGTAGTATGTTATATTTATTTTATATATATATTTTTTTGCATTTTGTCATTAGTTAAAAATATGATTTTCATATTGACGCTGAAAGAATGATAGTTAAAACGCGAGAAATGTAAAGAATTATCTGCGTCGTTCGTTTAAAAAATAATGTATGGTATAGGGAAATGCCCATATTTGTAGGTTATGGTCAACTTAACTAATATTTGTTGGTAACGGTCAACTAAATTCTACTACTGCTTTAGATTTTTTTGCACCTGGCATGTATGACACTAGCTATTTATATATGCAGTATTTGGGCGCAGGGCATTTTGTTTTTCGTTCTGACTCGAGTTTTCGCGAGAGTACCCTTGAAGCTTTGGAATAGCATAGGTTCCTTAAGCCAAACGGCTGACCTCGGACCCAGTATAAACGGACTGGTCACTAACATACAGGTAAATGTATATATTAGAAATACGTTGTTGAGGCTTAGCTTTCAAAACTGAAGCATGTTGAAGATAAAACAATTATATCTCCATTATTTCTCCGCATATCTGTGATTTTTCTTCAGAAAGCAATGATTCAATATACTATTTATAAGACTGCCTTGTTATATTTATTGAAAGTGTATCCGTCTTTATGAACAACAGCACGAAACCAATGTACCCTTTTTAGCTAAAATCATAAATCAATCTAAAAAGATGATAAAAGTTCAATTTTATTTACTGTAACTTGTATTATTTCAACTTCTCATACCGGGGATAACTTCTTATAATCTCGGGCATGTTCAGAATCAATTTTATTGGCTGTAGCACTTTGAAATAGCGCTAAAATAAAGCCACGACAACATAACTTTGTATTTTCGTTAGTGACCAGTCCGTTTATACTGGGTCCGAGGGCTGACCGAAGACATAACAAAGTATAAACATACCCCATTTTTTCTTCTCAATTTCTCACGTTACTCGTATCAAATATGTCTTCTGTCACTTTGTTGTATACCATTTTTTTTAAATATAGTTCTTGGTCATATTTAAGGGCAAATTTCTGACTAAACCTGATTGGGTGAAATATAGAAAGGGAAAATCATATCATTTGGTAGAAAGGTTCAATAGTTCATGTGTCCGCATATTTAGGGAATATACGGTATAGACACGCAGACAGTCGAATCATGGTTATTTATAGCACAGATACAGAGATAAGAAAACCAGGAAGTCCAAATATAAGATTTTCTGAAAATGACTGCGACTGCTGATTACATTTGCAAACAATTTTGAGTCAGATCAGAGCATGCAGAGCATCGGTCCTAATCTGGACACTCTGATAGTGTTCGTGTAAGATTTTTTTTGAAAACGTTAATAATTTTGGAGAAAAAAAAATCAGCAGACGACAAAAACACATGAAAAATTACCCAGCACGCAAAGAGTTACATCATAACTTAATAAGAGTATTATGAGTATGAGGGTAGGATAGAAAAATCCGTCCTTGGCATCACGAGTCTTGCCGAGTAATGACAATCGGTGATCGTGAGCGACGGATTTTCTAGACCGTGAGCTGCTAATAGACCCCCTCCCCCCATGGGGTATTTTGTACACTAGGTTTTTCTAAAACTACGTTATTTGAGAAGCAAAATGACACATGTTTGCCATCTGGCAGTGGGGGCGTTACCGTGTAATAGCCATGCTAACTACGTTACCCTGAAACCTCTCCAAATCCTATTGTCCAAATACAAAGCTATACATAATTTTTATTTATCCACATGCTGATTGTCTTAAAGCATTTAATTAAATGCAGCAAGTTGCCAGTTTGTATTAAAACAACATATGCATACTATATTGCAGTTATATACGTTACTTTATTTCAAATAAACTACATGAGCACTGCTTTATTTGTGAAATTGCGCGAGCATAAAGTTATAATCTGTTTCATTCAAAAATGGTGAAGATTTTAGAAACCATTTATCATAATGCCCGTTTTGATGATATGGCATTTTTTTATATCACGACTGGCGCAGCCGTGGCTTGATACGTCACTCGCACTGTGCACAGCGATTAGAAGTGCATTGTTGCACTAGGGTGTAACAGGATCTGCTTTTGTAGTGGGTTGCGTCACGGTCCAAGCTGATTACAATACCATTACCAACTAATCTTTCTAATGTAACGGCATTCTAATAATGGGAAGTTATATCCATTGGTCGTGTTTGTTACTATTTTTATCTTTTTTATAGACAATTAACGGGTGTTCCTCGCAAAAATCGGATTACCTGCTTTGAGAAGGAAACGTGCGTAATGTCAAAGTTCACAAGTTGATCATAAAAAAATCTCTGATCATGTCGTGATGAGTGATGGCCTGCCGTGTCGGTCGAGCATTAGCAGGTGGTCTACACTCTCCATCATACGTTGTCTGGTTTTTGTACAGATCGGCCACATGCTGATGTCTTGACTGAAATGACATGCCATACCCTCATCACTATGACTGATACGGCAAATGGGTGCTATGGGCACAATTTATACAATTTCCTATTTATATTCCTCTTCCCACAACTGATGTTGTTTATACCATATGGATAATATTCAGCTCAATGTTTATGTACTTATTATGACAAGGCATCACGGGGAAATTATAACTTGTTATGTGTTACCAGATTATTTCATGTACAGACCATGTCCAGTAACCAAAACTGTTACTCAATCTTTGGTTGATAATATAACGTGATGTCAGATGATTTAAACACTTATAGGTTACGGATAGGTCTGCATTATCATCGGCATCTCAGGGTCAAAGGCTTAAAATTCTGATCTACTTTTGAACTGCTTATTGTTTTATCCTTTATATTGATTAGATGTATGTAGAGCTGAAAATAAATTCTCAGTTGTACATTACAATGTCCAAAGTTTACTTAATAAAGTTGATATTATTCAGTCAGAACTGCAGCAATTCGATGTGATTTCTCTTACAGAAACATGGTTAGATAATACTATATCTGATGACGAGATTATATTCAATGGTTTTAATTTATCTAGAAGAGATCGAGTAAGTGATCGGCATGGTGGCGTATGTGTCTTTGTCAAAAGTGAGTTGCACACGAAACGTAGAATCGATCTGTTCTGTTCTGTTCTGTTGCTGTTGACTTTTTGTTTATTGTAACTCCCATTGTGGAAGTCTGTAATTGTTTTATGTTTTGTTGTACGTTACTTTATGTCCATTCTAGTATTGCAATAATCTTGATGGGGAAGAGAGAGCTGGTTGCTTTGCTTTTGTCTTCCTAGTGTCTCGTGATGGTTGAGCGGCTCTTCCTCGCGGTGCCACGGGGTTGTCTGCGGTTTGTGATTGTGGTATTTCCTGATCATACTCACTTACTATTTTTGAATTGCAAAACACAGAGCGCATTTGGGTGGAAATATTTGTTGGCAATAAAAATCTTTTAATTGGCACATTCTATCGCAGTCCAAACTCTTCCAACGACGCGCTTATTGCGATCGAAAAGTCAATAGGTTGTGCAAACGATACAAACATACACGACATATTAATAACTGGAGACTTCAACGTTGACATCCTCAAACCAAATACTTCACACCCTATACCCGGGATGCAACATTTTTTTCTACATCGCAGATCAGAAACAACCTAACACGTCGCGTGCGGGATATGATGTCACGTGACTTGTGGAGAAAGTCGTGTTTCAGATCTCTGGTGTTATTCTTCAAATATCTATGGATTCGTTTTGTTAATAAAAATAAAACTTATATCAGGATGATGGAGTAAACGTGCTTTTCAAAATGATGCATACTGCTTAAAGAATGCGATTGTACATTATCTGGTATTTGCAACTTTTCATCATCGGTTATCTCTTTGTGTTGGAATAGGCTAAAATGATCTACACATTTATGGCCTCGGGCGAGGATATTATGTACTGAACTAGCCCTATCGACTGCCCATTGTGTTATTAAGAGTCGAGTACTGTTAACTGAAACAACTGAGTATGGCTCATAGTACGCCAAATAGTGTCGATTCACAAATCTTAACAGAGCTAACGCCTGTGAAATTAGTCGGCGATCATGGTGAGGTTACTGAGGCAAAGGTTCCTTACTCTTCGGGGACTACTCATATAGTAAAGCAAGAGTTAGATACGTCCAGTTATACCGTGTTTGGTGAGGGGTCCGTGGACGATCTGGACATATATGACCAGCCAGAGCACAAACTGTACATGAGATTTCAGTCCATATTCAGAGGATTGCCCAAAGAAATGTTCATCAATCGGATTATACAATGTGCGTCCTCATCTGAACCTGATCTCGAAAATCATCGTTCGATGCTATTTGAGCTGGTGAAGGAATGTGACGAATTTCCGTTTGGTTTACAGGCAGAACTGAAGCGCCGCGTTCGTACACGGAATGGTGATAGTGTAGTGTCTAAACTCGCACATGATGTTTACATCTTGATGTCAGTGCTCGAAAGTGGAGAGTTCTCAGAACTGAAAGATATTATAGCTAAGGGTAAAAGTAATCGTACCCAGTCCCAAGCACAAACTCCGTTGCGCGCTAGTTACATGGCGTCAACTTCGTGTGGATGTTCAACTGAAGTTGCAGCTTTGCTGAGTAACATTAACAATGTAAAGGCTGATGTTCTTAGTATGAAACAAAGTTACGCTGCTGTTGAAACTACCAGATCTTCGGAAATTCAGGCCTTAAAATCACCCGTTCTGGGCTTGAAGGCAGATTTGAGCAAATTATCTACAACTGTGTCTAAAGCTGTTACAGACATTGCCCTGGCCGCACAGCGTATTGATTCAGATAAGAGTAATGGGGTCGCCAAACTAAGAACGGACATTCGCTTATTGAAGGACTCAGTTCGTGATATACAAGATTCCTTAGATAGCGTTAATAGTCTATCTACAAGCAGTAACACTAGTGTATTTGGTAAAAGTAAAAAGACTGCTAAGAAAAACAAAGTTTCACAAAACCCCGTCCCATCTAGTGCTGTCAATATTTCTGAACAAAGCTTGAATTCTGTGCCCGTGAATGAGCAGTCAGTTGGTCTGGCCGAACATGTGCCCACTTATGTAGCACAGGAAGTTGACTCTGCTATAAATGAGAATCCGAATAATGGTGGACATCTTAATATTAGTAGAGAGCACCTCACGGCCGAACCTGAGCTGACAAGTGTCCGGCATAATATGACATCTGGTGTTGATGCAGGGCACGTTGCTTGTGGTACCGAAGGTCCTTTTCAGTATTGTAGTGTGGGCGCTGTCAGTGAGGGTTCGTCCACATCAGTTGGTCCAAATGTTGCCCGACCCATCCCATGGGTAAACGCTCATGGGGTGGACCGACCATCATTACTTCAAAATTCTGGTGCTCATTCTGTTGAGAATAGTACTTCAAATGAAATACCATGTTCTCCGCGTGAAACACAATCATTCTCTTATAGAGAAAGCCTTGAACATAATGGTTTATTCGGTCGAGGTAACGCAAATTTCGAACAAGCCTCAAATATACCGGTCCTTACTGCGAGAAGGGCACCAAACGAGCCTGATACATTTGTACATGTAAATGAACCATCAAACAAAGACGACGATGATGATGCTGACTTTATTCTATATGTAAAGAGAAAACCTCGTCGTTATTATCTTGGTGGGTTTTACCCTGAAGTCACAGAGGATGTTATTGAGCATTATGTTAGCAAGCGTGGTCCTACTGTCTCGTTTGTGCGTATATGGCATAGTAAGCGCAATAAGCGTGACGTAGTTATTCGGCTAAACATTGAAGATAATGGGTCAGCTGACCTAGTTGAGACTCCTACATTTTGGCCTCGTGGTGTAAGGTGCCGTCCTTGGCTGGACAGAAACGAACGCTATCACAATCATAATAAAACCCACCGTTATCATAGGCGTACACCGTATGTGCCCCGCGTTGGGCATGCGTTTGGCAGATCCGATGTGGACGATTATAATCCGTTTTCTCCACTTCGTGACCAAGGGAACTATCACAATACTTATTAATGGAAGTAAACCTAATGACGTGGAACGCCACTGGAATTATGTCCAGTTCAAGCTACTTTAGTGATTGTCTTTCATTCAAAAACATAGATATCTGCGGTTTGTCTGAACACTGGCTATATGAATCAAAGCACTGAAAGTACTGATGGAAACGATGTCTTGTGATTTTAGTTCTTGTAGGCTAAGCAGAGTGCATTTTTGTAGATGATATTTTAGGAATATTTGAATTTGTATATTGTATATTTTTCTGACCAATGATGAAGGAAAAGTTTGATATGATTTCTATTTTTAGTTTTTAGTTTTAGCATAACAGAATTTTGAAGGGGCATGCGACAAAATATCAATCTTATTATTTCAAACATGGGCTGGTATGTCTTTAAACCCTATTTCACTTTTAAGCTCTGGTGGCCATTTTGTTATGTGGGATCAAAAATAGTAAGTAAGTATGATCAGGAAATACCACAATCACAAACCGCAGACAACCCCGTGGTACCGGGAGGAAGAGCTGCTCAACCATCACAAGACACCAGGAAGACAAATTAAGCAAAGCAACCAGCTCTCTCTCTCTTCCCCATCAAGATGATTATAATACTATAATGGACATAAAGTAACGTACAACAAAACATAGAACAATTACAGATTCCCACAATGGGAGTAACAATAAACAAAAAGTCAACAACAACAGAACCACCGCCTTAGAACGGACAGCAGCCTAAGCCACCGGGGGGCTTAAATGCATTTTACTGGTACCAAACCTTTTGCCCATATTTAGCAGAGGGCATTATGCCGAATAAATCACTGAAATTATTTTAAGAGTTTGGATTACTGGTTAAGAAGTTTAGATTTCTTTTTAGATTTTCCATTCGGTTCATTGTTGCCCTATTTTGAGGGTAATGTGATGAATTATTGCAAACAGGAAACAATGGTTAAGGAAAGGTGGTTTATAGCCATTTCCTTTTGCCTAGCTCTTGATAACATTTTGTTCAGTGGAGCAACCCGTTAACATTTTGCTAAAATAGACTTGCATTATAATTGCCTAAAAATTCCAACAAGGGCAATAACTAAAGTTTTAAGGGTCGATTTTGACGAAACTTATAGGATATCAGAGTACTTGATACTTATTGTGTACCAAATATGTATCAAATCTGACCAGTAGTTCTGAGATGTGGATGGACAAAAATGCGACGGACGGACGACGCCAAAACTATATCCCTCCAACTTTGTCAGGGATTATTAGATATCAGCATAGCTACATACCTAAAAGGCTTTTAATATGTTATGTGTTCTGATAATTTTTATCACCTGGTAAAATATCTTGTTTGAGTTTAAGTTAATTTCTCTGTCAAATGTCTCAAATTTGTTCCAAAATGTTGGCTTTTCCATTTTTTAGCCCATTTTGATGTCCGTTTTTTGGTAACGGATAAACGTCAATTTTAAAGTTTTACTTTTAAACTTGGTATATTGTTCAAATAAACCAATAAGAACAAAATGGTGAAAAGCATTTTAGCCCATATGTGGGCCAAAATAGCACCCCCCCCCCCTGATGCATGTAGCTCTTTGGCAATATTAACTGTGTATATCTGGCATATAGTATAGATATAAAAAGAAGATTTATAGATGGTAAACTTAGATTTCATTAAGAACATTGACAATAAAAAGTAAAAAAAGCACTTAAAAATAAAAAAAGAGCAAAAAAAGAGCCATGACATGTGATTTCCAAAAATGTGGCATTTTGACAAGTGTAAACTTAAGCGTTGCATCGATGATAAATTATAATCACCAATTATAATCGAAGATCAATAAAAAACTTTGTTTGATTGTGTTTTTGGTAATAATCGATGATAATCGAAAAACATCACACTTGATCCGATTTTAAGCTCCTATTCTAAATATGCAAGTTTGGTACAAGGAATAGCAGTTAAATGGAGAGTTAAATGGAGTTTGCTGTCAGGACCAGTTGTGGTATTGGCTACTAGCACAAAGGCTCTGATCAGACTTGTCCCGAACCTTTGCCGGTCACAGGAAATCTCATGTCACATAATTCCTTGAATTATACCCAAATCAGCATTTGTAATTTTTAATATTCTTACAACCACCAGGTTGAGTTTTGTTCATAATGGAACAGAGTATGCTCAAATAGCAAAGGTACAAGCAACAGCAAATTGTAAATTTGCAAGCAATTTGTTGACAACATTTTTAAACAATATAATATCTGGTTTCAGCGACTATTTAGACTTCTTACAGATCAAACATAATATGGAGTTTGTCAAAAAGCAAATAAAGCATTTTCACATGCTTCTGCAAAATATACTGTTTGTTTTTTTGTTTGATTTGATTCTTAACGTCCCATCAACAATCTTTCAGTTATAAAGGGTTAGTAAGGGTTGAAACCAGTACTAAGCTAGGATAAATGTGTCTTGCGCAAGGACACAGTGCAGTGACGCTGTTGAGGCTCGAGTCTGGGCCCCTTCATCTCGAGTCAAGCACTCTACCACTGAGCCACTGCATATACATATCTTTAACAAACATGCACTTTGTTTGTAAAAAAAATAACTCATTGTGCTACCAATGTTTATTTTAGGAAACAAGGCTGTGACTCTCGGTGGGTGAAATTATTCTGGACTTCAAAACTATATGCAATGACACAATGACAATACATGCGTTACCTCAGACCTACATACAATGACTAGTAACATGTATACAATCTATACATAAACTCAACTATCGTATGGCAGTACTGTTATTCAGTAGATAACATCATGTTATACAAAGTAGATCTTGCACAAAAGATTATTGCATAGAGTTTAATATCAAGTTTGTGCAAATGTGAATAAAGCATTTTCACACATTTCCTTTACTTGGCATATGCAAAATACACTTATCTATAATGAACATACACTTTGCTGAGAAAAAATCCAATCCATGTGCTACCAATGGTTATCTTAGGACACAATGATGTGACGCTTGATGGGTGCAATTATCTACTTCAGAACTATATGCAAAGACACATTGACTTTAAAATATTTCAGACCTATATGAAATGACTAGAAACATTCATACAATCTATACATAAATTTAACTATCATATGACATTACTGTTATTCAGTAGATAACATCATGTCATACATAGTGGCTCTTACAGAAGTGATCATTTCATGAGAAATTTAAAAAAAAAGTTATTGCTTTACTTCAAAGAGTGTTTAAGAGTGTTAAGAGTCAAAGAGACTCTATGATGGTTCCGACTTAAAGACTTATCTATTGATGAGATGATAGGGGCCTGATACTTTGGCTGTTGGTCGGGCCCACTGGGGTTTACCTGCTGGATTTCTTTTGCTCCAGTATTCAGATTTATTTACTGTTGAGTCCTTATCTTTGCTTTATCTCCTTGTAATATCTTGATTTATATGTTTTAGGAGATGATGCATTGATAAGTTATGGGTCTTTCATGCAAACCAAATATCTATGTGTCTTGATCCACATCTGAATTAAGGGTGAGGTTGGCGCCGTTAAACCGGTTTAAGCCCTCCAGTAAAATATTTTACTGACCGTTCCAAGGCGGTACTTCTTTTGTGGATCTTTTGTTTTTTGTTCTGTCTTGTGTTTGCTATGTCTTTGTGTGCATCTGTTTATATGTGCTTTGCGGTCACCTGCTGGGAAAGGACTGACCTCTTGGCTCTCGTTTGTGGTGTCTTACTGTGAGTTTGTCACTCTCCCATTGGTATCCTGGGTCAGGTGTGGTACTTGATTGTATTGGTTCCTTATCTTTGCACCCTTACTTACTTTTATTCCAATTGTGTTTCTTGTCACCAAAGAGTTATTTAGCTTCTGGCTATGACATTATTTTTTGACATGATTTGTTTGTTTGATTTGATTCTTTACGTCCCATCAACAATATTTCAGTTAAACAGGGACGGGTCTTCCTTGGTTGAACCAGCACTAAGCTAGGATAAATGCGTCTTGCTCAAAGACCACGACGCAGTGACGCCGGTGAATCTTGAACCCTCAGTCTCGAGTCAAGCACTCTACCACTGAGCCTCTGCGCTCCCTTTTTGACATGATATATTCGACTGAATAACAGTAACATCAAATGAAAAAATAATGTCATGGCCACAGGTTGCATAATTTTGATACAAAGAAGTTATGTTAATAACAAAGTAAATTTTCTTTGAAATAAACCAGCTTTGGAGGTGTTAATTTCGCAATAGTTCATATGATGAGAGAATCTTCCATTTGTGCCCATTTCAAATCATTTTTTTTAAACTAACCTAAGGCTGTCTAAACTGATTGACTTAAGCTTTAAGTATTTGGTCAACATTATTCAGTCTAGTCAGACTCCTCCCACAGAGGAACGCAAAGAAAAGAATATACTTCCTGGCCCCCATCCGTCAACAAAGTTTGACAAGTAAATTTAATCCTGCCAACAATAGAGGAACCATCTCTCAGAAACCTTCAGCAGAAAAATAAAATGCCCCACTCTACCACCTTGTTATGAAATGATAACTTGTGTAAGACCCTCTATAAAATACATAGAACAAATCAGAACGAATGGAATAAGAGACCCTATTTCTGCTTGTTAAAGTACCATCAGCACATCAAAGAACAATCATAAGAGTCCCTGTCAAGGCTAGTCACCAAGACATTTTCTATTTCACCCTTGCTGGGAATCTATCTTAATATATTATCCCAAGGAATCCTAGCTAGTTGGATTTTATAATACGGTAAATCTTGTATTAGTTCGTACACTCGAATAGTTCGTTAAATGTCATGTATTAGTTCGTACACTAGTCATTTTTATATGCAATTCTATTAGTTCGTACACAACGATTTTTTCCTTCATTGGTGCTTGTTTTTAATCAGCGTGGCTGTCAACGATATGTTCCTGTTAACTTACGCGTGCTTACACCAAACAGACCTTTTCGTCTGTCAATCTAACGACTTATGTCGCTAACGTAAATCCAGCATTTAACATTAAAATTTGTTTTCTGAAAATCGAGCGAATGCTAATTTACACAACCTATGTCGCCGATGCGTCGGAGATATATTCTGTACGGTCATTACAAAAAAGTGTCCTTAGAATAATGGATAGTTACATTTTACTTCTGTGTCATATATCTTTTATAATCGGACACCCAAGCCGCGTGCGACCCGGAAAGCATTTTTATACTTGTGCAGCTCGGGCCCGACACGAAATTAACTTGCGCGGTGCCTCATATAAACTGGTACCAGAATATTTCGTAAATAGCCTGCTGGTACTTATGACAAGGCCCAGGAGAGCATGTGCGTTTGCGCAATCTCATCAGGGTCCCGCTGCTCACTAACATAAAGTTTGAAGTGGATGAAGACTCAGCATGCTCAGACCAAATCAAATTCTAGATATTTACGTACGTTTTGTTTTATACAGTTGAATATCAATTTCGGTCATCTGAGCGTAAATAACTCAATAAATGTAGTAATAACGGCTTTTCCTAGGTTCAAACAAATGGAACATTTTAACAAATTGTTTAGCCGATCGTGGCGTGTCTTGCTGTCCTCATGAAACTACATACGGAAGGTCCTGAGAGTTCATGATTACCGAGATAGTGTACGCACAGACGCACAAACCGAGTATAATTTGATTGTATCATGATTCTAGGTCTTGATGAATGGCATTTCCATGAAATAAGCCAGTTCATGAGATTATGGTACCTATCGCATATGCGAGAAGCGAAGGCTCAGAAGAGCCTGTGCATCTGCGGAAAATCGTCAGCGCCTTCAGGCTTAACTGGGAGCATAGAAGGGATGTAGATGAAGGTACGTTCATTAATTTAGGATAATAGCCCCACTAGGTGGCTGTGAATTTGAAAACAGGAAGAATTCGCTTTATTTTAACCACCACACATCTATTGATGTATGTATCCCGACTTTCAATACATTAGTTTTCATGAACAGTCAGACCGTGTGTCTTTTTTGGAAGGAAAAGTCTTCCAATATGGATGGATTTTCCTTCCATTTAGTTTTTTTACAGAAAATTGGAAGGTCTTTATAACATCCATCTTAATGAAAACAGCAAAAGACTTTGAGATCATCCGCGGTGACATACATATCAGAATTTGCAAGCTTCCTTATCACACGTCTGTAGATGTTTTACCCCGACTTTGTTGTATGAGACCAACAAAGTCGCAGATCAGCCTGGGTACCGCACATTCTTATCAGCGCCTTTGTTATGAATACAAACATTAAACATTTTGTCGGGCCTGGTCTGGGTCAAACCTGTCTGCTAATAATATCAGCCGCAGACATGAAGATCAAATCCGCCGCTTTCATGCCACGTGCTGTTTTAAGAGTTGGGTAGCACGTGGTGCATTGGCACATAAAAGCGGACTTCGCACATAAAACATAATTGCTCAGCTGCATGCGCGGATCCAGAAAGGGGTCCAACTTTGACAACTTAATTGATGATGGGAGAGAGGATCCAAACACCACTATATGCGGGTCATCATTGGCCCGCCAGCGAAACACCATTTAAATGGCGTTTCGCTGGCGTGCCGCTGATGGCCCAACATCGAATGCTGGCTTGGTCGCTTTGTGATTTTAAAGGGAACTGGACCAGTATGCTAAGAAACCCTATTTTCAGGGGTGGGGTCTGTCCCCCTCTGTATCCGCCCATGAGCTATCTGGCATGAAAAGACAATTTCTGTAAACTCATCACTTTCGCTCATTGCGATCGCGTACACGTTCGCAAACATGTAATATAAATTGTTTTGGATCTCGGAAATTTACTTTACAAATTCAAACTATCAATGCCCCACAATTTTATCAAATGGCGGGCGACAGCCAGAACTCCTTTTTTTAAATTTCCAGTGGGTGCATAAAAGGCCTCGATACACCGTCACAAAACCGAAAAATCGCACAGGAAATTCACTTTTTTTTCTTAACGACGTGAAGAGCATTAGACGCTAGTAGGCAAAGATGAGCCTGTGCATCCAACACTGTTGGCTTTACGGTAGTATCTTGCGCGGATCCAGGAATTTTTGTCATAGGGGGGGGGGGGGGGGGGTAGGGGGCTCCAGGCTCAACTGACAGAGAAAAAACACTCTGATAACGTTTTCTTAGGCATCAGCCTTTTACAATTTTACAGAGGGGTCCAATAATTTATTTTAAGGAAAACTTTAATTTTTTAAGGTTCCAGTGGGGGTCTATCATATTTCAGGGGAGGGGGTCCAAATTTTTCCAGGGGGTGTGGGGTCCAAATGCTAATTTCAATTGAAACCTATAGAATTTGTGATTTTCCAGGTGGTCCGGGCCCCCCATACCCCTCTGGATCCGCGCATCTGTATGATAGATCCACTTGCGATATCCAAAATTTCAAGTCAACAGTAAAGTCAATCCCGAAGGAAAGGTTTTTTTTCATGCAATTGTTCATTTTCCATTCCCGGAGCATCTAGTGACACCTCAGAACATGATGAGGTATATGATTCTGCAATATGTTAGTGGAAAACAAATGTTGAGACCTCGGACCCTGGTCCGAGTTGAGACACAGTGATTATCGCGACTTTTAGTCAACTATTGATGGTTTCAGTCTTTCATTATGTATATAAGACTAGGCCTTGATTTCTGGCATCAGTTTTAGAAAAACGGGCTGTCCAATGTTGTCAAATAATGTTCATGCTAGATACATTACCATGCATAAGCTGGATGCTTAAGATCAAGCAACATACTCGCTGGAAGAATGTGTTTAATGGTAAAAAATTACAGTTGAAACGTTAATAATCAGATCTTAGAACAAATCTACATGGATATGCTCGAGAAACTCAAAATGGAAGCATGCAGTGTGCAAGAACACATACAATAATATGTCTAAACAACCGCCAGCTTTTTTGAAAAGCTAATACTTGTGTAAATCTACTCGATGATGATATTGTTGCGCGAAACGAAACGAAAGTTTAGGTGTATTTATTTTATTATTATTATTCGTTTCTGTCTATCGACAGTGTCTTTTCATGCAATTGACTTAATTTCAAACGCCACTGCTATCATTCTGTCCATAAAAACTTATATCTAGCGCACTATATTTTTAGAACTATTTTAGTGGCGGTCAGGTTCATAAAGGGCGGGAAAACATTAGCAATCCACAAGAAAACGTGTCTTCTTCACGTTTATGACAAAAGGACAGGGCTGCGTTTATTGTCCGTCTCGTAATGTTTAAAAGCAAAGAAAAGTATAATGATAAAAAACGATTGCAAGATATTGTGCCTTTAACTGCAATGTCTGGCTGCATCATAGATATTGCAAACGGTTCTTCGTCGTACAAGAGCAGGGTTTCTCATGCTAAGGCATTGTTTTTCTGACGCTCGTTTCAGGCATCCAATGGGGTTTACTGATTTGCGAATTTGTCCCAAATTTTTACCAATAAGCGTCTTCATAAAACTCATTTTTACCAGTAAGCACATTCAGCATTACAAAATAATTTTTTTTATCACTGATTTCTCTTAAATTAAACTGATTAAAGCGTAATTTTAACAAACGAAACACTGATTTTTAAGGTACCCCGTTGAGACCCTCTCCATTTGATGTACAAATAAACTTATAAATCTGTTTCAATCATATGTAAGCTTTCAATAATCAAGTTTTCAAGCACAATAACGTTTTTCTGACCATTGGGTTTACATTTCAGAGCTGAAAACCGCAACAAACTAATAAAATACCAATATTGTTTTTGTCTAGCAGCAGGACAAGGGTTGTTTACATTAAGGTCATTTGGTTCCCAGCGACTTACACAGGCTGTAACGGTATAGGTAGCGGACTGGGTAGCAATGTTGAACGAGGGTTCGATGGTATGGGGATTTTGTGTGTATTTTGTGTATATGATACCATTGGAAACAGATGTTTTGAGAAAACATCGTTTCCAAAAATACTTGATCTTTCTCAATGAGATTAACAGTAATTATATGTGCCATGCTGTGTCCGACTTTGACCTAATGATTCCAGGTCACAGGCGAGTCGGTAGAGGAGGGGTGGCCTTGCTATGGCATAAAAAGCTGAATAGTAGGGTGACTCCATTGTCGTTCGACGATGACAGAATACATGTAATTGGCTTACAGTTAGAAATCAGTCCCTCTCTTAATATTTATGTGTTTCAAGTATATCTGCCGTGCTCAAACCACCCAGTTGCTAGATTTTATGAGTATATTGACAAATTGAGCAATTTATTAGGTCTATACGCAGAAAAAGGGCTCGTGCTTATTATGGGTGACTTGAACACTAAACTTTTAGCCAGCCATTCTGTACATCCTCAAAGTAACAGAACCCGTATACTGACAGAGTTTTTATCTAGAAATAATATGGTTTCATTAAATACCTTAGGGTTCTGCACAGGTGCCCGCAACTCATTTGTGTCATATGATAACAAGTGCGAGACCCTTATAGACCACATATTGTTTCCGATCGAGCATCTTCAGCTAGTTAGCACAACTGAAATTTGTAACGATGATGCACTAAATGTCTCGCGCCACCGGCCAGTCGTGTCCAAATTCTGTTTACCGATCTGGGCTCCGGATCAAGAATCCGCGCAATCCAGCATTAATATTAATTGGAAAAAGGCTGACGAGCAGACTGTTCACTGTTATAAAAATAACTTAACACGTTGCTCTAAATTTCACTCATTATCCGAAAATAACTTTGAGACAAAGTCGTCTGTAGACAACGGATATATGGATTTGATTGGTGCACTCAAAGACAGTGCAGCCCGTAGCTTTCCTTAAAAACAATACAAACGGTATCTCAAACCTTACTGGACGTTAGAGCTAACGGCTTTACATAATGGTATGTCCAATGCGCGGAAAGCCTGGCTTATAGCTGGCCAGCCGAGGGATCGCGATCATGTGGCTTACTCCTCCTATAAAACAGCCAAACGAAATTTTAGGCGTAAACATCGCCAGGCGACCGAGAACTCTTTAAAGAAGCAATTTGAGGTCATTGATGAACTCGCAGAAGTTGACAGTGGTCTATTTTGGCATCATATCAATAGTCGTCGGAAAAAATCTTTAATTTCTCCTGGTTCTCACATTAAGTTTGATGGTAGGGATGTATACAGCGAAAAGGAAATAACTGATGAATGGGCGCGCTATTTTTCAAATCTGTACAAACCATCAGAAAACCCCGCGTTTGATGAACCTTTTAAAAGAACAGTGAGTGAGTCTGTAAGGCGGCTCAATAATAACGCCTTTGAAAATGAACAAAGTCCCATAACAATAAGCAGCGAAGAGGTAGAATCTGCTCTAAGGCTTGCGCATAGAGGTAAAGCCTGTGGCGACGATGGCATTTATTACGAACATATATTATTTGCTGGTACGGAGCTGTGTGAAGTCTTATCAAAATTGTTTTCTGCAATGATAAAACTTGCGCGTGTCCCTGTTGAAATGAAAAGGGGAACTATAATAACTTTGTTTAAGGGAGGGAATAAAAGGAGGGATGACCCAGACAATTACAGGGCAATTACGTTGTCTTCTGTTATCCTTAAGTTGCTAGAAAGGATTGTACTTACCAGGATAGAGCTGTTTGATACATTAACTCCCCCGATTCATCCTCTCCAGGGTGGGTTCCAAAAGAATATCGGATGCCTTATGTCCTCGTTCTTATTGCGCGAATCAATCTCATATGCCAAGGAGAATGGCAGTAAATTATATGTATGCTTTCTTGACGTAAAAAAAGCATTTGACTGCGTATGGCACGGCGGGCTATTCTACAAATTGTACAACTCCGTTGTTAATAAAACGTTCTGCAGATTGATTGTTAATATGTACACAGACATGTTCAGTTGTGTCAGGAATCGTGGACATAAATCGAGCTGGTTTCGGGTCCTGCAGGGTACGCGTCAGGGTGGGGTAATCTCCCCTTTCCTGTACTTAATATATAAAAATGAATTGCTCTATGAGATAGAAGCCTCAGCTTTAGGTTTTTGTATGTATGATATAAACTGCGGTTCACCCACAGTGGCCGATGATATGCTGGTCTGTTCGTTCTCCGTTAATGGTCTAATACAGATACTGGTATTATGTCTACGCTATGGACACAAGTGGCGTTTCGAACATGGTTTCATGAAGTGCCTTGTGGTAGTCTTCAATGCGCTTAAAAGGGCGTATCAGCAAAGTAATCGACAATGGCCGTTCGGAAATGTTTGTATAGAAGAAGGCACACAGTATAAGCATTTAGGGGTGGTATGTGACAAAAATATGTCGATTGACGTAAGCGTCAAAGATGCTTGCAATAAACTCAGAAGCACATTTTTAAGTCTGGTTAATTGTGGCATTTACGAGGACGGATTGAACCCCCTATCGGTGAGACGTATTTACAATGCCGTCGTCCTGCCGAAAGCGTTGTATGGTTGCGAATTGTGGTCGAATATTCAATCTTCACATTTAGTGTCGCTTGAGCGGGCTCACCGTTTTTGTGTGAAGTTTATGCAGTTTTTGCCAAAATCTACGAGTACTGACGTCGCTTTAGCTCTTTTTGGCTTCAACTCACTAGAAACAGAAATAGATTACAGGATACTCATATTCCTAGGTCAGCTATGTCGATTAACTGGTGATCACAGAGTTAAGACTGTATTTCATCATAGACTAATCCATTATAACGAAACTCCGGCGAAAATGATAGGGTTTTTCCCCGACATTTATCGTATACTTTCAAAATATGCGCTCACGCGTTTTATTTCAGATTACATAGAAAACGGCTCCTTCTTGTCCAAATATTCATGGAAGAAACTAATCCGCGCTAAAATAAACGAGGTATTTAGACGCGAGTTGCTCATGAGAGTCACAACCTCCGAGTCATAGTGCCGTCTAACCAGAATACACTCTGTTTTGCACGAACCCCATATATTGTGGTCTCTTAGTAAAGCTTTCCCGCGATACAAAAGACAAGTCCTGTTGGCCGTTCGATTAATCGGCATGCTATTTACCGGAAAATGGTATTCATCATGCCAAAAGTGCGGCGAAAAGTCAAATGCCATAGCAGAACACATTCTACTATTTTGTCCTAGTACGAATATCTTTAGGTTTACGTTGTGGCGAAAGTTATTTACTCGTTTTGGAGTTGAATTATTTCGACAATTTAGAAGTCTGTCACCATCTGATCGAGTAGATGCCTTATTCTCAGGATTCTATGGTCTAGAAGTTGATGAAAATGTTAGATTAGAGTCACTTAAAATATTGTTACAGTCACTGAAATTACTAAGTTGGCACTTGCCCTTAGACAAACTGATGCTATCTGAAAAATAGTGATTAATTGTTTAGTCATTCAGTGATATACGCCAGTGAAGTGACGATAATTTTTATTCAATTCAATTAGTTTAAACCAAAGCACATGCTGTGGGTACTCAAAAGAACCGTCTCAATATAAGATGGCTCTGTTGAGTATCCAAAACATGTTTTCATTGATGATAAGAGTTCAATCATCTAGGGAAATACGTCTGAGGATGTGAAGGGATAATCCTGGTCTAGTTCCCTAACTTTAGACCCAAACACATGTTGTGGGCACTCAGGAGAGCCGTCTTTTTATGAGACGGCTCTGTTGAGTATCCAAAACATATAGTTTTGATAGATGTTTAGGAACCCAGTCTTCCTGAGAAGCACGTCTCAGGAAATTATGGGGTTATCTTTTATTTAGTTTTCTTACTATAAACCGTAACACATGTTGTGAGTACTCAAACGAGCCGTCTCAATATGAGACGGCTCTGTTGAGTATTCAAAATATCTTATGACTGTTGGATATGAATTCACTCATCCAGAGAATTTCTCCTAAAGATGTGAGGGAAAAATTTCGTGCTAGCCTTTTTTAACCATATTACATGTTGTAGGGACTCAAGAATGCCGTCCCAATATATGACGGCTCTATTGAGTATCCAAAACAGGTCCTTAACTGATGAATAGGAATGCAACCAACCACAGAAATACGTCTGAAGATGTGAAAGGATTGTTCTGATTTAATAATCGTACTTTAAACCAAAACACATGTAGGGACTCATGGGAGCCATATCAATATAAGACGGCTCTAATGAGTATCCAAAACATACTTTTGACCAATGAATAGTAATTCAGTCATCAATGGAAACATCCCTCTAGACGAAAGGGTATAATTCTGAGTTTGTCCTGTAACTTTTGTCCAAACATGTTGTGAGTACTCCAAAGAGCCGTCCCGCATTGAGGCGGCTCTATGAGCACAGGAGCTTGAGGTTCGATCCTTGAATCACCCATGTGGCCTCAAAGCCAAGAGCTCACAATGTCATTACGTAGTGACACCATGAGCTTTTGGTTTTGGGGACCGAGCTTCAAGCTCCTGTGCTATGAGTATCATATTCGTGCTTTGAACTAATGGATACGCTTTCTGTCACTCTACAAAATGCGACTCCATTTTACAAATAAGGGGGTAATCTTGATTTAAATTTGCAATTTTCAAACTTAATCACATGCTATGGCGACTCAGGAGGGCCGCTCTGTGACAGTAAGCGTCTCATTGATTGCAAACGACAGGGCGCAGATCAGCCAAGCACACGTGTAGGTTGGCCTGTGCCTCTGTTGTTTACTACTGTGAAATATACTACGGGTTCTCAAACATTTTGTAGATGTACATAACTATTTTGTCTTTGTTTTTGTACGTTTTCTTCTGTATGTTGTATATGTGTTTGCATTGTGCTCTCCATATCAGGAGGATAATAAAGTATCTATCTATCGATCTAACTTTTACAGACGTTAAAACGAGGAGTTACGAGTCAAGATTTTGCAGAGAAACATAGTGTACCTACCTTTATGTTTCGCCATAAGTAGTAGTTTAAAAAGGATCCATTTGCATCAGAAATAATATGTTTTTCATGAGAATATTCCACCAAAGACACGAAAATTGGTTACACTTGCTAATTGCTCGAGTTCTTTTTGTCCGATTGTCCTAGTCGAAAATTCAGGATATACCTGAAACATTCTTTGTTACGTATCATCAGGAGACAATAGTGAAATCAAGCCAGCTTTTACAGAACAGAACAGAACATCATCTTTATTGCTCTCAAGTCATACAAACATGACGTATGAGGACAAAGCAAATACAGTGAAATAAGCGGTGTACTGGTGCATTCTATATGTTGTGTGTATTTTGATCCACACTGTTGCTAAAATGGACCACGCATTGTCTCCGTATTTCATTATAGCAGCAGTATAGAACGGCATGGAACACAGAGAATGCATTGGTGGAGGTAAGAAGACAAAACAAAAACTATCTAATTGGTTGGGGTTGGGTAAGGGTGGGGAGCAGTTATAACAGGGGCTATAATAAGTAAGTATTCAGCCAGGGTCTATCTAAGTAATGGAAAAAACCAAAAAGGAGGGAAACATAAAGAAAAAAGAAAGAAAGGAAGGAAATATGTGTAAAAAAGAAAAGAAAAACAAGAAAACAGAAATAAAAAAAAACGAAAAAAAAAAACAACAACAACAAAGAAATATGGAGGTAATTAGAGTCATTTTTCATTTAAAGATGAGTAACTCGGGTTATTTTCCACTTGAGTGTTTGATCAGTTGTTTCCCTTGCTCTTGTATATCTCTAAAGTCTAGTGTATCACGTGCAGGTACTGATGAGACAGATCCTAAGAGATGCCTCATCAGGGTCTACACAACAACTTATTTAGTGGGTGCAATGTTAAAGAAATAGTGAAATATTTTGCGTAGAGTATCAAGAGCTAGATAGACGAAAATAAATCTATATTCTGTCTTACGAATACATGGTAAATAACTTCCCTTGTCCTTGTCAGGTTTATTAACAAGGTACGTGACAATCTGTGCCGGTCCGGATGAGACAGTTTCTCAGAGCTGTCTCATACAGATCTACACTGCGGGTTATTATCTCAGAGATGTCGGATTGTTTGGGTTACGTCAAGAAGGAGGATGAATAAACAGATAAATAAATAAATAAATAAAATAAAAAAAAAATAAAAAAAAATAAAAAAATAAAAATAAACAAATAAATAAATAAATTGCTCCGGTTCTAGGGGTAAACATTGGTTTTCCTTCCTACTTGGTGTAAGATTTGCTATTTCCTTTCGCGCTGGAATGTAAGCTTTCTTTCCAAGTTTGCAAAGAGAGAGACTCCAAAAAGCAACCCAGCAACATAAAGTGCCTGTCCGAGTAAGACATTTCCCTGGAACTGCCTGATACGGGTCTACACTGTATGTTATCAAATAGAAAGGATCAATATAACTAGAATAGTCAAATATCTAACGGGTGTGTTGGGCATAAAGGAAAGAAAAACGGGAGAAGCAGTACAGGCCCCGATGGGGTTAACGATTGTTAAATACCTCCCAAACTAGGCCTGCATTCTGGATCATTTTTCATGAACGGAAAACCTCACAAAGACAGCATTGTTTACTACCATGTAATGCTTGAGTAGTTTTTCAATTGATCAAGCTACACAATACAGTTTACTTCGGGCACGTGCGCTCCATGCTGAATGGCTCGATATTGACATAGTAAAACCTGCGTAGCGGACAAGAGTTTATACTAGTGTAATTCATATTTTTGTGATAACTTGTGAGGGAATTTTTGTTGGATTTATTTTTCATCATATTCACTTGGTGGTGTGAAACATGACAGCACCCTCGATTTTTTTCGCTCGATATGACTACACAGAACATGGTTAGTATCAAAACTGTGTTATCTATAAGAAAGACTGGTTGTCGGCTATTAAGGTATACTTCTTCTTCTGATCTGTATAAGCCTCCTCTTAACTAGGAGCACCCCTGGTAACAGGGTAAGATAAGGGACACAAGGATAAAATCCTGTAGAATGTTAGTGTTAATAAAAGTAAATGTGCTAAAACTGTGAAACTGTAAAGAACATTAAGTTTACAAATATGAACAGGTTCTTGTGGCAGAGAATTTAAGCTTTCACAGTGTCCGACTTCTTGGCCACAACGGAACAAGCAAACCGGTGAAAGTCCCAATCCTTCCTCTGGCACTGCTCGCTGCAGTAGCGGGTAAATTGACAGCGCGAACAACGTTTAAGGTCCTCTCCTTTTTTGGGTGGTTGCTTACAGTTAGAACAAACACTATATACACTGGCACTGCTCACAACCACATCGTTGTCACTATCGTCACTATCAATGGTGTCCAGAATTTCACAAAGAATTGCCTGTTCGCTCACTGACAACAGGTCAGGATCAGAAGCTGGGCTTGGTGCTGGATTTTCCGAAGACACCAGGTCCCTGTTACTACCACAAGCAAGACTGGTATTTTCCAGTTCCTTTACACACACAGGATTAATATCTGTATCCTGCTGGTCCTCTTCTGGCGAATCCAAATCTGGTTTTCCAGCTAACTTCTTTTCCAGGAACCGCGCGTGTCTCTTCCTAGAACGAGCCAACGCAGAGGGAGATCTGTTCTTCTTCGGACGACGTCTCTTTACTGGTTTCACAGTAGTACGTCCGGTTACCTTGTTGTCGTCCTTGGCTTTGTTGGGAGTTTTGGCGGGAAGTTTGCAACTGACAGTTAATGAGAATTTATCCTGACTCCGCGTGAGTTTCCACGAGAATAGGTTGTCCTCATCATTCTCCAGTCTGTTTAGAACTTCCACGATCGATTTCGGTATAACACTGGGCAATCCTTCCATTATTAATATCCAAAAATCACGGTGGCGCGAAATCTACGTCCACTCCATCCGCCATTTTTTTACACATTTTCATATACATCATTTAATAATAATTTAGGAAACGAAGTAGAACTAGAGCAGTCTACTCAGAAGGATAATGCTCACATGTCACTAAACAAACCCACCGCACCCTCCAAAACATATGTTGCGGATACTCAAAAGAACCACCTAAATGAGACGGTTCTTTTGAGCACCTTACACACGTATATATATTATAATGAATAAAATAATATCAATTTTGTGCTCAAGCAGTTTCGGTATCATGATTTGTTTTGTCAAAATGGTCACTATTGTAAACATCGAGGATATTTATGTTTATTTGACGGGGGTGGGGGGAGGGGGGGGTTGCGGGATTCAATTATATTCTCTGGAAATCACCAGCGAGAGTCTTCTCTTCAGGATCTCCGTCTCCTTTTGGTGCCGGGGATACGGGGGAGAAAGCTCACGGGTATCATCGAGTAAATTATGTTGACAATGGCAACCAGACTTTCTCAAAACAATTACTAATGAAATGTGGCGATCGATTGATGATTGCCTATCTAATGCATACACTTAGAAAACACAAGACAAAATGTACAAGGACATGCGATTTAGGTTAAACATGGATTTTAGCGTCGCCAGTCATTCAGTAGACGCCGTCTTTTGCATTTTGTATTACGAAGGCCATGAACGCCTACATTGGAGATAGAACGAAGGCTGTTCCTGCGATCAGCCTCCCCCGATCTCCAGTGTACGCATCGTGGCAGTTGACACTTCGAAAGGTTTCTCAGATTATAGCTTAGTCACACTGCAGGTAGACTACATATGTTGCTATCTAAAATACTTAATTATTATTCCCATAAATTTTGCTAAGTTGGAAAGGCGTTATTCAGTAAACTACTAAATTTCATCATATTTGGCCTCCTGAAATAATACAAAGGAACAAACCGTTCTCTATCTCTTTGGAAAAAAATACATTCTAAAAGATAATGAAATTCATCGCCTATCGTATCTTTGTCACACAATTCGCATTTTCTGTTGCTTAGTTCAATATTCAGCCATCTACCAGTTTCTATGCGCATTTTATGATTTCTGGTCCGAAAGCGTACCATATTAATATACAAATTTTGGGGTAATATTTTCAAATAAGTTTCCAATTCAATAGTGTCTTTGAAAGAGTTGAACTGTACACCTTTAGATGAGCTGTTCAGGTCAGAGCGCCATTTCTGGAAGAATTGATCTAGCAGTGTTTGTTTTACCAAATATCTAAGTGAGTTAGTGTTTAACGTATTTTGCTGGTACCATAGCTCTGCCCGTCCTATCCCGAATAAAATATTTTTAATGCAGCAGGTCCATTTTACTGAGGGACAATCATTGGCCGCTAATACACGGTACAGTAAATATGACAATTTTGTAATTTTCCCAATAAGCAGTCTATTCCAAAAGCCAATCATACGTGTCTTTATTGTTATTTCTATCGGGTACCTCTAAGCTTTATCCCAACACGTGTGAACGGAGCTACCCAACGATCTTCTGGCTCAGAACTGGGGCGAGTCCATTCTCATGTATCGTATCCGCGGTTAGAACATGCTCATACACGCACACATGGATTGGATTCAGGTGCATCGAGCCACGCACCTACTCGAGCAACGTGCTCAGATAGAGATGAACTGGACTATAATTTGTTGTAAAACCATGTGGATGTACGGAGACGTTCCAAAAGATTTTATGTAGGTGGTTTCAGATCTTCGATTACGCATGAAGAACTCATTCAGTATGTAGAAAGCAAAGGATTAATAGTGACTTGGGTACACATTTGGCCTAGCAAGCGCTCTGACAGAGCTGTTATAAGACTTAATGTGGAGGTATCCGAAAATTGTCTCAAGATTACTGAGCCTGGCTTTTGGCCCCGTGGTGTTAAGTGCAGACCTTGGTTGACTAACAATACGTATAAGAATACCTACTTGACCCAAAGTCGCAGCCAGAGATATAGGGACTCTGATAACGGTTATCCAGAAATGATAAGTACATTAATAATAGCTACCCAGAGCAGTATAACGTGACGGATGACGATTATTGTTACGAGAATAGTCATAGCTATTAGATATACTCCGTACCTCGTAAAATATTAATGGACCCTGCACACCAAACATTTAATAACCTTCCTCCTTCTAGCTGTATGAAGTTCATGACATGGAACTCTTCTGGTATCATGTCAAGTGCTTCTTACCTAAGCAGTGCCTTAAAACGTTTTGATATAGACATTTGTGGTGTATCAGAGCACTGGCTCTATAAGAAAAACCTGCACTTTCTCGAATCTATTCATAAATCTTATAAGTATGCAGCTGTCAGTGATTTTGACTTAGAGAGACCTAGTAAGAGAAAGGTTGGCAAAGGTGGTGTAGCGTTATTTTGGAAACGCAGTATAGACAAACGTGTTACACTATTTAACATAGACGATGACCGTATGATAGGCATGCAATGTCAGATTACAGAACATTGTTTTTTATATGTTATTCAAGTGTATCTCCCGTCAGCAAATCATTGCATTGAGGAATTTGAAAACTATATGTTTAAATTACAAGATATATGTAGTATGTATCTCGATAAAGGAACCCTAGTTGTTATGGGAGACTTCAATGCACACATCAATGGACAGCTTTTTCTAAAACGCCATGATAGGCGCAGTCATCTTTTAAACCAATTTGTGTCAGGAAATAATCTTTCTATAGCAAACACACTAACTATATGTACAGGTAGTTTGTCTACGTTCGTTTCTTATTGTGGTCAGTATACGTCAATGATTGACCATATGCTGATTCAATCTGAGAAAGTAGACTTAATATCCGTATGTAAAATACTTGATGATGATGCATTTAATGTCTCCACACATAGGCCCATTGTTATGCACATTGAATTACCACATGCCGAGCAGACTGTATCAGACGTGTCCAGAAACCGGGTCAAGTGGTATAAGGTAAAACAGGAAGAGGTTGGCAAATATCCTGATTGTTTAGATACTTTATGTTTATGTAGATCACAAAACAGTAATAGCCCCCAGGTGGAGAATGACATTGACTCTCTATATTCTGATATGATATGTATGGTTAAATCTGCATCAGATGATCACTAACCTCGCTCTACAGAATTTATCAAATATCTAAAGCCCTACTGGGATCAATCACTTAAGGACTTACACAAAGCTATGCGAGAAAAGCGCAAAATGTGGATAGCAGACGGTAGGCCTCGTGGTAATTTGTTTTCTTCATACAATCAGTACAAAGAAGCTTAACGCATTTTTAGACAGTACCACAGACACTGTTCTGAAAAATATTTAAAATCATTAAATGAAGAAATTGGTAATGCAGCTGGTCTTGACAGTCGATATTTCTGGAAACTGGTAAATACAAGATGGAAAAATTCTACATCAAATGTCGGTGCCGAACTCAAATTTAATGGACAAGTATTCAGGGACTCACAGACAATATGTGATCAGTGGGGACGCTATTTCAGCGAACTGTATTCATATAGCGAAAATGAAAATTTTGATTCCACACACTTTAACTATGTTACAGAGCGAGTTGATGAACTTAAGCAACAGACGATTGATGAAAATGATATTGTGCCTGTTACGCTACACGAGCTAGACAATGCTATTAGTCAGCTAAGCAAAGGCAAGGCATGTGGAAATGATGAAATTGACAATGAACACATATGTTTTAGTGGAAGTACCTTTAGAAAACTACTAGTTACCCTCTACAATAGTATGCTCCTTAAATCATATATTCCTGAGAGTATGAAAGTTGGAATTATTATACCCTTATATAAAGGTGGCAGTAAAAGGAAAGACGATCCTGACAGCTATAGGGCAATAACTCTTACATATTGTGTACTGAAGCTCTACGAACGTATATTGCTAAAGCGAATAATGTCTTCCTAGAAACCATTTCATCCTTTACAAGGCGGTTTTCAGAAGGGCATGGGATGCACAATGACATCATTTCTGGTGAACGAATCAGTCCAATATGCTAAAGAAAATAATAGTAAACTTTATATATGTTTTTTGGATGCAAAAAAGGCGTTCGATAAAGTATGGCACGACGGATTGCTCTTAAAATTCTATGAGAGAGGAATCGACTTATATATCTGGAAAGTCTTGGTAAGCCTCCACGCCAATTTGACAAGCTACGTGCTTTTGGGGGACATAAATCTAACCAGTTCAACATCAAGCGAGGATCTCGTCAAGGAGGAGTTATTTCCCCTCTTGGGTTTTTGTGTTTCATCGACGACATACTACATCAGCTAACAATGTCGAATATAGGGCTAAGGATTGGTTCAATAAATGTATGTTGTCCAACTGTAGCAGATGATATGCTATTTCAGGCACTGACCAAAATCGCATTACTAATATTAATCGATATATGTGTGCATTATTTTCATCTATGGAGGTTAGAGTACAACGCCTTGAAATGTAATGTGCTCGTGTGTAATGAAACAGACGCCGCATATAAGCGATCAAATAGGCAGTGGAAACTTGGCAATGCAAATCTGTCTGAAACGGACAAATATACTCATCTGGGGATTGTTTGTACAAAGAAAATGGATATGAAAGCGAATATTGTTAAAGCATCCTCACAGATAAGGAAAATATTCTTTGGTCTTATCTCATCCAGTTTTAGCGAACAAGATCTTAAACCTCTTACATGGAAACGTATTTATGAAACGATCGTTTTACCCAAGGCCCTGTATGGCTGTGAACTCTGGTCAAATATGTCTCAAACAGATATGTTATTACTAGAAAGATCTCATCGTTTATGTTTAAAAACTATGCAAGGAATAGGTAGATATACAAGAACATACGTTACAGTTAATTTACTAGGATCTCTCAACATACGGTTTGAAATTGAAAAACGTAAGACGTCATTACTTAGTCAGTTATGCAGATTAGATCCACATTTTGCCGTCAAACGTTTGTTTCTGCATAGGTTAATAAACCATTACTTATTTCACCAATTGAGGACAGGCTTTATTGTGGATGTTTTTCGGATTCTCGAAGAGTATGATTTGGGCTATGTATTGTCTGAATATATCACTTCTGGTACCTTTCAGTCAAGACATTCCTGGAAAAGATTAATAAGAAACAAACTATCTGATGCGTGTGTCAGTATTGTTGGGTTTGCAAATGCTGACGAAGCTGTCTGTCGTTATCAAACTATCCATCCCGAATCAAAACCCTGCTACTTCAGGGAACTCTCTAGAAAACATCCATATATGTTGACTGTCTGTAAATTTGTGGTGCAAATGATTGCACTGACGTTCAGTAAATACCAACCGATAATTACCTGCTCGGCATGTGGTTCTCTTGTAACAAAATATGTTGATCATAGTGTACTCTGGTGTCCTGCAAACGCAGATGTTAGACATAGAATGTGGCTTGGCTTCTGGCATAAATATGGAGTCGATGCATACCTTCGATTGGCTAGTTACGACACGAGCGTCTAATTGACGTTTTCTTTGGACGTTATGAATTGATTGCTGACGTAATCGATATTGCAGATAAGGAAGCATTTTATTGTTATATAGCACGCTTTATTCATATGCTTAAAAGAGGTTGCAGCCTTCGTTGGTAATTATCCCATGTAAGCCTGGTGCCCTTTTTGTGGGACATAATTATGCAAACAGTGAAGACCCAAAGTAGACGCCGCAAAACGCGGCGTCTGATCAGGGTCTCCACTGTTTGCTTACAAAATGGTATATAAAAATTAGACTAATGAAAATTAAAAGAGGTTGCAGCCTTCGTTGGTAATTATCCCATATAAGCCTAGTGTCCTTTTTGTGGGACATAATATGCAAACAGTGAAGACCCAAATCAGACGCCGCAGAACGCGGTGTCCGATTAGGGTCTCCACTGTTTGCTTACAAAATGGTATATAAAAATTAGGCTAACATGAAAATTATCATCCCAAAAACTGGGCTCGGGCTCGTCCTACTGATATGGGTTATGAAACATGCTATTAGAGCATATGGGTTCAGGATCTCATTGTACAAGCTACAGAGGGACGTCTGGATGTGTAGCATGGTGCTTTTCCGAGAGAATAACTAATTCATTCGAATATAAGTCCGATTATGAATTGGACACGTCCTGGCAAAGAAGGTGCAGCTTAGCTATGTGGACGCATATGCTGAACTGACCCTTTGTTTTGTTACCAGCTATTGCTCACTCTCACCTTTTCCAATCTTGTCATTTCTATATTAATTGTACATATGTTAGCATTATCAGATATGTGTATATGTTTGTTGTAAAATGCTCTCCTATATCATGGAAGAAAATAAAGAATCATCATCATCGTCCTAATTCAGCATATAGCATATAAAGGGGAGTGCTCTTCCTGCTTTTGGTTATTTTTCTTAAAAAGTCGGTGTGCACTTATTCCAGCATGTCGATATTTTCGAAACCCCAAATTTCACAAGAATTTGTCAGGATGGGCAACACAGTGTGGTCAAACAATTCAGTTGAAGGTCTACTGCCAAGTTTAAATTATTAGTTCGGCAAAAAAGAAGATACATGGCCTTTTTGGCCTGCTCGACCGTATGTTTCCTAGCGTTCAAGAAACTACGAGATTGTGAGAAATACACACCTAGGTATTTGTATCTATCTGTGATTTCAACAGCTTGTGTACCTAATTTGAAGTGGAAATGATCGGTTTTTCTAGCACCAAATATGACGATTTTCGTTTTATCTAAGTTAACACTTAATTTCCAGGTCTGGCAATATTCATTAAATCTGTTGAGGGAAAATTGGAGGTCCTGTTCGCTCTGGGCTATGATAATCGTATCGTCAGCGTATAATAGCACTCCAAGTTTCATAAAAACAAAGAAATCCTCATCATTGCAGTCAACAACTATGCTAGCCCTAGAATTATGTTTCAGATAATTTTCGAGATCATTTAGGTACAGTGAGAATAGGACAGGGGACAAATTTTCACCCTGCCTCACCCATGAATTACTAGCGAAAAACGCGGATACATTACCGTGCAAGGAAACACAGGACTTTATTTCGTTATACATACTAATGATTACCCGGAGTACTTTTCCGTTAACTTGCGACTGCAATAATTTATGCCATAGTCCCACCCTCCAAACTGAGTGGAAAGCGGACGAAAAATCGATAAAACAGCAAAACAGTTTCTGCTTTTTCATTTTAAGAATTTCAATTAATGCATAAAGCGAAAATATATGATCTAAGCATGAATATTGCTTGCGAAATCCAGCCTGATTTTCTGAAAGAATCATACTTTCATCTAAAAATTCATTTAGGCGGCAATTTAGGACCGAAGTAAATAACTTACCCAAACAACTGAGAATGGTTATTGGCCTATATTTTTTTTACATTTTCGCGATCTCCTTTATTCTTATAAATCGGGTGGATACTGCCTGTTGTCCATTGATCGGTAAAAAACCCAGTATCTAGGATAGTATTAAAAAGTTGTTCGTATAAGGGTAAAAATATGTGACTTGAACATTTAATGTGCTCATTTAATATTGAGTCTAATCCAGAGGCTTTCCCATTGTTAAGCTTTTGGATACAACGCAATATTTCTTCTCGAGTAATTCTTGAGTTTAATATTTCATTATTTTGGCTTGGGTCTAAGTTAATGTCTTCATTTTCAGACCCCGAACTGGAATTTAACAGTTTAAAATGATTATAAAATTCCTGTAATGATGGTGAATTAGAGCAAGTTTTACCCTTCAAGCTATTGATAAACTTCCAGTAGCTTTTAGGGTCTCTGGCTTCTAGCTGGCGCAATTTATTTTGTGTTTGTTTTTTGTGTTTATATATTTGTTCATTGATTTCTTGAAAAGTTTGCTACATCTATTTAGGTTCGACAAATTAATGCTGTTTTTATGTGTATTGTATTGTCGTCGCGCTAAATGATATTTTTTCCGTGCAGATTTACAATGTGGACCGAACCATGGTCTTATATTGTTCGATTTTTTCTTTGGGGGCGAAAATGTTTTGCGCATGCGTCCTGAAATATAAGTGAAATTGTTTCTGTAGCTTCATTTATGCTAGGTTTTGTGGGTGATGTGGTTGTTAGTGTATTCAATAATACATTGACTTGATCTTGCTCAATATTGGTGCAGAAGTTATTTGCGTATTTACCATTCCATTTAGGGGGGTTTGGTTTGTTTTCAGGTTTTTGTGAAGGGCGTGGGAAATGAAATGTTCGTACTAGAGTACAACTAAGAATGCTGTGACCATCGCTAAAAATAGGATCGGTGTCCGAAATTTCAAAACTACGTAACAATTTAAGGGTGTCGACCGAAACAAGCATATAGTCTATTACTGATGTGTCTCTGAAAGTAAAATTGCCAATATTTTTATCTTTGTCAAATCTTCCATTTAAAATAAATAAGTTATTGTTCTTACATAATGTCAATTAGCTTGGTACCATGATTATTAGAAGTTTTATCAAGCGATTTCCTATTAGATAAAAGATTGAATAATTGAAGTCTACCTACAGGAAAGAAAAATTCGGACGTCTCTTCGTCAAAATTAAACATATCAGCCAGAAAGTCATCCCGTTCGGTATAATCTCTCATTTCTGATGTGCGTGCATTGAAATCACCGGATAGCATTACATGTTTGTGCTTCCTACAAAAGGACAAAATTTCATTTTCCATTGTTAGAAACTCTTCATTGTTGTAGAAATTGCTATTTTCTGGTGGTAAATAAACAGTACCCAAAATTAAATTCTCATCTAGATTCATCAATTTTTTGTCTATTTCGAGCCATAAAATATAGTCAGAATCCGTATCTATTTGCTTTATGTACTTCGAAAATGTAATTTTGGAGTAAACAGAGATTCCCCACGGATTTGCGGCAAAATCTCTGTTTTCTTGGTTGAGTAAAACTAGTATAACCCGGAAAAGAAATTATGTCCGTATTGTCGATTTTAGATTCAGTAAAACAGACAAGGTCATATGATTTGACCATATCTTCAAAGTCCGGGAACTGTGCCCTATGTTTTAGGCCACAAACATTCAGACACCATATCTTGAAAGAATTATGTTCATTACTGTTGGCTGGGGAACGAGAATAGTTCAAATTATAGGTATTGGTAGGAGCACTTACACAGTTGGGACCTGCTCCCCTGCTGTACTAGTCTGTATTATCCGTCCGTGCTAAGTTTTCAGTTTCATTTGGACTAAAACCATCCGTTTGTGACGCTGATCGCCTTGAGGCCCTAGTCCTAGGCTGGGATAGTGATTTTGACCGTTGATTCTGTTTCAGTTTTGGCGTAACAATTTGACGAGTAGACACTGGTGTTTTAAATGCCATATCATGTACCTGCTGGTCATTTTGCGTACTCAAGACTGATGGTTGTTGAGCTGCCTCGTGTCGGAGGGATGCATCGTTCTCATTTGTGACCTCCATCCTATATTCATTATTATTGTTCATATTTGGTAACGCTTCGTTGCGCATAACCGTGGATGCGCCGGTTCGCTGTACAAAGGACTGTTGACTCGGATGACCTAAATCAATTCTGCTACCGTTTATCGGCGTGTCCCATTCAGGAAACATATCTTGGACCACATGCCCATTTACGATCAGTTTTGCTGGATATGCGATGACTATCTTGGCTGAGGGATTCTGTGATTTCCTCCTTTTGAATTCAGGCCAGATTGTTTTCTGTGCACGGTTAATTTCTACTGGGTAATCCCGTGATATACCAAAGTTTGTGTTTTTTAACATGTAGCCTTGTTTGATTATGTCTTCTGCGGTATTGTAAGACTGAAAGGCAACCATAATAGGTCTGTCTCTTCTTGGATTGTATTGACCAACACGATGGGCTCTTGAAATGTCAGCTTCCCTAATCGTTATTTGAAATTTGTCATAAACAAACATACCTATAATGTTTTTGCACACCTCATTTCTAGACTCTGACAGGCCATAGAATAAGAGATTGTTTCGCCTACTCCTGGCTTCGAGATCAATAGATTTGTACTCGAATAGGCGAATTCTATCTTCCTGTGATCTAACTGCTGACTCAATATTTGCAATTTGGTGCTTATGTTTACCAATATTGTCCATAATGTGCTCTAAGCGTTTGAAACGGCCCTCATTGAGGGAGACTTTGCTCAAGATAATGTTCAACTTTTCCTCTGGAGGGAGTGATTGATAGTCTATTACCTCTTCATCGTCGTGTCTAGAGGCATCCCCACTGGAACTGTTTAACTACCTTTTTTTCTTATGTCTCACTTCACGGAAACGATCTTGTGATTTATCAGACTTGCCAGATATAAGTGACTCAGAGTCAGTAGAAGAACTATTCTCGTCGTGGTCGCTACCGCCATCTTTGCCACGTAGACACGAAAACATATTAAACACACACAGGGTAGTTCGACTGGGATACTATCACCATCGATGAGTGGATTGCCTGGATACAAGCAACATCGGAGATTTTTTTTTGAAAAATGAAACAACTTCCAGCAAAGAGTACGACTAAAAAGATATAGTTTACATCGGAGACTTTTCAATATGGAAAAGCGCAAGTTCCACGTACGCCAGAAGTTTCCAGATGTGGAATTTAAACTTAACATTTTAGAACAGCTTTGCTAATATGAGCCGCGATATGTGGTTTCCAACAATGTGGCATTTTGACAAATGTAGACTCAGGCGAGCCTGTGCAGCCACCTTTTAAGCTTAGAAACTCCAAACGCTGTTTGGTCAGTAGCTTAACAGTCATAGAATATTCAAGCAAGTAGCAAAGGCTCTGATCAGACTACACGTATGCGCAGGCTTGTCTCAGCCTTTGTGGGACGCCATGCGGGGATCTAGAATGTTTTGTCAGAGGGGGTCCAATTTTGAAAACATTTTTTTTAGTTTATAAGGGGAGGGCCACTATAAGCTGTCTGAGCCTTTGTGGGTCGTCATGCGGGTATCCAGAAAGTTTCGTCAGAGGGGGTCCAAATATGACAATGATGTTTTTATGATAAGGGGAGGGAGGATCCAAGTACCACTATAAGCGGGTGTTTCGATGGCCCTATGTTGAATGCTGGCTTGGTAGCTTTGCGATTTTTCAGGGGATCGGACCTGTATTGCTAGAAACACCTAAATTTTTGTCATTTTAGGGGGGGGGGGGGGTCCGGACCCCCTGTCCCCCTCTGGATCCGCGCATGGGCGGACATACACATTGTTGGAAATCTAAAGTCGCGGTTATTTCTCCAATGGTAAACGCGTACAATTATCTGACTTTGAATTAAGAAACGAATACCGATACACCTAAAATAAATATATTTTAAATTTGAATCACATGGCAACTAACATTAAACTTTCATGTTACGCAAATGCGTAAAGTACTAATCTCACATGTGCTGGCCCAGTTTGCCGTACAACGGAAAAAATGATGTGTAGCGATTTGCATGCTGGATAATTTCGCAAGCCCTTTTCCGTCTGATTTTTAAGCAAAACTTCGTCATTTTCAATAACAATCTTTAAGGATACCGTCAGAGTGTCAAACAGTTTGGATCCAGACCAGACCAACATGCGCGAATCCAGATGGGGGCATGCGCATGGGGTCCAGGCACCGCTTGAAAACCACAAGTGGTATTATTCATAAAGAAAAAAGCTATTGGACCCGCCACCCCTGGAAGAAGTATGACGATCCCTACTTAGACTTATCTGTAGATGAGAGGGTTTGTTTGCAAATAAGACATTGTCCTAAATAATTTCAGAGATACTTCCTGCAGCGTTAGTTTGAAACCATTGGTGAAAAGGAATAATAGTAACTGCTTAAATGACCTATGTTTTAACTTATAGAATTTATGCCCCTGACTGCAATCCCCCCTCCTCTCCCCACACACACAAGGGTGTACTTAATCGCACAAGCACATCAAACTCGCTCACGACAGATCAACTGGCATATCCAGCCTCTGTCCACCCATGCACACATATCTAGTAAGTAAGAATTAAAGAGCGTTTACGTCTCCCTGCACTTACCATATGCTATGGTACTTTTGGGTAGTGGTGGCATTTCACGGGTGAAATTGGATATCCTCTGCTTTCTCCATTGACTTCCTTGAGCCCACTTCAGAATTTCAAACGCCTGTAACTTTCTTATTAGTGAACAAAAACACAAAGTGTGGGTATTCATTTTCTTAGTTAGGTCGCAAGGAAAATTTTGGTAATAGAATTGTCAGGATTTGCTGAAATTTTCACTTTTTCTACTCCTGCTCTTATGCTTTCAGTTTCGGCCGTCATTGTACATTATGCAACGTCATCATTGATATGACGCAATGTGCGAACGTGTATGACGTCATTTACTGCAAAAAATCTGTTACGCTTAAAATTGTATATAATAAAAAGAAAATTCAATTTTTTGGAATGAATATGCCATTTATTTCATCTCGCGATAGTATAAGCGTGTTCGATTGCCACCTATCTGATGTTTATTGAATATACTGAAATCGTAGTCAAAACAATCCGAAACTAGGGCTTCTAGGAATAATTTATAGTTGAAAAAATAATTTTGTTTCCACACCGGATAGACGATATTCGAAAACGTTATTAATACACGAACAAGGATCAGAAATGGCTACAGCGAGTGCTTTCGATTGCCATTTGTCGCCAGTCGGGCGACTAATGGCAATAAAAAACTATGTTTCTAACTATGTTTGGTCTACGTTCGTCGATAGTATTGACGTTTTCGATTGCTGCCTATCTAGTGTGGTTTCGTTGTACGCTTCATGAGCTCTGCATACAATTGAATAAAATTATTTGGAACTGCTTGTGCTTGTAAGAAAGATATATAACAATGACGATATAACATTCTTTTCCGTATATTATTAACGGTTGTCTAGCACATGTGTGCTTAAAGCTGCATAGTCTGTAACTTTTGATCTTTTCATTTTAGAAATAATGTTTCTATTTTTCAAGAACACAGTAAAAATACTAGAATTCAGGTATACATTTTACCTTTTTCGCAATAATTAACAAATTATTAGTACCAGAACAACAGCATTTATGTTAAAAATTACCTGTCTAGAATTATTGGATTCACTTTTCCATGAAGTTTTCAGCTGCAGAAGTTAGATTTATTGTGACAACATAACTTAATTCTACTTTTACAAATGATTTAAAAAGAAAATATTTTTTTTTCGAAAAATGTTCATAGTTACAGAGTATGCAGCTTTAATATAAATGAAGCCAAAACTTCGTCAAAGTTGCCTTTGTTGCCCGACCCTGACATGAGCTTACAGTATTTTCACGACTGTAACGTCCCAGCATACAAATGGCTTGCATTTACACGTAAAGTAATTGATTTACTCTTTGCCTGCTAGTGTTGCCTGCTGATAACCTTTCTAAACAGTCTGGTCAAAGAACAGACCGACAGGCACGGATCCAGGAATTCTCACAAGGAAGGGAGCTTTTTAGGCCCCGGTCCAACTGATAGAAAAAAGCTCAACTTCATGGATTGAATAGCGCATCTTGAACCCCAAGTTAATCGCCAGATAAGTGTACGTGAAAATAAATAATTGAGCCGTGACTTTAGATTTCCAACAATCCACAGACGCGCAGTCTGATCAGAGCCTTTGCTACTCGCTTGAATATTCTATGACTGTTAAGCTACTGACCGAACAGCGTTTGGAGTTTCTAAGCTTAAATGGAGGCTGCACAGGCTCGCCTGAGTCTACACTTGTCAAAATGCCACATTGTTGGAATCCACATGTCGCGGCTCATACTAGCAAAGCTGTCTAAAATGTAAAGTTTAAATTGAAATCATTCTAACCACATCTGGAAACTTCTGGCGTCCGTGGAACTTGCGCTTTTCAATATGCAAAACTCTCCGATGTCAACTATATCTTTTTTGGTCATACTCTTTGCTGGAAGTTGTGTCATTTTTCAAAAAAAACTCTCCGATGTTGCTTGTATCCAGGTAATCCACTCATCGATGGTGATAGTATCCCAGTCGAACTACCCTGTGTGTGTTTAGCACCATATTTTGTAAAAGCTGGCTTGATTTCACTATTGTCTCCTGATGATACGTAACAAAGAATGTTGTAGGTATATCCTGAACTTTCGACTAGGACAATCGGACAAAAAGAACTCGAGCAATTAGCAAGTGTAACCAGTTTTAGGGTCTTTGGTGGAATATTCTCATGAAAAACATATTATTTCTGATGCAAAGGGATCCTTTTTAAACTACTACTTATGGCGAATCATAAAGATAGGTACACTATGTTTCTCTGCAAAATCTTGACTCGCAACTCCTCGTTTTAACGTCTGTAAAAGTAAAAACAACGTCAACTTACCACAATTCATTCCCGCACGCGATGTAGAAAAAAATGTTGCATCCCGGGTATAAGGTGTGTACTTGGTCCAAAATAAATAATCTCTGTCAATATTTTGGACTTGAACAGTTAATTAAGGAACCAACCCATTATACAGAATCTTCATAATCCGCCGTAGATCTGTTTTTAACATCTAATAGTAACAATGTAATCCTAACTGGATTTGGAGATCCCTTCTCAGAGCATAATATACGTCAGCATTGCTCAATATTTTGACTACTTAAGTTTGATAACAGTGCGAAGTCAACATTTTCACGACACATCTGGCTATATGATAGATGCGACTTCATCTAAAGCTTAAATGGAGGCTGCACAGGCTCGCCTGAGTCTACACTTGTCAAAATGCCACATTGTTGGAATCCACATGTCGCGGCTCATATTAGCAAAGCTGTCTAAAATGTAAAGTTTAAATTGAAATCATTCTAACCACATCTGGAAACTTCTGGCGTCCGTGGAACTTGCGCTTTTCAGTATGCAAACGTCTCCGATATAAACTATATCTTTTTTGGTCATACTCTTTGCTGGAAGTTGTGTCATTTTTCAAAAAAAACCTCTCCGATGTTGCTTGTATCCAGGTAATCCACTCATCGATGGTGATAGTATCCCAGTCGAACTACCCTGTGTGTGTTTAGCACCATATTTTGTAAAAGCTATCTTGATTTCACTATTGTCTCCTGATGATACGTAACAAAGAATGTTGTAGGTATATCCTGAACTTTCGACTAGGACAATCGGACAAAAAGAACTCGAGCAATTAGCAAGTGTAACCAGTTTTCGGGTCTTTGGTGGAATATTCTCATGAAAAACATATTATTTCTGATGCAAAGGGATCCTTTTTAAACTACTACTTATGGCGAATCATAAAGGTAGGTACACTATGTTTCTCTGCAAAATCTTGACTCGCAACTCCTCGTTTTAACGTCTGTAAAAGTAAAAACAACGTCAACTTACCACAATTCATTCCCGCACGCGATGTAGAAAAAAATGTTGCATCCCGGGTATAGGGTGTGTACTTGGTCCAAAATAAATAATCTCTGTCAATATTCTGGACTTGAACAGTTAATTAAGGAACCAACCCATTATACAGAATCTTCATAATCTGCCGTAGATCTGTTTTTAACATCTAATAGTAACAATGTAATCCTAACTGGATTTGGAGATCCCTTCTCAGAGCATAATATACGTTAGCATTGCTCAATATTTTGACTACTTAAGTTTGATAACAGTGCGAAGTCAACTTTTTCATGACACATCTGGCTATATGATAGATGCGACTTCAATTCATTTGTGATGAAATCCAACAAGCAGATTGGCATATATTAAAGCATGATAACATTGAGACATACGCTGAAAGTGTAACTACTTGCTTAACAGAGTTAGCCAAAAAGCACGTTCCAAACACAACAATAATTTGCAGGCCATCGGATCCACCTTTGCTGACTACATATATAAGGAAACTAATAAGAAAGAGAAGACTACTCTTCAATAAGTTAAAAAAAATCTCAAAATGATAACGATTTCGATAATTACAAAACATTTCGAAACATGGTCACCAATAAAATGCGTATGTCAAAAAAGGAGCAGATTGACAAACTCACTGAAAAGATTAATTATAATACAAATTGTTCTAAAGATTGGTGGAAGACACTAAAGACTTTTATCAACCTAATCGAACTTCATCCATTCCTCCACTCAATGTAAATGGCGACATATTCTCTGATAATACAGATAAGGCAACTATGCTAAATGGTTATTTCACAGAACAATCATCACTTGATGACAGTAATGCAAATCTCCCTGCAGATCTAAATATTCCAGATTTCACCTTAAACTCTATATCCATTACAGCTAACGAAGTTGAATCATTCCTTATGTTACGTGCCAGGCATAACTAGAAAAGAATTCAGAAAACCAAAATTTTACTATTTGGAAAGTCAGCAAAAAGCACTTTTAAAATTGAACAAAATTTATTAAAAACAAAATAATCATTTACAATAAGCAATGGAAAATAGTTATACAATCAAATAAAGTCTAATTTTCAATATGTCCAAACTGTCCCTCAGAATATTTATCAACACAAGTCTTTCAGCAGTTACTGATCCCCAGATTTTGAAGTTAATTCCAAAAGAACACTAAGTCTGAATCCAAAACTGAATAATCCAAAGTAATCCAGAATGAATAAGTTAAACACTAAGCATTCCAATATAGAATTCCAGCACAAAAGGTTTAGACTTTTAAATGGTGAAATTATTTTAAAGATGCCCTATGAAAAATTTACTCTTATATATACTGTTTAAGAAAGCTCCAGAATATTCAGAAAAAGAACTATGATATCATATGCTATATTTATTTATTCTGGAAAATTCCACAAACTTCTCAATGATTCCACAAAATTCTACTAACTACCAGAACTTGCTATTTGCATGGAAAAGAAAATTCTGGACAATTCCGAACTCTTCTGAAAACTTCCATGACAATACATTTTTAATTTCTAGACGATTAGTCATCGTTCTAGAACAATCTTATAATCAAATAAACACCCTGTATACAATAACTTTTTTACCATCAATATCTCCAATATCTGGGTCAACAGAAACTAAGTAAACAAAATATGAAACAGATAAACGCCATACATGTTACACTAAAAGCTCTTCAAATAGGTGAAGCCTCTAATCTGGATGCTATTAATAATAGAATTCTAAAAGAGTTAGCCAAGCCCTTATCCTTTCCTCTATCTGATCTTTACAATGCCTCCTTTATCAAAGGACAAGTCCCAGTTTTATGGAAGCAAGCCGATGTAACTCAAATTCATAAGAAGAATGACCCTTCAGACATCACAAACTGTAGACCAATATCACTTCTAAGCACAGTTGGCAAAGTACTTGAAAAAATTGTTCACAAATTGTCTATAATTTTCTAATGGATCATGAAGTCCTAACTACTCTTCAGTCAGGCTTTATTTCTTGAGACAGTACTGTAAACCAACTTGTAGACATCTATAACTCATTCTGTAAAGCAATAGACAAAGGTAAAGAAGTGCGTGCAATATTTTTTGATATTAGCAAAGCGTTTGACAGAGTATTGCACAATGGTCTGCTCTTCAAATTGCAAACAGTAGGGATAACACGTCATCTTCAACAATGGTTCACTGATTATCTCAACAACAGGAAACATAGGGTAGTATTGCCAGGGGTCTTCTCACATTGGAACGACTTAAAAGCTTGTGTGCCTCAAGGTTCCATGCTTGGCCCTTTACTCTTCATTATTTACATAAATGACATTGTACGCAATATTAACTCATCCATACGCCTCTTTGCTGATGACACTAACCTCTATATCATAGTCGAAAATCCAATCCAAGCAGCAACTATATTAAACTCTGAGCTTTCACAAATATACACATGGGCATTAAACTGGCTTGTTACCTTTAATCCATCAAAGACCGCGTCATTACTATTCTCACGAAAACTCTTTAAACCACTTCATCCAACCCTTTACATGAATCAGCAAGACATCATCACTGTTGAGTCTAAAAAGCACCTGGGCTTAACCTTTACAAATGATCTTTCATGGCATGAACACTTAAACAACATCAAAACAAAAGCTTGGCATCGTATAAATGTAATGCGAAAACTTAAATTCCAACTTAGCAGAAAATCACTACAGATCATCTATTTTTCATTTATCAGATCGTTACTTGAATATGCTGATGTCGTGTGGGATAACTGTACGCAATACGAGGCTAATGAATTAGTGAAAATACAACATGAGGCTGCACGTATTGTCAGTGGTGCCACTAAGCTTGTTTCAATAGAAAAATTATTAAAAGAAGTTGGATGGGATACTCTCTCTTGCTGAAGAAAAAGCATTAACAAATACGTTTCTACAAAATGATAAATGGACTATGTCCTGACTACTTGTCTTCACTTGTTCCCCGTACTGTTAGAAATAATACAGCATATGATGCGCAACGCAGGGAAAGGGCCCTTATGGGTAGATTTTCACATTTCCAGTTTTTGACATTTTTCAACAGGTATATGTTCAAGTTATTGATTTGTGTACTTTTCGTTCGGAAATTATACACGTCAGTCCTAAAATACGGTTTTGTAGAGCAGTACCCTTTGATCTGACATCGCAATTTTAGTGACGTTACGTCAAAATAATGGAAAGATCTCCTGGTATCATCAACTAATTGGCAAACGTTGGATGAAAAGAGCAAACATTCCATTAAGAAGAAAGGGTCCTTAACTACTTTTTACAAACAATTTGCAAAAATATTGTGGTCGTACCTCCGAAATTGACAATTCTAGTGCTGTTTAAAGTTGTATACGTCAACAGATATTGGTACACACTTGTGGCTCAATGATAGAGTGCTTGACTCGAGACCGAGGGGCGCAGGTTCGAGCCTCACCGGCGTCACTGTGTTGTGTCCTTGAGCAGGAAACATTAATCCTAGCTTAGTACTGGTTCAACCCAGGAAGACCCGTCCCTACATAACTGAAAGATTGTTGATGGGACGTAAAAAATCAAATCAAACAAAAACAAACACTTGTGACGTAACTTGACGTCGTCAATAATTTGATAAAGGAAATAAGCGCTATTTAGTTTTTTATACCTACGGAAAAGCCATAGGCCGTTCAAGACACAGATATAATCTTTACACCAAAAGAGCACCAGTCTGTCGGATGAGGCCGTGGCCCCGTCTCAATCTGAGCTAAGCTGTTGGTGGGACGTTCGAACACAAACACAATAACAACATCAAAAGGGTCTTTATATACACGCCTTTACCTGAATATTTTTGATTCATTGTTGTTATTTATAGTAATTGCATTTTGTTTCAGTTTTTTGTGCTCATTTTTGAGACGAAAGGTCGTAGTACATGTAGCCTACCTTCTGCGTCCGACCATAGTACATATTGGTATCGAGGGCGGGTCCACGGCGGGGTCGAGGGACAACGGACACACATCAATATATTTTCACTATTTTTCGTGTCCCACAAGAGCTGGAAAATAGTGTCAGAAAATGAGCGATCTAAGCTTATGCGAGCATGCACATTTACGAAATAAACTTTTTGATTCAAGAGAATAACTATCCCAGCGAGCATACAGTTTTGGGCAACTATCGGCCTCTAGCGAGCTGGTGGGTCGATTGAAGCCCATTGGATAAGATGAGCCGGACGCGACTTAACCTCTCTTTGGGGTTTCCGACACAGTGAGGCTTAAATCAGTCTCCTCGGATACAGAGACTAGCTAGAGAAATGCAATTTTGCTCGTAGCAAGTCTAGATATGATACTTTCTAATAAGCGAATAACAAAGATGCTGATCAGACTGTAAACTATCGAATACAGATTTTCTCGCGTACATTGTAAAGGCCCAGATATAACTAACAAATCGGTAAATCTGTTTATTGCGCAAATCAGTTTGCTTTAATTTGTTACTAGTTTCAAAATGTAGACGCCATAGTTACCGGCAATTATATCATTTTTGAAAAAAAAAATAATATAAGCTTGAAATACAGTCATGGGACATACTTATTCACCACCTTGTGACATCGCCGTCTAAATTAATGTATTACCGGACTTTTTTTTTCTTTTTTGCAAAGATTATTGTCCCCAAACTATAGAGGCTAAAATTTTGAAAATAGTACCAAAAGACAGCAAACTGATTTACGCAATAATCATTTTATTGTAGCTTTCTTGGTTTCTGGTGTTTTCGTATGATAGTCATTTAAACACAATGGAAATTAAAATAACACTTTTTCGGTAACGTTCACGTTAGGGTAGCGTCAATGATATATACTTTTTTTTAAAGTGTGTTCACTATAAACGCGTTCTACCGGAGAGCATTTAGCGCAAATATTTTAGTGTACATATTGCTTTTTCTCATTCCTGTATTTTTTTTTGTAAATTGCGTCATGGTATTTTTTTCTATTTTTTTTTTAAATGGCGACGTCGCAAAGTGGCGAATATTTATGTCCTGGGACTGTAGGCGTACATCGATAAAATGACCAGCATGGTCATATTGGTCTTAAGTATGGTAAACATGGTAAAAGGTTCCATTCTTGAGGTTGAATTTATATTAATTAGCAGGGGAAAGAAGTTGAATTAAAATGAATTGGCGTCCGTTCTTTCTCCTACATGTATCATTTATTTAGCCGCGGTTCTTTTTCTTTAAAAAAAAAAAATCTTTTTAAACACACAAAAGCCGTAATATTTTTTAAAATAGTTTAAAACGAATATTGAAAACCAGAAACAGTAGATCTATGTGGAATTTCTATGAAATATATATATATGAAGCAACATAGATCTATTCAATACATTTTAGAGCATCGGGTTAGGTCTGGTTTCCCAGACTCGACAGTTAGGCAGTGTAAAAATGACAAAATAACACTACACCAAAATACCCGGGGTAGGCCCCAAAGTAAACCGTCGAAATCTGCTGTACTGTTTTGGCTGGATTTTCCCCGTTGTTCGACCAATTCCCTTGTCAAGGAGATTTTTTTCAAGCAAAATTATTTTGAAACAGAAGCTAAGTATAGTTACATGATTGATGCAGTTACTAAATCTAAGTTGATATTTATTTTTGGTAAGATAAATTTAAAACTTAAAAATATTAGTTATTTTCCTATCCTCCAATATTTTAATGTTAGTTTTATATTGCTTGATCTGTCTCAAAATGCCAATGACGTTTCCAGTAGCCTATGCCTTGAAAACGCCGGGTTGTAGTCGATAAACGCTATGCCTTGTAAACCAGGGGTCGCAGGCCAAGTTCGATTCCCGGCTTCTCCAGAAATACTTTCGGTTGAGCCTTCGGATGCTCCCGTCATATAATACACACCCGAATCATAAACCCTCCCGGCCCGTTACTGGTTACTACCCAGGGAAAGCCAAAAACGTTTTCAGCCTATGCCTTGAAAACCAGGGATGACAAGTTCGATTCCCGGCTTCTCTCAGTCTGTCGGATGAGACTTAAAGCCGTGGCCCCGTCTTCTGAGACGCTTTAAACCCAGAACCACTGCCGGTTGAGCATTGGATGCTCCTGAAAAACCATAAATCAACCCGGCCATTACTGGTTATAGCCAAGGAACACGGCCACAAACAAGAGAATTACGTCTCCGTTAGCCTATGCCTTGTAAACCAGGCGGCCCCGGGTTCGATTCCTGGCTTCTCCCAGTCTGTCGGATGAGACTTAAAGCCGTGGCCCCGTCTTCTGAGACGCTTTAAAACCAGAACTACTGTCGGTTGAACCTTCGCCGAGCCATCATCTAATCTCGAGTCACTATCGATCCGCCGCAGTTGCGAAACGCCATTCGGATGGTGTTTCGCTAGTGGGCCGATAGTGGCCCGATTGATTGTGCCTACTGGGCGGGTGCTCCTGGACATAAAAAACATACACCCATCCGGCCAGTACTGGATATAGTCAAAGAACACGGCCACAAACAATATAATTACGTCTCCGGTAATCAGTCTTTTTATTGTATTTAACTTTGCCTTAATTATTATTCAATATAGAGGATTTCTTGGAAAGCGCTGATTCATTGACGATTGTTTGTAAGAGAGTCTAAAGGATATATCAATTCCGATAAAAACAGCCTCAGCTTAGAATCTGATGTTAGCGTCATGGACTGAAACGTTAAATAATCGCGTAAATTTGTCATCACTTTTGACATCAATAACTCGTGTTGTCATTAATCACGTTAAGGGCCCAAATCGTGCGTTGCGCATCAATTATAGCCTCCGTAATGCATCTGATTACAAATGCATACGCTCAAATACTCAGTTGTATTACAATGGCAAAAAGCAGTCAGTTAATGCCCCTGATAAACACAGGTAACTACCGAGGTGGAACAAATGATAAACCCGGTCCAACGATTTGAAATCCTCTGCCTTTATCATAGGGTCATAATGGTGATTAGGTGATAAATAAGTGTAATTATTTTGACAGCTGTGCCAATTAAGAGATGCTGATAAGCATTAACTGAGTAAAAATGTTGAAAAGATTATAAAATAAGATGTTTTAAATTGATTTGGAATATTCTGAGTCATATTTCAAGAAAAAATGTTTTCCAATATTTGCAATAAAAGCAGGGATAAAAACCGAGGAGACCCAACTATTTGGACCTAGTTGTTCTGAGAGAGTAGTCAAGGGAGAAAACTGACTGCTGTCTCCCATTCCTTTCTTCCTTCAGTAGTACGCGATTGGAATGAACTACCCCATACTACTAGAAATGCAACAAGTATTAGCGCTTTTAAACGCAGTCTTAATTCTACTTTAATCAGTGTCCCTCGTTTCTATCTGGATGGCAAGCGCATTGGTCAAATTTATCATTCTAGACTGAAAATAGATTGTAGCTCTCTTAATCACCACCTCTTTAAAAAAAACATCATTGTCCACTTTGCATTTGTGGTAGAGCAGAAACTACCAAACATTACTTGTTTGATTATAATAGATTTAATAACTTGCGCCAGGAAATGATGCAATCAATATCTCAATTATGGGAACCAACCTTGAATGCTCTTTTATACGGAGTCACAGATCTTTCCGACGAGACAAATAGACAAATCTTCATCATCATAGAGGAGTAGATACTAAGGACTAAACGATTCCAAAAAATTGCCTTTAAGTAACAACTCTTTGACCTTGAGATTTACGAACTATTATACATTCATAATCTGCTTAAACGTTAGAAAATGAAATTCTTCATCCCCGTGGAGCCTCTTGCTATATTACATATAATTGAACAGTTTCCAAACTCTCGTAGTACATTTGAGTACCAAAATTAGCATTGGTACAGAATGGTTTTCTCTTCAAATCTAAAAAAAAATCAGTAAAATGATATTCTAAATGGAATACAGATTCGTATAAGTCTAAAGACTTTCTTCTGAATCCCATTTGTATACTGTATATTATTGTATGTCTTGATATGGTGTTCTATGTACAAAGTATACCAATAAAATATGTTTAAACCAAATAAACTACTATTTAGCCCTGTGCAATCACTAGACCATGTGCTGCCAAAATACCTCCTAGGAGGACTTTTGTACACTATGATTTTCTAAAACCACGTTATAAAAGCCACAGAATAATGCATGTTAGCTTTTTATTGGTTTGGACGTTACCCTGCAATTGCAGAGTTTACAATGTTACCCTAAATAATAGGAACTTCTTAAGTGTAATTATCAAAATAATTACTTATTTTAAAAATCAATAATATTTTGTAATTGAAAGTAAATGACTAGCAGTACAATCTTAACTCATTTAGGTTACCTTTTATTATTGTTACATACGTTACTTTCTTTTGAATACAATAATTTAATGCAAAAATAGCATTGTATGAGTTTAAATCCTATTAGGTATAAAGTACTGCCATTTTAGGGCTCATAAATGAGAGAAATAATGAAAAGTGTCTTTTTTAACATAAAATATAAGTAAAATTAAAGTCTGACAAAAGCCAGGTGATGAAAAGGAAGAAATTCGAACTCAACGCATATAAAATGCTATTTCAATAATCCGTTTTTTATCGAATTGTAAACATCACTTATAGAAATTACTTATTTTAATAATCAAAACACATTTTTAAAATGCTTGAATAGTATCATTTATCTCTGACACTTTTCTTTGATAACGTAATTTAATATATGAAATGATATATACAAGACCTTTCCATACTGTCTACAGTTCAGGATTTTAAACATATAGTAGCTTAGTAAGATCTATCACCAAGAGTGTAAGCCAACCTAATAAATATACAGCTTATCAGCTACTGATCATTTAAACTATAATAAAAACAACTAAGGATGAGAGCTAGCTCACAATTTGTAAAATTTTAAGTCATTTCAGATACGATTAACATTAAGAAATGAAGAATGTTTATAGGTGTTATCCCTGGTCCGTTCAAGGAAAACTGAAGTTCGTTTTAATCATAACAATTTCTATCCCAAATATGGTACCCAACATGCCTGTCCCTATGGTTATAATACCTATGGTAGTAATCAGCATGTTTAGTTTGGCGGGGAAAGAAAACAATAATCTTGGTAACATGCATAACAAGAATATTTAAGGAGATTATTACACTTATCATCTGTTTTGTCTGTTTCTACAATTTTGTGAAGCATTTAAACAGCTAACTAAGGCAGCATTTTTTTCAAAATGTTCAATTTAGTCATATATTGAAAGAGATAAGTTAATGCTTAGAAAAGATCCCCTGCATTGTTAGTATTGCATTATAGACATGTCTAAATGAAAGGACTTCAACAATTCATCGGGATTTTTTATTTGAATTATTTCTGTCAATAAGACTTTAACAGTGTGATTTAGTTTTATATTAAATTTGACACTAAGCATGCCACATGGGAACATGATCATTGTTATGAAGTTGCATCCTATTAAACCTTTGGATATTTCAAATCAAGCTAAATAGATCATTACTAGTAACAAAGAATAAATCAAATGAGCCAGCACATTTGATTTGGTACTGGTACTCACTGCAGTGTCAAGAAATGAGAGCTCAGGCAAGCCTTGTTAACGTGCAGACTCGCCAGAGCCTTTGCTGTCTGCATCCACAAAGTATTGGTATATAGATGCATTAATTAATACGGCTAGCTCGACAGCATCAGCATGAGGAATCAATGTCCCGAGATATTTGCTAATATACTCAAACAAAAAAAAGAAACATCCGATATTCATGGTACTGATATTTCGATCTAGTTAATATGTCGCAACAAAAATAATACCAAAATGTTTATTTAACATCGGACACACAAAAATTGGTAATTATTTGATTTTTATCTTCTTATCTTGACGGGTTATTGAACCTAATGTGCACATAGCGTTTTCCTTTATCATCAGGAAGTTAATCAACAAAACGTGACGCATTTTACGTTAAATGGAAACCAGAAACTTCCGACGATGAAAAAACATCTAAAACTCCCAAGTCAGCTTACTGAACGAGCGAAATTGCAGTTCAAAACCTTTAGTTTACAAAATAAACTGAAATTACCTTCCTTTGAATTAAACAAATAACAATTCAAGAATTGCCAAATCTCCTTAACTTAACATCAATTTGAGACCGTTTTTGTTTTAATTTGTTGTGTTTGTTTATGATAACGATTACACAAAAGAGAAAAACAAAGACTTTGGCTGATGCGGGGCATCAAAGGTTTACTAAATCTGTGTTTTATACCCCTTCCCTTACTGCAAAATCATCAGAGAATTTCCCTTAACAATTGTTTTGATGCTGATTAGTCTTAATTCATGTTGAAATGCTTGCTATGACGAAAATAAAAACAAATTTGTTTGATTCTGTTGATTATCAAAATGCTGGACCACAAATGAATTTTTTAAGTGTTTTCACTCACGCTCGTGATCGATGGTTTGTGACGTCCGAGTATAATACAGATAAATGGCTGAGGTCGTAAAAGCAATGCATACAACTAGCACGCGTATCATCTTGCTAGAGAGTTTGCCCAGTGATGATCGGTTCGGGATTTTGACAGACACACAAGCCATTGATGTTGTGACTTTTTATTTTAAGGCTTTGTCAGCGGCTCTACTGATTATCAAATGAATGTCTCTTAAATGCAAAACATTTCTAAAAGATCAGAGTTGGTAATGTGAAAATTCGAATGAAATGCGTTCATACATTTGGAACTGGCAGACAAAAACGTCTAGCGGACGTAACTTTATTCTTTCAGTATATGTGATAAGTTCCAAAATCTCACGTGCTGGTCAAATCTTCATTTGAGCGCTTTATAAATTACAATAAATGAGATCAACAATTCTTTTTTCATCTAAAGGCAATACTGTAAAAACAAATCTGATATAAGGTTTCAATATTTGGTATACTATACAATACTCACATGTAACATAAATGACAATACAGTCTTTAAAGTTACACTGCTGTCAATATATGAACTTTATAGTATCCTTTTCAATGTGAAAGAAATATGCTTTGTTTTGGAGATGATAAAATTACAGACCCATGGTAACTTAATTTAGAAATCAATAAATACTTACCACCGAACTCATGTACATGTATACTCGTATGTTCTTAAAAGGGTATCCTTTGGAAGCAAAGACTGCACTAAAGAACTGAAACTAGAGTGTGCATATTTTCCGGGTCAGACTAGCTAGCCTCTGCCATCCAGGCCCCATCAATGACCCTCTACTAGTTTCAAAGTTCCACAATGAAACCCAAGATCCCAAAGGACAAGAAAATATAATCTACAGTATAGTGAAGGGCAGGGAGACGTTCTACCGCCACCACACTGTCCCAGTCACCAGCTGTAGTGAAGTCAAATATGTTCTTAAAAGGGTATCCTTTGGAAGTAAAGACTGCACCAAAGAACTGAAACTAGAGAACTGCATATTTCCTGGACATGTAAGCCTATCATCGATAACAATGTTTATACTGAGTAGGTGTTCTCCTAATACTTTTTTGTCAGAACAGTTGACTTTTTGCTTATGTCTTGAGTCCATACCCTTGTGTGTTTGCAACTCGTTCTTAATGTTATTATCTGTATGCTATAGTTTGGTCGTGTCACATTCTGTATAGTGGAAATTAACATCAGCTATTTTAGCATTGATTGCTAAAACTACCAATACATGTTAGTAAGATTTCATGACTGCACAGTTTTACTTTAAATATTTTACTTTTCCATCCAAAATTCTAAACGAATTACAAGAACTGCTTTATGCTGTCACAAAATTTCAAACTATGGCTAATCTGATGAAGACACCTGGTCACGTTGTAAAGATCATTCATGAGAGAGTGTTCTTACTTCTTAGTCTCCTCTTTGAGGGCATGGATATTTTACCTGGTTTGATGGAGAACCTGTTGGAACCGTGATGCCATAATGACTGTAAAGACGTAATATATGGTGTGCCAGACCACAGAACGTTTGTGTCACCAAAGCATATAGGCAAGGAGAGAGCTGGTTGATTTACTTTAATTGCCTTAATGATGTATTGTGACTGTTAGTGTTATTTTATCTCTGTCTTCCTCGCAGTGCATTTGTTTGGCCTGCAATGTGTGATTGTGTTATTTCCTGATCATACTCACTTTTGTTGCTTTTGGTCAAGCTTTACACCAGGCAAACAGATTTGAAAATCTGGTGCAGCTGTTCAATGCAGAAAGTCACGCTATTGGAATAAAGCCAGTCCATGGAATTGATTATGCGATTGCAAAATTCATTTTTGACAAATGTGTCAAAAAAATGGATATGTATATTTCCCTGATAATATTGACATAGAATGACTCATACAATTTTCATGCGATAATATCGCTTTACTAAAAGCAACATTGGGTAGCTTAATCACATACCATTGTACAGAGATCGTGTCTTGGTAGCACAGTTCTGACAACAGTTTGACAGAAACCTTTGTACAACAGAACAACATACCTGCAAAGCTTGACCAAGTGTTGACCCGTTTTCACAAGCTTGGTAAAGCAAAACTTCCATCAAATGGAAGACTCAATTGCCGTTTTTATAATAAAACAGAGTATGAAATAGAAAAAGATAGTTACAAATGTACGTAAGAAAACACATACATGTTTATTTGCTTCTACTAACTTGGCATTGGTGTTTTAACAGTTTTGTTCAGGTGACCAGAACGTTCCAATCTGAGGTATTATACGTAAAGAAGTTCTGGGGAGTTCTTACAATAGATCGAGACAGTCTTTTATACATTTTTGTATTTTGGTGATTTCAACGCTGTTCATTAAATTCAAATGTACAAAATACATGTTGGAAGTAGTACCTGGAAGCTCAAACACTGGTACAGTCATAAGGTAGAGGCTTGCAACTTTGGGAAGTTAAAGAGTTTGTTTTTCCCTGTATCATGTTGTATGGGTGCTGCGTTGAAAGAGAAAATGTAGATATTGATATGGTACAATTCAATATTTTCTTCTATTTGAGAAAAGGGTTGTACCACCTATAAAGATACCTATGAATTGCATTGTTTGAGAGTTGATTATTAGGCAAAATCATGAATTGTGTCATAAAAAAGATAAAATACCCCCCAAAGACAATAGATTTTCATAAATGAGACACAGTGATCTATTAACAGTATGTGACACTCTACAACCCTAAGATAAGATGTATCCACACACTAAATTTAGGACTCCTACCGTAAATAATATAGAAGATTGCCAGAGGTCAAGTTCAAAGCGACCCCAACCAGAACGGGACACTCTGGCACCCTAACATGTATCCACAATCTAAATTTGAGATTCCTACCTTAAAACAATACAAGATATATGCTCTAGACACGATTTTCCTAGAACTAGGATCAGAGGACAAGGTCAAAATCACAGTATCCCCAGAAACAGTATGTGATACTCTGCGACCCCAAGGTGTATCCACACACTAAATTTGGGATTCCTGTCTCAACTTATAAAACAGATATGCTCCAGACACAATTCAGGTTCAGACTTACAGATTGCCGGCTGTGTGTCCGGCTTGCATGGAGCTCATCACCACTTGTGGCTGCAAAAATGTGCAGAACCGTCAGATGTAAATGTTGAAGGCTAATCAGATCTGCATGATAGAATGTGCATACGATGCAGTGGGTTGTGCCTATTTTATAGGACTACAAGTTGCCCTGGAGGCTTGCAACTTTGGGAAGTTAGAGTTTGATTTTAGCCTGTATCATGCTGTATGGGTACTGAATATGCTGAGTCACAATCCTGTCTGTGGATACTTAGGTAACCTGCGAATATGAGCCTAAAATTATGAGCAAGAAAGGTCTTATTACCACCTCCCAATCCCCTCTACCAAGGTTTATAGATTTTATATGACTTTCCTTCATTTTATAAGTTTACACATATACATTTATGGATATGCAATTGAGACAATTTACAAATAGGACCATTGGACGAATGATATTGTTAAATTGTATCACTGATCACATAGCAATATGCATCAACGATGATATGCAGATTTAATCTGCTTATTTATGTTTTTAACGATTTTCCCTTTTTTAACGTTTTTATTAATATTCATGAAAACGCAAACTATGTGGATAAGATAACTTGCATATGCCATAAATTGATAAAAGGCCAATATCTAAGCTTTAATTTGGTACCAATTTGAGTAGGTTGTGATAAGAAGCAACTGAGATATTATTGATTTTGTAGGTACACCCCCATTCTTGAATCACATTTTAATATTTTCATAAATAGTTATGCAAGTTAGATAAGTTAGATACTTTGCATAAGCGACAATGGATAAAAGGCCTCTGTCTAAGTTTTAATTTGACACCATGTTTAGAGGTCTAGGACAAGTAGATGCTAAGATATGAGTAATTTTGTAGGCACATCACCATTCTCGAATAGCACTATGGGTTGCCATGGAAACCATGCATTTTCACATAGCCCAGAAAGGTTCATTTTTAGAACTTTATTTTGCATTTAGGGGGTCTTAATGAACAATTTGGCTCTCAAGAAAAAACCCTGGGTGTGCACGGTAAGCTTAATTGGCCCGGACTATATTGTTCTTTAATTTGTATTGAGCCTGAATGTTTATAATCATAAATACGGTATTCTTTTGCAAATGTCAATTTGGAGGTTGTGGCAAGCCTCTGTGCCATTCTTTTCTCACGTGCAAGTGTTTTTGTTCATATTGGTAGCATTTTGTGATTGAAAAAATTATTTACTATATTTAAATGCCATTTTTTCTGAATAAATGCACTTACTTGACCTTTGACCTCAGCATGACCTTAAATCAAAAAATCACGCTTGGCATCCACCCCTATATTGTTTGTAATAGTCCAAGGAATAATTCTAGTCTGGATGCCGAGCATTAACAAAAAATACCATCAGGAGTCCTCGTAGAAATTAAAGGCAGCAGACTATTGTGACTTTTTTTACATTAGCCTGAATGTCAATTTCAGTAAGGCCTTATTCTTGCAAATAAAGTCCTATAATTTTAAATTGGTATCGTAAGTACCAATTGACTTGTTTTCATGGATATGATAATATCACTTGTGATTATTGTCAAACTCCATCACTATCACTTACATGTATTTATCCCATTTCAAAGAAATATTTGTTCTAAGTAAACCATTTACTTATAAAATTTACATTTCTTAAGCAAATGATCAGAAGAACTATTTAGATTTAATTATCAGTTTCATCCTTTATACAATGAAAGCTATGCTGAAGATAAGCTAAAGTCTATTTAAAAGCTAAAAGAAAAGTAATGCATCAACATAATACAATAATGTCGGTATAAAATTGATTTGGTGAAAGTCTCTTTAAATAGTATATGATTACATACACTTATAATGCATAGTAATAAGTATCTATGTAACATTTATCAATTTTTGATCTTCCGAATTTACAAATACTTGATTCTATATGGGTTGTTAAAGCAAAATGTTTTGTATGCTACAACCTACCATACAACATTTAGCAAAAACTTTTTTGTTATCGTGGATGAACCAAAATATACAAGGAATACCAGCATGTATTGTTTTATTTACTATGTTTGTATACGTGGGTCATCCAATAAAGAATGAGACTTTTTCTATTGTACAGTGAGTTTACATGCTAGACTTATGAAATCTCGTTCAAAGCTAGCATGTCTTTTTGGCTATTCACATGAACCATATTCGTCGAGTTACACAGTTCCAACTTTTGTTGCTAGGCAACATTAGAAGACTAGGCAAACATCCGTGGCCGGCTCAGTATAGGTGGTCACCATGGCAACAGGTTAAAATTTATAGTTTATTTTTCTATGAATACTTATATATTCTCATGCAATATATGTATAACCAAAAGCAGAAAGTAATGTATCAGAGTCTTGAGCTGTTTCCATGGAAACAAAGCTTAAAAAATCAGGTTTTTAAGAAAAAAACTGGTATTGTCCACTGACATCATGACTTGTAAGGTTAATATCAAATAGTCGAAGGCAATTTAAGTGAACAGGGTTCTGTTCATCTATACCTAATTACAATCAGCTGCACGTAGCGATACATTTGGGATAACCTTCACTAACATAGTTACCATACCAACGCAAAGTAGAGTATTCATAAAAAATCGAGGAAATCGGTTGCTAGGCAACCAAAATAAAGGTTATGCATAATAAGTTATTGTTTAATTGCATTTTATGTAACACTAAGAATGTTCAGTAGAAAAAAATGATATCAAGAGGTTGAATGTTATCAATGAGCGAAAATAAATGACGTTGATTTTCTGTGGGTATGCAAAAAACAGTGTAAACGTGACCATGCATCTTCAAGTCCTTCCACAAAACATTCCGTTACTATGGCAACTGATCAATCACGAGAATATTGTTTATATTCCTGAATTGTTAAGATGTTATACTATTAGTATGGTGAATTTTAACTAAATACACACACTGATTTTCTAACTATGAAGAAAGTCTCATTCTTTATTGGATGACCCTCGTAACTTGTGCAGCAGTAAACTGGGTACGCTAAAATATTTTGGTTGCTGTTTGATAAGTGACTAGATTAAACTAAGTATTCTTCAGATAAGTAAAACAAATACCTAAATCGACCATACATAAACATTTCAGACTCAATCTAATACTGTCTTTCACAGCATTTTAGACATACATAGTACCTTGTGAAATATTATATATGGTAATATATGTTACTTTAACAATTTTGACATAACATGGGAACTTATCCGTATTCAGATGGTACTTGAGAGCCAAATTGTCTTTGTTTATGAGGTTTAAAACCTATAAAGACCATTTCACACTATAACGTTTTAGCTAACGTATGCCGACGTATAAAAAATATATCCAGTACGCTGGCATACGCTGAAGTCGAATTAAATATTCAGAGAAAAACTTATACAAAGCGTACGCTAAACGTACATAGAACGTGTGTCTGACGTATGAGTAACTTATTCATAACTTTTTCCTGGCGTAACCGAACTTATACTTGTACCAGCGTATGCACAGCGCATCACTAGCGCTCTTGACTTGTGAGAAACTTATGCATAACGATCGTCTAACGTATGCTTAATTGTACATATAACGTTCTTTAAAGTATGTATAATTACATGTAGCGTACATCTAACGTATGTCTTATGTATAAGAATGTACAAAATTTTGGGACCTCTTTGCAGTATAACAACGTATACCACCGTATTGTAGCGTGTTCGTAACGCATTGAAAACTTATCTCTAACTTATTCAGCGTACACCAACGTACTTGTTGAATTTCTCATACGTTTGCATACGTTGGTGCTAACGTACCTTAACGTATGCATAACTTACCTGTTGCGTACATCTAACTTATGCCAAACGTATCAGCAATACGTCGGCATACGCTGTCGATTTTTTATGCAAGCACAAAATTGTCGGATCTCTTCGCCATATGACAACGTATACCAGCGTACAGTAGCGTGTTCGTAACGTGTTTAAAACGTATGTTTAACGTATTCAGCGTACACCGACGTACTTTCTGAGTTTCGTATACGTCCGCATATGTTGGTGCTAACGTACCGTAACGTATGCATAACTTACCTGTTGCGTACATCTAGCTTATGTCTAACGTATAGAAGCAATACGTTCGCATACGCTGGTGATTTTTATGCAAGCACAAACTTTGGTTCTTTTTTCCGTATGTCAACGTATACCAACGTATTATAGCGTGTTCGTAACGTGTTTAAAACTTATATTTAATGTGTTCAGCGTTCACCAACGTACTTGCTGATTTTCTCATACGTCGGCATACGTTGGTGCTACATGTATACGTCGTAGTGTGACAGGGCCTTAAGTTTGGCCAAATCGACATTTTTTTAAAGTTCTAAATGAATTAGTTCACAAAAGTAAATATGCTTTGACAATTTTGCACTGTAAAATTTAGATCGGGATAAATGATTCACACTTGGATGAAATTGTACCTTGCGTCTTTCATACTTTTTCAAATTTTTGTTTAATCCCCCACCATTTCTTCTCTATATTTCGACTCCAACTTGTATGCTATCGTCCACTCAAATCAGGACCTCAGTTTTCCTCCAATTTCGGCACATGTTTTCTTCATAACAAATAATAAAGGCGTTGCATTTTAATGGAATAGCATGCCAGCAATGTTCATGCAGCGGCATTATGAATATACTGCAAAATTCCGGACTGTCTAATTCTACCTTTAGTTGGATCGGTACAATGTGTTTAGACGAAAATTTATCCCGCACCACAATCAGAACATTACTTGGATCAGTCCTGGTCCTAGGCGTTGAGGTGGTCCAGATTGGATCGGTACTGGTTCGATCCAAGGGTTTGTTACGTTCCAAACCCTTGGATCGGTCCTGGTTCGGAACGAATGCATCGTGTAAACAGGATATCATAAGTATTGTAGCAACAAGTATGAACATTCACAAGAAACTTGGTTTTAGCTATAGTGTGTCCAGCTAATAGAGACTGGGCGTGTCAGACAGAGCGCTGTCATACACTGTCAAATAAGACTAGTCTACAGTAAATCGGGTGTAATAGCCTATTGGTGTCCTTCAAAGTCGACCACCCATGTCTTAAATCGGATACCTTTTTTCAATACCTTAAAGTAAATTTACAACCATGAATTTTCTAAGACACACTTTAAGCTGGTCATACTATGATATGCAATAACAATTATCTCGCTAACATTCTCAGGGTTTGTGAAATAAAGGATTTAATCTGGGTGATGCGTTTTCAAAGTCCTTTAGTATATATCTCCATTTCTACCAAGTTCTTCTCTGCTTTTCGTCACGACATTTCTTTTTGCCAAGTTCTGCTATCCACATAACTTGACAAAACATGAACAATGTCTTTTCATTTCTACAATTAGTTTTTATCCACATGTACCGTCAATATAGTTTTTTCGGGGGGTCAAATGCTAATCTTGCATAAATACATGTACCTGGATGTGCATGCCTGTTTGAAGCCTTTGTTAAATAAGACCAACTCCAAGTTCATATACAAATACAATACCTTTAAACCAAGTTCAAAGAACATGCAGTTCACGTGCTGTTTAAACTTGGATATCCTTTGAAAGGTACCTGTTTTGCTTGAATGCATAATGTTTGAACTTAAAATCCTTTGAAAGGTCGCTGGTTTGCTTGATTACGTGTTGTTTGAACTTGAAAATCCTTTGAAAGTTCCCTGGTTTGATTGAATACGTAATGTTTGAACTTGAAAATCCTTTAAAAGGTCTCTGGTTTGCTTAAATTTGTTACATGCATGTAGGAAAGCGTTGCGGATGGATATGCCATTGCATCAAAGTTTTTCATCGTGAAAAATGTGTGCGCTGAAATAGCGCCAAGCCTTCGAAAGTTTGCTCGCTTACGCCGCTTTGTATATTGGTCCGAAGTTAGAAAACGGCCTTTGGAGCTCTAGCGATAAGGGGATATATCTTTCAAAAGCTCTTGCTGGCCTGAAAATTTTCTTTCCTGTATAAACAAGATTTGCTTTTTCGTAAGAGAGACGGATACCTTTGGCCACATTGTTGTATGAATAACTTTTGCATCTCACATAGATCACTTTACGCCCCAACATACAGCTTTTGAGCAATCGGCAGTATGCTTATCAGTCTTTTTAGAGTTACTTCCTGGTTTGATACCGTTAACAATGCTGTGACACACTGGATGAACTTTAGACAAAACCATTTGCATGAACATGACCAACAATTATACGACTACAATGTATAGAAGTATTTTCGCCCAAAATGTACATATTTCTGGTAGAAAAGTATAAATTTTTAATTTTTGCTTTTGAATTTTTCAATGTCAAATTGAAAAATTGTAAATAATGCCAGAAATACATTATATTTGGGTCAAAATACTTCTAAACATTGTAGTTGAATACTTGTAGGTCATGTTCATGCAAATTGTTTTCTCTAAAGTTCATGCAACGTGTCACAGCGTTGTTAACGGTATCAAACCAGGAAGTAACTCTAAACAGACTGATAAGCATGCTGCCAATTGCTCAAAAGCTGAATGTTGGGGCGTTAAGTGATCTATGTGAGATACATAAGTTGTTCATACAACAATGTGGCCAAAGGTATCCGTCTTGACAAAAAACTATTCTTGTTTATATAAGAAAATTTACATGCAAGTAAGAGCTTTTAAAAGATATATCCCCTTAAGGCGTGTATTTTCCCTAGTTGACATGATTGCAAACACCAAATTTCCAAACTGCACTCTTGTTTTAAACATTGGTGCGGTTCGGCAGCAAAATATGCACAGTAAGCATCAAAATACGTTTCAAAGCCATTTATCATTAGCAAAGCAGTAAAAAATTGCGATTTCTACTCCCATCCCTCATTTTACGTCTTTCTACTGGGTGCCATTTAGACCAGACTTTGAGTAAATGCATTGCTAGTTTTCAATAAGTAAAAGTGCTAAACTGTAAAGGATAGAAGTGCTATTCATTTCCAAAACTTTACGATATCCTTCCTACGCATGCGTACGAAATAAACTTAAAACTCTGACGTTCGTCAATAGAAAGGTGAAACTGGTGTCTTTCAGTTTGTTTTATATGCTTTCCCCCCTAGACCCAAGATGTTCTTTGGACAATGACATGTCGCTATAAACATATACAACATATGTAAAGGGCGTTATGGGTCTAGGGGGAAAACGGTTGTAGAAGCAAAAGAAGACATCAAACATCTGACAAAAATTGACTGCTTTGCCAAATGGTCGCTTTTATTCAGGGGTAACAACCTACGTCATAGCATGGATGGTGTAAACACGTAATATGACGCCATCTTTGATTTACAAGGTAAGTTTTTCCCTTCGTAAAATTATACAAATAAATGTCTGCCAAAATTAAGCAGTACAGGCGGATCCTAACATCACACTTGAACAGAATATATAATGGTCACACACAGAAATGGCGTTGCCTTTATAGTCATTCACCCGCAAATATCGAAGCGGGTGACTGCTAAAATTATCCTCGTGTCTCCCGCTTCGATACTTGTGGGTGAATGATTACAAAGGCAACAACATTTCTGGGCGTGATCATTATATGTTCGGTCCAAGTGGGATGTTAGGCACCGCCTGCGCTGCTTAGTTTTGACAGACATTCATTTGTATAATTTTACGAAGGGAAAAACTTACCGTGTAAATCAAAGTTAGCGCCATACTACGTGTTTGCAGCATCCATGCTTTGACGTAGGTTGTTACCCCTGTTGATTGGACATCAACTGTATAAAATATATACTCTATCGTGCTAGACCATATGTTTACATGTACCTTAGTGTAACGGTCTATTTCACATACATGTTACTGAAATAACAAGCACAGTTCATGATCATAATAAATTCTAATTCAAAACGAAGTAGGATTATTATTTTGAATTAAGGACAAAAACGATTATAATATACGGACTAAGCTGCAAGGGTACATATACAACTGGGCCCAGAATTACAATGCCTCCTTAAGTTAAGTAGACCTTTACGAACTTAACTCCAATATTTCTTAAAGTTAAGATTCTATCTTAAATGTGCATTTATAATGCGCCGTTTTTGTGAACCTAACTTAAGTATAAATCCTCGGCTAAAATCGTTAATTTGACGGAAAGGCTTACGAGGACATACGAAAAATATAGAGTTTTAATGACTGTACGCGACCCACCTGTCAATTAATCAGCGGACTCGAAAAATACTACAAAATAGAGAAATTCCTGCTCATAAAAACCCTCCCCACGACGCAGAATTACTTGAGTTGATACATCCGTTTCATAAAAGAGTGTGGGCGTCATTTTAGAGGAGACGGGGAGGGAGGGCAGGCGGGGTGATCTGCGGCGGGGGGGGGGGGGGAGTACACACGAACTTGTTCGCGATGATCATGTTTTTTTGTGTTTGTGGGAGCAGTTTACATGCATCTAGCTCGTTGTAGACTATTTATGGGCTAACCAATGATACTGTGTTGCTTATCCCATCCGTATACAATGTAACCTAACATAAATGACGCATGATCAGCTATCCAGTGGGGGTAAGTTTTTTTATCCTTTTTTTCGGAACCATCACACGCGTGCATATTTTAAGTTGAGGTGGATTTGGCAGGTTATGTGGATCCTTGAGCAATCCATGGTTGCTCGCCTATGCGATAAGTACCATAATATCGTGCTGGCTCGGTTGCAGTTTGCTCATACGAATGTTTAAAGTTAAGGTAAACAGTACAATATCAGTTTTGTTTGTTTGTTTGATTTGATTATTTACGTCCCATCAACAATCTTTCAGCTATAAAGGGACGGGACTTCCTGGGTTGAACTAGTACTAAGCAAGGCTTAATGTTCTTGCTCAATGGCCCAACGCAGTGACGCCGGTGATGATCGAATCCGCGGCCCCTGGGTCTCGAGTCAAGCACTCTACCACTTAGCCACTGCGCTCCCAAGCAATATCAGTAATTAAGAGACTTCGAGGTCTACGTAAATTCGTGATTTTCATCCGACTTGAGCTGTACAACACTGATGCCATGCTATAAACTACACATATCTCTGCCAAAGTGACACCGGTTACCCATCTATTTCGCGAGCCCTGTCGAGTCATAACTTATGACTTACATAACGTACAATTACTCATTTTGGACACATAAATTCCCAATGACAAGCCAGAAATTGACTGATCATCAGATACTTAGCTATTTTTTTTTAATCTTAAGGCGCCAATTGAGCCCGAACGAGCTTCAATGCATACGTGATAATTCCAAATGAAAAAAAAAAAAGCAAAAAACACTCCCATATATGATAAAACAAAATACGGAGTGGCTGCTGCCAGTTAACTGGTAGCAGCGATTTTACGTTAAAATGGCTGCTGCCAGTTGACTGGTAGCAGCGATTTTAACGTAAAATCGCTGCTGCCAGTTAACTGGTTATAGCCATTTTAACGTGAAATCGCTGCTGCCAGTTCGCTTCAGTATTTTTATTGTAGTGTGTATAGAAAGTTATTTTGCATCGACTGAAGTAGGAAAATGTTAGTGAATGCCTTACTTAATGAGTTGTTTAACGTGTTTCCGAAATTGTTTCATGTTAAAGTGTGAGTATGGGCTATGTTGAGCTTCCAAAAACGTAAAAGAGTGACTATATAACAAACAAACAAACAAATATGTTGTTGCTAGTTTTGATTAATTTTAAAAGCGCACATCTTATTATTACGGAAAATAATAGTTTTGCTGTTTGAATCCCATGGCCTTTTTAATGGACCCAACAATGCAAGAATTTAAACTAAAACATCTTCTGCTGAAATTATTTGAAATTACAATCTCCTATCATTCTTCGGGAGTTAATACTTTGCAATGTCACTTCATGTACAAAAACCTAAAGAGTTTAGTCGCTGTGAGTGCGTAAGCTGCTTCGATAACATCCTGGTCGTAAGCCCCGAAGAAAGGTTTACTCACGACGCGGCTCAAAAAAAGTTGGGTTCTTGTTTTTGGGTCGGCTTCAATAAAAAAAAAACTTATGAGTACGGAGACGTTCACGTAATGCAGGATGCACAGGACGATCGTAGTCAAATATGTTTAAATTATGTCACAAAAGGGCCTAATGTATTTGCTAATATTAGTCGTTAATTTTATTGTTGCTTTCTATACAATGTTTGTACGATATATATATGTTCTTCAAAAGCAAAATAAAATTAATAAAACTTAAAATCCCATTTTGTTTCCAAACCCTCTGTGAATAATTACATGCGCGGATCCAATGGGGGAACTGCGGATCCGGACCTCAGACCCTCCATTTTAAATTGTGCAACTTTGTCTGAACCACCCTGGTCTCCAACTAGACACCCTCTCCCCTCCTGAGACACATTTCTGGATCCAGGTTTACATTATTGCATGTATAAACGCTGGTTTGCACCATGCGTCACCGACTCAAACCTTCTTGTCAAAATAAAAATAAAAAATTTAACTGGAAGCAGCGAATTTACGTTAAAATCGCTGCTACCAGTTAACTGGCAGCAGCGATTTTAACGTAAATTCGCTGCTGCCAGTTACAAAATGTAACTGGTAGCAGCGATTTTAACGTAAAATCGCTGCTGCCAGTTAACTGGTAGCAGACCTTGCCAACAAAATATGTTTCAATAATAAGCCTAAGTTTGACATTGACCTATTTTAATTTAACCAATGAGATCAGGTTAGCGCTACAGGACCTTCAGATCATCTTGTTTGTTCATATGCTTAAGGGGGAGTGTATGGGGGTGGGGGGGGGGTAGTTATAGAATACTCGCAGACTTCTTGATGTGGTGAACCCTTCAATCTTATTACTATAAAATCATACCTGATAGGCAGCGATACGCATTTTTTTTTAATACAGAACAGCGTTTCTAGCAATTCAGTTCATTTGTGATCGCCGCATACAGTGCGGGACAAAGCATGTGGGTAAATCGGTATTTTATATGTGCTAGCAACATTGTAGAGACTCCCTTCACATCCGACGTTGGGAATAATACAAGATCCCATTGCACAAAACGCCTTTGATACACGGTGCACTACCCTACTCATGGCATTTTGATACCCCAAGCGTATCTCCAATCACTAAACAGTAGGACCCTGTCGTTGTTTACCACAGCCGCACAGAGCTTGCATCAATGAAGTGAGTGTCATGCTATGTCTTTTGGCCAAGACGATGCATGGACGAACCCAGTTAACGATGCCACGTGCGGATCCAGAGGAAGGGGTAGGGGTCCGGACCCCAGCCCCCTGAAAAATCACAAATTCTATAGGTTTATATAGAAATATACAATTGGACCCCCTCCCCCTGGGAAAAGTTAGACCACCTGGAAATGTAGACCGTCCTTCTCCATGGACTATCGGAAAGTTATAGTCAAATGATAGTTTTCTTTGAAAAAGCCATGATCACTGGACTCCATCTGCAAAATCAGCTGAGGACTTACAATAAAACGAAGAAAAAACAACGTCAGAGCTTTTTTTCAGTCAGTCGGGCTTGGACACCCCCACCGCCAAACCCGGCGAAAAATTCATGGATCCGGGCATGGATATACGTTATCGTGGTGGTAGAGAAACCATATCGCTCCTAAAAACCTTCTAAAGTGCTGCCAAGATCTAATGACCATGTTTCATTTGCTTGTTTGTAAACATTGAAATCAAAACAGTAGGCTGGCATATTCAGCAGTCAAGTGTAGTTTTGAAAACTATTTGATATCATTTTGTATAGCTCAAAAGGTAGAGTCGCTGGCAGCGGAACATACATCTATTTTTCCATTATGCGCAGGTTCGAATCCCATCAATTAAATGCTTTCATTTCTATTCTTCATTTTTATTGTATCATATTTTCACATGTATCCTTTAAGCATTTTAACATTTATACAAAGTGTCCATCAAATGGGACATTATCAAACACGAAAACGCATATGCGAGATGCCACTGAATGCATCAACTCAACAGGGTACGCATTGATTGCTGTCATTAAAGTAAGTAAGGGTGCAAAGATCAGGAATCGATACAATCAAGTAAAGCGATATTCAGCAACCCAAATGGTTTGGAAATGCTTATGAATTATATCTTTAAATGAGCCGCTACATGAGATTTTTAATAAAGTGATATGTGCGACGAACAGAGCCTCAGATCAGCCTGCACATACGCACAGTTTGATCAGAGCCTTTGATAGTCGTTTGAATATTCTATGAATGTTTAGCTACTGCCCAAACAGCATTTTGACCATCTAAGCTTAAAAGGCGGCTGCACGGGTTCGTCTGAGTCCTGAGTCTACACATGTCATAATGCCACATTGTTGGAAATCACATGCCACGGCTCAATAAATAATTGATAAAAAAAAATAAAAAAAAATAACATGGTACTGTGACGGGGTTCGAACTCGCAACCTCTATGACAGTGGACAAAGCGATTTATCCACTATGCTACGAATTCTTCTTGTGATTTGTATGTGCATATAACATTATTGATGTAATAAAATACATGTATTATTCTAAAAATATGAAATATGGAGTTGAAATAACTTTGTTATTGGTAAATATTATTGCAAATACAGAATGTCAACATAGTTAAAATAACGCTACAGGACTCTACGTGTCGTTGTCTTTGCAGTATCACCAAAGTCCGGACGTTCGCCATTGTTTACATTTACGTGCAGTACATCGATATGTCAAAAAGTTAATTCTTAACTTTAAGGTAGCCTCGCTGCTACCTTAAATATTTAAGTATTTTGTCGAGATAAGGAGACATTTAAGATAGGGAAAATGATTGTAATGCACTTTTCGTAAAATTTAAGTAAGTTCGTCAATTTAAGTCTACCTTAACTTTAAGGAGGCATTGTAATTCTGGGCCCTGGTCAATGTGTATTTGTTGAATGTGCCTAGTGTCTCCAGTCCTAATTTCAACAAAATAAAACGAGCGTCTCATTTAGGGAAATGACACACCTGATCGCTAGAAACCCTTCATTTTCAGTGGATTTTGGTTTGGAATCAGGTGAAAGCAAATATAGCGATCCCATTTGATTGCTCAATTTCGTGTACCCGTTATCACAGCTGGATTCTTACTTATGGCTTAGAATGGTTCATTGTATATATTGAGTGATTACAGGTAGGCCTAATACTTTTCAAACTCAAGTTGTATTTCTTTCTCTGAAGATTATTTTTGCCTTAGCAAACAGTGTAGACCGCGATAAGTCCACATTTAGGAGTCACTGGTTTCTCGGACCTAGTATACTGGGTCCCAGCTGGTATACAAATGCATGAAAGATCACGAATGGTCCCCTTAGTCAGATGAGAATTAATTCATGTTTACACCACGGAGTTCGAGTGCTAATTACCACGCTAGAGAACCTCTGTACTCGAACAGCGCAGTCATCGCGTGGTGGTCACAGTCGACGGGTGGAAAAATTGGCGTGTTTATGTGCACCTTGTTGTTGAAAAACGTAATAAATTTCTTAATATTTTACTTCTGAGGGTATTTTTTGCTGATTATTGTCAGTAATATATCCAGCTTTGTATCTGCGTAACAATACGTGTGTGGGTTAAGCGATAGTCAATACAGCGCCTTATTTATAAAAAGAAGGTGATTTTTCTCCAAAAAAAGGATGAAAGATTTTTTTTGTTTATATTCTGAAATTTATGCTTACTTAAGATAAAACGCTAAGCACCATGGTTTTAATGTGCAAAAGTTTTAAATCTGTGGGTAGAGCATTTTGAAAGTTATTCAAGATTTTAATACTGTACGCACATTTCTCTATATCGAGTGCTCTGGCCCAATGATCAGGTGCTCCTGTACACAGTCGTCTGGATTAGATAAAAGAGAACTGTACGCATATGTCGCGGGTTGTCCATGCTATATTTGAGCCAGCAAATGTGTTTTGGGGTACGTGTTGCATTTTCGACTAACGAAAACCCAGGCAAGCCTGTGCAGACTCGCATCGGACTTTGTTACTAATATACATAAAGTATGGATGACGATAAAGACTCGAAACAAAATTTGGACCTCTATAGTCCAACTAGATGCGTCGACAGTCTTGAACTGACCAACGCAACGACACCTTAGTAGGTGACATGCCCCCATTTACAAATTTAGACGTGTTCAATCTTCCAATCAAATCCATGGCCAGTGGATTTAACTCTTTGCATGCTGTGATATTTTCTATACTCTTTGTCATCTGCTGATTTAACCTGATCTGGGTCCAAACTGTTTACTAAGATTATCAGCAGGCGGCACTTGTACATGTATATAAAGAGTGTGGCCAGGCGCCCTTATCAACTAGCTCCCCGGACAGTCAAAATCACTTTCATGATTTTCAATCAATTCGCGCCGGTTCGACACGGGGGTAACAAGTCATGAGCTCTTTAAAATTGTAGGTATAGTTTCCAGTATCTCACTTCTTGAAAACGGAACAAACCTTGGGTAGCTCCACGCGTCAGGACGCGTTGAACTAAATATTTTCACGTTTTGGTAAATTTATTGGCATTCCATTGCTAAATTACAGCCACAAAGCGATCACGGTCCACAAAGAGGGGGTGGGGGGGGAGGTACTCTGATACTGTTTGATACATGCGTAGGCTCGGGGCATTTTTTTGTTTAAATTTTTGAATTACATTATTTTTTTTATATTATTTTTATTTTACTTTTTTTTTTTTTCTTTTTTTTTGGGGGGGGGGGGGGGGGGTCAGAAATATTGATATTTTTTTTTTGGGGGGGGGGTATGAAGATTTTGTGGATATTTTTTTGGGGGGGGGGTCACGACAAAATTGGACTAGTTTTAGGTGTCTCTTCTATGTATTTTAGGGTCTTTTCTTAAGGTAAATGTACAGAATGAGAATATTTTTGCGTGGCAAAAAAATTCAAATATATTTGGGGTGCTTGATATTCCAATTTTTTTTTTGGCGGCACACGGTAGATGCTGGGCCTAATCCTACGTATGAAGAAAAATTGAGAGTACCCTCCACCCCCCCCCCCCCCCCCCACCACACACACTCACCCTGGGTCACAGTCTATGATGAGAAGTTGCTAGCTAGGTGATCCGTGATTGCGGATTGAGTTATTTCTGGCTACTACTTGTTAATCATACATCTGAACATACTGCGGGAGTCCGGCTTATTCTACAATCTGGAGCTCCTAATGGTCCGTGACGTAGTACAATTATGGGTTAATCCCACAATAGTTTTCAACCCCATAAGGCCAAACTACCCACACCATAATCTCATATTCACACGCAGAACCGGTTTCATCCCCATAATGTTATATGGCAATGTATCAGCGGATGGACAACGCCAAATATCTCACCAAATTTTTCGGAGGATAAAACAAACAAGAATATTAAACAATGAACTTTAAAACGCATTACATATTTTCCTTTTTCAGTATAAATGGGTAAGCACACGAGATCTTGGCGTGAAGTTATATTAATGCATGCATGTATAGCTGTCTAATGAAAATAGGCCTGTATTTGGGATAAAAATTGCATCTTCACACCTGCTTTGAGTATGCGAGCAGCGAATGCTCGTATACACAGGCTCGCATAAGCCTCGGCTGTTCGTCCAAGATCTCCTGTGCTGTCTTAGTGCCAGAAGAATTTTTATTAGCCTGCGAATACCCAGTAAGCACGTCGTAAAATCGGGCCACTATCGGCCCGCAAGCAAAACGCCATCAGAACGGCGTTTCGCTGGCGGGCCGATAGTGGCCCGAGATTGGATACTGGCTGGGCATATCATCTGCTGAGGTCGACCGTTAAATAGGTTTGCTGTCAGTAGAGTCGCAAACAGTATTGACCCAGATCAGACTGAGCCTACACTGTTTGCAAAAATATTTCTAAAATGTTCCAAGACAAGTTTTATTGTGATTAGGCCTAGTGTTTTTTCGGCCTTAGGGGTTTTGTTTATTTCCAAAATGTAATGCTTTTCTCTGAAAAATGCGCAGACCCTGATGAAAAGTCGTATTATGCTTGCGGCAATTCATCGCGGCCTTCATTGTTTGCCAAAGTGCCTCTTTTAGGAGAAAGTGCAAAGAGTAAACAGAATTTCTTTAGCTTGCTGAAGACTGCAAATTTTTAAAGTGGTCGTAAGTTACGTCATATACCCAACACGTATCATCGTGTTCCAAATATAGCAACGTTTTTGTCTTAACTCTTTGATTGCTGAGTAACGACTTTTTTGTCCTAAACATTGTTTAAATCTTACGGACCTTTCTCCTTCGGGTCCTGCCAGACGTTTTGCTGAGCCTGATCTGGGTCTAAACTGTTTGTATGATCATTCGCAGACATTTTCAGTTTAAAATGCTTCTAGAAATACATTTTTAACGTTTTGCATGCTGATTTTTTTTTCTGTATACTGTTTTGTCATCATAACCAGATTACAGCTATATCGAGCCAACATCCCATCATGGGCCAGCGAAACGCCTGTTGCCTGATTTCTAATATAATAGGTACTTACTGGGTACAGGCTCGAACAGTTTGGATCCAGATCAGGCTCCAAGTTTGTTTTTTTTCAAAAATAGTGAGTATGATCAGAAAATACCACAATCACAATCCGAAGACAAACCCATGGCACCGCGAGGAAGAGCCACACAACCATCACGAGACTCCAGGAAGACAAACTAAGCAAAGCAACCAGCTCTCTCTTCAGATCCAGATCGTGTTGACATTTCAAGCTTTCGTTCGACCATCCATTTATTCGCAGATCGGCCATCTATTGGCCTCTTTTTTATTCTACGTGGTAAACATATGGCTAAATATGACATACACATAATGGAGTCCCTCCCAGGGGTTTGGGGAAACAGGCGAAATGGCATTTATTCATGGGGAACAGGGAAAAAAGGTCAAATTTTGAGTGGAACAGGGTACAAAGGCAATATTGGGGAACATGGAACATAAGAAAACTATTTTTGATTCTTGGGGAACAGGGGAACAAGCCTATTTATTTCAGGGGAACAAGGGAACGGTTATCCCCCTAGGTGGGTCTCATAAGCGTTCCAATTTTCAAACCATCCACCAGTTTGTGTGTCTGTTCATTCGTCTGTCAACACGTCATACTAAATTGTGTCTCTGAAGCACTGACAGCATATACGTCAAAACATGCATTTCATACTCTTCAAACATACACTGTAATGTGTGACCCCAAACCATGATCAACACCACATTTGCAGAAAAGTATGCAGCAGAGATATATGAAGTGTCATTGTTGTCCTGGGCATACTCCTCAAGCACGCACTATGCCATAAATCGCATGTTTCATTGATTTTTATGATTCTGTAAAGCACATATATCTTTTTTTATGAAATCCGTAAAATTGTAACCTTGATCTTCGTATCACTCGCCAGTGACCCTGGTTATTTTATGCACTAAAATGCATGTCTTGTCCAGCAGTGATAAATAAAGCAGCAAACCTTGCAATGTTCATAAGAGAGTGTGGCACAGCTTGTTTTATGTAATGGCATTGCTTTGAAATTGTTGCCGAGACGGTTTGGCATCGCTGGAGACAAATAAACAGCAGTTCAATCGCTCTGGCTTTGTTAAAACCGCTCGTGCTCCCATCGACTGCGTCCAGATACAGCTTGACGAATGCGTACAAAGTAAATATTTGGGCACTCGACATATGGGACAGTCCACTTGACTACTCAAAATTTGCGTACAAAAGAAAAATGGCTTGCCACTTCGCAAATAATAAACAGAAACATTTCAAACTTTCTAGTCCTCCACTTATACGTATTCTTTATTATTTGATGACCTAACATGATAATTGATGACTTTAATGGCACATTTATTTTTCATTGAACACATTTCAGGCACATAAAATCCCATTGACTAGCCAGAAACTGACTGGTACTCTGCTGGTTTTAAAATTTAAAGGCTCTTATTGGGCCAGAATGGACTACAATACCTAAGCAATAATTCCAAATGAAAAAAACATCGTGAAAATTAAAAGTTGTAAAGAACTGGCTCGTAGAATGGATCACAGTAAACCAAAATAGTATATTTTGTGCACCCGTCGACTGCGAACACCACGCGATGACTGCGCTTTTCGAGTACAGAGGTTCTCTAGCGTGATTACGGCATTTTGGTTATACCCGAAGTATCAACCCGAAACGCCATTATCAGCCCATGAGCTAAAACTCTCGCGCTGATAATGGTCGAAGGCTGATACTGAGAGTGATAACCAAAACAGCGTTACGTCACGCCACTTGTTTACGTCTGACGTCATCTAATGATCAACGTCTCTTGCTAGTCTGGTACCCTGCCTCTCCGACTCTGTCTTTGGAGTCAGGCACAAGCGTGCAATGGGACTACACACTGTGTTGTTTAAAAATGGCCGCCTGCGTAACAACCCCTCGATTCACTACATGTTATTGTAAATATCTTTGCTCGTAAAGCCGGCAAAAGCTTGAAATTTCACAAAATCAATCTACAAAATGTATTTATTTTTAAAATCCTAAAATAAAGCGAATTCGGCCAGTAAGCGTTATTTTAATGAGAATTCGTGGCAATTTTTGCCTTACCGAGATCGATAATGAATCAATAGAATCTAGAATTATCGTTCACGTGATGAATACGGTGGTGGCCGCAGCTACCTGGCATTACCAAAAAGGCATATCTGATCTCAGGAACAAAGACTAAACTGGGGCCCAGTATCCCATTCGCAGATCCAGGGATTTTTTTTTTTTGGGGGGGGGGGGGGGGGGGGGGGTCCTTGCCCGGCTGCTGGAAAACAACTCTGACAACGTTTTTTTTTTCTTTTCTTTTTCTGCTCAACTTATTTAAAGTTTTACAGAGGGTGTCCAATGGTTATTTCAAAGAAAACTATTATTTTCCAAGGTTTTAGAGGGGGGGGGGGGGGTCCAGCATTTTCCAGGAGTGGGGGGGGGGGGGGGGGTCCAAATGCTATACATTTCTAAAGAAACCCATAAAACATGTGATTTTTCAGGAGGCTCCGGAGCCACTATCCAACCTCTGGACCCGCGAATGTATCCTTTTGCCCTAAATTTTGGACTGGGCCCCGGCAATTGGAGAAAATGCCCTCAGACCCAGTGGCTGCTAAATGTATTATCTACATTTTATGTTAAATTTTGAATTTTGCCAGTTTTGACCAAAGTCAAAACTGTTTGTTGATCTGTCTCAGAACCTGTAGTTCACACTCGAGCTGGAATTATGCCTTCGTCAAGATAATCATGCACGGAAGATGTCCTTCAGAGTGCCAACAGATGGTGACATCACCCTTTAGAATTTAAAGCCCCACAACATGCCTCAAGAATAAATTACATATCAACCAAGACTTATATTTCAGATACTAAAAAGAATCATTTCAGTGGTTCAGTTCTTTTGGGCACCCAAAACAAGTGTTAAATCTGATGAAATAGAAAATCTCAATTTTATGCACATTTGTTTACCCCCTCTCCCTCACACATGTCAGGATAGCAACTTCATATGTATTACACAATCTTACATTCCCAGCACTGCCCATTTTAATGCCAGACAGCAAATAAGCTACAAGAGAATGAAACACAAGCCTATAATCCCTTAACATAGCTAAAAGGGAATGAAACATCAGCCTATAATCCCTTAACAATGTTAAGGGATTATAGGCTGATGTTTCATTCCCTTGTAGCTTATTTGCTGTTTGGCATTAAAATGGGCAGTGCTGGGAAAGGATAGTTCACTACCACATACAAGATATTGTATTACAAATCTCCTATTTGCTCACTCACACTGATAAGCTAATTTCATTGGGGGTGAAATTTTCTCAAATAGTGATGAATTTAAAGATTTTAATATTCATGGAGACCAGTAACTGAGGAATAGCCATTATTTCCAAGACAAGGTTTATTTATGTAAATAAAACAGAGCTCTCACTAGGATTTTGTAAACAGGAGTCCCAGAGCTCTCTTTGCCAAAAAGTGGTAGTTCCACCCCCAGGGGGGTGTACTCTTATTTTTTCCGCATACGTAGGCTCGGACCCAGGGTCTACAGTTCACCCCCAAAAATATCAGAAATATCAAGCACCCAAAAAAATATTTGAAATCTTAACAACCCCAAAAAATATACCAATTCTGTACCTTTGACTTTAAAAAAACCCCCCTAAAATGCATAGAAATTACCCTTAAACTAGCCCAATTTCGTGATGACCCCCTAAAAATATCCACAAAATCTTCATATCCAAAAAAATATTCATTTTTCTGAAAACCCAATAATTATTGAAATTCAGAATTTTGAAAGTAAGTAAGGTTGCAAAGATCAGGAATCGATACAATCAAGTACCACACCTGACCCAGGATACCAATGGGAAAGTGACAAACTCACAGAAGACACCACAAACGAGAGCCAAGAGGTCAGCCCTTTCCCAGCAGGTGACCACGAAGCACATATAAACAGACGCGCACAAAACATAGCAAACACAAGACAGAACAAAAACATAAAAGATCCACAAAAGAAGTACCGCCTTGGAACGGTCAGTAAAAAGCTTGTTTGCGCTGTTTAATTGCTTCTTTACAGTCGTCATTGTACCATGGATTACTTTTAGTTGGATTTGTCGAAGTTTGAGGGATACATTCTTTAGATATTTCGATAAGAGAAGAGGTAAAATCAGCTATAGGATCAGAAGATTCTTTGAAGTTTTCTGGCACCAATTTACCAGTGCACAGAGTATTTAATAGATCCCATTTGGCTCTATTTAATTTCCACTTTGGATTGTGATCCTCAGTGGAATAAGTGTTCTGTTCAATGATGATAGGGAAGTGATCACTATTGTGTTGGTCTTCACATACAGACCAATTATAATGAAGAAACAGTGATGGATGACAGAATGATTGTTTGTTTGTTTGGTTCTTAACGACGCATCAACCCTTGAACCCAAAAAAACCCCCAAGCCTACGTATGTGAGAAAATATCAGAGTACCCCACCCCCCATTGGGTTCCACCATACAATAGCCTCCTTCAAAAATTAGGGATCCAGCACCAAAAAAATAGGAGTTCAGGACTGCTAATCAGCAGTTAGTGAGAGCTCTGTAACAGATTTTAAACCCCAAAAGAAGATAGCATATTTAAGAATAAAAGAGAAATAGCAAGTAGATATTTGATAAATATATGGTAACTGAGTGATCATCAGCATGCATTATTAAAATTTCAAGACATATATAAGGCCCCCCAAAAAGTTAATTGTTTCTCAGGCCCTCCCTTATCTGTTTCAAATGCCCCTCAGGTGTCTTTTTTCAGACTTGAATTAAAAAAGTGGCTTCCTTTACTTTATTCAGATGTCATAATCAAAATATTAGCATTTTTATGAGGGTCTGGATGGGGTATAATGATTAGTGAATAATGGCCCTTTTTTTATAATGAATAGTGAATAATGAGCCAAAAAAATAATGAATAGTGAATAATGAGGGCCTAAAAAATAATAAATAATCCTATTTTTTTAATGATTAGAAGAAAAAATTACTAAATAGTGAATAATGAGATTTTAATGAATAATGAATAATGCTAAAAACTCATTTTGTCGCGTCGTGGCCCCTTTTATTCTAATGAAATAATTTTAATGAATAATTTGTCTTATTTTAATGAATAACCCAAAAAAATTTATGATATGAATAATGGGCTAAATTTTTAATGAATAGTGAATACCAGACCCCCCCATCCAGACCCTCTTTTATGCTTAAAATGAACAAAAAAGGATACCTCATTATGTTTTTTTGTAGACTAGAAATCCATAAACACAGTGGACCCAGATGAAATGCTGCATTACTATTTTGTGGCTAACGAACAAATTCCAGAGATAGAAATACATCATTTCTTGGTAATTCCAACCTGTGAACCCTTAAAATATAACATGGATTATCCCATATTTGTTCATTAATCTGTATGGGGAAATCCACAAGAATACAAAGGGTTAATGCCCCTTCACTTGATATATCAAGGAACGTACATCTTAAAAGATGATTTTTGACTCAAACTCTACCCAGGGGTTAAGGAAGTGTACTCTAATTTCTTTTTTTTTTTATGTAGGCTTGGACCCATCATCTACTGTTTACCCCCAAAAATATAACAGGAACATCAGGCATACCCCAAAAATATTTAACATATAGCACCCCCAAAAAATATTCCAATTCTGAACTTTGACCTTAAGAAAAAGCCCTAAAAAGTATATATATAGTCTAAATGACCCCCTCCCCCCCCCCCCAAAAAAAAAAGCCCAGTTGTGATGACCCCCAAAAAATGTCCACAATTTCATCATACCCCAAAAAATATTCTTTTCTGAAAACTCCCAAAAATACTGAAATTCAAATGTCTGAACCCCAAAAATAGTCCCAGCATAAGTTTACATGAAAATATTAAAGTCTAGCCTCCACTTTGTATAAAGAACAGTATTTCTTTGAATAAAAATCATGTTATAGTCTGGCATCAATTCACTGTTTAATTTTTATATTAAAATAATTGATTCTTTTTTATTTGGTTTGATGCTTAACCTCCCAGTCAACTGCTATGGTCATGTCGGGATGCCAAATGAATTGAAATGACAGAAACTTATAACCGTTCATATAATTTGTGTTAAGGTTTCTCAATTTCTTCTTAAACCAACTAAAATTTATTTTGAAACTCCAAAAGATTGGCATTGAGCCTATAACAGGCCTCCAGATTAGAGTGTGTTATGATTTTTTTCTCATTTCTCATTCAAATATATACTGTGAGTACTCAAAAGAACTGACTTAATGAAATGGCTCTTTTGAGCACCAAAAGCTCATATTCTAATGTTTAAACTATTAAATTAATAAAAAATAATTACAAAATTAAGTCAAACCATCAAAATCTAATCACCCCTCCTCCATACCAACAACAGGGATACTACTGGCCCATATAAAGATGGGCTTTATAAATGGGCCTGTTTCCCATTCAAATTTAATGGTTTAATGAGCCCTTTAGAAAATTTAATGGGCTGAAGAGTGAAGAGTCCATTATATGCACCTTACAGCAAAACAAGTGATATTTTTGAATAGCTTATCATATGGGGCCCACCAAAAATAAAAAATTATTTATAGTTAACTGTAACAAGTCAAAAAATGGTTCTGGCCCATCCCAGCATTATCCCTGCAACAATGTTCCTACATTGTATGCAAGTTTGGTCAAAATCTGGAAATTTCAAACTGTGACACCTTTTGTGCTTCATGAATGCATATCAATATGTGTAGAAGAATAATTCAAGTCAAATAGGTTTGAATTAAAACAAAATCTTAATTTTGAATTAGAGAGGTCAACTAACCCTAAAATTTGCATTTTTAGAGGGTTTGGGAATCCTAGAATGTAATAGAATGTATTACATGTACATATACACAAAATGACAACAATTTCACACACAAAATATCAAAATCAAAATGTTAACCATTGTTCTGCTGAAAATAAAATCATCTGTGCATACAGCTAAATTTTGACAAAACCAGTTCCTAATGGAAAATAGAGGATCCTGACCAGTTACCACATCGTTTTCAAAACAGGATATACTGTATCTAGATTCAGCAGGACAAGGGTTCGTAGGATAGATGGCTGATTTTATCTTAACAAGAGCCCAGTTCTAGTATTAGACTCACTCTTTGCATTTTCTAAAAAAAAAACCTCAAGGACTAGATCAGAGTCAAACAGTTTGAATTAAGATCTGGCCTGATATTTTGTCAATCCCGATCTAGGTCCTCACTGTTTGCAAATAAGGATCACCAGACAACAATAACATTAAGGAAAGAGTGAACTGTGACAATGTTATTTCAGGATTGACATGACAACCACAAAATTAATTAATCACTTTACATTCTAATTAACCTTTTTTTTAAATTCTAAAACCTTTACCGAAACACAATGAAAATGTTTTGGTATATTAGTAAAAATGATCAAAATACTTTTTAAACTCATTATCACTTTCCGCCATATTTGCTTGGTCACACGACCTACTTTCTGCCTTTTTAAAATGGTAATTTTACAAAAACTTAGAATTTTTCCAGTTAAATTATGAACACAGAGATTTACCTGTATAAATATTTATTGCTACACTTTAATAGTTACATTTTAATTCTTCAGAATATCAGGGTGGAAGTAGAGGGATATTCCATAATTTGTATTTTATATTGACAGCCCAAATGAAGGAAATAAGTACGTATAAAGCATTTTTCCAGCACATGAGACTGAAACTATAACCATCAGTTAATGCCTAAATCTTCCATAAAGTTGAAGTTTAACTATAATGCTCTAGAATTCTTTATGACAGCATAATGTCTAAGATGAAAACTGCTTTAAAGTAGAATGGTTACCAAAGCACTTGTCATTATTTCATCATTTGGTGAAACCTCTTAATGGTGGTATGTCACAGAGGAACAGAGCAGCAAAAAAAGCTATTTATATATAATAAGCAAATAGGAATCATGAAATAACCAATGAATGCTGCTGCAGTACCTTAACTATTTTTTGAACAACTTAGTATGTTACCCATCCATTCCCTTTTCATTCATTTGAGCATTGCAAATGTTTATTTGAATATTCAATTTTTTTAATGAAATGTTTAATTTGCAACTGGGTATTTTTGTAAATATTATCCCTAATGTATTTGGGAAGCAAAAAAAGTACTTTTGCAAACAGTGGAGACCCAGATGAAATGCTGAATTTCATCAGGGTCAGTAGACTGTTTGTAAAGGTAAAGCAGATCCTCAGACAAAATAATACATTTTTTAAAATTATAACCTGACACCCCTAGATACATGTATTTACAATGGACTATACCAAGCTTATTATAAGAATACATTAGTATAAAAAGGATTAAAGCTTTTTAAGTGCGCTTTAATATGTTGCCAAAAACGGCCACTTAAAAGATATACGCAGGGGTCATTAAGACAAATGGGCGCTAAATGTAGGTCGAAAGTATTGCAGAATGCTCCCTGGGAGCATTTTGCAATACTTTTCACCTGCATTATTCAATGTCTTTTTTTTGAGTGGCCTCTTAAGACAGGTTTTACTGTATACAATTAAGTTTAATGGGTATCCAATAAGAGATATTTAGTTAAAAAATAAGTTTCTGATCAACCGACCCATACTGGTAAATCAGGGTCAGGTAAGGGGAAACAAAAATATTTTAAAGGTTGGCCTAAGTAGGTATTACCTAAATATTGGCAAGAAGCAGCTTCTCAACTTCTGAACTCTGTCAATTTTCAGAAAATTTGATATGATTATCGGTTTAGACTACTTATTTCACAAATAGATACATACAGCAGGGGTGTGGAAATAGTAAAATTTTCTACTTGTCCAAGGACAAGTAAATAGCCAAAATGTAGTTGTCCATAGAAAATTTTACTTGTCCGAAAGAAAAAAATTAGCTTATACCGTACTGTGCTTAAACAATTTATTCTTTCAAAAACAGTATGAAACCAGATATATATCAACTCTTGCAAACAGTATGGATGCTGATCAGCTGGCTTCTCTTGTAAACAGTGTAGATCCAGATCAGCTCGCTTCTGAAGTGGCCAGCTGATCAGGATCCACACTGTTTTCAGTGCAAGATGTGAGCTCGTAATAATTAATCAAAATATGAAATGCAGAATTGTATTTACTTAATACATATGTACTTGTCCACGGACAAGTAAATAGAAATTTTCAACTTGTCCTCAGGTCGGACAAGTCAGGCATGGTATTTCCACAGTCCTGCATACAGCAACTATTCAGTTTTAATTACAAGGCACCTAGTCCCCCGGTCAAAACCGTATTATCTGCTCTAAGCAGGGGTATCATCGGTGCCAACCGACTCATTGTAGCTAGGTTTAGTAATGTCTATTGATAGGATATTGTGGATATTTTTATTGTGAAGCCCAGTCCTGACTAAGTTTTCTCAGAAATTTAAAATATTGTAGTGATTCGCTGGCTTCTCTAACCAGAAGCCCGGTTAGCTCGGCTGGTAGAGCATCTGACTTGCAAGCCGAAGGTCGTGGGTTCGAATCCTACACTGGGTAGATATTTTTCTACTCAAGTTTACCTCAATATTCGCAATATTTTATCAAGGTGGATATTTTCTAAATCAATCTATAGTGAACTAATGGCTTAGTGGGGTTAAAGGCTGGCTAATAGGGAAATTTTGCCAGAACCCCCCTCTTCCCCCCCCCCCCTCCAAGTTTGCTCATAAATTTAGATTAAATATTCACAGCATTTTTTTTAAAAAATCTGTATCATTTGGTCGAACTATCGGCTACGTGCCGATAAAATGCCGGGTTCCTGTTAGTGCATTATTGGGATTTTCTCTGACCCCAAATTGCCCATCTACATGTACTCTAGGTTTGTTGTTGTTTGTTTTTAGCCTAATTTTCTCTCAGAAATTTGGAATAATATACATGATCATCAATGGAAAAATATCAAGATGTATATTTTCGAAGTCTGTATCAGTTGGTTGAAATATAAGCTTAGTGCCGGAAATATAAGCTTAGTGCCACCCAAGAATTGTGGGTAAAATTTTGCTCTACTGTGTCTGACCTCATGAATAAGTATATTCCATCTAAGATGCTCAAAGGAAATAAAGTTAAAAAGCCGTGGATCAACAGGACAGTCAGATCACTTATTCGTCAACGCAACAAACTATTCAGGAAAATGAAAAAAACCAAGAAAGAGAGTGACATACAGAATTATAAAGATAGCAAGAGTGCTGTACAGAAGGCTGAAAGACAATCATATTGGTCTTATATTAACAACATCATCGAGACAGAAGACGCTGAAAAGGATCACCCACCTAAACAGAAGAGGTTCTGGAATTACATAAAATCATTGCGTAAGGATTCCACAGGTATCTCACCCTTGAAAGATAATGGGCGCCTGTTCAATGCTTCGAAAGATAAAGCGGACATCTTGAACAGACAATACCAATCAGTATTCACGCGTGAAGATCCAGACAGTACCATTCCAGACCCAGACGGTGACCCTTTTCCGACCATGCAACCATTTACTGTCAGCGAGAAAGGAGTGAGAAAGCTATTACAGAAAAGCATCCCACAGAAAGCTTCAGGCCCAGACATGATTCCAGCTCGGTTACTGAAGGAATGTGCAGAAGACCTAGCTCCAATCCTGGCTATTATCTTCAACAAGTCCCTTCAGACAGGAACCGTTCCTGAAGACTGGAAAACAGCCAACGTCTCCGCAGTGTTCAAGAAAGGTCAGCGATACGACCCAGCCAACTATCGCCCTGTCTCCTTGACCTGCCTGTGTTGTAAGATGCTGGAACATATCATAGTTAGCAATGTCATGAAGCATGTGGACAAGCACAGCATTCTCTCTGACTGCCAGCATGGTTTCCGTGCCAGAAGAAGTTGCGAAACCCAACTTGTTACTCTTCAGCATGACTTAGCCTCCACATTGGACAAGGGCGTACAGACAGACATGGTTGTCTTAGACTTTTCAAAGGCATTTGACAGAGTCCCACATCGCCGACTACTTAGGAAGCTACACCACTATGGCATCAGAGGGAACACCCACCAGTGGATCACTTCTTTCCTTCTTGGCAGAACCCAAAGAGTGACGGTCGAGGGATGCTCTTCAGATAGCGTGCCTGACGTTAGCGGGGTCCCGCAAGGCTCAGTACTGGGGCCCTTGCTATTCCTGCTATTTATAAATTACCTACCTGACAAGATCATCTCCAAGACGCGCTTGTTTGCAGATGACTGCATAGTTTACAGACCAATATATGACCAGAGTGACTGTGCCGTCCTACAGCAAGACCTTGATGCTTTGGCAGAGTGGGAATCCAAATGGGGCATGGAATTCCATCCTCAGAAATGTAGTGTACTGAGAGTATCAAGATCCAGATCCCCAATCATTCACTCCTACAAGCTGAAAGGACACATCCTGATTACTGAAAATACAACTAAGTACCTGGGTGTTGACCTCCAAACAACTCTATCTTGGAAGACACACATAGACAGAATCTCCAAGAAGGCCAACAGCATGCTCGGGTTCTTACGACGCAACCTCAGGTCTTGTAGTGAGGACACCAAAGCCAACGCCTACTTCAGCATGGTCCGCTCAAACTTGGAATACTGCTCGTCTGTTTGGAACCCTCACCAGAAGGATCAGATACGGAAACTGGAGATGATTCAGAGAAGAGCTGCCCGGTACACGACAAACCGATATAGGAACACCAGCAGTGTATCTTCAATGCTCGACCACCTTCAGTGGGAGTCTCTTGAATCAAGACGTTCCAAAATTCAGCTGACCCTTCTGTACAAGATTGTCAACGATATGATAGACATACCAGCAGACGAGTACCTTACCAAAGGAGCATCCAGGACAAGATCTGCACATTCGAAGAAGTACAGACAGTACCGCACATCTACAGACTCACTTAAATACAGTTTTTTCCCCCGCACCATACCTTTGTGGAATTCTCTTCCAGCATCAATTGCTGAGGCCCCTTCTTTGGTATCCTTCAAGAAGGGGCTGACTCCACTTTCCTTCTTAAATGTTAAGGGCCCATTTGCCTAGTAACTCACCAAGGCAGGGAGCTGTGCTGTCGGGGTCGAAGGCCCTGGTACCGCCACGGAAGGCAGATTGGTCTGTGCCTGATGAGCCAAAAGCAAGTGGGAAAACTTTCTTCCTTCTATCTGTTTACTATAATAGCCTTTATTTTGATTACAATATTCACTCTCTTATTATATTATCATAGTTATGTTCATTATTTATTTACATTCCTTCTTCCTGCCTATCTTCTCTTATTTTTCATCTTTTTAGCGCTACCAATAGAAGTCAACCCGTTGAGTAATAGTCAAATTTGACGGTTCAACGTACAGATGTAGATGTAGATGTAGATGTAGAATGCCGGGCTGCTGTAAGCGTCTAATGGTGATTTTGTCTGACCTTAAATTACCTTTCTACAAATTTTTTCGACAGCGAGTAACCAAGTATTCTCGCGAAAAATAGAATAAATACTCACGGCAAAATATCAAGATAGATATTTTCTAAATCTCTATGAGTTGGTTGAAATATCGGCTTAATGCCTACATTTTGCCGGGTCACTGTCAATCGCTATGACGGATTTTATCTGAACTCGAATTTGGCTTTTCCACAGCCTACAGGCTTGCTTGACAGCGGGTTAAACCAAGTTTTCTCTCAGAAATTTAGAATAAATCTACTCACGGCAAATATCCAGATGAATATTTTCTAAATCTGTATGAGTTGGGTGAAATATCAGCTGAATGCCTACATTTTGCCGGGTCTCTGTCAATCACAATCACGGATTTTGTCAGAGCTCCATATGCTTTGTACAGCGAGCAGCCATTTTGTTTTCGATCTGTGTAGGCGGCCATTTTACGGTTGTGCCAGACGTCTACTTTTCGTACACAAAGTGACGCCGGGTACCAGACTACGTCTCTTGCCAGGAATGATAACCTTTCTCCGTTCAAAATGCATGACTTCCGGTTATCATCACGGCAGGCTGATAACCAGTTTGCGGGAAAGAGCGTATGCACATGCACTGACTTAAGGTTATCGCAGCAAATAGTGTTCCCAATTCTGTGATAATTGCTTATTTGACGTTACACAGAGAAGCGCTGCGGTTCGGGATCATGGGGCATTTTATCATTGCTAAATCCTTTGTGCGCTGAAATGACTTCAGACTTTGGAAAGGGCATGAATAATGGCCAAACGTGTTTGTTTCATGGGGTTAAAACTTGCTCTGTCAATGAGAAGAGCCCAGCGAAAGCTTGTTTTGAATCGGGTAAGTGTTACATTTGTAATGAATGAGCACATGTATTATAGATTATAAGAATCTATCGGGAGTGTGAGGGTGGGATAGAAAAATTCGTCCAGAGGATCACCAATTGGCATCACGATGTTTTCCGAGTGATGACAAACGGTGATCACAAGGGACGGATTTTTCTATTCCACCCTCACACGAATAATGGATTCTTTTTTCTTGCTCACCCCTAGATGCCTCAGTTTATATTTGAAAGACATGTAAAGGCATCCAAAAATCCTGAATTCGCTGAGATGCGACATGGTGACGTCATTTTAACATTGAAATGACGTCACCGATCGACGTGCGACCAGCGTGTGGCTGTTCGTTTTTTTTTTCTTTTATTTCCTTAGGGCTGGTACGGGCGTGTGTGATAAATAGAATCCATCATTGGTGTCCAGTGGGGACAGAAAAATCCCAACCCAAGGGCCTACCATTCCAGTGGGAACCGAGGCTTGCCAAGTTTCCCACTGAACGGTGGACCCGAGGGTTGGGATTTTTCTGGAACCACTGAACACCAATGATCGATTCTTTTTCCATTAAACAATGTACTAATGGTTATTTCATCAAAATGGATTTACAAGCCACAGTACCTCGAGTAAGTAATTTTGTTTAGGAAAATGTGTTTCTTTATTTACATCGTCAAGGCTGCCCATCCTGGTGCATTCAGTCACTCATTGCCCAACATGTCAAATATGTCAATCATGTTCAAAGCATTGAATAGATGTTTTACATTTTTACTTATTACCACGTTGAAGGCCTACTTAAATTGCTGAAATTTCAACATTGACATTTTTCCTGACTGTCTTTCGTTTTCGAAGGAATACAGTCATGCGCCAACAATGTCGCGTGTGGGTTATCCCGCATTTATAACTGGCAGCGTGTGGCTTATCCCGTATTAGTTACGCTTATCTCACATGGGTAGCGATGTGGGACAGATACTTACATAGGGATCACTCGACCTTGTATGCGTTAGTATGTTAGAAAAATATCGCACATGGGTGAAAACAAAAGGAAATCCAGATCTGGTGTGCGAGAAATACAAAGGATCCTACATGAGTGCTCATGTTTAATTGAACTTTTTGAACGAGTTGAGGAAAAGAAATAAAATGCGAGGCTTGTCGAGCATTTTATCTCTTTTTTCGCAACGAGTTTAATAAATCAATAATACAGGAGCACGGATAGATTCTCTACACCACATAACACTAAATTATTTAAAAATGCATTTTTGAAGCATTTGCCACCTTTTACGCAATGTTTACAGTCGGGACACGTAGTGAAGGCGTATGAGTATAGGTTGTGGCTAAAAGCTGTAACCGAACCGAATTCGGCCAAACATACGGCAATAGCCGAATAGGCGCGGACCGAATCTACGGGAAAAGACGGAAACGTATGGTTTTCCGATACCGGGATTAAGGTATCGGCCAATATAAATCAAATGTGTCAGTGATGAAATAGGCCTAATTTTTGTATACTGGGCCGATATTTATTCAAATATCAAGTTAATTTGAAAGATGTCTCAATCGCAAGGATTGAATTATATTTTTCAATTCAATGCAATAGTTTCACAAATTTATTCGCATAGATCTTTGTTTCACAGGCACCGCACTCATTGTCTCAGTGTGTAGGCTTAGATGTTAACAACGGTTTAAGGCTGCATGTATGCCCGCAATTAAGACCTTTGATTCAGATGTCAAAGTTTGATTTCCGATGGCACACTAAGTCTTATCTAAGAAATCATTTTTGCCTCGGCTGTTTGTGAATGAGCCCCAAGTGTATGCGATTTCATTTCCGAGTTTGGTCTATCAAAGGCTCTGGCGAGTCTGCGCATGAAATCTAATTTCAAGAAATATTTTTGGGGTATGCTTGATTTTCCAAATATTTTTGGGGTAAATAATAGATGCCGGACACAAGCCTACGTATGAAGAAAAAATAAAAGTACACACACCCCCTTGGGAGGCTCGCTTTTCGTTTGGCGAAGTTTAGTAATGTAGAAATAGAACCTACTGGTTACTTCTCAATGGAAGCAAATGAGCCAGCATACAAGTGCAAGCGAGCAGCGAATGCTCAGATGCACAAGCTCGCCCAAACATTCGCGATAAGTTCAGGCGATAAGGGCCGGACATGGAAAATTGCAAGGCTTCCGATACAATACCGGTTCGATTACGATTCTTAAGCATGATGTGCCCCCATCACACTGGTAAATGTGACAGCATCGGAGGTTACAACAACGAACTTGTGCAGGTATTGTTGAAACGACTAAGGTAAGCCTGTACAAATGAGCAGACTCGCCAGAGCCTTCGCTGTTCATTTAATTAAGTGAATTTTACGTCGCTTTTGTGTACTGGGGAAATTAGCAAATGGTGAGCTGTGAGCGGTGATGGTGAGCGGTATACCCAGGCTCAAATATAATAAATAAATGATAACACTGGAGACAGATATAAAGTTCCAACTTTCTTCTTCAATTTACGCTATCAAAACTCAACGTCCAAAATATTCAAAAGTTCAAATAATATACAATTGTAACTGTTAAATCCAAATATGATATACAGAGCTCTTCCATCTAGCTTGTAGAATACATGTCTTGGCAAATCCAAACTCTAGTAGGGTAAAGTCGGGTAAATTCGGACATCATGGCACAAATTCGGACACACATTTGCAAACAGTGGATATCCAGATGAGACCGCCTCATCAGGATTTTCACTGTTTGCTTAGATGATTTATTTTTTATTCCAATAATTGAACTATGAAACAAACAAGGTGGCTGTCCGAATTTAGCTGTCTATCCGAATATACCCGACTTTACCCTATCTCTCAAGATGGTCCAAGGTTGTGTTTTTGTTCGGAGTTCGGAGTTTCAGTTTGGAAATCTGATTTAGACCGAGTTAACCCTGGTTGGGTGGTTCGAAGTTCAGAGAAAGGACCGGGTATAACCCTGGTTTGACAGGTTCCGAATTCGGCAGGTTCTCCGAACTCCAAACCTGCCGAACCAGGGTTCGGCCCAGTCCCTTTACCGGGCTCCGAATCCAAACTCCGAACCAGGGTTCGACCCTGTTCTTTCTCCAAACTCCGAACCTGCAGAGCAAGGGTTCGTCCCGGTTCTTTCTCCGAACTCTGAACCAAAACTCCGAACTCCGGGTAAAACACAGTCCTGGACCAAACCGGTATCTCTTGCACGGTCTCGTCGGACATGCACAGCAGCTTCGAATACTGAAACATGAGCATACAGTGAGCCACTTTAGTTACGCACCACTTATAAAATGAAAAGAAATACGCTATTTTGATTCTGAGACTACCAGCGTAAAGCACATCTATATTGAAATGTTATTGTTATCAGATGAGAAACAAGTGAGAAAATGGATCTTAAAACAGCCCTCAAAACACCATTTCACATTGCATTATTTCGACTGAAACTCAGCTCACATTGCACTTTTTCAATGTCGAATTTCTGAAATGCCAGAGATAAGACCCGATTTATTCTTGGCAATACCTAAGACTGGAATGTGTTTGTTAACTTTATCAGTTTTTAAGCGTTTTACTATTTTTGTTCCCAGCTGACCAAGGTTTGAAAAAAGTTGGTTTTATTACACTTTTAAAGTTAGTTAAAATTTCGTATGATTCTGAGTAAACTTGCTATCAAAACACTTCTTTTATAATTTCATTTTAAACAACCATGTATCCGCCGTATATTTTTGTAAAAAGATAAATGGATTTATTGGCGTCATGGTGTTGACGTTAGTGATGACGTCACTACCACCAAGGTTATAAGACGTGTCAATGGTAAGATGTTTTAGTGTTTTGATAACTCTATGTCAACAAGTGACTCATAACAAAACAATTTGCGAAGGAAAACCTGTTTGATTTTTGTAACTGGCGTTAATATGACGTCAAAACGAGCATTCTTTTTTTCAAAAATTTACAGGTTTACTAACTTCAACGACCGAAAAAGGGTGTTTTACTTGAATAAAACACTTGTTTTGGTGTTTTTCAGTCACAAGGATCTCCATGGATATTTCCTTGCGCAAAACGCAAATAGAAAATAAAGACGTTCAGGTTGCACGAGCATTTTTGTCAAATTGAATGATTCGCATGAGTAATTTCGATATTTTCTCCATGTCATCAAACAGATAAAATGTCAATAAGTAAATTATCATAGAGAATGTTTGATTCCAGCCATTGTCTCATTAGGTTTAACATGTCAAGTAAGAATAATGACTTTGGCTTTAACAGTATTCAAAAAATCAGCTTTTCAAAAAAATTCCCATTTAAATGCATTAGGAAGCAAATTTGACCTTGACGTTAAGTAGGTCAAGGTCAACCTAGGATCATTATTTGAACAAACTTAAAAGGCCCAATACCCAAAATGCTACATACCAAGTCTCAAGGTCATCGGCTTTCTGGCTCTGGAGAAGAAGATTTTTAAAGGGTTTTTACCATATATGGGCGTGGCGGCCATCTTGGTCATGTGACCAGGACCATTTGAACAAACTTTTGTTCCCGCGTCCATTTGAAATTTGAGTTCTATTGGCCCAGTGGTTTCGGGGGAGAAGATGTTTGAAAATGTTGGCGGACGGACGACGGACGGACGCCAGAGTGACTGGTATACTATTAGCTCACCCATGAGCCTTCGGCTCAGGTGAGCTAGTAAACGGGTCATGCACGCTAGTTCAGAAACAATCTTGTGCAGTCTCACCGGACGCGCAAAGTAGTTTCTGAAACAGCGACATGTACCACGATTTTTAGCCCCCCCCCCTGACACTTAAATAATGAGCGGTCCCTAAACTCTCTGATGTTGTATCAGTCATGCTAATAAATGTTAAAATGTCAACAATTGATGGCATTTTAACATTTATGAGCGAGATAAATGTCATGTCCATTTTAGTTGAGCATGAAAAAAAGTTGTAAAGGCTAGGGACCTTGATAAGATACTGCATGGTATTCTTGATATATCCTGTGCCAAACCAGGCAACTACTATCATTTAAGCAACCATTCAGCCCTTAATGCACTATAGTAGGTGACCCAGAGAATTAAACAATGGAAAAAAAAGTGGCCGGAAAGTAGCAGAATTTTAGACTTTATCCTGGGTTGATATGATGTTTCAGGTGTGTAAAAACGGATATTGCACAAATTTTAAGTCTTGCAAAAGATGTTTAATCATAGGGTAAGCATAGCTACCCTTAAGCAGGCTTCACAGCAGGCTATTCACTGCATTACTTAAAAGAAAAGCAGTTTTGACAACATAATTCACAAATTTTAACTATCTGCATAGTTGCTTAAAAGCACTAAATGTAGTGCAGCAAAGTGCCAAAAAGATTAAAGTGATTTACGCATATGATAACTGTTATACACGTTACTTTCAAACATACAACTATTGATTACTTGCCAAAAGACCAATGGAGAGAGAGTTTTGTACATAAAGATTTCTTAACCATATTATATGTGACAATATTAAATGTTGCTAGCTCTTTATAAATATGTGCATTATCAAGCAACAACCTAGTCTTATACGTTACCATTAGATAATAAGGAAACTCCTATTTTAGTTTATTATCATTTGTTTCGCTTTCTTACATGTAATCTTGATCTTTTATTGAATGCAGCTTTCTAGCAGAATAAATTAATTAGTGTAGGCGCCTGATGTTTCTATATACGTTACTTTCTCTCAAAACATTATTTTTGTTTATTGTAAGGACTATATGAGTAAAAAGGCTAGTAGATGAGAATAAAATTGACTGCTATCTAGTTGCTCTTTATTACAGAAGTTGTGAGTATTGCCTTTTTAAGCGTGCAATATGAACGAGATTTAACTTTAACAAAAGCATGGTTGCTGTAAACGGTATAATTTGAACTTAAAGCACATGACAACACCATCAAATATGCTTTAGGAATTTTAGAATGTCCTTATGTTTCATAATAACGTTTTGTTTTAAAAAAATGTGAATGATTCTTTTATTTCTGTGCCACTACCATGTATTTGTTTCTTTTTATGCAGTAAATGGCATCTACAAGGCATTTTGCGTCACTGTCAACAGCTTAATTCAGATAAAAACAAAAACAAAAACACGAAGTAACTTTGTAAGCTCCATCACCCATTATATAAGCCATCAACTATTTTCTTTGAAAATCAGCTATTGATAAAGATAGCTATGCTTATAACAATATTAGGCACATTCGCCAACTTATAACCTTAAAGGATGCAAGTCATTCCAAGCAGAAGTCCAAATCAAGAAGTGAAAAATTAAATAATGCATTCATCCTGGTCATATGAAAAAAACTAACGTCTTCTTTCTACAAATGAATATGACCAGGAAATTTCACAATCACAGACTGCAGATTGACCCATGGCTTCATGATAAAGGGGCGCAGAACACAGTTAGCCACACCACATTAAAGCGAAGCGACCAACTCTCTTTCTCAGCAAGATGATTGCAGAACTATAAAGGGCATCAAGAGCAAAATTTGAAAACAATGGCCCAACACAAACTCCCACAACCAGTGGGAGCAACAACAATCCAAAATTCTTACAGCCTTTCGGTAATTCGTAAATATCGTAAATGAACCTAATACATGTACATTGGATATTGTCAAATCTGTTATTTATCATTTTTTGTCTAATATGATCAAGTGTGAACTGGTCCGACATAAAGCTTTAGTTGCTTTACAAATCTGTTTTTTTTTTTCATTTAAAGGAAGAAAATATGCAAACACATATGTCGGTTATAGATTTACAGGTTCAGTTGTCTACTGAAAACAATTGGAGTCAAATATGTAATAATGATAAAAAGTTCTATAGTTCTATATGTTACTTTAGAAATTTGACATTACAAGGGAATGTTTTGTAGATGAGATGTTGCATCAGACTTATCAATTAGTTAGTTTGTCAATTTTATAAAGTATAAATGAGAAAAATAGCAAACAATTTGGTGTTGTTTTGAAGCTAAGATGTATACCATTTTTAAAATGAAAATATGCACGCATATACATATAGCCTCTTTATTACAACCGATACACTTTCTTTAGGAAAAATAGTTACTTCATGCCTATCAAATGCAGTTTCCTTTTTTAGATGAAAGAAACCATCAGTGATGTATAGTTATAGGAATTAAGCAATATTTGTTTTCTTTAACTTTGTTATATACGTGACCTATTGGAAATCAGACATCAAAGTAATATTTTACACCAGAAATACTGTTAAGTATTACTCTTATGTAGAGTGATTTAACTACAATAATCAGAAGGTGTCTAAAAGCTATTAGAAAGATAGAAGTGCATGCTTAATTTTAGAATTTAAAGGTTCTAAACTTATATAACGTCTTATTGATAGTCCTCTAATTGAACAGCTTGTAACTAACAAACTATTTATGTTAGATCATATCTGTTTGCAGTTTTGTAATGGTCAGTAAATGGCCTTTTAAATACATGTATCGTAAGCGAAACTATCTGTTAATAATTTTGTCAATGCAAACTATTTAACATAATATTATTGAGTTTTATGGTATAGTTGATAATGTAACGTATTTGACATTATAATGGACCAAAACAACTTTAACAAATGTCAATATGTGTAGATAATAACATGTTCTTACAGACTGCATAACTGTTTTGTCCATTTAAGCAGTTAAAGTACTACATAAATTGAATTAATTACACATTTTTGTTTTCAAGAAAATGATGGGTAACGTAATAAACACACTGTTACAGGTATGTTTGCAAGACTTAAATTGAGTGCTGTATCCGGTTTCATACTGCCTATGCTATGTACTATCAGATAAAACACGTGGAAATTCTGCTAAAATGGGACATACCAAAATGCTTATTTTTGACATTTCTGGACCCTGGGTCCTCTACTACTACTGCGGAATACTTTGTGGTACGAAATGAAAATTCATGTGCAGCAGCATGAGGTTTTTCTATCAAATGATGCTTTAAAAATCTTTTCGCCTAGAGTGAACATCATCGTTGCAAAGACATTTCAAATCCTGTGATTCTGTACAGTGACAATTGGTTCTTTCTCTTGCATTTCCTACCTCCGACTCATGCGAGGAAGGTAAAAACAAACTGTTTTATAAATATCTGTTTCGAAAAATATCTGTTATGATCTTAGAATTTGTCTATCGATTAAAATCCAAAATATCTTCGTTGTTTGTCAATTAAAATCCAAAATACATTCATTGTTTGTCAATGAAATATTCTTTATGGGTGGACGCAAATGCCTTTTAGTTTGCATGATTGTGGAGACACTGGCCAATCTTCACGTGCTGCGCTTTTAAAGACAATGATCCCATGGCGCGTTTTATTTAATGGGAACAAAACAAAAAATGCAGCATTAAAGTTATAAAATCCAAGGAATGTACATAAGTTCTGCAAATGGTTTCAAACCCTCGTAAATATATAGGATATAATTTTTGAAAAAAAGAAATATAAACGGACACCAGTAGCAGAAGATAAGACAAGGTGTTTATTAGTTGGTACCAATTCTTCACACGTACGAAAAGTTGGTACCAATTCTTCACATGCATGAGGCGTTAGTACCAAATCTTCACTTGTAAGAGTAATTTGTGCCCATGCATTCTTCATATGCCAGAGTTATTCTTCACACACGTAAGAAGAATTGGAACAAATTCTTCACTCCCCGAAAAAAAGGTAACAGGTGCGACAAATACTTATCAATTATTTACTTGTTTGAACATGCCAAAAATTCTTCACATATGCGAGGAATCGGTATCAATTTTGCACACGTGTGAGGAGTTGGTACCATGTCTTGATGTGTTATGAAATATGCATGTTTACACCATTGTTTGTTTGACTTGATTCTTTACGCCCCATCGATAATCTTTCAGGTATAAAGAGACGGGTCTTCCTTGGTTGAACCAGTACTAAGCTAGGATTAATGTGTTTTGCTCAAAGACTAAACGCAGTGACGCGGGTGAGGCTCGAACCCGCGGCCCCTCGGTCTCGAGTCAAGCACTCTACAGTTGCCTACACCATTGTTTCTATGCTGTACCATTTGACGGCGCGCATGGTATTGGCGTTCAAACCCCTTATAAAAGCATTTAAGCTGCTTACAGGAGCCATTTTTTTTCATAGTTTAACCCACTTTTGTTTTGAGATCAGGGGGTGTACGCGTGCCTTGCTATGCGTTGTGCTGATTTTTAGTTTTAATTTACCAAAGCAATCAAAGCAGAGCTCACAAACACATTTTTGTGACGAAAAAGCATGTAACTCTGTAACAAAAACGCAGTGGCAGGGTTATGCAAATGCTTACTATAACGCCATTTCGACGTCAGTGGCTCAGTGGTAAAGTGCTTGACTCGAGACCGAGTAGCCGCGGGTTCGAGCCTCACCGGCGTCACTGCGTTGTGGTTCTTTAGCAAGATACATTTATCCTAGCTAAGAACTGGTTCAACCCAGAAAGACCCTCCTGTTTAACTGAAAGATTGTTGATGGGACGTAAAGAATCAAATCAAACAAAATCGACGTCAATGTTTTCAAAAATCAGTCTACATTAAAGCGGAAACGTCACTATGCAACGCCGTATCCAGTTTGTTGTTTATTTTTCAAGAACGGCATTCCAGTTAGAAAAGTTATGTAAAACTCATGACAAAAAGACGCCAAAAATACATGGCTGGTCTCTTCAGTAGGCCTAAGCAATTATGAAATCGAGATGACGTTTTATTTGGTTAAACATGTACTTTTATTATTGAAAAAAATTAATCGCAAAATATTTGCATTGTCATCTTCCATATGAAATTGTAAAACAAATCCCCAACTCTTAAAATTTGTTACCCAAAGAAAATGAATACACCTGCTTATGACATTTAAGCATAAACTGAGTATAAACAAAGAAACTCACCAGAAAATTATATTCACAATGTACTTTGTTTCCTTACTTAAAATGCCATATTTGAATTAAATAAGCCGAAAAAATAGAATGTTATGCACAATTCCCCACTCTTAAATTTTGTTGCCGGTGGGAAAAGTGACGTTAAAAAGGGAAACGTCAAAGATGATACATGCATTTAAGAATAAGTTGTCGTTTTGCATATAGATTTTGAGGATTTTCAATGTTGCATGCGAGCATGAACTCTTCTGACAAGAGTACGAATGCACAGTCTCGTCTGTTCCTTTTCAATTTGCCTTTATTATTTGTATCGAAATGTCATGTGCTAGTCAAAATTATATTTCCGTTCAATATTTACTTGTACGGACGGTATTTAGCCTACATGCTTAATATTCCACTAAATACGTATAAAAAAAGATATAAAATTATTATTATCTACTAGTTCGACCAGTCATATTATACTTTTGTATGTGTCAATTTTGAAATGTAGTTAAAATGTAAAATGCAGAAACAATACGAAACTGATTAGCACCGCGACGTTATGATAACTTTTACGTTGTTTTGTACGCCAATACAGTGCGCGACGTGATTACAATGTACATGATGTAGGGAGAGGACGGTATAATGTTGTTATTACTTGTGTCCAATCACATTGCTGTTTTATGCAATAAAATATATTTAATCTAAATAAATGAATATATAAAATTATTATTCTAATGCATTTGCAAATGCAACGCGACGTCTGATTGGATAACGTCATAAATTTGCGACAGTATATCCTGCGATATACTGTCGGAAACCCGACGTCATTACGTAACGTCGCTTTTCATTGGTTGACAAGTGAATATATGCAGCTGGCAAGCGGTTTTATGTAGCTGGCGTCGCTGGACGTATAGGCGCAACAAAGTACATTTTAGTAGTATAGGCCCCACTATAGCGCCAATGACGTCACGACGTCAGATCCAAGATGGCGGCCCCCATGACTTCCGGTCCAAGATGGCGGCCCCCACGACACCAAGATGGCGACCCCACGAAGTCAGATACAAGATGGCGGCCCCTGTGACGCGTTCGGTTACACCTCGGAGGGTGAGTCAACGCCCTAGACCACGAGAAGGTAGCGTCACGTCCTAGAGCGTGGTGTCGTTCTTCTTCTCTATATACAAGGGGGTGAGGGGCCTCTCATTTATTTCCGGGTGTTTTTTTTTTTACGAAGTTCAGAACGAGATCCAGTCTTTAATGGTGTAGCGGGTCACAGCGCTCGGTTTATCCCGTTCCCAGGGTGGACCCTTTTTTTCAGCACGGTCCTTTCACGTCTTTTTCCACGTACTGATCGGCTTCGTAATTAGGTCGTAAAGGCTGAGAGGGATATGATTGTCTATCTATGTAGAACGGGCTCCTCCCCATGCATATGGCGTCGGGCTAACTAAGGAGCATATTGCGCAATTATTTGCTGTTCGTCCTTTAGTATCTTAATGAATTCCAGTCCGAAGTTGCTGTCTTACGCCCTCTGTCCGTTATACTATCCTCTCCTTTTCGCTTAAGCTCCGATTTTGCCATTTCTAAAGCTTGGGCTACTGGGGTGACCAGGTTTACTACGGGTTTTTCCTTTTGTCTCATTTCTTTCAACTCTCTGTATTTCCGTCCACTACCCACAATATAATGACCCTGACTGTCGCGTTCCGCGTAGCCATCTCTAACATCCAGCAAGTGCTGATACCATTTGTCGGGATCCAACACGTACGGAATCCACTTCTGCTGTTGGTAATCGTAAACGAGTCTAGTGCCCATCTCTTTTGATCGATTTCCTCCTTTGTGCTCGAGTTATTCTTACGCTCTATTCATACGAACAGGTGAGAGTCTATTTCACTATCCTCAAGCACCTCGATTAATCGCTCAGCAGCCTCTCTGGCTTCGCGCCGTAGTTGTCTACATCTCATCCGAAACAACAGTTCATCAAACAAAGCTATACACATAAGAGTAATGGCGAACATATTTACGCCTACTGAATACTTAATCCCTTTTCTTAGTTACCAGTTTTGATAGTCATTCGGGTTACACTCGGAACACCGTAATGCACCTAACTGATTCATGTGATCACTTTGCACGTAACAGGGTACGACCCCGTCTAGTTCGGGTAAGACCCTTCCAATTTCTGTTAAGAGTTCTTTGACGGCAATGTATTCTAGGGGTCTCAGGTATAATCCCTTTTTCGTTGGTATCACCTCTTCTTGCGGCTTCCAATACTGCCTTATATCCATACATGCGCTTCCCTCGGTGATGGTACAATAAACGTTCCCTCCAAGATGACTCTTATAGTTTTGTTTCTCTGTCCTCGCTTGATCCGCGTATTCTAAGTAATCCACCCAATTCTTCCATCGCATCAAGGTTAAGCTGATACCTTTTTTGGTTGGTTTGTCATCTTTCCATTCTCTCAGGTCAACACGCAGTTCACCTTTCCATTCTGTGACCTCGATAAAGCGATCGTTTCCGATACTGAATCTGCATCTAGACATGTTTACTGTTTGACTGTCAGAATAGATATGACTAGATTGCTGCAAAGCGCCTTATATAGTGAGAGGTCTCTTCTGATTGGTCAATTATCCAGCCATCCGATTGGTCAACCTCTCACTCCTGATCCCTCCTCCTCATTCTCCTTCACGACGTAGTAGAGTCCTCTTGGTCTTCAGAGGCTTTCTCGGTTTCTATATTATGATTCGGCCATACGTCCATAAATAAATCTTTTCTGAGTTTGATGGCTTGTCTGATAGAGTCCGCCTGATTCATATCGTGTTGGTTCTTAAACGTTTTAGCTGATTCCAGTATTCGCTGTTGAACAGGATCCTCTTGTAGCTTGTAATAATCTATTAGAAATTGGGCGTAATCTCGTCTGAGTTTTTTGCGGAGAGAAGGCAAATCATCATTGGCTGCGAGATGAATAGCTTTATCCGAACTAAAACCTCGCTCTTCATAAGCATTCACTTTAGCTTTAAACTGCTCTACGTTCTCCTGCCTGATTGGATTTTGAAATCTCCTGTTCCAGATGTCGAGTTTAGAGCGCTCATCTCTTAGTTTTCTTCGTTTACCTGGAGGGCTTAAATCGCTTACCCTCCTATTACATATATCCGGTTTATAACTTCCATCTCTTTCTTTATCCGGAGGACTGATAGAGCGTATATAATCTAGGGACTCCACACTGTCAGTATCTTCATCATCAGAAATATCTCCGTCATCGGGAGACTGTTGATCGACAAATATGTCAGTTTGTAGTCTGTCCTGTTCGGATGTACTCGATTTAAGATCTAGGACGAGGTAACCATAAGGTCTTGCCGTGGCATCTTCAAATTTCCTCATAAATGTGGCGCAAGTGGACGGATAAATTCTTCTTGCCAAGGTCGCAACTTGTTGTCTGTCGATCGGATTATTAAACAAGACCAAATATTGCGTATTTAAAGCGATATCCCTGCAAGCTCTACCTTGAGGAAATACGTTTTGAGTCAAATACGCGATAGATATATTTCTGTGGTGACTGCCTTTCGTAAAAGGGTCGGCAATTCTCTGGTCACACTTTGCTTCGGTCATCAGGTCATCAAAACTGATTAGGTTCCTTTTTGAGGGATCCATAAACTGAGTATTATCTAGATAGTCTGGGATACCCCGTATAAATTCTATACACGGAATTCTCTTCTGAAGGTCTTCGTACAGGGGCTGCCATTGTCCAAAACACCATAAGATTCGTTCCGGTGGCGGTTGTACTAACGAGGAAAGTAACAGTTTTCTAGTCCATTCCGTTTTCCCCGATCCGCTGGGTCCAGTTACCATCATAGAGAATGGGTGTCTAAATGTCATTTTCTTCAATGGTTGTGACTGGTCGGTATATTTCCCACTGCCATGGACATTGCGTTCATGTCTTTGCAATGCATCACGCCTACTATAGGACTGGTTGCAGATCAAACACCTGATCATTTTGTCTCAGTTAGTATTGTTTCTCTACCTTCATACGGGTGTCATTCTTCTTGCGATCATTGGATCATTGTTACCACCACTACCACCACCAACACCACCACCACCACCACCACCACCACCACCACATGGTGGACCATTGTTTCCTGACTGTACATTCACTGTATCCCACTGTACCCCAACTGAACCCTCACTGTATCAATATTGTACCCCACTGTACTCTCACTGTATCCCCACTGTATCCTCCCTGTACCCTCACTGTATCCCACTTTACCCCAACTGAACCCTCACTGTGCCCCAATGTACCCTAACTGTATCCTCACTGTACCCCACTGTACTCTCACTGTATCCCTAATGTATCCTCCCTGTATCCTCAATGTATCCTCCTTGTCTCCTCCTCCTCACCCTCTCCTCCTCCCTCCTAATCCCAATGTACCCCAACTGAACCCTCACTGCGCCCCAATGTACCCTAACTGTATCCCTACTGTACCCCACTGTACTCTATCTGTATCCTCCCTGTACCCTCACTGTATCACACTGTACCCCAACTGGACCCTCACTGTATCCTCACTGTGCCCCAATGTACCCTTACTATATCCTCACTGTACCCCACTGTACTCTCACTGTATCACCATTGTATCCTCCCTGTACCCTCAATGTATCCTCCTTCCCTCCTCCTCCTCACCCTCTCCTCATCCCTCCTAATCCCACTGTACCCTCACTGAACCCTCACTGTGCCCCAATGTACCCTCACTGTATCATCACTGTACCCCACTGTACTCTCACTGTATCCCCACTGTATCCTCCCTGTACCCTCACTGTATCCTCCTTCCCCCTACTCCTCACCCTCTCCTCCTCCCTCCTAGCTCAATTATGAATTTGAACTATCATGATCGTACCCCAAATGGACCCTCACTGTATCCTCACTGTGCCCCAATGTACCCTCACTATATCCTCACTGTACCCCACTGTACTCTCACTGTATCACCATTGTATCCTCCCTGTACCCTCAATGTATCCTCCTTCCCTCCTTCTCCTCACCCTCTCCTCATCCCTCCTAATCCCACTGTACCCCAACTGAACCCTCACTGTGCCCCAATGTACCCTCACTGTATCATCACTGTACTCCACTGTACTCTCACTGTATCCTCCCTGTACCCTCACTGTATCCTCCTTCCCCCTACTCCTCACCCTCTCCTCCTCCCTCCTAGCTCCATTATGAATTTGAACTATCATGATCACTGTTTTTACGGCCATTATACTCATTGTAGAACGTTCTATCATCGTAGGTTCACCGGTAATTGTTGGTTGACCATGATTATATAATGATTAAGCATAACAGTTTCGCTTTAAACAACCAGTCGTCAGCATTTGTGCTATGTATAGTCTTAAGATGATATACTATATTTAGCACATACTTTCTATCGCATATTGGACACTGGATCTTGTATCTATGAGGCATAGTTTTGATCTGTTTTTAAACACCATTTAAAACGAAACTTTATGTATACCAGCTTGCTGGGCAAGCCTTTCCTTTTAAATCGAAACTTTTATAATACAAACGCGAGCCTTACTTTTAAAACGACACTTTTATGTATAACCTGGCAAGCCTTTCCTTTTAAATCTAAACGCTTGGAATACAAGTGCGAGTCTCCTTTTAAAACGACACTTTTATGTTGCAACTTCCTGGGCAAGGCTTTTCACGTATTCTTATAACGCGAAGATGAACCACGCTATGAAAAAAAACGTGTGGTGTTCCAAATCACCAAACGTTTGAGCTACATCGTATCATTTAAACTGTTCAATTTGCTGTTCGATTGTCAGATTAGCTATGACTCGATTGCATGCGATGCGCAATATATAGCGAGAGGTCTTTTCTGATGGGTCAATTAAAAGTAATATCGTTATAAATGTATATCATAAGCCATACATCTCGCAATTCGACTCTAGACTATGAACAGTCGAAACGTAAGTTGAATTTAGGGGTTAACTGTCTCATGTACCTACCTGTACACGAACAGCGCAGACTCGCCCCTGCGCGAGTTAGGCTAGCTCTGTAATGCGATCATGAGTCGACTATTTAATGTCTACATACGATGATGTCATCCAAAATGGCTGCCACCCATGCGCAGTGAACGCATTTAATTAAACAACATCTATATCCGTACTTTGTACATTAGTTCTCAGGTAAATGTAGACGTCTAACCATGCGATCTAACAAAGGCGAACTCAGCAGACGAATGAATGAGAAGATATGAAATTGGTGTATTTATATGCCCTAGACATTTAGAATGAAAAGGGCAAAATTGCCATCGCCTTTCCTAGTACATAACATAAAACGTCTGGTCCGATGGACAGGCTCATCTTGCAGACGTTAAATACCGCACTCTGATCAGTAAATTCGATGTTGAACAGTGAAGATCCAACGCAATGATACAGCAAAGTCGTGCGTATTGAAAAGGTGGGTTTTCCGTGGGCCTGTCTCAATTCATTCACCAATATAATCAATGCTGACCGGATGCCTTCACGCATCATAATTAATGATTTCCATGTTCATTTAAAGTGTTGTGAAATAGCTTATCGATTTTACAATTCAGGAGTAATGAATGAGTCAGCAGTTGATTATATTGGTGAATGAATTGAGACAGGCCCACGGAAAACCCACCTTTTCAATACGCACGACTTTGCTGTATCATTGCGTTGGATCTTCGCTGTTCAACATCGAATTTACTGATCAGAGTGCGGTATTTAACGTCTGCAAGATGAGCCTGTCCATCGGACCAGACGTTTTATGTTATGTACTAGGAAAGGCGATGGCAATTTTGCCCTTTTCATTCTAAATGTCTAGGGCATATAAATACACCAATTTCATATCTTCTCATTCATTCGTCTGCTGAGTTCGCCTTTGTTAGATCGCATGGTTAGACGTCTACATTTACCTGAGAACTAATGTACAAAGTACGGATATAGATGTTGTTTAATTATATGCGTTCACTGCGCATGGGTGGCAGCCATTTTGGATGACATCATCGTATGTAGACATTAAATAGTTGACTCATGATCGCATTACAGAGCTAGCCTAACTCGCGCAGGGGCGAGTCTGCGCTGTTCGTGTACAGGTAAGTACATGAGACGTTAACCCCTAAATTCAACTTACGTTTCGACTGTTCATAGTCTAGAGTCGAATTGCGAGATGTATGGCTTATGATATACATTTATAACGATATTACTTTTAATTGACCCATCAGAAAAGACCTCTCGCTATATATTGCGCATCGCATGCAATCGAGTCATAGCTAATCTGACAATCGAACAGCAAATTGAACAGTTTAAATGATACTATGTAGCTCAAACGTTTGGTGATTTGGAACACCACACGTTTTTTTTCATAGCGTGGTTCATCTTCGCGTTATAAGAATACGTGAAAAGCCTTGCCCAGGAAGTTGCAACATAAAAGTGTCGTTTTAAAAGGAGACTCGCACTTGTATTCCAAGCGTTTAGATTTAAAAGGAAAGGCTTGCCAGGTTATACATAAAAGTGTCGTTTTAAAAGTAAGGCTCGCGTTTGTATTATAAAAGTTTCGATTTAAAAGAAAAGGCTTGCCCAGCAAGCTGGTATACATAAAGTTTCGTTTTAAATGGTGTTTAAAAACAGATCAAAACTATGCCTCATAGATACAAGATCCAGTGTCCAATATGCGATAGAAAGTATGTGCTAAATATAGTACATCATCTTAAGACTATACATAGCACAAATGCTGACGACTGGTTGTTTAAAGCGAAACTGTTATGCTTAATCATTATATAATCATGGTCAACCAACAATTACCGGTGAACCTACGATGATAGAACGTTCTACAACGAGTATAATGGCCCTAAAAACAGTGATCATGATAGTTCAAATTCATAATGGAGCTAGGAGGGAGGAGGAGAGGGTTAGGAGTAGGGGGAAGGAGGATACAGTGAGGGTACAGGGAGGATACAGTGGGGATACAGTGAGAGTACAGTGGAGTACAGTGATGATACAGTGAGGGTACATTGGGGGCACAGTGAGGGTTCAGTTGGGGTACAGTGGGATTAGGAGGGATGAGGAGAGGGTGAGGAGAAGGAGGGCTGGAGGATACATTGAGGGTACAGGGAGGATACAATGGTGATACAGTGAGAGTACAGTGGGGTACAGTGAGGATATAGTGAGGGTACATTGGGGCACAGTGAGGATACAGTGAGGGTCCATTTGGGGTACGATCATGATAGTTCAAATTCATAATGGAGCTAGGAGGGAGGAGGAGAGGGTGAGGAGTAGGGGGAAGGAGGATACAGTGAGGGTACAGGGATTATACTGTGGGGATACAGTGAGAGTACAGTGGGGTACAGTGATGATACAGTGAGGGTACATTGGGGCACAGTAAGGATACAGTGAGGGTCCATTTGGGGTACGATCATGATAGTTCAAATTCATAATGGAGCTAGGAGGGAGGAGGAGAGGGTGAGGAGTAGGGGGAAGGAGGATACAGTGAGGGTACAGGGAGGATACAGTGGGGATACAGTGAGAGTACAGTGGGGTACAGTGATGATACAGTGAGGGTACATTGGGGCACAGTGAGGGTTCAGTGAGGGTACAGTGGGATTAGGAGGGATGAGGAGAGGGTGAGGAGGAGGAGGGAAGGAGGATACATTGAGGGTACAGGGAGGATACAATGGTGATACAGTGAGAGTACAGTGGGGTACAGTGAAGATATAGTGAGGGTACATTGAGGCACAGTGAGGATACAGTGAGGGTCCAGTTGGGGTACAGTGTGATACAGTGAGGGTACAGGGAGGATACAGATAGAGTACAGTGGGGTACAGTAGGGATACAGTTGGGGTACATTGGGGCGCAGTGAGGGTTCAGTTGGGGTACATTGGGATTAGGAGGGAGGAGGAGAGGGTGAGGAGGAGGAGACAAGGAGGATACATTGAGGATACAGGGAGGGTACATTAGGGATACAGTGAGAGTACAGTGGGGTACAGTGAGGATACAGTTAGGGTACATTGGGGCACAGTGAGGGTTCAGTTGGGGTAAAGGGGGATACAGTGAGGGTACAGGGAGGATACAGTGGGGATACAGTGAGAGTACAGTGGGGTACAGTGATGATACGGTGAGGGTTCAGTTGGGGTACAGTGGGATACAGTGAATGTACAGTCAGGAAACAATGGTCCACCATGTGGTGGTGGTGGTGGTGGTGGTGGTGGTGGTGGTGGTGGTGTCGGTGGTGGTAGTGGTGGTAACAATGATCCAATGATCGTTAGAAGGATGACACCCGTATGAAGGTAGAGAAACAATACTAACTGAGACAAAATGATCAGGTGTTTGATCTGCAACCAGTCCTATAGTAGGCGTGATGCATTGCAAAGACATGAACGCAATGTCCATGGCAGTGGGAAATATACCGACCAGTCACAACCATTGAAGAAAATGACATTTAGACACCCATTCTCTATGATGGTAACTGGACCCAGCGGATCGGGGAAAACGGAATGGACTAGAAAACTGTTACTTTCCTCGTTAGTACAACCGCCACCGGAACGAATCTTATGGTGTTTTGGACAATGGCAGCCCCTGTACGAAGACCTTCAGAAGAGAATTCCGTGTATAGAATTTATACCGGGTATCCCAGACTATCTAGATAATGCTCAGTTTATGGATCCCTCAAAAAGGAACCTAATCATTTTTGATGACCTGATGACCGAAGCAAAGTGTGACCAGAGAATTGCCGACCTTTTCACGAAAGGCAGTCACCACAGAAATATATCTATCGCGTATTTGACTCAAAACGTATTTCCTCAAGGTAGAGCTTGCAGGGATATCGCTTTAAATACGCAATATTTGGTCTTGTTTAATAATCCGATCGACAGACAACAAGTTGCGACCTTGGCAAGAAGAATTTATCCGTCCACTTGCGCCACATTTATGAGGAAATTTGAAGATGCCACGGCAAGACCTTATGGTTACCTCGTCCTAGATCTTAAATCGAGTACATCCGAACAGGACAGACTACAAACTGACATATTTGTCGATCAACAGTCTCCCGATGACGGAGATATTTCTGATGATGAAGATACTGACAGTGTGGAGTCCCTAGATTATATACGCTCTATCAGTCCTCCGGATAAAGAAAGAGATGAAAGTTATAAACCGGATATATGTAATAGGAGGGTAAGCGATTTAAGCCCTCCAGGTAAACGAAGAAAACTAAGAGATCAGCGCTCTAAACTCGACATCTGGAACAGGAGATTTCAAAATCCAATCAGGCAGGAGAACGTAGAGCAGTTTAAAGCTAAAGTGAATGCTTATGAAGAGCGAGGTTTTAGTTCGGATAAAGCTATTCATCTCGCAGCCAATGATTATTTGCCTTCTCTCCGCAAAAAACTCAGACGAGATTACGCCCAATTTCTAATAGATTATTACGAGCTACAAGAGGATCCTGTTCAACAGCGAATACTGCAATCAGCTAAAACGTTTAAGAACCAACACGTCATGAATCAGGCGGACTCTATCAGACAAGCCATCAAACTCAGAAAAGATTTATTTATGGACGTATGGCCGAATCATAATATAGAAACCGAGAAAGCCTCTGAAGACCAAGAGGACTCTACTACGTCGTGAAGGAGAATGAGGAGGAGGGATCAGGAGTGAGAGGTTGACCAATCGGATGGCTGGATAATTGACCAATCAGAAGAGACCTCTCACTATATAAGGCGCTTTGCAGCAATCTAGTCATATCTATTCTGACAGTCAAACAGTAAACATGTCTAGATGCAGATTCAGTATCGGAAACGATCGCTTTATCGAGGTCACAGAATGGAAAGGTGAACTGCGTGTTGACCTGAAAGAATGGAAAGATGACAAACCGACCAAAAAAGGTATCAGCTTAACCTTGATGCGATGGAAGAATTGGGTGGATTACTTAGAATACGCGGATCAAGCGAGGACAGAGAAACAAAACTATAAGAGTCATCTTGGAGGGAACGTTTATTGTACCATCACCGAGGGAAGCGCATGTATGGATATAAGGCAGTATTGGAAGCCGCAAGAAGAGGTGATACCTACGAAAAAGGGATTATACCTGAGACCCCTAGAATACATTGCCGTCAAAGAACTCTTAACAGAAATTGGAAGGGTCTTACCCGAACTAGACGGGGTCTTACCCTGTTACGTGCAAAGTGATCACATGAATCAGTTAGGCGCATTACGGTGTTCCGAGTGTAACCCGAATGACTATCAAAACTGGTAACTAAGAAAAGGGATTAAGTATTCAGTAAGCGTAAATATGTTCGCCATTACTTTTATGTGTATAGCTTTGTTTGATGAACTGTTGTTTCGGATGAGATGTAGACAACTACGGCGCAAAGCCAGAGAGGCTGCTGAGCGATTAATCGAGGTGCTTGAGGATAGTGAACTAGACTCTCACCCGTTCGTATGAATAGAGCGTAAGAATAACTCGAGCACAAAGGAGGAAATCGATCAAAAGAGATGGGCACTAGACTCGTTTACGATTACCAACAGCAGAAGTGGATTCCGTACGTGTCGGATCCCGACAAATGGTATCAGCACTTGCTGGATGTTAGAGAGGGCTACGCGGAACGCGACAGTCAGGGTCATTATATTGTGGGTAGTGGACGGAAATACAGAGAGTTGAAAGAAATGAGACAAAAGGAAAAACCCGTAGTAAACCTGGTCACCCCAGTAGCCAATGCTTTAGAAATGGCAAAATCGGAGCTTAAGCGAAAAGGAGAGGATAGTATAACGGACAGAGGGAGTAAGACAGCAACTTCGGACTGGAATTCATTAAGATACTAAAGGACGAACAGCAAATAATTGCGCAATATGCTCCTTAGTTAGCCCAACGCCATATGCATGGCGAGAGCCCGTTCTACGTAGATAGACAATCATATCCCTCTCAGCCTTTACGACCTAATTACAAAGCCGATCAGTACGTGGAAAAAGACGTGAAAGGACCATGCTGAAAAAAAGGGTCCACCTGGGGAACGGGATAAACTGAGCGCTGCAACCCGCTACACCATTAAAGACTGGATCTCGTTCTGAACTTCGTAAAAAAAAAACACCCGGAAATAAATGAGAGGCCCCTCACCCCCTTGTATATAGAGAAGAAGAACGACACCACGCTCTAGGACGTGACGCTACCTTCTCGAGGTCTAGGGCGTTGACTCACCCTCTGAGGTGTAACCGAACGCGTCACAGGGGCCGCCATCTTGTATCTGACTTCGTGGGGTCGCCATCTTGGTGTCGTGGGGGCCGCCATCTTGGACCGGAAGTCATGGGGGCCGCCATCTTGGATCTGACGTCGTGACGTCATTGGCGCTATAGTGGGGCCTATACTACTCATTTTCACTGTCTTTTTGAAGGGAAAATGTTTATAGTGCATTAGAATGGGGATAACCATATTCAAACTTTTCATTTGGGGAGGTATATCGTCGGATATACGTTCGGAAATCACGTTTTACGGCTCCGCTTACGCGTCGCCGTAAAACTAAATTTCCGACCGTATATCCGACGATATACCTCCCCAAATGAAAATTTTGAATACAGTTATCCCCTAATTTATCACATTTGCAATACCGAACCGGTTACGGTACTAAATCCCGGTATCGGAAAACCGTACACTACCGTCATTTTCCGTAGATTCGGGCCGTGTCCATTCGGCTATTGCCGTATGTATGGCCGAATTCGGTTCGGTTACAGCTTTTAGACACAACCGTAAATATTATCAAACATGCATAGCAACAAAAACGTTCGAATTTTTCGGCTTTCTCAGCGAAGCGAGGAACGACACCCAAAATTTAACCGCTTGTTGCACGAATGTCCCAAATCTTATTCTGTTATAAATTGGCCACTTGTGTTCGTCGTTTGTTCAAGTTTTCTCATAGCGTATGATTTTTAATCTACGACAACGCTCTTAAACAACGAGATGGGCGAAACGGAAAACTTGCAAGATGGATGTGACTGTAAAAAAATGGTTCACGTTTGATATCCAATTTCTCATTTTTTCGACTTGGTCCCGCTGTGGCATATATGTCATGAAAAAATATAGGGTTTCAACTACCAATGTGCCAATTTTTATCGAAATTCGTTCTGGAGACAAAATTCGTTCCATTATCTTCGAGAGGTCATACGGTCTTCAAACGGTCAAACTTCCAAGATGGCGGAAAACGAGGATTGGGTGCGACTGGCAAAGCCAGTTCATATCGCGCAAAACCAATCTAGACCATAATAAATGTATTAAATTCAAATGAAAATATAGATCTATTTAATATATTGGATATCTAGGCCTTATTTATCTCGGATAAATTCATGTTTCACTAATATTCTCAGTCAATGACAACGTTATCTTTCCTGACCGTCTGGTTAATGACGACAACATCGATAAATAAATGACGTAAGCAATCTTTTTTTTTAGTGCACACGGTATAGAAAGCCGTTCCTGTTGTCTTATTGATTTTCATTAATCTTGCTTACAATCAGGAAATGTCTTGCACTATTCAAATATAACCCGCAGATTGTTTCTATGGGGGTTGATAAAACTTGGGATAGTCCATTTTTCACCCAATTATACACTAATTGATACTTTACAAACTACTGATGAGGCCCTCCCTGGAAGATGGTTCCTGTTCCCTTGTTCCCCATATTTTCCCTGTTCCCCAATGTTCCCCTTCCCCTCAAAATTAATTGGGCCCTTTGTTCTTCTGTTACCCTGAGATGAATGCTCTTTTCCCCCTGTACCCAACCCCTGGGAGGGCTTTAGTGATGGGCCCCCCCAAATAACACAGACGTTGAATCGACAAGAAAATAGTATACCAAAACATATTTGATTTCATTTTCAGAACAGGTTATGTGTAAGCTACAACGTTGTTACAGTCCCTATTATTAAAAGTGACCCAGGGTTTTTTCTCTCTATTTAGGGACTATGACCCAATCCCCAGAATTGGGAATTTTTCACATAGTTTTATACAAATTGGGGAAAAACTCACACCATATAATATAATCAAATCAAACAAAACTTAGCTAATAAGAACATTTCAACATTATGAATTGAACAGGTACTATTCATTGGGGTACATTGTCACAAAATAGTGACATTTTTTTGTTTCTTAAATTGGGAATATTCTCCTTAATATTGGAAAAAACATACTTTTTTGCAATTGGGAACATGACTCAAAATTGGTCTTCAAAATGTGCCAAAGAATCCTGTTTAGTTTATCAGAAATATCAAGAAAACAATTACATCTGTTTCACTATACATACTCTAGACAGATTTACATTGCAAGACAAAGAATTTTCTGGTCCAAGTTACTGCCTGATTCTTTAAATTGGATGAATACCCATGCCCTAATCATATTTTAGTGTTTACCTGACCCCAACAAATACAAAAGTTATATGATCTAAATATCATATAAACATATGACACTGTGTTTAGGGTGCTCTTTGAGACGGTTCTTTTGAGTACCCACAATATATGTTTGATTAAGAAATGATTCAATCACACATTAATAGTCTTATCTTGGGGATAGGTGCTTTGGGGGAGGGAATGCTATAGAAGCTTGGGGTATTAAGTATCCTTCATAATAAGCATACTTAAATGCATTTAAATCAGGGGTGTGGAAATAGTAAAATTTTCTACTTGTCCAAGGACAAGTAAATGGCCATAATGTACTTGTCCAAAGAAAAATTTGCTTGTCCGATAGTACAGATTAGCCGATACCTTTCTGTGCTCAAACAATTTTCACTTTCCAAAACAGTATGAAACCATGCAGATATCAACTCTCTTGTAAACAGTGTAGATCCAGATCAGCTGGCTTCTTCAGAAGCCACCTGATCAGGATCCACACTGTTTTCAATGCAACATGTGAACTCATCATGATTAATCAAAATATTACATACAAAACTTTATTAACTTTATACAAAATTTGTACTTGTCCAAGGACAAGTAGATTGAAATTGTCAACTTGTCCTGAATGAAATGGAACCAGGTCGGACAAGTCGGGCATGGTATTTCCACAGCCCTGATTTAAATAGATACATGTCTTTATTGTAAAAGACCTCCTAAATGAAAAAAAATCTACAAATATATTCTTCCTAGAGCTTGGTTTAACTCAAAATATGTGTTACACACCCTTTTTTTGGACAAAAACAAACTCAGTTTACTCTTTTATCATCTTAATCCTTTACTTCATAGGCTATATCTAGATCATGACATTATTTTCTATTTTAGACAACCTTGAAAAAAATCAAGAAAATTGAAGCTAATTAGTCATGAATTTGAAAATATAATGGAAAATGGAGCATTTGCTCCAAAAGAGCAAATGCTCCATTTTCCATAATATTTTCAAATACATGATATTTCAAAGGTGTAAAAGGTTAAAGCTGGTTAGATCTTTCTCAAATTTGAGACCATAACTAGCTGGCATCAGTTTTTGATTCCTATGACCAATTTTGGGGGTCTCTGACTCTCATAAGCACTGTGTAAAACCAACAGATCATTGAAAAAAAATTAACAAAACAGACTTAATACTGATATAACAGACTTATTCTGCAATTTGCAGTAATTGAAAGTAAACAAGTTATTTTGACATCTAATACTCTCATAGGCCCAGTTATCCATCAGTTTAAACATGTGTTTTGTGTGTTCAAAAGAACTGTCTCATCGAGATGGTTCTTTTGAGTACCCACAACATATGTTTTGGTAGAGAAATAAGAAAATAAATTTCAGTTACCCACTCTTATCTTGGGGCCTGAAGTCTCTTATAAATATTGGTGATAGATGATGTGGGGAAGGGGGCTATAGTAGCTTAAGGTATAAAGTACCATATTCGTCATAATAAGCATACTTTCCTACAAATGAAGTAACTATTTCAAAAATGAGGGAAATTGGTGTTCCAGGCCAGCAGCTGGCTTCATTCTATCTATCTATCTATCTCTACTGCATCACCCCCTCTCGGAGATTACGTGCAGGTGCGCGTCAGTGCGGTGTTAGTGGAAGAAATGCTTTTAAAAATAAAAAGTTCCCATAAGATTTGTTAGTTGGAGTGGAATAAAAGATGATAGGGTTAAAATGTTAAAAGTCAGAAACAGGCTGACAGTGATAGGCTAAAAAGTTTAAAAACAGTACACTGACATTTATGGCATTGGGTGACTGACTGTGCACACTGCCCTCTTAAATGAATCAAAGGTGGGCAGAAGTGCTATGTGTGCTGGCAGCCGGTTCCATTGCACGATTGAGAGGGGATAGAATGAGTATTTGTAGTAATCTACAGTGGATTGAATTTGACGGAAGCAAAGGGTGTGTGAATTCCTGGGAGTTCTCAATGGGTGTACAACATATGGAGGCATGTCAATGGCTACAAGACCATATATGATCTTGTAAAATAGGCAAAGTCGGGAGTCGGACCTTCTCTGCTCAAGGGACCGCCAGCCCAGGGATTGGAGCATCTGTGTCACACTTGCATATGGGGAGTATTCACTAAGAGTCCAGCGGGCCGCTCTACGTTGAACCATTTCAAGCCTGGCAATATTACTTTTGGTGTAGGGGCTCCAGACTGATGATGAATACTCCACTAATGGACGAACAAGAGTTTTGTATGCCATTTCCCTTAATTCTGGATTTCTGGACCTTATGTTTCTCTTGAGGAAGCCAAGGGACCGACTTGCCGAGGTAGTTATATTCTGAATGTGGCCGTTGAAAGATAGGTTGCTGCTGATTTCCACGCCCAGGTACTTGGAGCCTGCAACCGATTCCAGTACTTGGCCATGCAGCAGGTACTGGCTTGGGACTGGAGTTCTAGATCTTGTAATATGTATTACAACACATTTACTTGGATTGAACTCCATATCCCAGTCCAGCTCCCATAGATGGAGGTGATCAAGGTCCTGCTGCAGAATCTGAGCATCTTCTAAGTTCGAGACTGCCAAGTAAATGGCCGTGTCATCTGCGAACAACCGTACCTTTGACCTTGTTTTATCAGGGAGATCATTTATATAAATGAGAAAGAGGATGGGACCGAGGACAGAGCCTTGTGGGACCCCGGATGTGACTGGTACGGTGGCGGACTTTTCATTATCAATAACTACTGTCTGGGTCCGATCAGATAAAAATGCCTGGATCCATTTAAGGGTGGGGCCTCTAATGCCATATCTGTGGAGTTTGAGCAGTAATTTCTGGTGGCTTACCTTATCAAACGCCTTCGAAAAGTCGAGTAGGACAAGGTCAGTTTGATTACCTGCTATGGAGTTCTGATTAACTGTAAATTTTACAGGAACTTTATTCTGTGTAAACAATCATCAGATCAGTTAACAGCTGATGAAATCTCTCTAAAATTTGAAACAAGTGTTTAATTATACTGTCATCCAGTTTTTGAAGTTCAAGGCCAATTAATGTTTGGGAGTCTTACTAAGATTCCTGTAAGACAGTTAAAAATTCTTATTTTGAACCCTTTATCATTGTTGGTTTATAATAAGAACATGTCTGCTTATTACATGTATATAGTGGTTGGTATGCTGCAACTTGGAATACATACTTAAACCTCTTTAACTTTTTATCCAGATTGAAAGCAATCTCAGTCTACACTTTACAAAAATGATATTAATGAGGCCCACCCAAAGGGGTTTGTGATATGTTACATAATGTTTACCTGCATACATTAGCCTGCTTCCCTTTCCCAAAGAAGTAGTTATGTTTTCTTACTAAAGTTGTCTTTGTTCCAAGCCCCAAGCACCTCATTTTAAAAAAAATTAAAATGAAATAAAAATAAAGCAAAAACATTTTTCTCTTATTTAGGGTTAGGTCTAGTTTGAATGTTGGATATTGTATGATTCAATATTAATGATGTATTAATTGGGGTCTGGGTCATAATGGGATGCTTTTATCAATAAATTGTATTTTAATTTCATATTTAATAGCAAAGTTCTCACTGACTCTGAAATAAGGGGTATACTGGCTCCGATTTTCTTAGTTTTGTACACCTAAATAAAATGTGAGCTCTGCTATTAGGCTTTTTATAAAATTTACTTTGGGGGGGGGGGGGGGAAGTTTTATATGGGTCAACTTTCTGTGAAATCAACTATATGAAGGGATATTTTTGTATATGATTCGGATTGGGGTTGGTCTGAAAATACTGGCTCGCACACCCATACCAAAATTACCCACAAAAAAGATAAAGTTTAGTAAACAAAAACAGAGATAATCCTTGCCCAAAATGATGATAGGCCGTTAAAACGGGCCAATGACCCATATATCCCATTCAAAGTCATGCAAATTTCAAAATTTCAATGGGACTTTTAAAATTTGTATGGGCCCTTTGCAAAATTTGGTTGGCCCAAGAATCCTTAAGTTCATATCCACATTAGAGCAAAATTCACATGAAATTTGAATAGAAATTTATATGGGGCCAAGCCAAAAGTAAAGTCCATTTTCTAAAAGCAATAAAACTTTCTCACAAAATGGATTAGGCCCATCCAGGATTATCCCTGCAAAAATAAAGAATACTGGGGAACAGCTAGGAAAAAAAAGACAAGAGCAAGAGGAGGATTGAGGGTGGGGTGTAGGTTAGTAGTGGGTGAGGCCTTCCATGGGTTTTTGGAAACAGGGTAAAGGGGCATTTATTTCAAGGGAACAGAGGAGGTAAGTGCAACTTTTGAGGGAAACAAGCAAACAAAGACAATGTTAGGGAACATGGAACCCAGGAAAACAAATTTTCGATTTTTGGGGAACAAGCAAGTTTATTTCAGCCCCCCCCCCCCCCCCCCCCGTGAGGGCCTCGATGGTTAGTGGATAATTCAGCCAAGGTACAGACATAACCATATAGTTCCTTCTGACATTGGGTGAGCCCGGGGGTGAGCTGTTGAATGGTCAATGCATGCGCAGATCCAGATTTTTTTGTCAGAGAGGGGGGGGGGGGGTCCAAGCCCAACGGCGAGAAAACAGACTTGATTTTTTTTATGTTTGTTTTGGGGTTTTTAGTCCAAAATTTTCCGGGGATGCGGGGAGGGGTCAAACTATTTACGAGGGGGGGGGTCCAAATGCTAATTTCTATAGAATTTGATAGAACTTGTGATTTACCAGGGATGGGGTCCGGACCCCCTACCCCCCCCCCCCCCCCCCCCCCATCCCTCTGGATCTGCACATGCATGACATTTAAAGACTAAAGAAGAAAGTCGAAAGGGAAAGTATCGGCAGCCCGGGAAGAAGGGAACATTTAAGATTTCTCATTTCAAAGTAACGGGAAAGCCTATTTTCAGGCGAACGAAACGAATTAAAAATGAAATCTGCATACCTAGGATGCACCTCTGAGGCCCCAGAGATAAGGTATTTGAACATCACAGTTCTTCGCCATTTTACAGAAGAATATGTATTGGCATTATTCCTTTAGAATAACATTTTTATAGATAAAACATATTGATTACAACTCGTTTACTCGTAATATTGTGACGTAAATATGGGACAACTTTGACTAGATCTAGTGACTACGTCATTTTAGAGCTTTGTCCCGCGTTTATACTCAGCTGAAAGATGGACGGGGCAAAGGTGAATATGTTTTAATTTATTTCATCAAAATCGGTTCTGGAGACAAAAAACGTTCCATTATATGCCAGAGCTTATATTTCATTTCTGTTTTTAAGCGCCTGACGGTGGTGCATTTCAGAGCTTGATTTCGTTGCAAAGCAATATATCATTAAACACGTTCAAAAAAAGAAATTGGCGTTTAAAGGTTGCAGAATCTAAATATATAGCGAGAATACACTGTCATTAATTATAAATTAAGAATAAAGAGCGTTTGAAAAAGGGAATATTTGGCGCCATTTTTCGGCCGCCATTTTGAGGGAATATTTTGCGTCGCGCATTTTTACAATTTTAAAATACTTTAACTCAAAATACGCTCTTTGCGTTCCTACTGTTATACGTAACGTTATCACATATTCGGGACGCTATTTGCCGCAATAACCCAAAATTTGCATATGCGATAAGCTCTTTCCCGCCTTCTGGTTATCAGCCTGCCGTGATGATAACCGTCTTGGGACCTCGGGTTGATAGTTCGGGCCGTGAGATAATCTCTTATTACAAAATACGTTAACCACTAGTGGTTGCATGGCGTAATATCACTCCCAAACGCGACGTCATGTGATAAAAGGCACTATTATATAACCTATAAATAGACATCTTTTGATTGGCCCAGATGCCTATCCACTCGACTCCATAAAACTACATATCTACTGGGCTGCTTTTTTTTCCCATTCAATATTAGTTACTAAAAATAGACTTCATAGAAACTTTTCATAAGAGGTGTGCTTTCAGCATGAAACTTGCGTGATTTGCTGTAATTACAATTCAGTGAGTGACAGCAGCATGAAATTCACAAGATTTGGTGTTTCATTATATACATGTAATTTAGACTTTGCTGTTGAATATAGTAATTAGCAGAACTCTTAAATGAACTAATGAATTCTTCCTTCTGGATTGATGCAATAAACTTGGAATGGTCCATTGTACAATTCAAGGGGTCACAGGTTTTCATTTTTAAACAAAATTGCAGTTTTTTCCCTGAAGATCATTTTGTCGTAACAAACAGTGTAGACCCTGATGAAATGCCACATTATGCGGGTCTTCTCTGTCTGTAGTTGTAATTACAAATAAAATATGCATTCTTTCCTCTTTTAACTAAATGAAATCAATTAGTCATCATGTTAAAAAAGAAATTCAAGACTGTCCAAGACATAGTCCATAGCTAAGATTTTGCTGTTGTTGCTTTTTGGTTGCTTAGAGAAAGGACCTCGGACAGTTTCCTATTCAATCTGCCCAAATTTTGACAGCATGTGGCTAGGATAATGCATAATTGACAACTATAGGTTTGTGCTTAAACCAAACCCTTACATTCAGTGCACCTAGCAAAATAAAAAATTATTTTGAAAAAATTACATAATTATGCCAGTACTGTAGGGTTTAGGGGGAGGGGGTATTTTGAGTGACCAAGTTTTATTTCGCAGAAAGTCAAAGTTTCGTCGAATATTCACCTAAATACATGTGAATATTATGTTTGCGGCATAAAACTTGATACGAAAGTGATGCGTTTGCATAAAATTAGGGTTGAGAAGATTTCATTGTTTCATCTAAAGAGGTGTGCTGTCAATTACTTTTGACTATTACCTGTAATGTTCCAAGTCAACGAGTTTGACTTGTGCACTGAGGTGTATCATATCTGCATACTGTTTAAATCATAGTCTAGATAAACACAGTTTTTGAGCATAAAATCTTTAATATTTTCTTACATATCAGATTTAACCTATAATTTGGTGCTTAAAAGAGCCGTCTCATTGAGACGGTTCTTTTGAGTACCCAGAACATATCTTTTAGTTGAAAAATGAGACAATTAATTACTTTTTTAAGCACTCATAACTAAAGCCCTGATATATGCCATTGCAAATTGATATTTACCTACAGGTTTTTACAAAAAAAAAGTTTCTAATAAGTTTTTATAATAAAGTGTTTTTGAGCATTTCGACAGCGTTCCCCCGTGACTAATCATGCCGTTTTTATATGATGTGTGAAATGTAAAACTACAACTGTATGCAAAAGAATTAGTTTGGTCACGGGGGGGGGGGGGGGGGTGGGGGGGAAGCACTTCAGTAAAACGTTTTCTATTTTCTATATGTTGAATAGCAAAAATATAGTTTTTAACCCATATTTTTCAATTGGTACTTGTCCAATGAGAAAACTGCTTTTGTGGATAAGTCGAGGGTTGGACCTACTATCTTTTTCATAGAAAAAATATCATTTTCTTTGAAACTTTTCTCTGGTCATTTTTATGGGCAATCCTTCATTAAGACTGTACGAGGTCCTTATATAATAAACAATTGTTGACTATTGAGGCATTGGACATGATGTGATATCGACCTGAGAATACCAATATTGACCTCGGCTCCGCCTCGGTCAATATTGGTACTCTCAGGTCGATATCACATATTATTATATAATCTATAAATAAACATCTTCTGATTGGCCCAGATGCATATCCACTCGAGTCAATAAAACTACATATTGCATGGCTTGCCGGACGTGACGTTGCAAAGCATACGGCACGAGGTAATATTGACTGGCTTACGGGAAGTGACGTCAGAACGTCAAGTTATTTCGCATGATCCATCAGAAACGTCAACGTTTTAATGGTCTAAAATGGCAGGAAATGCATAAGATAAATTCATTATATAATAAAACAATTGTTGACTTATGTTTCGGTAGACATGGAGTGTTATTGAACAGTAAACTTAACCATATTGACCTCCGCTCCGCGTCGGTCAATATGACGTTTACTGTTTAATAACACTCCATGTCTACCTCAACATAAGTCAATTATTGTATAATGTCCAATGTCTCAATTTAGTCAATAATTGTATAATGTGAGACGCTGAAGTAGCGTTCAATTTAACAAGTTGTGACGACATTTTTCTCACTCAGTTACATTTTTTCACTCCCGAGAAGCAACGTTATGATAACCTTGCTCGAACAAAATAGTTGCTTCAACACTCGTTTTGGCATGGGTGGCGGCGACTTTTAGAACACACAATCTTATTGAAAAATAGTTATTTCATATACATGATAAATACGGATACATATAAATAATTACAAAAACATACAAATATGATTTGAATGAAAGCTAAACGTATTTATTTTCGTTTCTAATAGTTGATAGTTAATAGTTGATATACTTTATTATTATATGCATTACAAATAATATTGCAACAACTTGATGTGGTAGTACCAGTGAAAACTCTTTATACTGTCACTCTTTATAACAGAAAAATTCTTTACAACGTCCGTGGTATTTGCACAAATGCACTAGTTTAGCTTGAAGTTGTGTTCATTACAACAGAAATTCAGTTAAACGTCAAATTATTTGGGGACAAACACTGTCGTTGTAAAGAGGGTTGACTGTACATAAAAATATTGGAATTTGAAACAATAGGGCCATAGTGGTCCTGAACCGCTCACCTGTACTATGTGCACCAGTCATGTTCAGTTGAAGGTAATGATTTAAACCATTTGGTGGAGGGCAATCAAGCTGGTCTCCTCTGTAGTATAGTCTTTAAGCACATAACAAGACCCTACCCCTTCCCCAATCACACAGAAACATTTTCTACATACCAAATATAAAGGCTCAGACCCTTATGGTTTCAGACAAAAACGTTTTTTTTTATGTTTTCCCTAGATGGGTCTCAGCTAAACATGTGACCCCAGGGCGTGCCAATTTTGTGCCCCAGGGTCAAACATTGAACATACTTGGAAGAGGTCAACTAGGTGATGTTACATAACAAATATCAAGGCTCTATATAGGCTTTGTGGTTTCAGAGAAGAATTTATTTTCTTGTCTTCCCTATATAATCCTATATGTGACCCGGGGGCGGGACCATTTTTGACCCCAGGGTACTTATTTGAACAAAATTGGTAGAGGTCTACATGGTGATGCTAAATACCAAATATCAAGGCCCTTGGCCCTGTGGTTTCAGACAAGAAGATTTTTTCACATTTTCCCTATATACGCCTATGTTAAACATGTGACCGCCTGGGCGGGGCCATTTCTGGCCCCAGGTCTATAATTTGAACAAACTTGGTAGATGTCCACCTGGTGATGCTAAATACCAAATATCAATAGTCTAGGACTTCTGGTTTCACACAAGAAGAGTTTTTCTTGTTTTCCCTATATAAGCCTATGTAAAACATATGACCGCCGGGGCGGCCAATTTTGGCCCCAGGGGAATCATTTGAACAAACTTGGTAGAGCTCCACTAGGCAGTGCTACATACCAAATATCAAAGCTGTAGGCCCTGTGGTTTCAGACATGAAGATTTTCACATTTCCCTTAATAAGCCTTTGTAAAACATTTGACCCCCCACCCCGATCAGAGTCATTTTTGGCCCAAGGGCTATAATTTGAACAAACTTGGTAGATGTTCACTAGGTGTTGCTACATATCAAATATCAATAGTCTAGGCCTTCTGGTTTCAGACAAGAATACTTTTTCATGTTTTCCCTATATAAACCTATGTAAAACAATTGATCCCCAGGGTGGGACCATTTTGGCCCCATGGCTATAATTCTAACAAACATGGTAGAGGTCGATTAGGTTATACTGCATACCAAATATCAAGGCTCTAGGCCTTTTGGTTTCAGACAAGAATATTTTTTCACATTTTCCCTATAAAAGCCTATGTAAAACATGTGACCCCCGGGGTGGGACCATTTTTGGCTCCAGGACTATAATTTGAACAAACTTGGTAGATGTCTACTAGGTGATGCTAAATACCAATGATCAATAGTCTAGGCCCTCTGGTTACAGACAAGAAGATTTTTTCACTTTTTCCCTATATAAGCCTATGTAAATCATTTGAGCCAAGGGCAGGGCCATTTTTGGTCCCAGGGCTATAATTTGAACAAACTCGGTAGAGGTCCACTTGGTGAAGCTAAATACCAAATATCAATAGTCTAGACCTTCTGGTTTTAGACAAAAAGGATTTTTAACGTTTTCCCTATATAAGCCTATGTAAAACATGTGACACCGGGGCGGAGCCATTTTTAGCCAAAGGGCTATAATTTGAACAAACTTGGTAGAGGTCCACTAGGTGATGTTGAATACCAAATATCAGGGCTCTAGGCCTTGTGGTTTCAGACAAGAAGATTTTTTACACATTTTCCCTATATAGGCCTATGTAAAACATATGACCCCAGGGTGGAGCCATTTTTTGGCCACATGGCTATAATTTGAACAATCTTAATAGAGGTCTACTAGGTGACGCTAAATACCAAATGTCAAGAGACTAGGCTTTCTGGTTTAGGACAAAAATATCTTTTTTAAGTTTTCATCTCGAAAATCTATTTTTTAGCCTTTTTGACCTAGATATGCAACGGATCAGAAAGATTTGAACAATTTTGAGGGCCACCCAAGGATTACCAGGGGTTTAGGAGGTTGTCGTTTAAGTCAATTGTTAACGGACGGACGGGCGGACGACGGACCAAGACCTGTCACAAAAGCTCAACTTGTCACTTCGTGACAGGTGAGCTAAAAAGAGTTTCTGACTTTGGACTGCGAAATCAGAGTCCGGTGCATATAAAGAGAACATGATTTAAAGCAAAATGAGCGAAGGAGTTAACCCTTTACCTCACAGAGACGCCTTTTAACACGTTTTTAAACAGAACAGACCCCGGGGTAAGAGCTGCCTGATCAGGTACTACTATGTTTGCTTATGGAAATATGATTAGATATGATCATACACAAGTGGACCTGACGAGTAATTGTTTTGTTCTATGTAAAAACGTGCAGTGAATGTAAATAAATATTCACAGTGGGTGGAGCTTAGCATGAATATTCTTGAAGGAGAGGGTTAAGCTGCATTACAAGTACGAATGTACATGTGCCTGGTTGTCTTTAAAAATTCCAGTTACGTATTTATAGAATTAATTGAACAAGTGCTGCTGTGACGTATGTGAGACTAAAATCTTATAGTTTCTATGAAAATGTGCGTTGTAGTACTTCGACAATGCTTGTATTCGTCTGTATGCTTGCATTCAGCTTATCATCGTTGACATGTCTTCATTTTCTGATCAACCATAAAGAACTCATCCCTGCCAAATGGCGTAGCCAGAACGCTGAAAAAGTTACACACATCATAGGGAGACTACTGGATCAAGCTATAATAATTCTCTTCAGTTGCGTCCCTTTTAAAAATGGGAACTTCTTTTGCTCCCAGAGGGAGCGAATTCTATCCTTTATGGGCAGTTCCTTATAGTATGGACAATCACTTTTATCACAGTGAATGTTACTATTTTTAATACGCACGTACATCACCGACGTAATGGGTGTTAGGCCAATGCAGCCTTCATATAATTTTTTATCGCAATGTCATCATTGATATAAGTTTAGATTCAATGCAACAGGCATGTTTGTGGTGTCTATAGTTTATGTTTTTCAGATGAAAATAAACTACTGTCCTGCCAGCCAAGAGTGACAGTTACGTCGTGCTCTGTTTACAAATCTTAAGTAAAACATAAACATGTATTGTCCGATTTTATTAACCTGACACAGGTGCATAATTTCACGGTAAGTGCACAAGATATTTTTACCTTCCGTCGACTTTCGGTATTTACCGTAAGTTTTACAGGAATTTTGCAATTACTTATGCAGATAATGAAACGTTTTGTACCGTCCTACTGACTAGTCAAGTGGTTATTATACAGAGTTTACAACCAAAAGGTCGTGATTTCGAGTCCACGTGTGTGAGTTTTTTTTTTTTTTTTTTTTTTTTTTTACCTTTATTCGATTCGTTTAATTTCAATTATTGTAGATGTACCACGACCTCTGAGGAATGAAATTTTGGATCATTTTGTTTCAAAAGGTTGATGCGTAACGCGTAAAATCAGCCAGTCTGTCTGAAACATCTTCAGAGATTATTGGAAAATATTGTTCCATATTATAGCCAAAACATATGGTTAAAATGTATTCACTATACAAGTTGTCTGCGATTACTTTTAAAAAATATTTCAAAAGCACATATTACGTATACTATTTAAGGATTGAAATGCAGATTTTTAGCTTGCACTGGATGATGCAAAACATTAGGCTTTTTAATGTCTGTGAAGCCCGAAGGGCTTCTCGGAGACATTAAAACGCTAATGTTTTGCATCATCCAGTGCAAGCTAAAAATCTGCATTTCAATCCTTATATTTACATTTTATATTATTTATCAAATAAACTTAAATATCTTCCACCCAAATTCGCTGGTTATCCTAGAAAAATGAAATATTTTATTTATAACGGAGGTGTTGGAACAGCCAGCGAACGAAAGTCCTGTACATAACGTCGTGGCAATACGTGAATGACGTCACACAAATGTTGATAAACAAAGAAAGATATTGGTTGACGTTGACGTTACTCCACCCAGAGGCGCGGCCTAGACCACGTGACTGCTCAATGTTTTGCATCGAGAAATGCAAGCAGCTAGGAATTATGGTTTCATCTATGGCAGCTACAATGAGAATGTAAATATTCTATTTTGAAGCACGTAGGTGTTCCAGACAAGCTGGCTAAGTGTATGCGTTACGCATCAACCTTTTGAATATAATGATCCAACTTCACATATCGAGCGTACGGTAAACGTTCTCGGTGAGGGTCCTACAAAAATAACAATAACAAATACAAGTATAGATAAACAAATAACTTTGAAGCGTGACTATATTCACAAATTTGAAAATAGGGGTTTCAGGCGTTTTATTACGTATGCTATTCTATTTTGAAGCACGTAGATGTTCCAGACAGACTGGCTTAGTGTATGCGTTATGCATCAACCTTTTGAATATAATGATCCAAAAGACATTACTCAGAGGTCGTGGTACATCTATAATAATGAAGTTAAACGAATCAAATAAAGAGGTAAAAGCAGAAAAAAAAGAGAATTTACGTGGACTCGAACTCAGGACCTTTTGGTTGTAAACTCTGTGCCAAAACCACTTGACTAGTCAGTAGTACAGTGCAAAAAGTTGCATTACCTGCATTAGTACTTGCAAAATACTCGTAAAACTTACGGTCAATACCGAAAGACGACGGAAGGTAAAAATATCTTGTGCGCTTACCGTGAAATTATGCACCTGTGTCAGGTTAATATAATCGGACAATACACTCCTTGAGCTAATGCGAATCGATATATCACTTGTGTATTAATCCTGTCCTGCGGATAGGATTAATACACAATTGATATGTCGATTCTAAGTCCTTGATAACTTTGCAAACAAAACATGACGTCACTGTCACATTTGGCTGGCAGGGGAGTAAACATATAACACCGAAACTCTAACTTACGCTGTTTCTACAATTTAACTCCCACAATACAATTGGTTGGCCCTTCGTGAAGTTTTTAAATGTTTGCCAAATTTCTTCTCAACATCATTGCTGATTTTAGATGTTGTTTCTATACCAGTGCAATATTCTTAATGAAGTGATTCAGTTAAAGAATTTTGCTTGGAACTTTTCCCCAACATACTGAAAAATAAAGGGTGTTTGTCCATTTATTAACTGCATTTAGTGGTCTCATATTATATTATGGCGATTTTTGTTTTTACCGCCAATAGCGTCAACGTAAAATACTCGCCTTACCCTTAATGCGCCAATCGCAGCAAAACTCGTCTGCTTTTCTCGTCTGCTGAAATGTTTAAGAAGCCTCAATGGCAAACAGTGTGGACCCAGAACAGACTGCTCCTATAGGAGCAGTCTGTTCTGGATCCACGTCCAGGGTCCGGATCCCCTCGGGAAAATCACAAACTAAGCTAAATGGTTCCTTAGCAATACTCTTCCGGATCCCCTGGAAAATCTCAAAGGTACCAAGCCAAAATTAACTGTTTTTGGGCCATCATCAGCCTGGCAGCGAAACGCCATTTAAATGGCGCTTCGCTGTGGGTCAATGGTGGCCCACTTTTGTGTTATTTTAATCCTCCCTCCCCTCATCAACTTTAAAAAAAAGAGTTGAGTTGGACCCCTTCTGACAATCTTTCTGGATCCGCGCATGGGGGCTCCTACATATCGATGATGAAATGGCATAATCAATTAAGTCTATGATGCACCGCACGACAAAAACCATTATGTACATGTATTTAGATTTCAGTTCGATACGAACTTGTTTGAAACACTGGTATAACTAGGCTGTGTCTGTTTTGGTTACAATTGTTCACAATGTCTTATTAAAATCCACCAAACATCTGTGTTAGTCCTTGGGTCATCAATCCTCCTTGTTGCCCAGGCATTGCACCGCCCATCATACCGCCCATCGGACTGCCCATTGGACCACCCATTGGACCGCCCATTGGGCCGCCCATTCCAGTTCCTGCTGTTGAGGGCATCTCAACTCCCCAGACTCTTCCCATTCCGGATGTCTGTAAGAACCGTTGTGTCATCCCTTGCCACAATTCTGAAAGAGAATGGCAAGATTGAACAGACTGCGATATATTTTCTTACTGCCAGCAATAGATCACCCAATCAGTTTTTAGTTTACCAGAATAATACCCAATACATGTAAATGAATAGATAAGCATTTTTACAACTTAGTGTTTGCCAAAAGGCAAAACGCTAGCAAGACTGCGAGGATATTCATTGTCGCTTCAGCGTTCGCTGCTTACACTACAACTCATAGATCCAGATAAGGAAATTTTATGAGCGTAAAATTGTGATTATTGTCTTACCTATAAATTAAAACGTGTGTTTTGGGGGCTCAACAGAACCGTCTCATTGAGACGGTTCTTTTGACTACCAACAACATATGTTTTTGATGAGAATTAAAGAAAATAGTTTTTCAATAAATAAGTAACAGATACAACTTCAAGTACCAACATCGCGCGCGAGCACTGGCTCCTAAAACCTTAGTCTTGTTCTGAAATTATTTCGCACACATGTCCACTCGTGGGAGGGTTAGGAGGAAGCCATGTTTGATATGAATAACGTGAGAAAAAAAAAAACAATACAAAAATACCCATCATCTTGTTGGGATTTTGCTGGAGAGTGTTTTTATTTTAAGTCATTTAAGCTGATCAAAGATTTTGGCTTATTTGAGCCAGTGATGTGAGCTAAGCCAGACGACCAATGATTTTGTAAATGCTCATCTGGCATATTCGGCTTCTAGGGTGTGGGTGTTACGATGTAGAATGCAGGAAACATCAGAATCAGTGATGGTTGCGTAAACGCATAAGTACGCAAAGCTTTAGCTATGCTCCTAGTCACCTGTATGTACTGAGATACGGTACGTTTTCTAATATAAGTCCAATATAAGGGCTGTTTGTCTGAGATACAGTTCTCTCTTCTATACTTAGAAACTTGAATTTTTAGTGAAACAATGTTTTCACGTCTTTCTCGCAAATATTGTGCATTATTTCCTAAATAAGTACGGAATTGTCCATTTGTATTAGGAGACATAGAAAAAAATACCTTAGGAGATACGTCGTAAAGATACTGTTTCTTTACACGAGGCAGGTACGTATTTATCTATATTTGACAGAGTTAGTATTGTACATGTTCAAGCTATGGCGGTTCAATGCTTTTGCACCAATCTCTATGTCTCTAGCAGGTCACATCTACTGGGAAAAATTAAGTAATCTTTTTTCTATTTTGTTGTCTGTTGAGTCAGCCAGCATTCCGTGTATGGGTTCTATTTGGCGTTACAAATAACATCTTATGTTTTTGCGATAATAGCTAATGTTACACATTTGCCTACCAATCTACGCACTTGCGAGGTGCCAAAAATCCTTTGGGACCGTTCTTTGGGCTATAGTGGAGCTGTCAGGATAGACTCGAAGAATTATTTTGGCCAAATGTGGTTGCAGACTATGTCAGGCCTGCATATAAACCGGAATTGCATGCTTGTGGATTTATCGGAGACCAAAAGTGTAATAGACATTTTAGCAGATAGGTTTTTATTTGTTGTGACTTATATTGCGTGGTTTGGAAAGACGATTTGACTTTTTGAGAAAGTCGGCTTTCTGTATCGACCTGTGTGTGTCACATTGAGTTATATCTAACGCATGTACGAATAAGGGTTGATGCATATACCAAATAACACTCACATAAATAAGGTAATAGCTGACTGACGTACGTGTCAAGGTCAGGTACATAGACCGACATACATATGTAATTGTAGTTCTAGTTGACACATGTACGTTTAAAGATTATGTGTTTTCACCAAAACACATGTAAAAATATTGTGCATAATTCACGCATAAAACAAAAGAAAGAAAATACGCAATATCAATGTAAATATTATGTTGACGATAGGGCATATTTATGTGTTTACTGCTGATACTGTGTGCAGGTACAAAATTAGCATGTAGACAGGGTGGTGGCCAAGGTGACGTTGATACGTTACGTTGAGATAACGTTCCTCGACGTTTTCCTGGAATTTCAAAGAGAATAAGTATCAGTATTTGTAAACTTCGAAACTATCTAGATTGCGTCACCTCAAAGAGAAAGGGGCCACTGATTCTCGATGTTTCAGCTATGTCAGTGTCGCAAACCAGGGTGACGTTATAATAGCGCACTGTATATTTTGGTAGAGCCCGGGTTTGTTGGTTACTGCATCGGATGCTGACACAGGCCGGTCACTAAAAACACTTTTCCGTTTCACAAATTTAGTGGCAGGATATCCCTAAACAGATCCATCCTAACCGCATGGGAGCCGTAATACATACACCCACGGGTGAGGGCTAATAGCGTGCTTATAGGGTTAGGCTGGAGTTTTAAGAAAGGATCACTAAGAACTTTTTATTTTATGACCATGAAAACGAACAAATGCACTAGACACAGCAGAGAGATTCTGAGTAACCAATATTCTATTAGAAGATTATTTTTTTACAGAATTGTCTTTGGGTGTCCCCTCCGACATAAGGGGAAGTAAGCTGTAACAGTTCTTAAATCTGAGGGCACAGAACTTAGCTGCTCCCGTTAGACCACTGACAGAGTGGGAAAGGTTTCAACTTACCAACCTGAAAGAATTATAAAACCCCAACATTGTCTGGATCAAGTAATCCAACGAGAAGATTGTGACGGCCTAAGTGCTAGAATCACGCATAATCAATAAGTGCACATAGACTGACCCAAAGGTCAGGATCGCGCCCGCACACATATATCAAAAATGAAAACTTACCAAGTGTCGGACGCACATAGTGAATAAAGATCACTCAACAAATCCAGATAAGACTGACCCAAGCGTTAAATGGTAGAACCACTGAATTGTGAATGAGAGTTTGCCAATAGTGTTAAATGAATAAGAAAAAAAAGAATCTGCAGAAACGGTAGAATAAAAGAGCTCATAGTATAAGGTCATTTAAATGTATATGTAAATTGTTTATTTTTACGTTTCTTATTTCTGCCTAGTTGACGTACGTCTAAAACAGGACACTCTAAGATTAATTCCTGTAGAGTGGAAACGTGCTTTAGTATAGGATGGTCAACTAGTCAGAAATAATATCGTATCTTCTTTGTAATGTTACTGTGATGTCGATATTTTTTTAGTACATGAAATACTTGAAAGTTGTTACTAGTTGCGTGTATTATTTTCCCCTGGTAGTATTGTCAACGCATAACGGCGTCTTCCAATAAAATTCCCCCCCTCTTCCATCTTGACCGTCTTTATGACGTAACAGTGGGATTGCAGGAATCCCGCAAAAAATCAAGTCAGAACGCAAAAAAATATTCCCCCTAAGCCCCAAATACCGCACATTAAAACATCGTCATTCAGTTTCGCTGTGTAAAAATCAAAAGTAGTGTGCTACACCTCAATAGTTTAGTGAGACCATGATCTATAAATCTTTTTGTCTGACCCCATCCCCTCCCCAAGTGTATTTAAGTCGGCCTTGATGGCTTTGCCCCCCCCCATATTGAAAAGCTTCCTACGCCTATGACATTGGCGAAAGGCTGACATGATTTCTGTATGGAAGAAAGTATATGTCATGTTGATTTTTACACCTTTTCATTATTTGCACGTTTAAGCTAAAAAAAATTGATAGTTTGTTTGTTTGATTTGATTCTTTACTTCCCATCAACAATCTTTCAGATATATAGAGACGGGTCTTCCTGGGTTGAACCAGTACAAAGCTATGATGAATGCGTCTTGCTCAAAAACACTTAACCACTAGTAATATAATAGAGAATAGTAAACTGTGTTTCTGTGACATTAAAATTATGTCACGAAGGAATGATGGTGACTCGGTAAACAACGAGTCCGCAAAAACGCAATTTAGTGGGGCGGGAAATGTCTGTTTTTTGAGACGATCATGCACTTCCGGATACAAGCATGAGACTTTCAGATTATGTTCTTCAAACCTTTTTTGTAAATATTTTCTCGTTAGCCATCGCAAATTTTTTCCATTTTCAAGATGGCTAACGGAAATTTCAAGATGGCTGCCAAATTCATATGCTAAGCAGAGCGGAAAGTGACAAAAAGAAGGCACATGCAGATATAAGCATGAAACTTGGCAATAATTTTCATGAGCATGAGTAGTTTGAATATTTATCCTTAGCCAATCGAAAGTTGGCCTATTTTCAAGATGGCGGTACTAAAATCCAAAATGGCCGCCACAAAAAACGTCAGATCAGGAAACGAAGCTTTTACATGATACAAAACAATTAAAAGCATCTAAAATGGTATAATTTGATGGAATATAAGATAATATTGGTTACCTTGAATCAGCCCTATCTGATTATTAAAGGGTTAGTTTGAAAAGGAACGATAATTGGGGGGGGGGGGGGGGGGGTAAGTAAAACTGACTAAAATGCGGTCTTGTCGTCAAACAGTGGTAAAAATGCAAGTAGATGTCGTTTGCTTGTTTGCTCAACAATCACATTATAAGCTATGAATTATGTCAGTACTAGAAAAGCAATAAACAGGAACTGGAGCAATCAAAAGCCATATCTCGCTCTTAGAACCATAATGACAATAATTAAAAAATACAAATAGACCAAAATACAATGAGAACAAATGGCCAATCGAGCGGGCAGTTATTTCTCAAAAGGTGTCTACTCAGCAACCCAAACAGAACTTAAAGTATAATGAACAAACATAAGGGGAATCATCACCAAAACTCTGACACCAAAACAAATGCCTATTTTAATTAATGTAGGTAAGATATAATGGTCAGATGAAATACACCGGGGATCTTTAAAGGAAATATGAATAAATTGAATAAAATTAGATCTTTGTCGAACTACTATATTTTCAAGTAAAATCATAAAAAAAATTCTGCACACAATGCATATTGCTTGGTACAATATAATTAAAGGGGCAATATCAGGAATGGATACAATCAAGTACCACATCTGACCCAGGACACCACATGGAAAAGTGACAAATACACAATTTAACATCACAAGCGAGAGCCAAGTGGTCAGCCCTTTCCCAGCTGGTGACGACAAGGCAGCAATGAACAGGCCCTGCTATAAGAAGCACTTCCAGTTAGTTCCCCCTTGTTGACTAGTCACAATAGCTCAAGTTTTAGGGCGTCCGTTTCCAGAGCTGGAGGTCGCAGGTTGATGAAACAGCCATGTCACACTAAAATGGGTTAAAAAGGAACCAATTGCTACATTGCTTGGTTCTGAGCAAAATAAGACATGCGATGTATTTTCTTATCTCATTCACTACTAACACAACTAGCATTTTGATAAAAAAAAACTTCTTAACTAAAACCAACACAAATTCGCTTCGCAGTACTTGGTTCATCGAATCCCATCTGGTGTCTCCCTCGGTGGTTGAGATGTATCGATAGATAGAAAGATTTGAGCTTTTGAATGCTTAACTATGAAGCTCCAGTTGCATAGAGTGGTTACCTAGCTGTCGTGGCGCTATGAATATGATCAATATTATCAAGATTTTATTATAATTTTTAACTCCTTTTGAAGTAAGGAAGAACAAACTTCTCCTTTTCCATAAATGGTGATCCCATTTGATTCATATTTTGAGGATCCTCAAAATGCATATTCCATACTGGTGAAGGGCGTGCATTGAAGGTTTCCGGCAAACGGCAGCAGCCCAACCTACCTACCTACATACCTTGATCTGGGTTTACAACCTACGACCTCCAGTTCCGGAAGCAGATGCCTTACACCTTGAGCTATCGTGATAAGTCAAAAAGGGGCCTAATTATGGGAAGTGCTATTTATAGTAGGGGCTCCGGCCACGAAGAATATTTCACCACCACAAGAGGAGTGTGTGAATGTAAAGCCAGCATACTTCAAGCATACTTTTAAGGAACCCACTGCACTGGTAATCAAGGTATTCTTCCTTTGAAACATGTCTCTGTCAGAACAAGAAAATTTCAGTACCTTGAATATGTCAATGTAACTTATAATCTAGACGATTGTGTTATACATGTAGTAAGATGGGCTGCATACCATGCCTCCAACATTGATGCAATTATAGCCTGGCATATCTGCTTTGCTGCCTCCAAATTGATCAGACGCAGGTGTAGCACCATCTGAGACTGAGGAGTAATGTATTATTGCCTCTAGTGTCACAAAAACATGGCTTGTACACAAAGTGGCATCAGCCTTTCCTAGTGTATTTATCAAACTTTGCAGAGTACATGTTAGCAATATCAGCAAGATATTACTGTTGACTTAGAAACAAGTAGAGTCCATGCTCGATAAGAGTAGAGTTACGCTGTTGGTCACATTATGGTACTTTATTCACCTCATTGGACAGATATAGGGTTTTCATTAATACTTCTAGCTGTAAATCTGTTTCGTCACCCTACTCGTATTGAGCACGGACTATAGTGGAGAAGCAAAGAAGGAGTAAATGCATCAACAGCGTATGTTTTGGAGTCAAATATTTACTTATGAGCTTCTTATAATTATGCTTTAACGTTCTTTACTATTTTTATCGCCATCATATAATATGACTTGTATCGTTATTTTTATCAGTTTTTATTATCTCAATTAATGATAGGCCTAAATGAATACACCCGTGTGGTTCCTTTTTCATGCTACAAAAATAGGGTAGGTAGGTAGGCTCTAACATTAAATTAAGACATAACATTAAAACATGATGACGGCCTATATCATTCTACTGACTATTTAATGGTGCATATGGAGTCTAAGTGAACAAATTTTGAGGTATTATAAAAAGGCCTAAATGAAGTAACTACACTATTTTAAGTCCAAGACCTTTATATGGTAGTTAGTTCAGGAAATAATTTTATTGAGTAACGTTTAACACAGAAAACCGCTTCAAAATTTTTAATATGCTTGTTTTAGTGTTTTTTTTTTGCCAAAGGCCATCTTAATGTTTATGATCGGGTAGGTAGGGGAACAGGAACCGCACTATATTCCTTTAAGCCTTATCATAATATAAATACAAAATACATCGTACCACACACTATGCACTGTCCAGTATTACAATCATGTTTTACTTGGAAGATATGGTAGTTAAAAAGAAGAGAATTTTATTCAAATTATTTGCATTTTACCCTAATGACCCCCGACCATTATATCATACCTATTATAATTATAATATGTAAAACTAACTCATAGTTTATAATAAGAGTGTAGCTCAGACAAGCATTTTGACATCTAGTTGCATTTCTATCATTGTTTGATGGCAACACAGCAGATTTAGTCAATTTTGCTTAAATTTTCCCCATTTAGGCCCCAGTTAACCCTTACTCTCACATAATATTTGCTAATTTCAAGAAAACCATTACCCTTTTATGATGCATTTCATCCAACAGTACCATTTTAGATGTTATTTTATTTCTTTGTATGATGTAAAATCTTCATTTCATGGTTTTACGTTTATTGTGGCGGCCATCTTGAATTTTAGCGCCTCCATCTTGAAAATTGACCAATTTTGATTGGCCAACGAGAAAAATTCAAATAACTTATGCTAATGAACATTTCTACCAAGTTTCATGCTTGTATCCGGATGTGCATGATTATTGTCATTTCCCGCTCCACTAATTTACTATTCTGTATATTATATACCTTCCAGTGATGTTTCAATAAAAAAAAAACGAAGAAAGAAAAAGTCTTTCAACGACCCCCCCATTGCCCCAACAATAAAATGGTGTGTAGTAATAATTACTTGGCACCGTCTACATGGCATGTCACGGCTAGCCACGCTCTACTACGAACAACAACAACAACAAGCTGTGTTGTTTTTTTTGTGTGTAAAACTTTGTGTACACTCGGAACCTGTATACACTCGGAATTCCCGGCATTCTGACTTTTTTTTACTTGCGGCGCTCTTGCCCCAAGCATTTGTTTCAGAATAGTGATACCCTCTACCTGGTTGTCTATTTATATAAAATACTAATGGCATAATGGTCGTGTCTAAGCAAAAAAATTCACCGACAAGACAACTCACCGACAGCAAGCAAAACATAGTGTTAAGAGCATGTCTCATATTATATAACATATTAACCCCCCAAATTCAATTTGTGGATATATGTTGGGGTCATGGAATGTCGCTCACTGTTTTCAGCCACTGTGACTTTAATCTCAGGAGTCAGGTCTTGAAAAAATACATCCACAACAGATCGCCTATATTATTTATGGTAGCATTCCATATTTGGTATGTCGATACATCTTGGACCCTGGCGAGTCACCAAATTTTTCCAGGTCACTGTGACCTTGACCTCTGGTTTCAGTTCTAGCAAGGTCGAGCCCAGAACATATCTGTATATGATTTGAGGTAGGAATCCCAAATTTGGTGTGAGGATATATTTTGGGATCATGGCATGTCGCATACACTTCTGGATCTCTTTGACATGTAGCTTGTACATGAACATGTTTAAAATACTGTAGCTTTAGTTTTATGACTTTATTAATCATGTGACGATTGTCCGAACATGAACGATCTGGCGCAATTGGAATGATATTGGCCCACTTCGAATCAAACTAAAGTTGCTACTAAAGTTCTTACGTAATAGATGCGTGCGCACGTTTACACCCGAATGGCTACAGTTCCAAACTTTTAATTAGTTGTCAAGTAAACAAAGTGTATAGCCATGTATGCCCCACCTCAATTCTTCATCGTAGACAAAAAGGATGTGCATAAACTGCACAGCCTACTCTAATTAACAATTACGAATAAGAGGTACGGCAAATAGAACACATCAAGGATTTATTTTGTAAAATAAAACATTTTGAGGCTAATGATAGATCTTGAACCCATCTTGCTTGATAGTACTAGAGGAGGGAACAGACAAGCTACTAGAGTAACGGTGCTCTGACCCACCGTTGATCTATGGTAGGTTCGTGACGTCACTATAGTAGGACTTTCGATGTTTGAATCGAACTTTAGTAACTATAGTAGGAACTTAAGTTCGACTCGAGGTGGACCATTATAATTGCCATCAGTCAACTATATAGTTGAGCTACCAGTCTGATAATAAAAGTGGTATTTGATACACGTAAAATACTGTAATAATATGTTAGTTTTATTTTCCAAAGTGTAATGTTCATGGCTAGTCTATAAATGTAATTGTCTTTAGTGGAGTTGTATGATTATCAGAACTAAGCACCAGCCTATAGACTAGCAAAAAAAGTAGGAATATGTTTATATGGATAAATGAAATGACTATTTGAAAAGTTCTAGGCCTTTGGGAAAGGGTATCAACTTTACAGCGCCTAAGAGATCGTTATCAGGCTACAGGGAAAATTTAATATCGACCCAGGTTTGATTAACCAAAAATGACGACACGAGGCTAAAACGGCAACTGACGTCATTTGTATCAACGATATTTGCATCGACAGTATGCGTTCTGTTTGGTTATCGTCAGTTTCAGACAACTAATAAGGCTTCGATGGTAATTTGTATCCAGATTTTTAATAAAAATATTTTAATACAATTACTTTAGATCACGTCTGATTTCTAGACAAATATCAAATTGCAACTTTAGAATCTAAGGGTATTGCTATTCGATAAAGTGTTGTCCTAACATTATTATTATTTTGGCATGATATTAAAACACGTTTTGCTGATATGTTGATGTTCATTTTTGCAAAAATTTTAAAAAATTGGTACATTAAAAATAAGTAAATTTTATTAATTTCATTTTTTGCGTTTTTAAAGTCCTTCAGTGTATGGCGCTTGGTGCCTCTTTAGATAACTATTTGTGTTTTTCTTTTGCCAGAAGAGTATCTTACCGACCGACTAAATTTAACTATTGTTGATGTTCGTTTATGACGTGGTTTTAATGCAGTGTAAAAAATAACCAAATTTTGAGGTGTTCCCAACATACAAGGTGCACATGCTGTTTTTAGACTAGGCAAGCCCACCTTTAAATTGAAAATGTATTTATTACTGTCTCCCTTATATCATTAGAAGCAAAAGAATTGTGACAGTGTTGCAATTATTTAATGTATTATATTTGGGTTGTTTCCCTTACAATGTCTTAGCCAAGGGAAAGCACTCTAGAAGCCTGCAGAACTGAAACAACGCTGAGAACTGAAACAGAAAAACATTGTGAAATCCATTTTGCTCGTTTTTTTTAGCTATTCGCTGGTCCATTTCGTTGCAAGTAGATCAGCAATAGCTTGAGAAATCGATTGAAATGTGTTTGTCAAACATAATGAGGATGGACTTGTGATGAGAAAATGATTATTTGGGTGGAGATCAGAGAACTGGACCAGGGCCCGGAATTACAATGCCTCCTTAAGTTAAGTAGACTTTTACGAACTTAACTCCAATATTTTTTAAAGTTAAGATTCTATCTTAAATGTGCATTTATAATGCGCCGTTTTTGTGAACCTAACTTAAGTATAAATCCTGGGCTAAAATCGTTACTTTGACGGAAAGGCTTACGAGGACATACGAAAAATATAGAGTTTTAATGACTGTAAGCTACCCAAATGTTTCGCGCGTCCGGTCAATTAATCAGCGGACTCGAAAAATACTACAAAATAGAGTAATTCCTGTTCATAAGAAGCCTCCCAACGACGCAGAATTACTTGAGTTGATATTCTCCATTTCGTAAAAGAGTGTGGGCGTCAGTTTAGAAGAGACGGGGAGGGAGGGCAGGTGAGGATGATTGCGGCGGGGGGGGGGGGGGGGGGGGGGGGAAGGGGGAGTACACACGAACTCGTTCGCGATGATCATGTTTTTGTGTGAATGTTGGAGCAGTTTACATGCATCTAGCTCTTTGTAGTTTATTTATGGGCTAACCAATGATACAGTGTTGCTTATTCCATCCGTATAACCAAACATAAATGATGCATGATCAGCTATCCAGTGGGGGGTTAATTTTTTTTTATCCTTTTTTCTGAACCATCACATGTTTAAAGTTAAGGTAAACAATACAGTTTTGTTTGTTTGTTTGATTTGATTATTTACGTCCCATCAACAATCTTTCCGTTATAAAGGGACGGGGCTTCCTCGGTTGAACTAGTACTAAGCTATGATTAATGTTCTTGCTCAATGACACAACGCAGTTACGCCGGTGATGATCGAGCACTCTATCACTGAGCCAATGCGCTCCCAAGCAATATCAGTAATTGGGAGACTTTGAGGTCTACGTAAATTAGGAATTTTCATCCGACTTGAGCTGTACAACACAAGCTACAAGTGGCACCCGGTTACCCATCTATTTCGCGAGCCCCGTCGAGTCATAACTAATGACTTAAGCCCCGTTCTCACTGTCCCGGTTTAAGGTGCCGGTTCATCCCGGTTTGATGATCCGGGATGAACTGTGATGAACCGTGTAACAACCGTGGCGGCACCATGGACAACCTTGGAGATCCGGGATGAACCGTGTTGAACCGTGTTAAACCGGCTCATGTCCCCGGTTGTTTTGAAATGTTCAAAACAACCGGGACTCACCGGGAGTAACCGGGAAGGCTGTCAAATAGCGTGATAAACCGGGAAGACGCCGGGAGCAACCGTGTCTCCACCGGGACGGCGTCGGGGCGATACCGGCGTAATCCGGGAACATCCGTGTCTCCACCGTGATAAACCGTGCAGTTCTTCTGCCTATGTATATGTAATAAAATGCAAAATAAAAATGAAAAGTCACTCCTGCTGCACCTAAAATGAAAGTGGATTCATCCAAATGATAAGGATGGGAAAGTCCATTCGTCACAAGTTAGTTAAATTGTCAGCAGTATAAATGTGCTCATTTACAAAGCTTATGAATAAATGCACTTATAGTTACTGAAGAGTCAAGCATATACATGTATGAGCCACGACATGAGATCTCCATCAATGTGGTAGTTGCCATTAGCAAAGCCTCAGATCAGCCTGCGCCTAGGCGCAGTCTGATCAGAGCCTTTGCCAGTCGCTTGATTATTCTATGACTGTTAAGCTACTGACCGAACAACTTAAAAGCTTAATTGGGGACTGCACAGGCTTGTCTGAGTCTACACTTCTCAAAATATCACATTGTTGGAAATCACATGCCCTGCTTAAAGTGTTTATATATGTTTACGAAAAAGCAAAACAATCTGGGCCTAGAATTACAATGTATCCTTAAAGTTAAGGAGCACTTAAGTTAAGTATTGAATTTCCAGGAAGCCAAAAATAACGTTTCAAAACTGATTAAAACCAAAATAGTTTCATTTTTCTGTAGATCACAATGATATCTTTGACCATGAGTACTGCATCGGTCTTGGCAATTTATAAAGCATTTGATGTACATGTCGAAGTATCAATACTTAAATTAAGTCTTCCTTAACTTTAAGGAGGCATTGTAATTCTGGGCCTAGATCAAAAACATTTAAACCTCGTCGTAAGAAAACAGGTCTGCTTCTGCTTATTTGTCATGCAAATGAGCTGCGAGGTTACTAGGCATTTGCTTTTGCTACATAGATCATGATTCCTCTAGTAACTCGCATATGGCTGTGCAGTCCAATTTTTGCCATAACAGTTATGCGATAGAGAACTGATGTTACTCTACGTTTTTATCCTGGTTTTATAGAGTAGAGTAGCACCGGGACGCAACCGTGGCCCTACCGGCATGTAACCGTGGCGCAACCGGCAGTTACCGGGACATCACCTTAAACAACCTGGGTAACACCGGGGTATACCGGTACGAACCGTGGCTCCACCGTGTTGCACCGTAACTGCTCCGTGGTGAACCGGGGATCAACCGTCGTCTTGCTTTCTCGAGAATCTGGGCTATACAGGGGTAACGTCGGCAAGGTGAGAACGCAATTTATTTTTTATGAAATGTGTCCCGGTGCATCACGGTATACCGGCTGTCCTGCATTGGGATGAATCGTGGCTACATCGGCACAGTGAGAATGGGGCTTACATATATAGCGTACATGTACTCATTTTGGACACATAAATTCCCAATGGCAAGCCAGATATTGGCTGATTATCACGCCAATTGAGCCAGAACGCGCTATAATGCATACGTGATAATTCCAAATGAAAAAAAAACACTACCTCCCATATATGGTAAAAACATAATAAGCCTAAATTGACCTTGACCTATTTTAATTTAATCAATGAGATCAGGTAAGCGCTACAGGACCTTCAGATCCTCTAGTTTGTTCATATGCTTAAGGGGGAGTGTGTGTGTGGATCCAGAGGAGGGACAGGGGTCCGGACCCCAGCCCCCTGGAACTGAATCACAAACTCTATAGGTATTTATAGAAATATGCAATTGGATCCCCTCCCCCTGGGAAAAGTTGGACCCCCTGGAAATGTTGGACCGTCCTTCTCCATGGAATATCGGAAAGTTATTGTTTAATGATAGTTTTCTTTGAAAAAGCCATGATCACTGGACTCCCTCTGCAAAATAAGCTGAGGACTTACAAAAAAAACGAAGAAAAAAAACAAAGTCAGAGCTTTTTTCAGTCAGTCGGGCTTGGACCTCCCCCCCCCCCCACCACCGCCAAACCCGACGAAAATTTCCTGGATCCGCGCATGGATATACGTTATCGTGGTGGTAGAGAAACGATATCGCTCCTAAAAACCTTCTATAGTGCTACCTAGATCTAATGACCATGTTTACATTTGCTTGTTTGTAAACATTGAAATCAAAACAGTAGGCTGGCATAATCAGCAGACAAGTGTAGTTTTGAAAACTGTCATTTTGTATAGCTCAGAAGGTAGAGTCGCTGGCAGCAGAACATAAATTTATTTTTCAATTATGAGCAGGTTCGAACCCCATCTTCATTTCTATTGTATCATCTAGTCAGGGGCAGTCAGGACTCCCCTGCGAATTTGATGCCGATTTATGGTGACCTATACCAAGTCAAACTTTAGGGGATAACTAATGAAAATCACCTTGCCACCCATCTGGGTTTCACGTCTGGACGTCATTATGACGTCATCAAAATAACGTATATTGTATCAGTGCAATTTAAACGGTATGTCCATTGTAGTCTATGGCGATCAGGACTTTCTTGCATTTTGTTTGCCAATTTCAGTCGAAATGTTCCAAATTTAATCTTAGGAGGTTAATAATTCAAATTAACATGTCGCCCATAGTGTTTTCGCATCAGAACAAAACAATGACGTCATTGAAATGACGCCTTATATGTAGATACCACATATATATGCGTTTTGTCCATTTCCAACGCATGGAAATATTCCTTTAATAAACTTGAAGCCTTATCATGACTGAATACAAACTCTTTTAAATCGTAACATACAAAATATATTCAGATAGTGTGAAGTCAGTTCGAGGGTGGGACGTAAATGCCGTCACGATTTACGAGTAAAAAGACAGTGGAGTGAATGGAAAACACGATAATGAACGGTGTAAATATAATCTCTTATGCGTATATATATAGATGTACCATGACCTCTGACCAATGACCTCTGGGTCTTTCTATCTCAAACGATTTATGCATAATACGTCAAATGAGCCAGTCCGGGTAGAACATATGTGTATGTCAAAGCTTTTATAGTAAATGTAAATAAATGCCCGAAAACCTTTTTTTCTAGTACAACATATCAATATTGTAAATAGAGTCAAGCTCAAAAGCTTTTGGCTTATCTGTAGCTGCTTATCCTACACTCAAAGAAAAGATAGTAGTAATAATCATTTGCATTCACTTTCAACCAAACTCATTATAGTCCGATTTTGACACCTGAAGGATCAAACGTTAGAAGAGTCTACTTAGTAGTAAGTTCATGATTTGGAAATAAGGATAAACCCTCGACAAGTTACCCATTGTACTTCGATAGCACGGCCAATAGAAAACTGTTACAATCTGATTTATCTTTCGCATGGTTATAGGTAGAATCGTCTTCAAAGGTCAAAATCGGACAATAAGGCATTCTTGTTGATACGGCTAAAGAAATATATGAATCCACATGAAAATAGTTGTTCAAAAGTCATAAGCAAATTGACCACTGGCAATATTTTACATGAGTCCTCTTCTGCTCCACGGCACCACAAATCAGTACAATATAAATGGTTTACTTTGTACTTACACCGAGATGTTTCGCATACAGACATGCTGCAACTACAATGTACATTTTATCAGCTGCAGAGGGGTTTCGGGAGCAGGAGGCAACATGCGCGGATCCAGGGATTTTTGTCAGTTTTATTTAGTCCTCAGCTTGTTTTACAGTTTACAGAGGGGGTCCAATGGTTTTATTGCTGAGAAAACTATACTTATACTTTACCAAGGATCCAGAGGGGGTCCATTATTTTCCAGGGGGGGAGGTGTCAAACTTTTTCCAGGGGGGTCCAAATGCTAATTTCTTTAGAAACCCATGTACGTACTGGTTATTTTCCAGGGGTGGGGGTGTCCGGAACCCCTATCCCCCTCTGGATCCGCACATGGGCAATCATCATAACGTATCAATATTTATCACAGTCCCGCTTCATAATTGTCAGGCATTGATTTGTCAGGATTAATGACAGATGAGGTTCTCCAAATGATGCACTGGTACTGCGCACGTTTGACACCTTCGAGAAACACAGTTCTTGGAGGTGGTAGTTTTTGCAATTCAGCTTTTTTTTCTCCCAAATGTCCACTACGTCAACGCAGTGAGTCGAACAATATCAGTGACTGGCTAATACAAAGTAAGAAAGACGGCAAAGATCAGGAGTCGATACAATCAAGTACCACACCTGACCCAGGATACCAATGGGAAAGTAACAAACTCACAGTTAGACATCACAGACGAGAGCTAAGAAGTCAAGACAATTTACAAATATATTACTCTAGTGCATCCGCCACATTGAATTCTAAGGGCACTGAGCCGAGGTGAAAGAATGCTTTGTGGATAGAGTCTCTAGCATAGCTAAATGCCTGCCAATATGATTTCTTGCTCTTTCCTGACATTGAACTAGTTAATATCAGCACATGAAAGTGCATGGAATTCGATCAGAGCCCTGGTTGTGACACCACCAATCCCACATTGACATCTTTAATAAGTGTTCTGATCTTAGAAACTTGATGATATATGAGCAAGACTGTTTTAGAAAATGTAAAATATCAACACTCTGCAATTGTTTTATATACGTTTTATTTAAGTGGCGAAAACAAAAATTGCTCCTCTGCAAAACTGGGAGTAGGGTTGTGCATTAGCTCATATAAGACAAAATATTTAAGATAGAAAAGCAAACTTTGATTTTTGTATTCGTCAACTGAGTATAGGTTTGTTAAACCTAATCTAAAACGATATTCATTTATATTCCATAGGGAACAATGTTAAAACACATATGATAATTTTACTCTTAATTCAATATTTCGGCCAAAGGCCTTTATCAAGAAAAACATGCACTTCAATGTCAACTACATAGTCTCTGTTCCACCTCCTTGTAGTTGACATTGAAGTGCATGTTTTCTTGATAATGGCCTTTGGCCAAAATATTGAATGAAGAGTAAAATTATAATGATAATCCGACTCAGAGCAGTCGTTAAACTTAATGACGATAGCCAAAATTACCACTTTTAAATTATAATTAAGTTCATGTAACGCACATAATAAAACATATAGCCGTAAACAGCTGTCATATATAGTAAAGTCATTCAGTAATTTGCAGACTATAAGAATGTTCATTGATTAGCTAGTTTTAAAGTCTTTTTTCTGTAGCTCAAACTTTCAATTTCTTATTCTCAAATTGATAAAGTAACATATGTAACAAGCTGTTACAGGCTAACACCCATGCTTACAGTGTGCAAACATCACCAATTCGATGCACCTTGAATTGGTACATACGATAGAGTATATCTAAAAGAGTTTGGGATGGAGCAGGTCAATACTCAGCTTGCAGTCAAAATCTTGTTTGATGATTATTCTGTTTTTATGAGATGAGGAGGACAATTATTTTACCAGAGAAGCAGAAATAATAATCGATATTGTATATGACTTGGATAAGGATTGGTTTAGAATATTTACATTAGAAAGGGGACATGTACTAAATTGTATTGTTTAAATGTGAAACGATTATTTTCTATGTTCCTCTAGGATGTGTCTTTATTTTAGAATTATTCATATTAGGAAATATTGAAAACAAATATTCATAACATCTGTAACAAAGGAAAAGGGGCTTAATAATCACCAATACCTAAGACTTAGGCACCAGAGGCTGGAGACTTTAGCTAGGAAAACATGCGAAATATATTCATTTTATCCTATAATACCATCTCTTACATCAAGTCAATGTCCTTGCTCATTAATTATGTCATGTAACATATGTTACAACCTTTAACAAGAGCTTCAATCTTGTTGTTAAACCTGCAAATTCTATAATTTTAATAATTTGAGCAAGACAATCCCAAATATGCAAGATATCCAACAGCAGCAAATGTTTTCATATATTTTTACTTAAACGATGCCTACCAAATTCGGCTCCTTAAAATTGGGTATAGCCTTTGGGTTGTTTAATTGCACGTATAAGACACTATATTTAAAGTATAAAAACAAACTTTGGATTTTCTCTAACCAAAATGAGTTTGTTAGTACAAAATAATCAAAACATTTTGGAAAATGCACATATCAGCTAAAAAGTAAATGATATTGGTCACAAGTTTCATGTTTAAAGGGTATTCTAATTAAAGTAACGTACATAACACCACAGGAAGCTTTTATTTTCCCCAAAAGACTTTATATGTAGCTAAAGTTGTCAATATGCAGACCATATGAGTAATTTAAATAATAAGCAATCTTTCTGTGGCTCAAACTTTTAATTTTCTTTTTTTCTAAATCTAATATGGAAACATATGTAACAGGCTGTCAGAGACCAACGCCCCGGCGAACATAGTGCAAACATATATTAAAAGACGCAGCTTGAAATCCCCTTTTAGACAGGATAAGCTTGCAAAATTCCCCAGGGGGAGCAATAACATTCTCAGCCATCAGTCTAATGGTGGCCCGATAAGCTGGGTATTTATAGGAAATCTACGGTATTTTGCATGCAAAATATAGTTATCGATAAATAATTCATTGTTAAAGTCAGGTAAAGCATTGATGTAACCATCATATGACTTAAATAATTGATATAATGTTAAAAAAAGCGTTCGTGTTTGATAAGTATGACCATACCTACACAAACTATAGCTTTTATTAATGGGCAGTTTCTTATTATGGTCGCCATATTTATGACGTCATAACTAGCCTCAGACGCGGATTTGAGATGAGTGACCACCTTTAAATTAAAGGTAAGACTCCACTGAAGGTTTTGATATAGGTCACCATAAATCGGCACACAATTCGCACGGGACCTATTTTTTGTCCTTAAGGGCCCTGGCTAATCCTTTAAGCTTTATTGGAAAACAGTTTTAACATTTATACAAAGTGTCCATCAAATGGGACATTATCAAACACAAAACGCATATGTGAGATGCCGCTGGATGCATCAACTCAATAGGGTACGCATTGTTTGCTGTCATTAAAGTAAGTAAGGATGCAAAGGTCAGGAATCGATACAATCTGTAAGGCGTTATTCAGCAACCCAAATGGTTTGGAAATGCTTATGAATTATATCTTTGAATGAGCCGCTACATGAGATTTCTAACAATGTGGTATGTGCGACGAGCAGAGCCTCAGATCAGCCTGCGCATACGCGCAGTTTGATCAGAGCCTTTGCTAGTCGTTTGAATATTCTATGAATATTTAGCTACTGCCCTAACAGCATTTTGACTGTCTAAGATTAAAAGGCGGCTGCACGGCTCGATTGAGTCTACACATGTCAAAATCACACATTGTTGGAAATCACATGCCACGGCTCAATAAATAATTGATAAAAAATAAAATTAAAATAACATAGTACTGTTACGGGGTTCGAACTCGCAACCTCTATGACAGTGGTCAAGCGATTTATCCACTATGCTACGAATTCTCCTTGTGATTTGTATGTGCATATAACAGGCATGTATTATTCTAAAAATATGGAGTTAAAATAACTTTGTTATTGGTAAATATTATTGCAAATACAGAATGTCAGTATAGTCAAAATAACGCTGCAGGACTCTACGTGTCGTTGTCTTTGCAGTCTCACCAAAGTCCGGACGTTCGGCATTGTTTGCATTTACGTACATCGATATGTCAAAAAGTTAAATCTTAACTTTAAGGTAGCCTCGTTGCTACCTTAAATATTTAAGTATTTTGTCGAGATAAGGAGACATTTAAGATAGGGAAAATAATTGTAATGCACTTTTCGTGAAACTTAAGTAAGTTCGTCAATTTAAGTCTACCTAAACTTTAAGGAGGCATTGTAATTCCGGGCCCAGGTCAAGGAATGTACGAAAGGTATAATAACATTGGATCAGCATTGTCCATTTTTATGTAGAAAGCCGTAAAATCTTCAAAACTCCCAAATTCCTCTAAAATAGACATGGATGGATAAATATGGTGAGTCTTATTTTTCTACTCATAAATGTTTTGTGCATATGTGTATTGTAAATTATAGTTACGACAAAAACTATTTTGAGATATGAAAAAAGCCATATCATCCCTAGTGAAATATTTCACTCCTCAATGATTCTAAAATTATCTCACTGCAAAACAATAGGAAATTAATGCAGGGTATATAATATTCGATTTTAATGCATGGCGTTACGGGACCACAGGGAATATTCAAGTCTATTATACAGCATGCCACCAGTATATTTCATCACCAGTATATTTCATATAATAAGCCGAGATGGATTGGCCCCTACAGACGTGACGTCATATTATTTCATACTTAGCAGTGAACTCAATGCATATCTAAAACAAATCAAACTGGTATTTCACAGAGTGAAATGATATGATATCATTCACTTGTGATGTATATCAGCCTATATTTTCACTAGTGATTGATAGTACTTTTTTGATTACCTCTGACTTTTCCATTCACTTAATGCAGCTTACTTCGAAAGTTCAAACGCCTATAACTTTCTTATTTGTGAACAAAAACATAAAGTGTGGGTATGCATTTTCTTAGTTAGAACATGAGGAACATTTTGGTACCAAAATAATTCAGATTTTGCATTTTAAGCACCTCCCGCTTCAGTGAGTGAGACAATGCATGTTATCTACGTTACGTAACGTCATCAAACATTTATCGCGTTACTTATGACGTCACTTGTCTCGCATTTTGGCGCAGAATAAATTTCTTTCTATCTGTAAGTCCCGATGATTATTATATAGATTGATCCAGGTATTCTGTCCTCCTTTGTCTTCTTTTGTATTATTTTGATTCGGCTTGAAGCATGGTTAATTGATTAACCGTAAATCTAATGAATAAAAGAAAATTTACTTTTTTTCAGTAAATGCAAAAATATGTCATCTCGTGAATTGAAAACATCGAAATTTTCACTCGTGCTGCGCACTCATAAAAATTCTGATGTTTTCAACACACTCGATGAAATATATTTGGTATTCACCTCAAAAAAAGTAAATATCCTCAATGTAGTATCGCTTTGTCAGAAACCCCGAAGACAGGTTTTCTCACGTCGAGGCCCATATGCTAGACGACCTTACACATGCGTAATAAGTACATGTACATATGTCCCATCATGACATAGACAGGCCCAAATTACATGTGTTATAATTGTGATTGTCACGTCTACTTACGGGTCACGTCGTCTGGGAGACAGAAGTTGTCAGACGGTGGTCCGTCATAGCAGCCTGTTATTGTTTCAAGACAGCTCGCAGGGCAGCATGAGTATCCAGCCTTGCACTTAGTGTTTGGTTGGCTACACGGTGACACGAGGAACTTATAGTGACACATGGGGCTGCCTGGCTTCAATACACCGGTGAAAGAATGCACTGTTGCGAGCCACTTTGGTGGGCAGGATCCGCTACAAGCTGCAATAAAGTAAAGTAAATATTTAAACAGGCTACAATAATAATATCTGAAGAAGCTAACTGGTTATAGCGAAAATACATCCAAATGGCAATAATCAGTAACTGGCAGCAGCCATTTTAACATATTTTCATTTCCACTGCGAATCTTTAAATGAACCTTTCCATTTGAGATGTCGTGCATACCTTCATGAACTAGACTGGTCTCCCTGTTATAGCTTGTCAGCATATTAAGACAGGCTAAGAGTAGTAGCCATTTCGCCTACATATAGCATACACACTGACGTCATGAGTGACGCGGTACTGGAACATACCCAGTGACATAAATTGCATTTTTTTAAACAAGCCGTTTTTTTTAAGTTTATTTTGTTCCTGGCGTTTATATATTTTTTATTTTACTAAATAATCAAATCATAGCAACTGAAAAAATACTGCTGTTTATGTTGAAAAGTCTTTAAATTTCTTGGGAATTCACTACTTGGAATAGTCTGGTTCCCTCCCCTAGATCTACCTATCCACTATTTAATTTTAAGCAGAGAATCCTACTCATGCGACTGCGCATGCTCCAGAAAAGATTTTTCAACACAAACTTCAGATTTTTTCAGTTGCTATAATTTGAAATATAAGTAAACGAAAAAAATTCTAAACTCCCAGAACAAAATTAACTTAATTAAACGGCTTGTTTAAAAAAAGCACTTTATGTCAAGGGGTATTTTCCAATACCACATCACTCATGACGTCAGTATGTACGCTATACGTAGGCGCAATGTCGAATACACTTTACCTGTCTTAATATGCTGACAACATACGGGACTTTAACGGACATCCAGGTATCTGCGATGCGCTGAAGCGGTAATAGGGAATTATAATGGAAGGTGTTAGTTTTTATACTATATCTTTTGAAATTATAAAAGCAGAATTCCTGTGCAAACAAATGTTTTACCTAAATATCTCACGATTATTCTGATATATTTTTTATGAATTTCCCTCTGCAAACTCTTCGTCCTTTTTGATGGTTTTTGATAGAACCCTAAGAATGATTAAATTATATAGTAAAACAGGCTTTTTTAGATCTGCTCATTGGTAGATATTCTGTTATAGTTATGAAAGTATTCAATATATTTTCTCTGTGCAAACGGGACACTATGCTCAGATCAATTGCGAACAAATTGGTAAATTTTTCCTACAATTAAAATAAAATTTGATGTAGCCTTTTGAAATTTTCCTGGTACAACCCCTACTACTTTTTCACAAGCTTTCCACCGATTACAGAGGTATAATCTATTTTTAGCAACTGTATCCAAGGTAACAACAGGCATTGACCGCACATACACTATAGTAATCGAGTGTCTATAATTTAGCTTTTTGAAAGTTAAGCTTATTTATTTATTTATTTATTTATTTATTTATTTATTTATTTATTTATCTAGGTTTAAATAAACAAACAAAAAAATAGCGTAAAATTGTAAATTTTATCTTACCAATCAGTTTTAACATATGCTTTGGGTGCTCAAAAGAACAGTCTCAGTGAGACGGTTCTTTAGAGTACCCATAACATATGTTCTTGTTGAGAAATAAGAAAATTATTTTTTTGGTACGCACTCTTAAATGCTAAAGTCCTGATTTATTTATTTATTTATTCTATAAAGTTGCATTTGATCAGGGTATGCACTGTTTGCATAAAGAATATTCTATTAAAATTTAGATAAAAATGAAAAATACCACACAACTTAATACAAAATGGACTTGCCCTAATGCCAAGAGCGGGAAATTCTATTGACCTAAATTGGTTATGATTCTTCACTTGCTAGTGGCTATAATTTTGGTACAAATAGTTTGGGTCCAGATCAGGCCCGAAAAAGCGTCGAACTGAACTGGATTCATACTGTTTGAGTGAGAAATTTTGACACTGTGTTGGTATTTCTGAAATGAAATGCGAAAAAAAATTTGAAATATTGTTTCAAATGCCTATTTAAAAAGGAACCGATGGTATGCATTATTACCCAGCATGCAGAGAGTTAATTGACACATTGTTCTAATTGTATGGCTTCAATTTATTGCCAATTATATAATTTATGCTAAAATTGGCGACGCTTGGCGGAGTCTATTATTGGTGTAAAACTGCGAAAATATGATCTAAAGATGAGCCGGCTTGTCAATTACTGCTCAAACATTAGCTCATTTAAACTTTGTTTTTTGGTTTACAGTTTGGCCATTACCATAATTTGCAACGAACATGGCATTAAATCTAAGACACCAGCGCATTAAATTTCAAAATGAAAAGGCTGCCATGATGAGGAATACACAACGACCATTCCTCGTCCGTTTGGACGCACTGTAGCCATTCAGTGTCTCCACTGTGATATGTTTGGATTACCACTGCCATTTGTGGGTTTACCTTGATTGTATTTGTTTGGAATGTAGGACAAAACATCCCGGGACAAAACATCCCATGCCATTTTTTGCCACCCCGGACAAAACATCCCGCATCAATTTGCCAGCCCGGACAAAATATCCCATGCAGTTTTTGTCACCCCGGACAAAATATCCCATGCCATTTTTGCCGCCCCGGACAAAACATCCCATGCTACTTCTGCCACCCCGGACAAAACATCCCACACTCTGTTTAAAGCCTATGAAAGTGCATAAAACATCCCATTTAGTTAATTGTCACTATTATCATTGATATTCTAATGTACCATACCTATTGAAATGATTGGAGATCAAAGGTAGATAGATAATTAGACTAATTAGACATATGTTTCTCAATTATAATAGTTTGTTTGACCCAAACTGTAAATGATTTCTTTTAAGATGTAATTGGCTTCTTAACACACAAATTTAGTTGTTTGTCACAAAAAGATATAATTATCTTTAATTAAATTCTATTTACATTGTGAAACTGCCTTTCAATCAATTTAAGATCTAGTTTATATCATTTTGGACAGTCATACTAGGGCTTTCACTGCTAGTACATGCCAGAGTAGATGAAGGTCACAAATGAGACTTACCCTGAAGAAGCAGCCTGAGAATGGGATGTTTTGTCCAGGGTGGCAAAAATGGCATGGGATGTTATGTCCGGGGTGACAAAAATGGCATGGAATGTTATGTCCGGGGTGACAAAAACAGCGTGGGATGTTTTGTCCAAGGTGGCAAATCTTTGTGGGATGTTTTGTCCGGGGTGTAAAAAAATGGCATGGAATGTTTTGTCCCGGGATGTTTTGTCCGGATCCCATTTGTTTGTTCACGCCGCGAGAAAACCTGACTTTGTTACCTGCAGGGCAGAATACGCATCCGCGCAGTCTGATATTCACCTTTATTTTTCGCTTTTTCTTGACTTGCCATATGCAAAAATTCAGGATTGCTAACAAGCCTGGTTAGCTTCAGAGACTAGCTACAGCTAGTCTCTACACCAGGCTTGTTTGAGCCTACCTGGTCGCAAATCCCAAAGGCAGGGTTTCTCTATCTGTATGATTAAGCTTCTGCATGAGTTTGGCTGTCTGCTGATTTTCTTAAAAATAAATGTTTAAGAAAAAACAAACTTTCAGTAATACCACCAGATATCCAGACCCGGATAAGAGGCCACAGAATGCAGCGTTTAATCATGGTCTATTGTAAATATTTTATTTATAAGTTATTACGTCACAAGAAATATATCTTTGACTAATTTGAACAGGTTTAGCGTCCCTTTTGTGGGACATAGGTGAACAGCACAGACCCAGATCAGAGGCTATAGAATCATTTATCCTAGCTTAGTACTGGTTCAACCCAGGAAGACTCGTCCCTATATAACTGAAAGATTGTTGATGGGACGTAAAGAATCAAATCAAACAAACAAGTGGCTATAGAATTCAGCGTTTAATCAGGGACTTCACTCTTCACGCACACAAGGTTCATCTAAAACTTAATTAAATTGAATATCCTGATCGATGATCAGACTGCACTCGTGGTGTAAACTTATCTACGCGTCTGTTAACCCTTAAAATACATTTGAAAATGTCGTCTGCTGAAGTCGTCTGCTGCGAATAATTGCCTAACGTTACTGACGAATTAAGTATAGAAGCAAACAGCGTGGACCCAGAACAGGAGCAGTCTGATCTGGGTCCACACTGTTTGCCAAAGAGGTTCTTAAACATTTCAGCAGACGAGAAAAGCAGACGACTGTTGTTGCGATTGGAGCATTAAGGGTTAATAGCATGCAGGAAAAAGATTTTTTTTTCTAACGACGTTAATCAAATTTATTATTAAATGTATTAAAATTACATTAATAAAATTGACGTTTGTTTCCTTTTAAAGTTCAGCATACGCCGCTGAAGCACATTCTGGTCAGTATTCCATCCACACGAACAGAAACCCTTAATTGGCATACTATTCTAATGTAGTCTAAATAATTTCAATAAGTCTAGTGGATAAAACGCCCGTAGCTATGGTTACTCCGTCGTCCGCCTAGAGATAAAATTAATACAGGCAATATGAAACTGGTGCCTTCTGGCACACGACAAGCGGTCAGCTTGGAAAAGCAGATGTCCGTTAAAGTTCGACATGACTATTAAAGGGAGAGAACCAGTCTACTGCTTGGAATTAAATACAAGTCCATGATACCAATCATTATGTGCGTAACGGAGGTGGAGCTTTATGAACGAGGGGAACCAATCAATTTCATGAACGGGTCGATTTAAACCACGCCCACATAAGCGCCATTTGGGCGGACGTTCATAAACGCCGAACAACAACGTTGTTTGTTTACTGACGTTTGCATGACGTTGAACCGTGACGTACCGCCATGACGGTTAGCGCGGAAATAAGGTGTCCTCCGTTATGTCTGATTTAAATATCCGGAAAACCAGCCGAGTTAGGTGAAATTTGCAAATTGATACTTAACACATAATATAAAACATAAATAAAAGTAATAAATTTCAATTTTGATCATGTACACATCGGAACTCTTCCAAAGTTAACGTGGCGGTCTTCAACAATTTAGCTAAGTAATCCGGGCCATGTGGACTATAGTCACAGATATACATGTAGGTATCACGGTACTCCATGATTTTGGGTGCAAAAGGATTTATGAGCATTAGAAACAAGTTCAGGGGTACTTTGAAATCTCTTGACACTTGGTCATGGTTACTATTTTAGACTGGAAGCCCTATCTACGCCAGGCAGCTCCAGCAAGTTTCAGTAAAATATGTGCTTTTCCAGTTCGGGAAATGACTTTTGCCAGGTCCGGAGGCAGCAGAAAATTTGAAATTTTGAAAATCGTACGGTCTCCCCAAACTCTAAAATATATTAGAAAAAACAATCTAGCTAAACCTAGACTTTCGATACTTATTTTGATTTTCTTGATTTCTGAACTAGAATAAGTGTGGATTAATGATCTTTAGAAATAGTTTGCGTTCTTTGAACATTAAACTATAAGTATACATGTATTTAGGAAAGTGCGACAGTACAGTGATGCCAATTAGATCCATTCTCTAGTGTCCTTTGCAGGGATGGCACTAGATAAGTGCATCGTCCTTCGGATCGGAACGTTAACTGTGTCCCCTGTGCAGGGAGAGTCGCCCCCTGTGCAGGTTAAAGAACCCTACGGTAATTTAGATACGGTTACTTGTAGGCTTTTATCCTGCAACCCGGAGTGTACAAAGTACACCTGCCGATAATACTCGAAAAAAAACTAAATTAAATAAATCTAATTACCGAATGTGGACCGAGAGTCAACTACGCCAAAGCAGATCTGAGTTTATCGTGCACAGACATTTTGTTGGTTTTGATACTGGCTCAAATAGTATGGTGTTTTTAGCCAGCATGCGCGGATCCAGAAAGTCGTCAGGGGGTGGGGTCCAGCTCTGACAACGTCTTTTTTGTCATCAACTTATTTAACAGAGACATTGAATGCTGGCAGGGTAGCTAAGTGATTTCCCGGGGTCCGGACTAGCATTCATTAGGAAACCTATAGCGTTGTGATTATCCATGGGGGAGGGGGTCCGGACCCCAAGCCCTCCCCCGCCCCCTTGATCAACGCATCGCGTCAACAACGCCTGTCAGCGCGTATTGCTTATCACTGTTTTTTCTATTTTTTTTCTTTTTTTTTTAAACGCTTAGTTCAAAATAATTTCTTGATAAATATAAACTTACAAAATGTACAATAAAACCTGTGTTGGATTCAAAAATGGACTAAACAAATATCTTACTTAAAGAAGGTCGAAAGTACAGCATTCTGCAATACATTTGACCTGCATTAAGCGATAATTAGTATTGAAATCCAATCTTTGGTCTTTAGGAGAGTGGCCGTTTTACACAGGTTTTACTGTATATTTTAAGCGGTTGTACACCTTTGGTTTAAACAATAATTATTCAGGTAAAGTGCATGATATACATAAATGCAATGTTAAGACAATAGGATCTGACAGTGAGCCAGTGGTTTATTCAGATCATCGCGTAGACCTGTTAAAAAATCTGCATTTTATATGATGGTTAACACGCACGCATAATAACGAGAGACCGTATACCTTGAAAGCTAGGGCCACATTTAGGTGCGGATTTCGTCAGCCGATAAGCCCGTTTGACTATTTAGTACCGCCACAAAATACGAAAGGGGCTCTTGCATGGTATGGGAAATTAACATGGGAGTCTGCCCACGCTTGGATTTTGAAAATATTATGTAATTTAATTGTTTGGGGTATAACGTTAATACTTATGGTGCGTTTGAGTTTTTATGCAATTCCATTGCTAATTTATGACGTCATGAATGATATCACTATAATACCTTAGGGTACACAGTTATAATCATTTCTAAAGTAATTGACATATCATGTTACGGGCGGAGAATTGTTTTATTAAATAGCTATATTATTGATAAATTCGCTGTTACTTAAAATTGCTTTGCATGTATTAGGATATTCGGTGGGCATTCATTTTAATAGCATGGTACCCCAATTTTCGACTGTATATTTTGTATTCAGTCAAATTTGGAATCAACATTTTTACAGGTTGCGGTCTTTGTCAAGATACCATTTCAACATATAAACTTTTTATATATGTTAAGAATATGTAGACCAAATGTCATCAAATTCAAGGACCGGTAATATTTTTTTTAATTTGATGTAAACATATGGCCCTAATTCATCGAAATGTAAAAAATACAATAATTGTGTTTCAGTGTAAAACATACTTGAATACTTGCTTAGTTTGAATCATCATGCTAGTAAGTTTATTGGTAGAAGTTGATATGTTCAGTGTTTTCCCGTACTATGGATTGGAAAAAAGAAAAAAAAGCAATATTCTTTGATATAAAGTGCCACAATTCTTATTTAATGAAGTGCTTACACAATAATATTAGCCAAAATGATACAATATGTTGACACCTGTACTTAACACATCTAGTTTCTAACATTAAAACTACATCTAGCCAATGTTACACTTAATATGTAACATTATTAAGAATTTTAATTCATACAGAAGAGAAACCTTATGACAAGTCAGTTCATACAGGAGAAGAACCTTATATCTATGATTTTATAATTGTAAGACTCATTAATAAATCTGCTTCACAAAAACACCCCCCTGTCAAACCTATTGGTAAAAATTAACCATTTTGGTCACAGATAACTATTGGCTTCAAAGGTATTGCTAATTCGATGCTTAAAGCTTCTCTGTTCATTCTGTTTTGTGAAACTGATGCTGATTTCCATCAAATAGCAACATTTATACTTTAGCTGGCTGTATATTCTAGGCATACAGTTTTGTTTCTGGACCTCACTTATTCATGTAGAACACTGTTTTATGATACCTTTGTAAGACTCTGTTACATGTTATCCTGGTCACTGCACCAAAATGTGGTTCCTCTAGTTCAGTTGGGATGTAAAGGAAATATTTAGTCTTCTTGTTTTCACATTTTTATTGTTAGGATATTATGTTTTTAAACAATATCATGCAGGACTTGAGAAAGTGATACACATTGTCTTGGCCCCATAGTGCCATGACACAGGGCCATGACCTTCGGCATTTCTGACCATTGAATCAATTAAAATTGTCTAAACATGTCTTTCTTTAAGAAGAGTGGAAGAAGATTAAAAACCAACCTCCTTATATCGAGTTATTGATTCATTTGAACTAAATAATTAATTTTGCTAAAACTGACCTATACCCATAAGAGGTAGTAAATGACAAAGTTACCGGTTTTGGATTTTCATGATATTTGGCTCAGATCAGCAGTATATATATGGCATGTTTTTTTGTGATAATATGATATCTTGACAAAGACTAGAACATATCCATCTTTTGAATTGAATGTTGAATGTTTTGTAAATTTTTGAAAAAAAAATATTGAAATTTTACAATCACTTCCTCTGAAAACGTAAACCATAATTTATTCAAATGGTTTCGTGGTATTAAAATAATGTCTCTGGTATTTTGGATTCAATTTAGATGACAAATCATAGAAATAAACAAAACTATAGATTTAGGACATGGAAAATTAGAAACAGGTTCCACCTCAAAGGTGGAGTTCGTCAGGGTTGCTTCCTAAGCCCTATTATTCTTAGCTATCTAATTCGATAAATACGTTTTCATAGTTCGTATATAATGAGTTATTAATATGCAAAGTTTGAAGAAAATCCATGCGTGGGTACAGATGAAAGTACCCCTTTGAAAAAAAGTGATTATGATCAAAATGCCACAACCACAGACATATGAAGAAACAAAACACGATAACAAGAACACAATTAACGCTTACCGTCAAATTCTAGAAATTTTGTACATGTATGTATGTATGTATGTATGTATGTATGTATGTATGTATGTATGTATGTATGTATGTATGTATGTATGTATGTATGTATGTATGTATGTATGTATGTATGTATGTATGTATGTATGTATGTATGTATCATATTCTAACACCAACACACCTCGCCTATAGAGTCAGTGGTAAAAAACGTGATGTATCAAACAATAATTCACAGTTTTGAAAGCGCGAGGAAAGACGTCATTTGTTACTAAAAAATGACATCAGTAATGGCGATAGACGATGAAACGTTGTTTTTACGCTTGAAAGACGTTACCAATTCAAGTAAACGTATGCGACACAGTCCAACTATTGGCGGGAATTCTTCAGTGCAATGGCGGAAAGTTGAAAGAAGCTGAAGACTTCAAATTCGTTTTCGTCGTATATTGTGTGTTAGAATCGAAATAGATCAGCTCTTGTGCGTGAATTTTTGAGTAATAGTTCACTGTTTGTCGGTCAGTTGTACGAAGATAAATCACTCGCGCTGCGCGCTCGTGAGTTGATCTTCTACAACTGACCTCCAAACAGTGAATTGTTACCCAACAATTCACTGCTTGAGCTGATATATAAAGCTACTGTGTAAACCAAGAGCACAATCAAAGTAAGGCACCCAGTTCGCTCTTCGTCAGCAAGATGATTGCGAAAGAACATCAAGAATAAATTACAAGACGAGGACTCTTTACCACCCCCAACCCACTATGGGAGCAACAACAGACAATGAATCTACAAAAACAGAATCACCGCTTTAGACCGGGCAGCAGCCGAGACCACCAGGGTGATCATAATGGTAAATTTGTAATTATCGTATATGCGCTTATTTAGGACGAAAAATCTTCGTCCAAAATAAGCGCATATATATACGATAAGTATTATTTTCTCTTGAGCTGCATTCAGCATATTTATATACATTTCAAAATGCAAAATACTACGTTAAATATTTTAAAAGTAGTTGCTACAACTTGTAAGGAAGTCCTTACATTAAAAATGAATTCTTCATTCAACAATACAAAATTGGTAAAAAAAAGTGAAAGTAGAAAATTTTCATTCATAGTTGAAAAGTCGAATGCAAAACAGCTATTGTCTCCAATTTCGATAGAAACGAATCTTGTCATAATATACATGATTTCAAGACAGACAGACATATATACAGACCAAGAGAGAGAGACAGAGAGACAGACAGACAGACAGACAGACAGACAGACAGAGCGAGAGAGAGCGAGAGACAGACAGACAGACAGACAGACAGACTTACTTTGTGGAGATGTTTGTTTTTGTGTAATCTGAGTTGTCCCTGCTGGTGCGGCTGCTTGAGTTCCCGACGTTTGCTTCACAGACTGAACCGCTTCCTGCATTGCCGTCTTAATTGCCACCATGAGATCTGCCTGTGTGAGACCCTGATTTGACGATGATGACACTGACGGTGATGACGGTATAGCTACTGACGGCACTGCCGGCTTCATCGCGGACTGCATTGCTAACACATTAGCCGCATTTGAAAGTCCTTGGCTCGACGATGTCGATGGAGTGTCAGCAACTGAGGCCACTGTCTGGTTCACCAAAGGTGTCGGGCCTGCAGCGGACGGATTTTGCTGAACTGGTTGTGACGGCTGCCTCGGTGTGGCTATTTTGACCGCCGACGCAACAGCAGAGGGAAGCATTGCTTGTACTGCCGACTGTACTAATGATTGGAGTGCCGCTGGTGATATCGCTGGAGGTGGGGGTCGAGCTGGAGCTGTTTGTTGAACGACGGATTTTACAGCTGACGGTAATGCGGCTTGCACTGCGGCTTGTACTGCACTAGGTACCGCTGCCTGGACAGCCGCTGATACTGCTGTCGGCAACTGTTTCCTTATTGCATCAGATGCGGACGGTTCTTGTGGTTTTACTGTAACAAGTATATTTTGCGGCGTCGGTACTGTGGGCACTGGTCGCCCTCCTGTCAAATTCAGAAGCGAATATTCTTGATTAGCAGTCGGAAGTCGATTCTGCATGGCCATCATAGCAACAAGCTCCGGATAGGAAATAGTTCCTTGGTTACGTACCGTGTCTGGTGGCATCACTGGTAACATTTGCGCAGCAATTAATGACGTCAGCGTCAACGAACACACGAACAGTTTGAAAAGCATTTTTATAAATGTATTTAACAAATTAAATGAGCCTCCGCAATTGTTTTTTATTTTATTTTTTTTCCTTATTTTTTATTTCTTCTTTCTACAAATAAAAACCCTGTAGAAATACTCATCCGCTTGAATAATACTTTTTCTGTGTAAGATGAGATTGTTAATTTCTATAATTTCGCAAAGCTTTAAAATACTTGTACAATTTATTTCGACATTTTCCAAATAGAAAAAAATAACACAATGTCCTGTTTTTTGTCTCAGTGATGGCCTTGGAATAAAGTCCGGCAATACATCAAAATATAAAAAAGAATGTTATTGGACGGATCATAAATTTGCCTGATGACACAAAAAGGTAACTTGCTGGTTGCGATGGCAGGATTCCCTGGAAGTTTTTTTCATGTTTTTCCCCAATTTTCAGTGAGGTAATTAATGGTGAGCAAGAAATAGAATTCATTATTCTTGTGAGGATGGGATAGAAAATCCCGTCCCTCCCGATAACCGTTTGTCATCACTCGGCAAGCCTCGTGATACCAATTGGTAGCCCACTGATGACAAACGGTGATCCGGAGGGACTGTTTTTTTCTATCCCACCCTCACGCTCATGATGGGTTTTTATAATCATTGGGAGTGCAGTGGCTCAGTGGTAGAGTGATTGACTCGAGACCGAGGGACCGCGGGTTCGAGCCTCACCGGCGTAACTGCGTTGTGTCCTTGAGCAAAATCATTAATCCTAGCTTAGTACCCGTCCCTTCATAACTGAAAGATTGTTGATGAGACGCAAGCATCAAATCAAACAAACGAATTTATAATCATAGTCTGGATCCAAGGTTTTCTAAATCCAATTAGACCTAAGTGAATACCCCGATGTATCAAAGTTCGAGTTAGCGAGGTTTTACTGATCAATAGTCATCACATAGGCTTCAATCACATTACGCAATTACGCACGTGCGTCATAAAATGAAATCACCTCATATGGATATCAGATTTTTTTTTCAACCATAAGAGACGGGTGGCGGGTTCGAACCTCACGGGCATCACTACTATGTGAGATCGAGCCAAACACATTAATCCTTGCTAAGTACTGATTCAACCCAGATAGACCCGTACCAAATTAACTGAAAACAATGTGGACTGGGACATTAAGAATCAAATCAAATGAAAGAATTTGAGCGAATTATTCCCCTTTTTATGAAAAGGGAGGCAATTAATGAGCATCACTTATAGTCTCCCTTAGATCTGCGTCTGTAGTTGCTAGTACTGTCGTGCCAATCGAGAGTGACAGTGACGTAATAATGTGTTTACAATTTCTAAGTAAAACACTAACGTGTACACTTCACTTGAGCTAACGTGATCGATATATCACTTGTGTATTAATCCTATCCTGCGGATAGGATTAATACACAAGAGATTTATCAATAATAAGTCAATGATAACTTTGTAAACAAAACATGACGTCACTGTCACTTTTGGCTGGCAGGACAGTAGCTGTACCAATACGCACAATGTAATTAACAACGAAGACCTCTTTTCTTGAGAAACAGTTCGTTTGTTCGTTACGTCGTAAATGTGTTAAGACATGTTCAGACACCGGTCAGTTTGTCCGTCGTGAGGATAATATTAACGTGCGTCAAATTGTCAAAATAGTAATAATGATGACGAGAATAACTTGTCAGGATGACAGCTGATAGTCTCTACAAGGTCAGTCATGATCAACAATCAATCAAAACACTAAGAGTACTTTTGCGGACGGTTGACTTAAGTGCGCAAGTCCTCAAACAACGATGGCACTATAGTTCCTGCTATAGTTACTATAGTTTGATTCGAACATCGATAGGCGCTACTATAGTTCTACTAGAGATCAAAGGTGGGTCAGAACAACGTTGCTCTAGTAGAGTGTCTGGTTCCCTCCTCTAGCCCTAACTAACAAGATGGGTTCAAGATCTGTCGGTAGCCTCAAAATTATTTGTTTTAGAAAATAATTACTCGCTGTGCACTATTTGCGGTCCTACTTATTCGTAATTGTTAGTTAGAGTTGGCTCTGCACTATATGAACATCAGTTTTGTCTGCAATTAAGAATTGAAAGGGGGCATGCAAGGCCATTCATTTTGTTTACTTGGCAACCAACTAAAGTTCCAACTGCAGCCGTTCGGATGTAAACGTGTGCGCAACTATTACGTTTGAACTATAGTAGGAACTTCAGTTCGATTCGAAGTGGGCCGATGTTGTTAGTTTGATACCTTTTGTAAAACCGATGATTCGAATATTAAGACTGGTATAATTTTGTTTACAAAAGCTGTGGCGCGTGTTTCAGATGTAGACAGTCGTGTGGTGTGTTTCTTTGTTAGTATTTAATATAAAATATTTCTATAGACATTCTTAAATATCCTTAATTGAAATCACATCATAAATATAAAATCAAGTGATGACATTTTGTTTGTTGTTTGTTTGCTTTGTAGCTTTACGTCCCAAGTCAACAGCTACGGCCATGGCAGGACGGTCAGTTCAAATAACCAAACCTTTTCCTGGGCAAGCTTGAACAAGCCGTTAACCAGTACTTCGTGCACATACTTTCCCTTGTAAATAACAAAACCATTCTTGAATGATTCAGCGGAAGGTAGGAGAATGACCATAGAAATCATTTGATGATCAATCTCCAGGAAAGTATGTGACCGGGCCAGGATCTAACTCGCATCCCCTGGATTTGCAGTCAGACTCGCATCTGTCGCCAGCCACCTTACCGACTGCGCTACGTGCCCTGGCATGACATTTTATTGCAAAAGTAGAATACCACCAAGCATACCCTATATGGGGCCCTTGTGGGTTGTTATTATTATAAATATCTATTTATGAAAAAGATGTAAAGTTCTTTTTTGGTTTAAACATGTTTTATATCTCTGATTCAAATTGACATGCACGACATATATACATACAATAGCAATCTATAGGCTTGGAATAAAAGCTTAGAACTTATAGATTTCCTTTCCCAATGTGGAATAATAAATTAACATATATGAGCCAGTGCATGAGATTTCCAACAATGTGGTATGTGCGACCAGCAAAGCCTCAGATCAGCCTGCGCATACGCGCAGTCTGATCAGAGCCTTTGCTATTCGCTTGAGTATTCTATGATTGTTAAGCTACTGACTGATCACCATTTTGAATTTCTAAACTTAAAAGGAGGCTGCAAGGCTCGTTTGAGTCTACACTTGTTAAAATGTCAAATTATTCGAAATCTCATGCCACGGCTCATATGATATTGGCAGGTCATCAGCTAATTACGATTATTGTAAGCTATTTTTTGTTCTGGGAAATTTGCAAAATGATTTTTAGCAGGCTTACAAATTCCTTGTACAATTATTTGGTTGATAATACCTAGTTACTTGGCTGTGAGTTAAACAGTATATGCTAACAATAGAAATATGCATACTGAGCATTGAAAATAACGAGAGAAAAAAAGTATCTTTAAATGAGCTCAAAAATGAGGAGGATTACTGTGGGGAAGCAGATTGTGGGAGCAAGGGGCTTCAAACCACTTGGTTTCTGTTATTGATTGTTAAACTGATGTCTTCCTATTCATGCCATGAACGCTGCTCTTATAAACTCTGGAGAAGCATCCTATCATTAAAATTACCACACATGTGTATTTACGGGTTAAGATATATGAGCTGTGGCATGAGATTTCCAACAATTTGACATTTTGACAAGTGTAGACTAAGACGAGCCTGTGCAGCCTCCTTTTAAGCTTAGAACCTTCAAAAGATGTTTGGTCAGTAGCTTAACACTCATAGAATATTCAAGCGATGAGCAAAGGCTCTTATCAGACTGCGCGTATGCGCAGGTTGATCTGAGCCTTTGCTGGTCGCATATACCACATTGTTGGAAATCTCATGCAATATTATATTTTAACTTTCAACGAAGTAGCTAAGTTAAATGGTGTGTTAGAATCGTTTTTAGTCTTTAATAAATTTATGCACTGGTAGGAATATTTTTCTGTTTGTGTCATTAGAAAGTGAGCTGTCACCAGATAATAAAAACATCAAGTGTTACCTGACAGAGTTGAGAAACTGAGTTTAACATCTCAATTCTTTGCTGACGATACAGAACGCATTGCAATAGATAGTGTCCTGCGTTTTCAATACTGCCACATCTACAGAGTAGTGAGTCTGTCAAGTTCTTGAGAAATATGTCATGATTCAGAGATCTACATTTAGTTCGTAGACGAGTGCGTAATATTTGTGCCCGTCGCTCTCCAACGTAGTAGTATTTTGGTATGAAAGAATTGGACTGATTTAGCTGATATTTGAAAGAAGCCATAGTTGGTGAGTTTCCTTGCTCTTCTGGAAGATTGTTCCATTCTCTAGTAAATGAAGGTAAGAAAGAGGTGAATTACTGGCTTGTTCTTGCGCGGTCCGTCCTAATATTATTTGAGTTTATGAGGTTATAGCTTGATGTTTCAGTAACAGTAGAAGGTACAGTCAAAACTCTGTATAACGTCACTCGTTATAACAGAATATTCAATGTCCGACATAGATTTGCTGGGAACGGATCTGTTTACATTAAAATTCCCTGTTTATAACAGAATATTCACTTAACAACGCTGGCAGTAACTTCTTGGAACAGATATACATTTTCTATTGACAATTAATTCATTATAACAGAATTTTTACAATGTGTCAGACAATTTTGTGATCAGGGCAAGGTCTTTTGCGTGAACAGGTTTCTATCTAATTTGATAAGAGGGAAGCTTCCGTTCTAAGGCGGTGGTTCTGTTGTTGTTGACTTTTTGTTTATTGTAACTCCCATTGTGGGAGTCTGTAATTGTTCTTTGTTTTGTTGTATGTTACTTTATGTCCGTTCTAGTATTGCAATCATCTTGATGGGGAAGAGAGAGCTGGTTGCTTTGCTTAATTTGTCTTACTGGTGTATCGTGATGGTTGAGCGGCTCTTCCTCGCGGTGCCAAGGGGTTGTCTGTGGTTTGTGAATGTGGTATTTTCTGATCATACTCACTTACTGTTTTTGTGCATTTCGATGCTATATGAACTTGAACTGTTGTATACATTTGGAAGAATAGCATTTTATTACCAGTTTTATAATATTTTCTTTTACCAAATGATTATAATGTGGAAATCTGGTACTGATCAGAATTTCCTTATAATAGTAAATTCACTTTAACGTCAAAGATAGATTTGGAACACACATCGTCATTATAAAGAGGGCTGACTGTATAAGAGAGGTTAGGTAATGTGGAGTCAAGTTATAAGCCAGTTTGTAAAAGAGTGTTAGTTTTGTTTTCTTCTCATGTCTAATGTGTCTCAACATGTTTCGTTATATAAGCTTTCAAGTGATACTAGTTTTGATATCCCTGTTGCGATTCTTGCTGCTTCTGTTTGGATTTTTTAGGTCATCCTTTTCATACTGCGTGCAGCTATCCCAAATTTTGTTGCTATAATCTAAAAAAGGCCTAATGAAGGAAGTGTAGATAATTTCTAAAAACTTTCGATCTAGCTGAAACTTAAGTTTTCACACTATTTTTATTCTGTGCCATGATTTTCTTTGATATAGTTGATAAGTGTGCGCCAAGTTCCATCCTAACTTAAGTATAGACGGAGACGTTTATGATTTTCAACTTCTTTAATTTCATGATTTTACATATAGAGAGGTATGTGAACTGGTTGTATGACATTTCTGCTTATTAAAAGGGATTCTGTTTTTGCTGGGTTGAACTTTACAAGCCAGGTATTTGCTCATTGTATTATTTTTTCAAGGTCTGAGTTTAAGCTTTCGGCTGCAGTGTCAGGGTTTTCTACAACAAGAAAAAAGGCTTGTATCATCGGCAAAAAGTCTTATGTTTGAGCCAATATCATTTACAATATCATTTATATACAGAAGAAATAACAGAGGACCAAGAATGGGTCCCTGTGGGACTCCAGCATAAATGTAGTTCCAATCAGACTGTGTGCCTGGAAGGATGACTTTCTTTTTTAAGCTCTATTTATAGTTTTTTGTAATTATTAATTATACAGAGATGACATGATGTAAGTGTTCATTCAGATGGCCAGTCAAGAGGGTATGACATAACTAGCTTGCAAACAGTTCCATGCAATATCGCAGGTATGGGGGCATTGTCTTACTGGAAGAGTTTATTTTTCAATAGTCTGATAGATTAACGGGACATGTGCGTGAAGGAGTTCATCCACATAGTGTTGGCTCGTAAGTGTGCCCCGAATTACATGTAATACAATGCAAATTAAACAAACCACAACATTACCGCGTTATACAAAGCTCAATGTAGCCTTCTTTTTTTAGCATGAAAATATGTAAACGCTGTCACTCTCATTAGGAAAAGAACTCTTTAAGCATTTATGCTTTCGTTCTAATCCTTTGCATGGTTACATTGTATGTGTTCTTTTTATCTCTTATGTCTATTGAATAAAGTGTGTTTAAATCAAAGGAAGTGACTTGGCACAAGACCTCTAGTTATTCTCAGGTAGTAGCTATCATTATTACCGATGCTATATTGATATCAGATAGCATATATAAACAGTTTGCAGCGTTCTACTGATGCAAGAAACAATACTTGCATCGATATCGAGGCCAAGTTAAAAGACAAAATGCATACCCATATATAGAGTCTTCTACAGGGTAAGCTGTAAGAACATGCATCATCTACGTTTATACGGCGTGAGATGTGCGAACACGGCCACCAAACATGGCATTAACGAGAATGATCAATCATGCAGTGATTTTTTCATTCAGAATTTTTCGTCAAGGGGAGGGGGTACAGCTTTGAAAAACATTTTTCAGTACACCTACCTACCTTCCTAAGAGGTGCACCTAATGACTTAACATCAGTCAGCGCATCACCAAAATAACACACAGACCTTCAGATCCAGGTAGGAGTGTTTAATCAAACTATAATTTTCTTACTTCTCCACCAAAAAAAATAAAGCTTTAAGTATTTACTATATATACAATCAGACATGTTAAGCATCACCCAAACATTATTTCAGAGACGTTTTTCGTGTACATATTTCTTCAGAAGAACAACCAGTTTGTAATATTTTGCAACCCTTGTCTTTCTTTGGTCTGCTGAACATATCAGAATGCCATTAGGTAATTTTGCTAAATTTCTGCGGTGCCCTGTATACGCCAACCACTATTTTGGGGGTGTATCCATAAAAGTGTCACAGCATAACCCAAAGTGCTTACTTTGCATTCAAATAAACGCAGAAATAATCTACACTTATTCTGCAAACTAGTCCAAAACTGATTTTGTCGAACTCAGTTATAGCGGATCATAGAGATGTGTGTTTAAAATGTTTGTATTATCAATATATAACATGCCATTCTTTAACCATCCATAACCTTTATGCTTTCAAAGATATGAATATCAAATTTTCAGACAGAACGTGTCTTTAATATGGTAACAATGAGACACTAACACTATGCATGTCTAAGCGTTTAGAAAATACCATAATGGGCTAGATAATAGGGACATTTTAGGGGTAACTGTACATTTACCATGACTGGTTGTTTACCTTTGTGATTATCGAATCGAAACTTGCTGTAAATTGTCACCACTTTATCTATTTTCATAAATAAAACCAGAAAATATTTATGACCGTTTTCTATGAAACTATTGAGGCGATGCTTAACTTATGTCTGACTGTATCTATACTATTGCTATAAAGTTAAGCATATTTTTTATACCATCCCGAGTTTCGAAGTAATGAAAAATAATTTGAGTGTTTGGTTTTATTCGACATGTACACTTGTATTTTGGCTACCAAATTTGGATACGTTCGATTAGTTTCATTCACTACTGTCCATGAACGGGACGCTTACGACAGAGTACTGTCCAAAAGTTGTTATGCAAGAATGAATTTCTTTTGCTGTTGAGTCATGAAATAGCCTTAAAACGCGTATGTTGGATAAATCTACAAAGAAGAAAGAGGACAGAATGTGTAAAATTGCCATAAGGAACGTTGGTATGAACAAGATGATATTGCAAGGGTATAAAGCGTGTCTCAGAGTGTTGTAAGCAGACCTTTGGAAGAAAGAGTGGCAGTATTTCAAAAAGGAAACGGTCTACATTGATTCTTGAGTGCAAGGAATTGTTACTGAAGCATTATGGTACGTGGTTCATTATCTGACGACCACCTGATACAGTTAAAGGTGGTGACTGGGACTTTGAGCGCTAAAAAGTACCAGAACGAAAACCTGGAATCTGGTGTTAGGTTACCTTTGAACTCACTAGATGGCCAGAAAATGGTTCTTTGAGATGACATTGCAAGACCTCGCTGTGCTCGCATCATCGAGGAATACAAAAATCAACAGAACATCGTTAGTCTTCCACGGCCGAGCATGTTGCTGGACTTGAACCCTATCTAACACGTGTAGGACAAGCTCGGCTGACGTGTTTAAAACTGGGAACCAGCCGTATCAAAACTATAATGAATTTTGCTAGACTCTACTGCACGAGTAGGACATGATTTCATGTCTTGAACGCATGTACCCAGTGAATGGAATGATGAAAATGTGCCAAGTTGTTATTCGACAGTGTGAAGGCTATACACAACATAAACCGGAAGTAATTGATTATTAAGAGCCATTTCGTGACTTTTTGCACCAGATCCCGAAAGCGAATGCTATAAAGAGAAAGTTTTGAAGAAATTACAACTATCGCGGCCTTATTGTAAAAGGTTTACTGAGGCTTGGCCTCCATGCTGTTTCCATTGAATTTTGTCAAATTTACGGGTAATTTTTGTAAGGTGTTTGCAGCCTATAAACAAGTCTAAGATTCTATGGCTTTTCTTTATCAAATCGCTGGTATTCTGCTTTTGTTGTCTACGACAATAAATGTTTAGTATCTCTCAAAAGTTTTCCGTTCTTACCGTTTCTAAAACCTACGTGGTGTTATCAAATGGAACATGCCTAACTTTATGGCAATAGTATATATTAATTGCTGGTTACCGGCCTACAAGCAGTCAGTAAAGTCAACACATGTGACCAGAATTCTCCCCTCCATTTCAAGGTATTGAAAGAAGGGGGTCTGGTTATCTGTTTTTCCCATTACTAACAGCCTGCGAACCGGGAACCAGCATTAATGGAGATATGTTCAATACAAAGAACCGCCTCATTGAGTCAGTTTTTTGAGCACCAACATGCGAATTACATGCTGCCTCTGCGTCTTTGCAGCATCCTCATGGATTAATTTATTTTTAAATCAGCAACAAAAAATTCTACATATAGCCTTCCTAAAAGTGATAGAAGCCATAACAATTCCTTCTCCAGTGAATAAGAAAGATAAGAAAAAATAACTAGAAAAAAAAACAATAAGCAAATATCTACTGCCCTCTCATAAACTCTGCAAAATAGTTTGAACCATCGCCTAGTATAGCATAATAATCTATGTAATAGTTTTTCTCGTTATGTGTTTTTCTATTCAGAATTTCCTTTCATTTTCGACAGGAAAAGACTCCCGTGATGTTTTGAGAAAGTGTCAAAGATGTTGGATTTTCTGGCATCTTGGCAAAACATGTAATGTCCCACCTGCCATCTAGGTATTCAAAGAATTAGGCGAAAATCAGGAATTATGTCTCCCCCCTTTAGGGTCGGGAGGCATATTGTTTTTCCTTGGGCGTCTGTCTGTCCGTCTGTCCGTATGTCTGTCTGTCACAAATCGTGTCCGCTCTATAACTTGAAAACAGCTTAAGCTATATTCATGAAACTTTATACAAATATCAATCAGCATGAGATGACGTGCAGAGTGCAAGAATGGTAACTCTGCCTTTTATATTTTTTGAGTTATTTCCCTTTGAACTTTGTGCATCACAAAAATCGTGTCCGCTCTATAACTTGAAAACCACTTAAGCTTTATTCACGAAACTTTATACAAATATCAATCAGCATGAGATGATGTGCAGAGTGCAAGAATGGTAACTCTGCTTTTATACTTTTTGAGTTATTTCCCTTGGAACTTTGTGCATCAAGAAGATCGTGTCCGCATTATAATTTGAAAACCGCTTAAGCTATATTCACGAAACTTTATACAATTATCAATCAGCATTAGATGTTGTGCAGAATGCAAGAATGGTAACTCTGCCTTTTATACTTTTTGAGTTATTTCCCTTGGAACTTTGTGCATCACAAAAACCGTGTCCGCTCTATAACTTGAAAACCGCTTAAGCTATATTCACGAACCTTTATACATGTATCAACCAACATGCGTCGACTTGCAGAGAGCAAGAACAGTAACTCTGTCATTTATACTCTTTGAGTTTTTTTCTCTTGGAACTTTGTCAATCACAAAAAACAATTATCTATGATTATTTTATACAAGGTTATGATTGTGCAATAGTTAACTACATTGACAGATATCTTTACTAGATAAGAGCTGATTGTCTGCATGAAATGACTAGAATTTCCGTTAGAAATTATGTATTTAATGTTTCTGTTTGAAATTATAATTGATGACTCATGCTTTTGACATCAAAAGGGAGGGGAGATATCTGTTTTTTTTTTGTAGAAAAAACAATTCTAGTTGATTCTGAATCAATGAGATTCTATTCACTCCCATGTCTGTTAAGTAGCCTGCGCCACTAATGTTTTGTAGAATTTTAAAATTCAAATTGAATTGTGGTAAATATTATTACTATTATTATTATTATTATTATTATTATTTGCGTGTTTATTTTAATCCATCGGTCAGAAAATAGCCAGTGTCATTAACAGGTCTCATTTGTATATCAAATATGGACACTGTGAACGGTATCTAAATACAATATTGTAGAGTAAATTTCTATGATAAGGGTCGAGGCCAGCTTGCTCGCCTATATCGCCGATGCGGAGGCCAATGTGACAAGAAAATATTTGTTCAGGACTTTTATTATGGAAACACAGATTTCAATATCAAGTCCGCCGCCGCAGACTGCAAAGACTAACCAAGACTATCTGACATTTATGAAACACATTTCATCTGTCTTTGCGTGTTAAATACCCCAAATATTTTAAAATTACCATCAGCGCCGCTTACTTAGTAAAATCCGACTACAACAAATGAATAAGTTTTCCTTTTTAAAAGGGGAGCTTGCCTTGTTTAAAACTGCTTTCAAATGTAAAAACCAAAAAGTCGCAAAACACACCTCATTCTTAACTCACATGTATTCAGGCTGCCAAGACCCTCATCCTTACTGGCATTAGAATAGAAAAAAAAACATGCCTTTACAATAAAGTAAGTAAGGGTGCAAAGATCAGGAATCCGATACAATCAAGTACCACACCTGACCCAGGATACCAATGGGAAAGTGACAAACTCACAGTAGACACCACAAACGAGAGCCAAGAGGTCAACCCTTTCCCAGCAGGTGACCGCAAAGCACATATAAACAGACGCTCACAAAGACATAGCAAACACAAGACAGAACAAAAACATAAAAGATCCACAAAAGAAGTACCGCCTTGGAACGGTCAGTAAAATATTTTACTGGAGGGCTTAAACCGGTTTAACGGCGCCAACCTCAAACGTTTATTTAATTGCATATGCTTTTTTAAAGAAGGCATCTTTTGAGTTTTTGTTTGATTTGATTCTTTACGTCACATTAACAATCTTTCAATTATCACGGTAGGAACAGGTCTTCCTGGACTGACCCAGTACTAAGCTAGAACTATTGTGTCTTGGTCAAGGACACAACACAGTGACAATGATGAGGTTCGAGTCCGCGGCCACTAGCTCAATTGGCCTATCTAGAACTAAGGCAAGAGGTCAAGGTTACAGTGATCAAACATGTATCCACATACCAAGGGGGTACGTGCATTAAGGGGCTTATTGGACCCCCTCTGGAGTCCAAATCTGAAAATTGCTTTTCGTCAATTTCTTCTGATTGTTTAATTAGAAGAATAAATCAAGTGTAAAATTCTGTCACTTATTTAAAATTTAATGGTTTAATGGGTTTGGGCATTTATCGCATAAGCGAGGATGCCTCCAACCTCAGACTCAGTCTGAGCTCCAACAAATACACTGCATCGGGCTGCATATTCAGTGGGCTTGAATTTTATTATTTTGTTTATGTATACATATATGTATATGCGAGCAACGAGGGTTTAGTTGAGTCTGCGCATATGCACAAACTCGTATATTCTATCATTACTTGCCTGATGCGATAAACATCAAAATATTGTGTATTAGGCAAACTACATTGTATTTTAACTGTTGCCCAGCAAAGGCTCTCGATCACAAAATGAAGACTCAACGAAGACTGCTCAAACAGAAAATATTTGCGGTATTTTTTTCAAAGAAAAGAATAAAATCACCTTGTTGTCTTAATGGCTAATTCTACTATCCGAATTGAAATCTGGAGAGACGTTGATTTACTTGCCACATGCAAACAATAAAGGAACAGATCTGCCTGCGCAATCAAAACAGTGCATTTATAAATAGCTTATTACAGTAAAACTTATTTCATGCGACATTTCAGTAGTATAGCTCTGTACCTGAGCAGGCTGAAATGACCCAAACCGGGCCGCATTTGAAAAACAAACATGTATACTCGGACCCCTCCGAAATATATATCAACCATTTGCATGCTTTTATGTCGTCTGCATATTTCAATTTTGACGCCTTTAAAAAGTCTTCCAAGAATTTAATACCCTAAAGAGTTAAGAATAGTTTGATTCTGTTGCAACATTTTACTGACCGTTCCAAGGCGGTACTTCTTTTGTGGATCTTTTATGTTTTTGTTCTGTCTTGTGTTTGCAATGTCTTTGTGCATGTGTGTTTATATGTGCTTTGTGGTCACCTGCTGGGAAAGGGCTGACCTCTTGGCTCTCGTTTGTAGTGTCTAACTGTGAGTTTGTTACTTTCCCATTGGTATCCTAGGTCAGGTGTGGTACTTGATTGTATCGATTCCTGATCTTTGCACCCTTACTTACTTTGATCCGGGTCTATACTGTTTGCAGCCAGCTTAGTCACATCAGTGAAGGGACGTAGCAGCTGTTGCTATTTATTCGCTGAGTTGGAGATCAAAAGAGAATGATGAGCGCAGGAAAACACTGCATACATAATTTTTGAATTTCTGAGTACGGGCTCCAAGTCAATATTTAGTATTTCAAGTGTTGTCTAGACCAACTTTCAAGTCCTTTCCCTATGTGTAAAAAATGCACAAACTGTACTGCGTTCCTAATGGATTTACCTAATACTAAGTTAATTACGGTACGCAGCGCTTTGTTATACACATGAAAGTGGCCCTGGTAAGTAGTTTTGTTTATCAAGGGTCAATAACGTGATCTCAAGGTTATAATGTAAATACCTTATTCACTCTAGGTCAACATAGTCAACAACAAGAGGTATAATACAGATGATTGCATGCATGAAAATACATTTACCACATTGCAGATATTATAACTTATATATATATATATATATATATATATATAATTATAAATATATATATATATCATTGCTCAAGTACCTTAAAGTACTGTATTTTTGGTAGGACAAAAACTTAAAAGCGTATAGATTGTTGTTGCTTCGCAACCGAAGAATGTGAAATAATGTCTTGCGTTCACGCTGGAATATAGCGTTGCCATGGAAACACTATACAAAATTTAAGTTACATCAACTTGTGCATTTGTTGCAAATAAAGTATGTGAATGTATTTTGAAAAATGCAACAACTGAGATTGAGGCGTTGGAATTATATTACATAAATAATAGGAAAATTAACTAAACTTACTGAAAATTTCACCCTAAAATATACCCCACTCACCAGTTACGGTTCATTTTAGAGCAATATTATCAACTAAGTATCATATCATATGACTATTTCATTGCGTTTAGCAATTGGTTTTGACATCTGAATGTATATCTTGAATATTCCCAGGAATAATCGGTTGTCATAGCAACAAAAAATGGTGTTTTAGTTTAAAATGGAATTTCCATTGATTTTGGTTGCTAGGCAACGCACATTCCATGTATTGTATTTACTATCTATTACACTTCTTCAAAACATTGCTAACACATTGTTTGATACAATTTGAGAGATAAAAGGTCCATTATTATACTGTTTTAGATTTGAAATGATTTTAAATTCATGGCTACTTAGTCAGAAGTGTCGTCAGCGCGAACGCACATCACTGAGAGACGGTATTCGGTTACCTAGCAACAGCACATTGAAGATGATAAGACGTCAACTTCTATATGCAATGAAGCCCTAAGATTCATTCTCTATGTGTATTAAGTTTCAGCCAAAACTGCCAACCCAGTAAAAAGATATTCACCAACTCTCAGTTATTTTTGACTGACCCTCATATATTTGAATGGGGAATCAAATCGGCCCATCTATAGGACCCATTCTCATTGTGGGTCAGCAATATCCTGTAAAAGGTCTATTTATACATTGCACCTCTACCCCCCCCCCCCCTCTCTCTCTCTCTCTCTCTCTCTCTCTCTCTCTCTCTCTGTTGCCTTGTGAGTTTTAACCACTTTGCATTGTGTTTTATGCAATTTGCGGACTAATGCCCATGGAAGTCGATGTATGATTTGCTGTCCATAGATATTCTCTCGATATAGTCTGTCTGTTATCCGTTAGCTCTTCCGACACACTTTTTAAGCCTCCCACATCATAATTGCAAATTGAAAAAAATATTATGGTGTTTCCTCATATCTCAAAGATATAAATAATTCAGCAACTACTGCTGTTGTTTGTCACTCAGAGTAAAATAAGCAGCTTGCACACATTATTACTAGAATTTTTTTCCTCGCTCGCTTCGCTCGCTTGCAGTTTTTGGTAATTTGTTTTCAAGTTCTCTGAGAGCAGACACTTTACTCAGATTTTAATGCTTTTGTTTGTTTCTTTTAGTCTGCAGGCTGTTATCACCTTGTATGCTATTGCATGTTTATATAATTTTTTCTTTAAGCTTTTCTATATTAGTCCTAGTTTCTATCCTTAATTTTAAAGAGCGACAAGTTTTCACTAACATTTTATCCTTCTTTGCTTTTTCTCTGAAATAACTTTCAGGCAATAGGCTTTAACCAAAATTTTTCCTCCGTCACTTTGCTCTCTCAGAGTAAAATATTCTTTGATTGCCTTTAAATGTCATTTGGCGGTATGTGTTATGTGTCTCTTTCTCACGGTGCCATGGATTTGTCTGCAGTGTGTTATTGTAGCATTTTCTGGGCATACTTACTTTTCCATGTATTTGTTTTCTCTGAAATACACAACCAAAAATCTTCCTCGTTCACTTCACTCGCTCGTACTCAAATTAAATATTTGGTTTCTTATAAATGGAGATCTATTGCTTTATTTTTATAAATGTATGAAGATTCAAATATCTTTTAGGCATTATATACTAAACTACGAAAGAAACCTGACACTTTTTACTTGCCCCAAACTCGTAAATAACAAATTATAGAGCTAAGCCGATATGCTTATTTTAATAACAAGACATTAGAAAGTATTCTTCGAAAACTATATTTATCAAACATAGAACATGGCGTCACAACGTCAAAAACACAGTTTTCATCACGCTTGCCTCGGAGTGTATGTCTAAATATTTTTGGATTTTTTTTTCATGTATGCAATGTCAATACTAGTACATACAAAAGTGCGTTTTAAAAATTGCTGTGACGTATGGTATGAGGTTTTAAGTTTTGTTTTTGACGTTGTCTAAACGGCAGTGTTTTTTTTACTTTGTTTCATCAATTTCTAGGAACTGAAATGACTTGGAGTCAACCAATCATTGTAAGAGAATGCATTTTCAAAAATCAGAACTTATGTTTTGCGTCACGTTAAATGGTAAAGGTGGATTAACAAAGTTTAACATCAATTAAGGAACAACGTAAACCGTAGATAATAGCCACGTTTTCTTTGTCAACGTATGTCGCCGTTTAGTATGTGCCGTCTACTATGTTATAGTGCCAATTGGCTACACTTTACTTCAATCGCGTTTGAATTTCAAGCTTTGAGTATACAAATATCAGCATGTCATTGTAATGCTTGATGTCGCTAAATGGGCGTTAGCGGCAGCTACGGAGTTCAAAAGGACTGAAAAATTGCCGAAATGCATTCCAAACATCATACCAAGTGAAACAAATTGATAAAAGCGCAGTAGTTTTTGTAAATTCATAAAACGCTGATAATGAAAAATTGACGTTAAGAAAAGAAAAATAGGCTTTTGGGTTGATCAATGCTTGCATGCATTATTTGAATGCCAAGAAGATGTCAAGGAAATAACAAAGAATCACACTATAGCGGTTTCTGGTGAATTTTGCGTGATTTCTTTGTTCTTGTGAAAATTGTTTTATAGGGGTTACGTGACGTTTTGATAGCTGACGTCTGAAATTAGTTCATCTTTTCAAATAATCTCAGTGCATCTCATACTATCTTTGTTCAGCATTACGCAATGTGAAGACAAGTGTGATTCGTATTCATTTACTACCAAACAAAATTGACACACAGTATGTGTCGGGTTTCTTTAGTAGTTAAGTATAATAACCAAAAACTTTCCTCGTTCACTTCGCTCACTATGAAATTTTTGTATATTTTTGTTTCTTCATAGAGATCGCTTGCTTAGATTTTTTTTATTTCCATATCAGATGTTTGTTTGTTTTGTTTGTTTTGCTGCTTTACGTCCCAAGTCAACTATGGTCATAGCGGGACGGTCAGTTTACCTAACCACACTTTTTCCTTGGCAAGCTTGAACAAGCAGTTAACCAGTACTTCGTGCACATACTTTCACTTGTAACTGACAACAACCCTTCTTTAATGATTCAGCAGAAGGATAGAGAATTACCTTAGAAATTATTTCATGATCGATTTCCACGAAAGTATGGGACCGTGCCAGGATCGAACTCGCGACCCCTGGATCTGCAGCCAGACTCGCATCTGTTACCAGACACGTTACCATATCAGGATGTACAGTCAAGCCAGAGAAACACTTGACATAAAGTGCAACAGGTGTGCACTACGCTAGAGAGAGATGTGCATATGCCTTTAAACTTCATCTGCGACCCATGTGCGCTAGACTTTGAGACCCAACTGCACTAGACATTCTGACCAAGAGGTACCTGAGAACACCTAGTGCATAATGAAGTTCAATACCTGTATAGCACATAACACAAGTTACATGTATCATAGCTAAAAGTTTGGACCCAGATCAAGTGTGGCAAGGTGTCTGGCCTGGCCTAGATCTTAATTGACACTCTTATAAACGTCCATGCGTATTTTTTTTAATGTTTTAGAATTCATTTTTCCTTGAGAATATTAAACATGAGAAAAGGGACATCGGTCCACATAGAGACAACATACTTGCTAACACCCATTCACCTTGTTTGTAAAGCTTGATGATTAGCCTGAGGGGGTAGGATTATTGTTTTATTACCATTAAGCACATTGCTTATCTGGATAATATTTTGGAAGGCAAACCGAGATCCTTATCAGACCTGCAGTCTGTGGCATCTGATCTGGGTCTACATAGTTTGCCAGGTACTGGGTTTATCTCCGTCTACTAGTCTTAATTCTGTCTACTAGTGTAGTCTGCTGATAATCTTTGCGAACTAGTTGGACCCAGATCAGGCAAAAAACTTGATACAAACTTGCTTTCTGTCCAGCCTAATCTGGCTCTACACTGTTTGCCTATCTCCACCAAAGGATAATAGGCTTGTGTTGGTTAACTGCCATCTGCTATTAATCTTTGCGCAAACATGTTTGATCCAGATCAGGCCTGATGTTAAGTCAGGCCTGATCTGGATCAGAACTGTTTGCACTTTGATGGTAGAGACCACACATTCTGTGGCATCTGATTCGTCTATGTCCCACAAAAAGGAAACTATGCTCATGTTGGTTAACTCTTTGCCTACTATTTTTGTTTTGTCAACTGATAATCTTTGCAAATAGGATGGACCCAGATCAGGCCTGACGTTTAGCCTGATTTTGGTCCAATCTGTTTTACACTCTATAGAACTTTTAAAAAAAGATGACGTAAAAATGGTAGACATTAAAAACACATGTATAATTACTGATGAAGTTTGCAAAAAATGCTTTTTTTCATATCAAGATAAATGCTTTTTATTAAGTGGATGGATGTATACATGTTTCACACTTTGTATGCTGGGTACTTTTTTGTGCTTTTTTGTTGTCTGTGTTTTTAACCATCTTTTTAAAAAATCCTCCACTAAGGACCACCCTCAGATTATCAAACATGTTGGATCCAGATCAGTTCATCAGTATGTTGGGCCTGATCTGGACCAATTCTTTTTGCAAAAGTTAAAAGTAATAGGCAAAGCCTATTTTGACACATTGATAGCTTGAGGGAAGGATTAATATATTTTATTATATTACTGAACAGGGTCGATCTCTGTGTTCTTAATCATTATCATGCCAAATACTACATTCACTTGACTACTTTAACAATGTAATCACTCTAGACACTGACCTTGTCACTCAACAGGATATTGATCTTCTAGCCAGCTGTGTGACCAATTATATGGTCAATTCTTAAAGAGATGTATTATTGTATTGCATAGAGGTGTAGATCCCTATCAGATCATAAACTCTTTGTTTTCTACCAGATTTAATTATAATAATTGCTTATGAGCCAGTGCACGACATTTCCAACAATGTGGTATGTGCGACCAGCAAAGCCTCAGATCAGCCTGCGCATACGCGCAGTCTGATCAGAACCTTTGCTAGTCGCTTGAATATTCTATGAGGGTTAAGCTACTGACTGAACATTATTTGGAGTTTCTAAGCTTCAAAGGAGGCTGCACAGGCTCGTCTGAGTCTACTCTTGTCAAAATGTCAAATTGTTGGAAATCTCGTGCCACGGCTCTTATATCACTTTTGTATTAACTCTGTCCTTGTTAACAGTAAATTTTGTAGTCTGCTGATAACCTGGCAGTTAGCACATGGATCAGCTTGACGCCTGATGTTCCATTGGTCCTGATATGGGTCCAAATCGTTTGACACTCAAATAGTTTTGAAAAAAAAAGTTTATTTTGAAAAAAAGATAATACAAAGGCATGAAAAGCATGCAACTAGATAATATCTAGAATCTTTCTTGTCAACCCTGTTGGAATGTAAACGCTTAGGACCCAGATCAGGACCATCGTTCTGGCGGTCTTGATCTTGGTCCGAGTCGTTTTGCAATCTGCATACAGATGTTTGTGACAGCACAGCCTGATTATGGCTATGATATCGTGTAAATATTACTGGGAATTCACATAACAATCAGCGACTTTAATAGGAACTGACCAGCTTAGATTAACGATAATTAGAATTCATTAATCAAATATCTAGCGATTAAAGAAATTTGCTTCATGCTTAATTTCGGTTTCAAAATAAAAACTTCAATCATTTTTGTTCTAAGCAAATCATATAGTCATTGGTGATTTAAAAATCATAACTGATTCAAGAATTTGGTCCATTATATGTAAGGGACCTAAATATAGGTTTCCTTTGCCAATATACTTCAAAACATGTCATGAGGAAATAGTTGGCGCCTTACAAAAAATTTGCAATCGCTGGTATAAACAAGAGCATGTTGAATCTAATGCCTAAAATGTTGCAGAATTCTACCACTTTTTATAATTTGAAGAAAGTTCGCCAGGAATTCCATAGGAGGTTTGGTTTGGCACCCACAGATAAGGCTGCTATCGTTTGAAAAATGTACTACACTAACATCCTAAAGCAAGAACTTAGCACTGCCAAAACATACGAGCATAACAGGCTTGATAAGACGTCTGTCGTTGATAAGCATCGATGCCAAATGGCAGCAAAGTTTGGTGTGTTTGTTGGTGAGGATCATAGCAAGCTTCCTACGTTAAACTGGTTACCTAAACTTCATAACCGACCCTATAAGTCACGTTTTATTGCAAATTCTAGTTCATGTACTACTACCAAGTTGTCTATACTTTTGACTTCTTGCCTCACCGCTATTAAAAACCATGTTATAAAAATATTGTACAACAGTTTATGAAAGGAATGGTAAGAAATTATTATTGTCTATTAGAAATTCAGGTAATATCCTAAATAAATTAAAATATAAAGGATGCTAGCATCTAGTTTGTCTACATATGATTTCTTTACTCTCTATACTACGTTGCCTCATAATATAATCAAAGAAAAACTAACGTAATTAATTGAACAAACATTTAACAGAGAGGCTCACTTTATTTGGCTTGTAATGTTAACCATGCCTTTTCTTTTACTTCTGAACAACCTAAACAATATAAGTTATTGTCATGTCATACAGAAGCCCCATTTTTGGACTTTGATTTGTCCATCATGAATGGCATAGTATCATCTAAGATTTATAATAAACCTGATGATTTTAATTTTGAAATAGTAAATTTTCCATTTCTTGATGGAGATACTCCTTGCTCACCTTCTTATGGTGTATATATTTGGGAACTTATTCGTTTTGCGAGATTGTGTTCTGATGTTGATGACTTCAACAACAGATACCTATTTTTGAATGCTAAGTTATAAAAACAAGGTCATAGATATCATAAATTCATAAAGCATTTTCTAATTTCTACCACAGACACTCAGAGGTAATTGTTAAGTACAATATTGGTTTAAGAGCTCTTCTGCAACAGGGCATATCAGAACCTATATTTTATGGTGATTTAGTTTATAAATTCAAAACAATTGTTGGGAATTTTTAACCTAATTTTAGTGATCAATTCTTTAAGACTATCAAACGTTATTGAAAGTTGGATATAGCTTGGATACCATGCGACAGTCTGCATGCCTGGCTGTAAACCTAATCACAATTTATAGCTATGGTTTCCTCTTTAATTGCACGACGGTGGTCAGGCCTCAGACTCAATTACGGTTCTGACGTAAAGCTGTAATCGGGTGGTTGGTGCCTGATGCTTAACTGTAGCTGGGCCCACCATGGCTCAACTTGAAATTTTCTTTAGCTCTGACTATCTAAGAGTCGTGAGCCCTTTTCTCTGTTTCATCATAGTGCGTTAATTTGATTATATTGTATCTCTATGATGATACATTGCAATAGTTAGAAATCCTTCATGCGAGCTTAACATTTTTGTGCTTCAACAATAGCAGAATCTAGGGCGAAGATTTGGTACCAGTAAAATGCATTTAAGCCCCCCCACTCAGTGGTTTTGGCTGCGGTCCGTTCTAAGGCGGCGGTTCTGTTGTTGTTGATTCGTTGTTGATTGTTACTACCATTGTGGGATTCTGTTATTGTTCTATGTTTTGTTTGCGTTACTTTGTCTCCATTCTAGTTTTGCAATCATCTTGATAGAGAAGAGAGAGCTGGCTGCTTTGCTTTCTTTGTCTTCCTGGTGTCTCATGATTGTTGTGTAGCCCTTCCTCACGATGACACGGGTTTGTCTGCAGATTGTGAATATGGTATTTTCTGATCATACTCACTAACTATATTTTTTATTAAAATTAAACATATGAAACCATTGATATCTGAACAATAGGTATGATTTAAGGTTTACATTCGCATTGTGACTTCGGGCCTTGTGATTCAATGCTGGAGGTTCTTATTAGTGGTCAAAATTAAATTTTATATAAAAACATTAAGAGTATCAGTAGGGGTATACGTGCCTCTAAGGGCACTTTTTTAGATTTTAATAAATGCTCATATATTGTATTATGATTAACTAAGGTAAGTAGATGAAAACAAATGTTTCAGATTGCAAAAAAATGATATTGGCGTCAAAGGTCAAGATCAAATACAAATATAGCTAGGCTGGTCAGACTGGAATGCCAACTTCTCTCAGGCTTACACTTTTGACGAAGGATATTGATATAGAGAATCTTAAATGAGTGCTCCTCTTTTTGCAGATATGGAGGATCTTAAATGAGTGCTCCTATTGGTGCAGTTATAGAGACTTTTAAATGAGTACTCCTTTTGTCGCTAATATAGAGGATCTTAAATGAGTGCTCCTTTTGTTGCTGATATTGAGGATCTTAAATGAGTGCTCCTCTTGTTGCTGATATAGAGGATCTTAAATGAGTGCTCCTCTTGTTGCTGATATTGAGGATCTTAAATAAGTGCTCCTATTGGTGCAGTTATAGAGACTTTTAAATGAGCACTCCTTTTGTTGCTGATATGGAGGATCTTAAATGAGTGCTCCTTTTGTTGCTGATATTGAGGATCTTAAATGAGTGCTCCTCTTGTTGCTGGTATAGAGGATCTTAAATGAGTGCTCCTCTTGTTGCTGACATAGAGGATCTTACATGAGTGCTCCTCTTGTTGCTGATATAGAGGATCTTACATGAGTGCTCCTCTTGTTGCAGATATAGAGGATCTTACATGAGTGCTCCTCTTGTTGCAGATATAGAGGATCTTACATGAGTGCTCCTCTTGTTGCAGATATAGAGGATCTTACATGAGTGCTCCCGTTGTTGTTGATATAGAGGATCTTAAATGAGTGCTCCTCTTCCTGCGGATATAGAGGATCTTAAATAAGTGCACCTCCTGTTGCTGATATAGAGGATCTTAAATGAGTGCTCCTCTAGTTGCTGATATAGAGGATCTTAAAAGAGTGTTCCTCTTCCTGCTGATGTAGATCTTACATGAGTGCTCCCGTTGTTGTTGATATAGAGGATCTTAAATGAGTGCTCCTCTTCCTGCGGATATAGAGGATCTTAAATAAGTGCACCTCCTGTTGCTGATATAGAGGATCTTAAATGAGTGCTCCTCTTTTTGCAGATATAGAGGATCTTAATTGAATGCTACTCTTGTTGCAAATATAGAGAATCTTAAATGAGTGCTCCTCTTGTTGCAGTTATATAGACTCTTACATGAGTGCTCTCATTGTTGCTGATATAGAGGATCTTAAATGAGTGCTCCTCTTGTTGCAGTTATAGAGGATCTTACATGAGTGCTCATGTTTTATTTAATTTATTAAACGAGTTGGAAAAAGAGATAAAACCTCACATTTTATCTCTTTTTTTTGCAACGAGTTTGATAAATTCAATAATACAGGATTCTATTTATCATATAACATTACCATTATTTTGAAATCACATTTTTGGCGTGAAAACGTTAGAGTTTTGCTATATGCGTGGCGTTAAAAGCGTCATTTCATAGCGTTTCCCAAAAATCTGTAAACCACTAGATCTAGTGGTTTATCGAATTAAATGCATGGCGTTATTTCACTCCCAGACGCGACGTCATATGACAAATTGGTATAATGCATAATATTTGCCTGAGGTGTGTTGATAACAAGAAAGCTTTCTAATTCTAGGTATAGCCTTTGAGTCAAAAGTCAAGGTCAAAATAATTAAATTCTGGCGTGGCGTATAACGCTCTTATCTCTAAAATGTCTGGATGTAGGTGGTTCATAGATTGCATAACGATTGCCTAAGGTGTGTAGATGGCAACACTGGTTTCGGACTGCTATTATGACCTTTGATTAAAAAGTCAAGGTCAAAGAACATAAAATCTGTCTATATGGCATGTAAAGCCAACATTTAAATGTAAGTGGTTCATTTTCGGAACACAACTTGTCTATTGATTATAGATGACAACAAAGGTATGACCTTGGAGACAAAGGTCAAGGATGAGTAAAAGTCATACTATATGCGGTATGTAATATATGTGCGGATATTTGCGATGTGCTTACCCTTCTTTTGATTGATCAATTCTAATCCGTGCTTCCATTTGACACTTGAATTACTGCTTTGACTTAGTCAAGAAAAGCAGTTATAGCGAGTCTCCACTGTTAATCCGTTTGGGTAGAATGCACAAATGGTTGGGACTGATCAGTTATACATCTGTAACGTGTCATCAGTGAAATGTTAACCAAATGATCTTACAAATATGTGACTTATAAAATCCATTTGTCCCATCTGAACGTATCCATGGCTAAAAACAAATAAAAGGCACCTAAATTAACTGAAGCAAATTTCTACAACATAAGTTTATTTCCGTATCTGAAACCAATTTCTCAGCAACACAGGAAACAGTTGGGTCGGGACTAAAGATGTTATACTATGTGTTGTATTGGTTATGAAATAGACACCAAAGAGCTCGGGGGAGCTTCACTCTCTCGTATACATTCCACAACCAATACAAAATATAGTATAACCTGTACATATTCTATTGAAACGTCTCAAAATTAGCTGTCAAAAGCATAAAATAGACAGTCTATTATTGTCATTCAGCTACATGACCAACTACGTGTTCATTTCTACACGTTCATTTCTACCCTAAAACTATGAAAGTAGTCGAGAATTTGTTAAAAAGCCTATGGTGAAAAATCATTTATTGAAGCGACATAAGTTGTAGGTACACGTTGGAATTGCCTCTCAATGTGTACCAACAATATGTGTTACTGAAATTAAGGAAAACTAGAATGTAGGACAAAACATCTCGGGACAAAACATCCCATGCCATTTTTGACATCCTGGACAAAACTTCCCAAATTGATTTGCCACCCTGGTCGAAACATCCCATGCAGTTTTTGACACCCCGGACAAAACATCCCATGCCATTTTTGTCGCCCCTGACTAAACATCCCATGCCATTTTTGTCGCCCCTGACAAAACATCCCACTTTCTGTTTAAAGCATATGAAAGTGCATAAAACATCCTATTTTGTTAATTGTCACTATATCTAATATTCTTAATGTAACCAAACCCATTGAAATGATTGGAGATCAAAGGCCATTTGGACTAATTAGACATATGTTTCTCAATTATAATACAATGATGTAGTTTGTTTGACAAAAACTGTGAAATAATTTCTTTTAAACACTCTATTTTACGTGCGTCCAAGCACGCTTATACACTGAGCTTAGGATCCAAAAACCTTTTGACAGCTTTTATCCTGCTTTCGAGACGCTGTCCGTAAGGCTTTCATTGAAAAGCGGGAACCAGTCCAATTTCCCCATGAGCAGTGATTAAATAGGCGCTTGTTTGCAGTCCGTATTTTAACGCTTCAGTTTCTGGCGAACGCCTAAGCACTCGAGAGAAGGTCTTTTTGGAATGGCTCGGCGTTATTCCACCTATTTTTGTACCCGGGCGTACAGACTGTAGCTATATGTGCTGAAAGCAGGGTACCAAACAACCAAAAATGCAAGTTGCGCACCGTGCACGTGAGGTTGCTCGATATTTACCCAATCGCGGCCATATTGGAATCCGCAGTACAATGAACAACAAGCTTATCGCCATTGCACGCTCCGTTTGACATTAACCGTAACGGTTAATCCAAAAAATACCATCATTTGCGGTTTCAGCTGTCCTCTGACTCTTCAATTGCTGTTACAAATATTGCCTCAAGTTGCAAGATTTATTCTCCTTGATCTGAAATGGGCGAAACGTGGTCGTGGATCACAGTGCCGTCAAAGATACATAAACAGGTACATATGTAAGTTTTGGTCAATGAATACAATTTGTTACGATTCCTCGAAGTTTGTGAATGCAGAAATTGAGTTTAGCGGCGCTGATAATGAAACCAGAATTGTTGTAACCAGAATTCGTGGAAGCGAAAGTGACAGGAGCAGCTTTAGTTCTGGAACCATAACGTAGTTTGTAAGTTTGTTCTAGACTCAAACTACGTTATGGTTTTTATGCACGATAGAATGAAAATTAAGTCACGTATTTTAATCCATGCAATTCCAGTTTGCGTGTACTGCTGTGCACTTCTGGCAATTAGTAGTCATGAAGAAAAATGTTGAAATATTTGAAATACAATAAGTATGTCGTATATTGACACTTACGATGTGTTAAAGAGTGAAAAAACAGAAGTGTTTTGTAAACAGAGAGATGTTGTTGTCCGACATCATGGCGTGTGGTTCCCAGTGTTATCAACATCAGTATAGGAGGCAGGGTACCAAACTTGACAGATATTGGGGTATAACTAAACACCGGAAGGAACGTTCCTTACGCGGAAGAATGCTCCTTGTTACTCTTCAGCATGGCTTAACCTCCACATTGGACAGCGGTGTACAGACAGACATGATTGTCTTGGAATTTTCTAAAGCTTTTGACAGAGTTCCAAACATTCAGTTTACCCGGGAAGCTACATCACGATGGCATCAGGGGATACCCAACAGTAGATCAAAATACTTCCTTTTTCGGCAGAACCCAGTGTGGCTGTTGAGAGTTGTTTTTCAGAAAGTGTGCCCGTCTTTAGGGGGGAGGGGGGGTGGTCCTGTATGTGTCAGTACTGGGGCCCTTGCTATTTCTGCTATTTATTCTGTACATTTGTATGTGCCAGATACTCCAAATACCTCTAGGAGAGTATTTACTATTACGCTGCATTGAGTGCGCACTGAAATGGCAATGAATTTTTAGTCAAAATAATCAGAATATAACATGAAAAGGACAATCAAGAAAGATGTGTAAATAAATTGACAAAACGTAAATTTTGGAATTTGAACTATATTTCGAACTATAATTAATTATTGTTGGAAAGGGGGGAGGGCATGCTGTGAGACAGACATGACAAAAATTTTTAGATGATATTATGTGTGAATGATTGATGATAGATGATTAGTGTCATTAACGACCTCCAGACAATCTCATATCCAGACATGTTTGTTTGCAGATGACTGCATAATGTATGGACCGTTATATGAGCATTGACATTATGTCGTCCTACAGCAAGACCTTGATGCTTTGGCAGAGTGGGAATCCAAGTCGGGCATGGAATTCCATCCTCAGAAATGCAGTGTCCTGAGTGTATCAAGATCCAGACCCCCTTCAGACCCCCCTCCCACAAGCTAATAGGACACATCATGAATACTGAAGATGCAACAAAGTACCTGGGTGTCGACTTCCAGGCTACCGTTTCTTGGAAGACACACATAGAAAGTATCTCCAAGAAGCCCAACAGCATGCCCAGGGTCTTAAGACGCAGCCACAGGTCTTGTGGTGAGGATTAAAAAGCAAATACCTACTTCAGCATAGTCAGCTTGAACTTTGAATACTGCTTGTTTGTTTGGACCCAGCACAAGAAGTGTCAGATTCGGAAATTAGAGATAAATCAAAGAACAGCTGCCTGGTACACAACAAACCGAAACAGGAACACCAGCAGCCTGCCATCAATTCTCGAGCTTCTCCAGTGGGAATCTTTCGATTCCAGGCGTTACAAAATTCAACTGATACAGACAGATAGTATAATGTGTCCTTATCATATGTACAAGGGAGTATGCAGGTTTATTTGTGTTGTTATTGCTTCTTTGGCTTTTATGTAGTGGTTTTGGATGTATTTTCTTATATCGTCTTTAAATGCTCAACAGTTGGCCAGGCCTTTATAATGACGATTGTGGCATAAAACTTTCATGGTAGCCGATGACTATTCTGCTGGTGCACCAGTGCCTGTCTGTGATATTCTTTTGAAAATTGGCGCCATTATGTGATTTTGTGACTTTTACTTATGATGTGATATTTTTATTTTCTATGATTTGAATTTACCATTGAATCGATTGAAAATAAATTTATGCCAGGTATGTACCATGCTTATTCCCAATTTTAACGCAATCTGTCCACACATTATTAAATTACATAACATATATAGTAAGTATTGCATTAGCTGTGGTCTGGAGTGCATTTTATCTCCGTCAGGTCTGGTACTTGATTGTATCTATCTGATCTTTGGATTATTCTTTACCTTTCCTTTAGCTGCAATCAAATACCTATTCATGCAGATATAAGTTATTACTTACACACCTGAATGCTTGTAAGTAACAAATGCTGTGTTCTAAAACACGCATGGCAATCAATAAAGTAAGGATGGCTAGGAATGGAATGGTAACAGATGTCAGTCATATAACAGAGCAATGCAGCATATCATATTTCCATATGCCTTATTTGGTAGGTAGGTAGGTGGTGGGTGGGTATATAGGTAGGTGGATGGGTGAATGGGTAGGTAGATAGGTTGACCGATAGGAAGGTATCTAGACCTGCATGTAGGTGGGTAGATCTGTATGTAGGAAGGTAGATATTCCTGTAGGTAGATAGGCAGACTTGAAGGTACGTAGGTAAATAGATAGATAGGTAGGAAGGTACAGATAGATAGGTTTGTACATAGACCTGTAGGTAAATAGGTAGGTAGACCTGTAGGTAGTCAGACCCGTAGGTAGGTAGGTAGGTAGGCCTGTGGGTATGTAGGTCGGTAGGTAGATTGGGTTATGCAGCCCTTTGAAAATTCGTGGAAGAACAATTTCGGTATTTAGTATAACCCTAACAACCTCTTTCTCAAAATCATGACCGGCCATTCAAAACGTCTACAGAATATGTAAACATATGATTGAGGTTGAATAAAACCAATCAGGTGAGTTTTTTCCACAAAACATTCCTAGCGGCGTAAAGATAAGCATCTAAGGAACATTTCTATATAATTTTTATAAGGCTACGTCATAAACTGAAGTGAAAATTGAGTCCACTCTTATCAATTAGAATTTTGAACAAAATGTGCACATAAATATTACGCCGTAGAATGTGTCAAAACCAAAAATGACATTCGGAGGCGTAATCTTACACCTAGAGCAGCTTTAGATTTTGGGAGGTTTGACCTCAAAGTCGGCAATTGGTCACAGTATGGTCGATATTTTCAGGCCAAACCCAACCCTTCTCCTGTGGAACTCCGTGTCTCAGTTGGTGGAGTGTACGACTGGGGATCAAACTAGGGTTGCTTGTTCGAGACTCACTGCCTGGAGTCACTGTGTTGTGTCCGTTCAAAGGCAAGACATTTTATCAGCTGCTGCCTTAGTACTGGTTTAACCTATGAAGACAGGAAATCATCCCAACATGACTGAAAAATTGTTGATTGCGACATAATTAAAGCATCTAAATAAACACAAACCCAAACTTCTCAATCCATTGTCTGTGCAGGTGCAATACTCAAAGGATCGACCTGTCTGCTATGGTACATCACCACTGAAAAATGGATTTTGTGTTAATACGCGGTATAGACTAGTTCTCTCCCTTTAATAGCTTGTCAGCATATTAAGACAGGTAACTACTAGCCGCCATTGCGCCTACGAATAGCATACACACTGACGTCATGAGTGACGTGGTATTGGAAAATACCCCAGACATAAAAAGCATCTTTTAAACAAGCCGTTTTATTAAGTTTATTTTGTTCTGGGAGTTTATATATATATATTTTTTTCTTTACATTATTATCAAATTATAGCAACTGAAAAAATCTGAAGTTTGTGTTGGAAAATCTTTTCTCGAGCATGCGCAGTCGCATGAGTAGGATTCTCTACTTGTAATTAAATACACGTTACCTGACCCTAGATGGATAGATCTAGGGGAGGGAACCAGACTATACGCTGTATGCATTACTAAAAAAACTACATAAAAAAGTACCAAGCAGTTAGCATTGAATAGCTATAAATGATCTGTGGAGACATCAAGTAACCTTTGGTAGCTTAATAAAAACAATGATTGGTATTAATTCACAAATGTACAGCGTGTAAGATTTTTCTACCCTAAAACGAGAACATAGTGGCTCAGTGGTAGGGTGCTTGCCTCGACACCGAAGGGCCGCGGGTTCGAGTCTCACGGGCGTCACTGCTATGTGGTCCTTGAACAAGACACATTTATCCTAGCTTAGTACTGGTTCAACACAGGAAGAACCGTCCCTGTTTATTGTTGATTGGGCGTTAGAATCAAATCAAACAAACAAACAAATAAAACATTTTTGAAAACACTTCGCACATGGCAAGGTCAAAAAACAGTTTCATTGACACATGTTGACACCGTTTTTGGTTTTGGTGTTGTATCAGTGATCAATCGAAAATTTATTTCGATTCTACCAATCGATTTTGTTTGGTATAATCGATTACAATCGAAAAGATTCACACCTGGCTCTATTGTAATTTGTAAGCTGATTTTCTAAATTTGCCACTTTGCTACAAGAAAATGTAAGGTTAAAGATATAAACTGTAATTATAGCAAGTGCACACCTTAACCTTTTGCACATTGTCCTAAATATGTACTGTGACATAGTCACAACAGTGAAGACCCAGATGAAATGCCTAAGAATGCGGCATTTCATCAGGGTCTGAATTGTTTGCTCAGACAAAAACAATCTTCAGAGAAGAAAGAAATGCAATTTTATTTCGAAATAATAACCTTTGACCCATTGATGTATACAATGGACCTTCCCAGGTTTATTGTTTCAATCCAGAAGGAAGAATTCATTAGTGCATAAAGGGTTTTAATGTCAATGAGTGTTCAATTTAGATTGCTGTCAGGACCTGTTGTGGTAAGGTACTGTTCATAAAACAGCATGAAACTGACACTTAATATTTTCATAAAGCAGTTCAAGGATAGACATTCTTTGGGATGGAACCTGTGTTTCCCTTACATTTGATAACTTTCGATTATAATCGATCATCAATCGAAACCTTCTGACCGATTAATTTCGATGATTGAAAAGTCCAATAAGCAAACAACACTTACGCATGCAGTGACCACGTGACAGCTGTCAGAAGTGTGTGAGGCACGTTCAGGTTTGATTCCATCAGGTACCCAATTGTGTGATATAAATAATTGACAATTAAGATATACATGGACAACACGAGTCAATGACTTTTAGCAGGAGGTGACATTCTCGAGGTGAAGTTCCAACGTCAGATAAAAAATTTCACCAGCGATTTTTTTTTCCGCCAATAGTTGTCGCCAAATAAATAATGCGTTAATTTGACGAAAAGGGTCACTTTCCATCGACATTTGTAAAATGTCCATCAATTTATAGTGACTTAACTATATTCATGTGTATAATGGCAACGACCAGTAATGGACCAATCCGAAATTCCAAATGCTGAACAAAATATTGTCTGCCTTGAAAAAAAAGGCTCAATCAGTTTAGTTATTTAACCAGTGGTGTACCAGATGGGGTTCACTTGAACCCTCTTTTGAGCCCAAATTATTTCATTTTCATTGGGATATTTAAGAAAAATGAGGCCATCCTTTAAAAATTGTTTGTGGTCACCCTACTCATAATTTTCCAGGTAGGTAAGTATTTAATCTATTTTTCACTGATTTATTTAAAAGACATTAAAAATTAAAAAAAATGTCTAAAATTATAATAAAAATATTTCTCTGGAATGTGGCGAAACAGCCATATTTTTTGGTAGGTGGCATTTTGAGTGAGTCTGTCGTGTGACAGCAAACAAACATTGTTTTAAGGATGGCCTGAGTTTAAATCATCAAATTGATTCCCCCATATACATCTGAATCCCTTCCAGAGGAAACTCTTTGCCTACTGGGTAAGGTTATTAGCAGACAACATTGATATGCATCACTGCATTGTGGTCCTTGAGCAAGACACATTTATCCTAGCTTAGTACTGGTTCAACCCAGGAAGAACCGTCCCTGTTTAACTGAAAGATTGTTGATGGGACCTAAAGAATCAAATCAAACAAAATTTTGATATGCAAAAAAGTTAACCCTTATAGTGCCAATAGCAACAAAATTTGTTTTGTCATCTGCTGAGTGCTGAAATGTTCAATAGCTTTTGGACAAACAGCATGGACCCAGATCAGGCTGCTCTGTAGTCTGATATAGATCTGACCTTGGTCATGATGATGATGCGCCACACTGTTTGCCCCCAATACTTTCATAGTCAAATAATGTTTGCAAAATTTGCAGCAAATGACTTAAGGAGGCAGCATTTTAATTTTTAGCTCACCTGAGCTGAAGGCTAAAGGTTAGCTATAGTAATCAGTCTTTGTCGGTTGTCCGTCCGTAAACTTTTTCTTAAAACAACATATCCTCCTGAACCACTGGTCCAAATTTCAAATAATTTCACTGAATTGTTTCTCACGATGCCTTCTACCAAAATTGCACAAATGGTTCCGCTCCACCGAACAAAGGGACTACTGTAGCTCTAGATAAGAAATATCTTTTAATGACATTTCATCCTGAACCACTGGTTCAAATTCAAAATAATTTCACAGAATTGTTCCTCATGATGGCTTCTACCAAAATTGCACAAACAGTTTCCCCTGGCTTAATACTGGGAAGATTAACTGAAATGTAAAATTTCGGCATTTTTTTAAAATTTTACCATTGTTATGGTAACAAAAATGGCCCACAAAGTAGGCTTAAAATAGAGAAATTACCATTTTGTACCAAGTTTAAGGCATTTGGAGACCTATTTTTAAAAAATTAGATCAGCACAGCTAAATACCAAAATATCCTTTTAATATGTTGTGTGCCGTGATAATTCTCTTCAGCCGTTAAGATATCTTTTTGGTATATGCTTGTGCTCTATTCTGTGTTAATTGATCTGTCAAGACAAACATCTCAGCCTATTTTGGTGGCCATTTTTGTTACCATAGCAATGGTTAAAGTCGAATTAATTTGAGACTTTTTACACTTTGATTATTTTACTAATAAACCAATGAGAACAAATTAGTTAAAACCATTTTTATAGTTTAGCCTCATAGAGGGGCCAAAAAAGCCCGTTAATGCATGTGGCTCTTTGAACATTCACAATGTGTCGGTAAATTTTCTAAACTTTAGAACATTTCTTTTTTTTGTTCTCAGATTACATGTGGGTTATCAAGGCTGGAATTAATCGAGTGCTTGTCAGAATAGCAAACAGGGAAGACGCTGATCAGACTGCTACATCAGAAGCAGTCTGATCTGGGTTTGCACTGTATGTCTACTGTCTAGTAAGTAAGGCCTTTTTATGGACATCTAGTGTTAAGAATTTTAGAACATCTATTATATATATAGGCTTAAGTTAGAGCCATATACATGTTTGTTTCAGATGACTCTAGCTAAGAAGTCTGACTCCGGTCAGAACATCTGTGAGGTGATCAAGGAAGAAGGAATATATATCGCAAGTTCAAATGTCCTTGTTAAAGGTAATTACATTGACTTAATAAATCTTGCAGTCAGTGTTGTTATAAGTTTGGGGAACTATATAGGTTTGCTCGATTCCTGATGATACCCTCTACCAGAATTGCACAAATGGCTCCGTCTGATAAACTCTACTCTAGATGAGAAGTATCTTTAAAAGACGTCTCTTCCTGATCCACTGGTCCAAATTCAAAATAATTTCACAGAATGGTTCCTCATGATGCCTTCTACCAAAGTTGCACAAAGGTTCTGCTCCACTGAACAAAGGGGCCATTAGAGGCCTAGATAAGAATTGTCTTTAAATGACATCTCCTGAACCACTGGTCCAAATTAAAAATAATTTCACAGAATCGTTCCTATTGATGACCTCTACTAAATTTGCATAAATGGTTCTGATGTGCCAAATTAAAAAGGCGGCTATAGCTCTAGATAAGAAATATCTTTAAATGACATCTCCTCCAGGCTCCTGAACCACAGATCCAAATTCAAAATAGTTTAACAGATCTGTTGCTCATAATGCTCTCTACTCAAAGTACACAAGTGGTTCCGCTCCATCACACAAGAGCACACTAGAGTTCTAGATGAGAAATGTCTTTAAGCGACATCTCCTAAAGCAATGGTTCAAATTCAAAATAATTTTACAGAAATGTTCCTCATGATGCCCTCTATCAACATTGATGACAACATGGCAACCAGAGCTAAAAATAAAAAAAATATCTTTGAATGATATCTCTATAGCCACCAGCCAATACATAATCTCCTCATGTATAAGGATTCAGATGAGCGATTCAGGGCCCTAGGGCCCTCTTGTTAGCTAACCTGTCACGAAGTGACAAGGTGAGCTTTTGTGAGCGGTCTTCGTCCGTCCGTTAACTTTTGACTTAATCGACAACTCCTCCTAAACCCCTGGCCCAATTTTGGAATAATTTCACACAAATGTTCCTTGGGTGGCCCTCTACCAAAATTATTCAAATGGTTCTGGTCCGTTGCATATCTAGGTCAAAGAGGCCAAAATAGATTTTCGAGATGAAAACTTTAAAAAATCTTCTTGTCTGAAACCAGAAAGCCTAGACTACTGATATTTGGTATTTAGCATCACCTAGTGGACCTCTATCAAGTTTGTTCAAATTATAGCCCTGGGGCCAAAAATGGCCCGGCTCCGGGGGTCACATGTTTTACATAGGCTGATGTAGGGAAAATGTGAAATAATCTTCTTGTCTGAAGCCACAAGGCCTTGATAATTGGTATGTTGCATCACCTAGTGGACTTCTACCAAGTTTGTACAAATTATATTGCTTGGGCTAAAAATGGCCCCGCCCTGGAGGTCACATGTTTTACATAGGCTTATTTAAGGAATACATGAAAAAACCTTCTTGTCTGAAACCACAAGGCCTAGAGCCGTGATATTTGGTATGTAGCATCCCCTAGTATACCTTTACCATTTTTGTTCAAATTATAGCCCTAGGGCCAAAATGGCCCGGCTCTGGGGGTCAATTTGTTTACATAGGCTTATATAGGGAAAATGTGAAAAATTCTTCTTGTCTGAAATCAGAAGGCCTAGACTATTGATAATTGGTATTTAGCATCACCTAGTAGACCTCTACCAAGTAAGTTCAAATTATAGACCTGAGGCCAGAAATGGCCCCGTCCAGGGGGTACATGTTTTACATAGGCTTATATAGGGAAAATGTGAAAAAATCCTCTTGTCTGAAACCACGGGGCCAAGAGCCTTGATAATTGGTATTTAGCATCACCAAGTGGACCTCTACCATGTTTGTTCAAATAATGCAACTGGGGTCAAAAATGGTCCAGCCCCGGGGTCACATGTTTTATATAGGATTATATAGGGATGACAAGAAAAAAATCTTCTCTGAAACCACAAGGCATAGAGCCTTGATATTTGTTATGTAACAGCCTTAATATTTGGTATGTAGAAAATGTTTGTGTGGGGTGGGGTGAGGGGGTAGGGTCTTGTTATGCACTCAAAGACAATACTACAGAGAGACAAGCTTGATTGCCCTCCACAGAAGGGTTTAAATCATTACCTTCCACTGAATAAGACTGGTGGACAAGTACAGATGAGCGATTCAGGGCCACTATGGCCCTCTTGTTTTTTATTGTGATCACTTTTGGTCTGGCATGTGTCTTAGGTCCACTTTTCCCTTAATAAACTTTTTCTATAAATAAAATTTACTCCTGAACCACTTGTCCAGATTTAAAATAATTTCACAGGAATGCTCCCCATAATGCCAAAATTGTATGAATTGCTCTAGATTTGAAGTCTTTTAAACAATATCTCCTGAACCACTAATCCAAATTCAAATTATTTCACAGAATTTTTCCTCCTGATTCCCTCTACCAAAATTGCACAAATGGTTCAGCTGAAAAGGACAAAAGGATTGTCAGAGCCCTATATAAGAAATATATTTAACTACATCTCCTATACCACTGGTCCAAGTTCAAAATAATTTCACAGAATTGATCCTCATGATGCCTTCTACCAAATTGCACAAATGGTTGCACTCTGCTGAACAAAAGGACATACAGAGCTCTAGATAAAAAATATCTTTAAGGAGCATCTCTCCTGAACAATTGGTTTATATTCAAAATAATTTCATAGAATTGTTCCTGATGATGCCTTCTACTTGGATTGCACAAATGGTTACACTCTGATTCTCAGAAGTCTTGTTCAAGCATTAAGAGAGTGATATTTGAAAACAATTCTTAGCCATCAGTTTAAACATAAATTTCATTTGGGCACTCAAAAGAACTGTTTGATCGAGATGGTTCCTTTGAGTACCCACAAGATAAATAAGCGAAGAAATTTTTATCTAGAGGCATGTAGGGGAGTATATACTGTTTCAGCCTTTCCTGGAGAGAACCCTTAGATTAATGTAGATAAATGTTCATTCATACTGGAGAGAACTATTATACGAATGTTTATACATACTAGAGAGAACCCTTACACGAATTTAGGGAGCGCAGTGGCTCAGTGGTAGAGTGCTTGACTTGAGACCGAAGGACCGTGGGTTCAAGTCTCACCAGCGTCACTGTGTTGTGTCCTTGAGCAAGAAAATTAATCCTAGCTTAGTACTGGTTCAACCCAGAAAGACCCGTCCCTTTATAACTGAAAGATTGTTGATGGGACGTAAAGAATCAAATCAAACAAACAAACAAACTTACACGAATGTCTCAAAACCATGAGCTGGTGAGAACTCTATAAATATACTGAGGGAAAAAAATTTAGCAATATACTTTTGGGATTAATGTGATTTTTAATTTCTTAATATCAAAATTATATGTTGACAAACTTTTACAAGTATGATGAGATTAACCGGTTGGCATTTCACATAATGTAAAGTCGGATTTTAAGTCCCCTTGCTAAAGCCGCTTATATGGCAATTACACGAATATTTTTCTATTAACAGTTTCATTTTCCATCAAATGTTTAGATCTAAAAGCCAAAAAGTGAAAACCAGTATAAAACTTAAAGTTTGGTCACCATTTTCGTACATTTTTTAGTTAAAAATCGTATTTTTTTTTCAAATTATCTCCCTTTCAATTGAATAGAGTTTGAAATTAAAATTCTCAGCAGATCAAATCCTCGCTATGAAATTGTAATTTGTTTCTTTTGACCTCTTGAGGGTAGCCACTAGTTCATTTTTAAACAATTGACATGTTTGTGCACTTGCTAATAAATTAGATCTAATGCTACAAACATAGCCAATGGAAAACCCATAATTTATAACTAAACTCCAGCTGTTAAGTTTTTAGACTTTTTGCTAAAATTGAAGATAAAAAAGTTATTGCGAAAAATTAAGTCTAAAAACTAAACAGCCGGAGTTTAATTGCTAAACTTTTTTCCCTCAATGTTTATTAATACTGGAAAAAACCTTACATGTTTATCATATGGTAGATAAACTATATGTTCAAGAACTGTTCTTTAATGATTTTTTTGAATCCTATCCTGGATGGGAGGGGACAAAATGAATATTTATCAAAACATAGGCATGCATTTATATCATACTTGTTGCCATAGCACCAGAATATTTTTGCAGATAATATTATTGAAAAGATCATGCATTCCATACGGGAGCGCAGTGGCTCAGTGGTAGAGTGCTTGACTCGAGACCGAAGGGCCGCGGGTTCGAGCCTCACCGGCGTCACTGCATTGTGGTCCTTGAGCAAGACACATTTATCCTAGCTTAGTACTGGTTCAACCCAGGAAGACCGTCCCGCATAACTGAAAGATTGTTGAGTGGACGTTAAGAATCAAATCAAACAAACAAACAAACAAACATGCATTCCATACAGAAAGTTACATAATTTCTATATATTTAACAAATTTAAGCTGAATAGACTTTCCAATTCTAATCATTTGGATGAGTCTGTCTTAAAGTTTAGGGGCTGCTTGAGGATATTTATCATTCATTTGAATTCAAAGCGAAGTAGAACATTATTTAAGATAGGAGCGAAGACCCTTATCAGAGGTTGTGGGGAATGCACAACATCTGATCTGGGTCTGCATTGTTTGTCTACTCTATGTCCCTTAAAAAGGAGCTTAATAATCTTGTGTAATATTACTTTTTATGTTAACACTATTTTTTACTTATAATCTTAGTCTGTCATAATTTACTTTCAGATACTATTCAGAGATAGAAAGGATGGAGCTACTACAACTGCAAGCCCCAGAGGCCCAAGATGCAAAATAACAAATTATTATCACATGATTAACTCTAAAAGTTGAAGGTTACACTTCATAGAATGGTGACTTTTTGAATTTTCCCCAAAAGTCTTAGTCTATCATGATGTTATCATTGTGTGTGGGGGAGTTTGTGTAGCATTTGAAGAAGTCACCATTAAATGAAGTGTTGCATTCGAACAAGCATCTGTAATATACAGTGTACTGTGTAGCATGGGTTGTATTAGACAAAGCTCAATAAATAGCAGGATCTAATTAATAACTTCGTGTTTTTTAATGTTTAAACATGATCAATACAGTGTACTCTCGCTTACTCGAATCCTTCAAACTCAAACTACCCTCTTAAGTCAAAGTAAATTGTAGGATGAATTCATATTTAACAGACTTTGTTCACAATTATTTTCTATCCCAAACTATGATGACTTGGATGTACTTAGAAGGACTGTCTCAGTGAGACTGTTCTTGTTTGTGTGTGCATGTACATGTACTTTATACAACACATAATTGTACATGTATATTCCAACAGCTTGTCTCCATAAGACAGTTATTGGGTGTACAGCATATACTTGGATATGTAATAGCGAAAACAATCTTGATTAGCTTATACACTGTAATATCCTTTTACAGATCCACTTTTTTAATTCAAGCTACAAATAAAACAATGTTAAAAGTTTGGTCCTAGGGACTTTGATTTAACGAGAGATAACTGTATACTAACTTGCTAAGTACCACAAACTGTCCAGACTATGTATGGTCGACCATTGGTTAGAAATCAGAGGATGTTGGTAAACAACTCTAACTGGGCATCTAAACACTGTTGCCATGGTAAATCCTTTCATTTGTTAAAGGCTGTAGTTTTTAGCTGTCCTGCTCACAGTTTGCTCAATGTGAGCGTACAAGAAATGATGTCCCTCTGCACAAAACGTTATCATAAAAGGTTCTGGTTTGCAATGGCATCATAAATGATGTACTCAAATATCTTCCTATGAAAACCAACAACTACTGGCTGTATTTGAGAATAACTCAATTTTTATTGTGTCTCTAAGTCTCTAGCAATTTAGATTACAAACTTGACCAATTATGCAAGTGAGGTTATAGGATAGACAGACACTGAAACGATATTTAAGCTTCTTTGTTAGTCAACTATCACATTTAGTATAAACTGATTCATAGGGGAGCATATAGTATACCAAAGATTCGGTCATCCGTCTTTCAACATTTTCAAACACTGGGCGCACTCAACTCAGATGTCACATTGAGATCCATAGGATAGAGCGAGAAAAGCTGGTTTAATGGTACTGATTACACATTCGAGATTGCTGCTGGGCTAAAATATGGCAAAACCTATCAAGAATATTTTCTCTGGAACCAAAAGCCTATGAATTTTCTCTTTTCAAGATTTTATATTGGTGGCCCCTTTGCTGTCAAACTTGTATTTGTGCATATATGCCTTGCCTGACGATGCTCTTGTTGTCCTTTGAAATCGTCATGCATGTCCCTGCACTCCATTCCAACATAGTTCCAATAGAGTACAGCAAGGAGCTATAATTTTAGCCCAATGAACAATGCCAAGTAATGGTAGTCCAATAACAGTAAATGATAGTCTTTTATAATCAAAACTGTATTCCATTACACCTTAACCATAGGCTCAATATGATTTTTTGTGACCCTTTCATGTCCGTCATCTGTCAGTCAACAATTTGCTTTAAATAACATTCCCTAAACTACGAAGCGTCACAGGAATGTTCATTGGATAGTTTTTAGATCCTATTGTGATCATTGGATGTCAGTCGTCCATCATGCGTCGTCAACAATTGCTTCAAAGGCCATTTCCTAAACTGCTGATTGGATTTTCAAAAAGTAAATGAGTATGATCAGGAAATACCACAATCAAACACTGCAGACCAGCCCACGGCACTGTTACAGGAATGTTCCTTTTATGACCCTCTTCAATAATTATTCACAATGGTTCCTGTCCGTTGTATATCTAGATCATATGGGCTAAGAATATATTTGCGAGATGAAAATTGAAAATCTTCTTGTCTGAAACCACAATGCCTAGAGCCTGATATTTGGTATGTAGCATCACCCAAGTTTGTTCAAATTATAAGTCCCCTATTCAGGGGACAATAGGTATGCTCATTGTCGTCCCTCTGTCTGTCAGTTACGCTTTCGTGTCCGAGCAATATCTCCAATATTATTTGAGATAAGCATCTCGAATTTAGTGTGAGGATGCATCTTGGAATAATTGAGTGTCTCGTACCATTTTGGGGTCACTGTGACCTTGACTGTTGACCTAATTTCTAGAATAATCGTGTCTGGAGCATATCGTCTACATTATTGGAGGTAGGAATCCAAAATTTGGTGTATGGGTGCATCTTGGGATGGCAATGTGTCATACACCATATTTGGGTCACTGTGACCTTGAACTGTGACCTCATATCTAGAATAACCATGTTCATAGCATATATCCTACATTATTTGAGGTAGGAATCCAAAATTTGATGTGTGGTTGCATCTTGGGATGACAGAGTGTCTAGTACCATTTTGGGGTCAATGTTGACCTTGGCCTCTGACCTCCTTTCTAAAATAGATGTGTCCGTAGCATATTTCCTGCACTTTTTGAGTTTGGACTCCCATAATCGGTGTGTGTATGCATCTTGGATTGTTCCTCATAATGCCCTTTACCAAAATTGTACCAATTGTTCTGCTCAGCTAAATAAAAGGGCTGGCAGAACACTAGATAAGAATTATCTTTTAAACGACACCTCCTGAACCACTGGTTCAAATTCAAAATAATTTCACAGCATTGTTCTTCATGATGGCGTCTACCAAAATTGCACAAATGGTTCTGCTTGGCCAAATAAAGGAGTCGCCAGAACTCTAGATAAAACGACATCTGAACCACTGGTCCAAATACAAAATAATTTCACAGAATTGTTCCTGATAATGTCCTCTAACAAAAACTGCACAAACGGTTCTCTATGCTGAACAAAAGGGCCTCCAGAGCTCAAGATATGAAATGTCTTTAAATAACATCTCCTGAACTGCTGGTCCAAATTCAAAATAGTTACACAGAATTGTCCCTAATTTTTCCTCTACAAAAGTTGCATAAGTGGTTCTGCTCCACTGAACGAAGGGGTCACCAGAGCTCCCGATGAGAAGTGACTATAAACAACATCTTCTGAACCACTGGTCCAAATTCGAAATTATATCACAGAAATGTTACTCATGATGCCCTCTACCAAAATTGTTCAGAACGTTCAGCTAGGCTTAACAACATGGCTATAAGAGCAAAAATCTTTAAATCACAGACCAATACATCATGTGCCAAGATTCAGGTGAGCGGTCCAGGGCCCTAAGGCTCTCTTGTATATATGAGGATTATAATTTAAAGCTATATTGGCTTTTTGTGTATGGAACTTCACATTTCCCCTAAACTATTATGCTTAACATTTTTTACATAAGTACCAAATGTAAAGTTGACCTTTCAACCAAGGCAGCTCACTTTGGACTGTCACATACACTGAAACGAAGTTCTAAGAGGCCACTTTTTTATTTCATTTTTTCTGAATTAGCGCTAATGTTATTGAAATGAATTTTGCTCGAATATGTGCATTTCAATGGACTAAAGTGTTGCTTTGAAAGAGTTTCTATCACTTCACAATTTTGGGGTTCAAAAATGCAAAACTCAAATATTTGAAGAAAATAGCTTGAGTGCTTTTTTTTCGAATTGAAGAATGGGTGATTTCAAATCCGTCTAGCCAACTTGAAAAAACACCAAACCTCTGAATTTTTGCCTATGAACGATTTTTATGATTTTTTTTAAAAAAGCTCTTTTTCCACATTTTCCGATATTTTCCTAAAAATCAACTGCACATACTAATATCATTGTATGCGTTTTATTTTATGTAAACATATTAGACCAAATACAATACAGCTTGATCAGCCCATTTTTTACAGTTTTTCTTTCAAGACGGTTTTATCATGAAATTTTAAAGCTCATTCAAATGGCATATGCCAAAGATGACTTTGATTTTCTAAATAAAACAGTGAAGCCTATTCATAATAAATAATTGCTGAAAATTTCAATGGCATGCCACAGATAATAAAGTGTAAAGTAAACTCTTTGATTAAGCTGCTGATCTTATATTACAGCTCTTTTTAACAGCTTCAAACTGATTAAAATATAAATGGATAACATATCTGAGGAAAATTTTATATCACAGTAAAAATTGGGACTTTTTGAAATGAAGGTACCTTTTCTTTGACTTCGTCTGTGCAAGATCTACCAGTCATTTTGAAATGACATAATTTTCAGAGTCTTGGAAAAGCTTTGAACAGGCGCAAGAAATATGTAGGTGGCCACTTATTACTTCGGTTCAGTTTACATATCTAAACATCTTTTTCTCAGAAACTACTCGGCTGACTGAACTCAAATTTTAAATGGAGTATGCGTTAGATAAAACAATATATTACATTTGTTTCTGGTAACTTTACCAAAATGGGCACCATGCCCATATATTGTAAAAAAAACCTTTAAATTTTCTTCTCTTGAACCAAAAGGCAAATTATGTTTGGTCTGTAGCATAAGGTCGTTTTGGTATGTAGCATTGGGTGTGTGAGGGTTGTGAGCCATACAAAATATTTTAAATGGTACGCCTAGGTTGACCAAGACGTAGTTAGACATTATTAAGATCTTGTGACTCAAAATCAGGTGAGCACTTCAGGTCCTCTAGTTATGAAACTAATAGGCCTTGGAATATTGCTTCATCATTTCGTTCATTTCTCTGGAAAGATGGTGTGTCCGAAAATACTCTCCATTTGATGCAATGAGAAGTAACCAATTATAAGATATATACTCCAGTTATGATCAACATTAGTAAAAATAGCAAATGTGTATGCTTTACTAATGGGCATATCATTAAAGTAAAAAAAATCATGTTTATTACCAAAAAGTCATTTTTTCTTTCCAAATACAAATCTAGATAGCTTAACTTGGACGCACGGAAATAGGTAGTGCCTATTTAATTCATATTATTTACACTGTGAAACTGCCTTGCAATCAATCTAAAATCTAGTTCATATTATATTGGACAGGGCATTCACTGCTAGTACATATAAAAGTAGATGAAGGTCTGAGATGAGACTAACCCTGAGGGAGCAAGCTGGTCATGGTTAAAGGAAGGTAGAATTAATAAGTTCCCGTTGTGATTCCTAAAATAATGGGTTGTCTCATCAGGATCAATAATAGTTGCATGGAATCTTGTATGCAGATTCCTAGTATTTGATAGGAAAATTGACCAGACAAATAGTTTAGGTTCAGTCCAGCTGTGTCCCCTGAAATGAGTTGTCTCATCAGGATCTATCTTTTTTTGAAGTGATTGCCTCTGACAATTACATGTTCCAAAGATAGTAAACTTTATATCATAATCAATTCATATATATTTCATAAAACTATTATAGCAACATGAACCCTGTCAAGACTTACCTAGAAAGTAGGATGATTTGTCATGGCTCTTTTCACCAGAACATATCCTAGAAAATGGAATGTTTTGTCCAGGGTGGAATAAATAGCATGGGAGTTTTGTCTGGGTGTCAGAAATGGCATGGGATGTTTTATCTGGGGTGACAAAACTGCATGGGATGTTTTATCCGGGTGGAAAATCTTCGTGGGATGTTTTGTCAGGGGTGTCAAATGGCATGGGATGTTTTGTCACGGTATGTTTTGTCCGGCTCGCGGAAAACTATGTTAAAAGGGGCTCTTGCATGGAATGGGAAATTGAGTCTGCCCACGCTTGGATTTTGAAAATATTATGCTTTTTAATTGTTTGGGGTATAACTTTAATATTTATGTTGGTTTGATTTTTTATGCGATTCCATTGCTAATTTATGACGTCTTGAATGATATCACTATAATACCTTAGGGTACCCAGTTATAATTATTTCTAAAGTAATTGAAATATCATGTAACGGGCGGAAAAATGTTTTATTAAATAGCTATATCATTGATAAGTTCGCTGTTACTTAAAATGGTTTTGTATGTATTAGGATATTGGGTGGGCATTCATTTTCATAGCATGGTACCCAAATTTTCGACTGTATATTTTGAATTTAGTCAAATTTGGAATAAACATGTTTATAGGTTGCGGTCTTTGTCAAGATACCATTTCAACATATAAACTATCCATATATGTTAAGAATATGTAGACCAAATTTCATGAAATTCAAGGACCGGTAACATATCTTTTTAACTTGATGTAAACACATGGCCCTAATTCATCGAAATGTAAAAATACAATAATTATGTTTCAGTGTAAAACATTCTTGAATACTTGCTTAGTTTGAAACATCATGCTAGTACGTTTATTGGTAGAAGTTGATATGTTCAGTGTTTTCCCCTATTATGGATTGGAAAAAGAAAAAAGCAATATTCCTTGATATTAAGTGCCACGATTCTTATTTAATAAAGTGCTTACACAATAATATTAGCCAAAATGATACAATATGTTGACACCTGTATTTAACACATCTAGTTTCTAACATTAAAACTATATCTAGCCAATGTTACACTTAATATGTAATATCTGTAAGAATTTTAATTCATACAGAAGAGAAACCTTATGACAAGTCAGTTCGTACAGGAGAAGAACCTTATAACTATGATTTTATAATTGTAAGACTCATTAATACACCTGCTTCACAAAAATACCCCCCTGTTAAACCTATTGGTTAAAATTAATCATTTTGGTCACAGATAAATCTTGGCTTCAAAGGTATTGCTAATTTAATGCTTAAATCTTCTCTGTTCATTCTGTTTTGTAAAACTGATGCTGATTTCCATCAAATAGCAGTATTTATACTTTAGCTGGCTGTATATTCTAGGCATATAATTTTGTTTCTGGACCTCACTTATTCATGTAGAACACTGTTTTATGATACCTTTGATAAGACTCTTTTACACATTATCTTGGTCAGGGCACCAGAATGTGGCTCCTCTAGTTCAGTTGGGATGTAAAGGAAATATTTATTCTTCTTGTTTTCACATGTTTATTGTTAGGATATTATGTTTCTTAAACAATATCATGCAGGACTTGAGGAAGTGATACTCATTGTCTTGGCCCCCATTGTGCCATTACACAGGGCCATGACCTATGGCATTTCTGACCATTGAATCATTTAAAATTGTCTAAACATGTCTTTCTTTAAGAAAAGTCGAAGTAGATTTAAAAACAACCTCTTTATGTCGAGTTATTGATTCATTTGAACTAAATAATTAATTTTGCTAAAACTGACCTATACCCATTAGAGGTAGGAAATGACAAAGTTACCGGCTTTGGATTTTCATTATATTTGGCTCAGATCAGCAGTATATATATGGCATGTTTTTGTGATAATATAATATCTTGGCAAAAACTAGAACATATCCATCTTCTGAATTGAATGTTGAATGTTTTGTAAATTAAAAAAAATATTGAAATTTTACAATCACTTCTTCTGAAAACGTAAACCATAATTTATCCAAATGGATTTGTGGTATTAAAATAATGTCTATGGTATTTTGGATTCAATCTAGATAACAAATCATGGAAATAAACAAAACTATAGATTTAGGACATGGAAATTTAGAGACAGGTACCACCTCAAAGGTGGAATACGCCAGGGTTGCTTCCTAAGCCTTATTCTTAACTATCTAAATCGATAAATACATTTTCATAGTTCGTATATAATGAGTTATTGATATGCAAAGTTTTAAGAAAATCCCTGCGTGGGCACAGATGAAAGTACCCCTTTACACATACCAAGTATCATGTCCATTGTCGTCGCCTCTTTTAAACATCTCAAACTGTCAATCGCTATTAAAATACCTGTCACTATACCACATATTGTTATATTAGTTGCATGAAAGTTGTATCTCCTAAGTTGGAAAGGAGGCAAAGATCAGGATTCGATACAACCAAGTACCACACCTGACCCAGGATTTCATAACTACCTTTTTCTTACCTGGTAGTTGAGTGGTTGTATCTGGAATTAGTTTCATAAAATTAACACAAAATTTTCACACAAATTATTTAATGTTATATAATGTCATAGTTATATACAATACATACAATAGTTTCATACAATTATTGCATTAGTGTTAATCAATTTATGCAATATTTTGATACAATTAATACATTAGGTTCATACAATATATGCATTATTTTCCGTATAATCAATGCTTTATTGTTAAGACAATTGAACATTCTATTTGATTAATTCAATATTGATTTTACAACTATTGCAATACTGACCTCCATTCAGTTAGTAAACATACAACGTTTTGTACAATCGCTGCAATATAATAATTCTATTCAATTAATACAATATTTTTGTACAATTACTGCAAAAGTTCCATTCAATTAATGCAATATTTTGGTACAGTTACTGTAATTGTTCCATACAATAAACTCAATATTTTGCTATTACTGCAAAATAAATGCGGTATTAGAGGTCGAATTTACTTTAAGGCATTGAAGTTCGCACTCCAGAAACCATGGACTAGGGCCTCATGTGTATGGACTTGGCGCCTGCTTTTGCGTATATAGAGGATCTTACACGAGTGCTCATGTTTAATTGATTTTATTAAACGAGTTGGGGAAAAACGATAAAATGCGAGGCATGCCGAGTATTTAATTGCTTTTTCGTAGCGAGTTTAATAAATTCAATTATACATGAGCACGACTGTTAGATTCTATTTATCACATGGCCCTAAAACTACTTTTGAATCGCGTTTTTGTATGAAAACGCTACGATTTTGCCATATATACGCGACGTTATTACGGACGTCATTACAGGTAGCATTCCACTAGATATTCATGAGGTGTGGCCACGCCTTTTTGGGAAGAAGCTTATCGTCGGAAGAAAATTCCAATGGATCAATTTATTGGTCATATACCTTTGCTTTATAAAAAGTTGATAAAAGACCAGAAACACTAGATCAAAAATCAAGAGTGTTTAAACATTTCATTCCCAAAGCTGGAGAGAACTGTAATGAATTTTAGGTCACCCCCTATGATAAAATCATCTCTTTATTTGCTTAGAGACTTGTGGGTTTCCCAAGTTATTAATAGACCATTCGTTTGGGGAGATGGGAAACCCGACTTTTTTTACAACAGAAATCTAAAAATATAGGCCAGTTCTTTCAAATTGAAGAACTTTGGGATAAATTCTATGAGTGAATATTTAGAATGGACTGGATATCTAACTCCTATTTTGCATTGTCGGCAATGTGGAAACATTCAGTGGAAAGCCTCCTACATCTGTAAACTAGCGGTTTATCGATTTTATTGTATGGCGTTATAGCACTCCCAGATGCGACGTCATGTGTTACTTGTTTGCCATGACACCTGAAGACCATTTGATAAGAGTGCGTAATTAAAAATCGAGTTTCTTAATTCACAACCAAAACATATGTTGTGGGAACTCTCAAGGTTTAAAAACCTAAATCAAAATATTTACACTGGTGGATTAGACAATATGCACAATTTTACCACCTCTTTTGGAATTAGATTTGTCGCATATTTTGCATTGTAGCCTCCATTGTCATCGACCGGAAGCATTATATCAAATACTGACCTGTCTGATTTGAGCACTGTGGGTACATGTGACATATTTGTTTACCGAATGCGTCACAGAGTCATGTGATTCGCCCGATTGGCTGATTCAATATTGTTTATTAAGCGCGTCATCACGTGTCACTGAAACGGATTCAATGAAAATGCCATGCGGAGAATGTTAGTGCATACAATATGATCAGTCTATGGTTGAATACCGTAATACCTATCATTGTTATGATTTGGCTACCCAAAATGGCTAGATATCTCCATTGAAGGATTATCTATAGGCATTTAACGCTTGTTACTTTTTAACGTAGGTGTTTTGAGTAATGCGCACCGCGTAACAGCACAAACCCGACTTTTCAGTTGTGATGTCCCATAGCAGACAGGTCGATCCTTTAGTATCGCACATGCGCAGACAATGTTGCAGCCTCAGTATTTATCGCCTTACAATGAGAGCCGTTATTTTGTTAACATTGTAGCTGAAATGAGCAGTGACACGTGATTTCCAATTATGCGCCATTTAGCTATATGTAGACTCAGATGAAGTTGTGCAGCATCCTTTCAAGCTAAGAAATTCCAAATGTTGTTCGGTCAGTAGCTTAACAGTCATAGAATATTTAAGCGACTAGCACAGGCTCTGATCAGTCAGCGCATATGCGCAGGCTAATCTGAGCCTTTGCTGGTCGCACATACCATAGTGTTGGAAATCTCATGTTGCAGTCCATTAATGCATTCGTCCCTTGATTTACGTTGGCTTAAGGCCATGTCACACTATAACGTTTTAGTCAACGTATGCCGACGTATGGAAAATTTATCCAGTACGCTGGCATACGCTGAAATCGAATTAAAAAATCAGAAAAGCCTCTCTCTGAGCTTATACAAAGCGTATGCTAAACGAACATAGAACGTGTGTCTAACGTATGAGTAACTTATTCATAACTTATTCCTGGCGCAACATAACTTATACTTGTACTAGTGTGCAATAGCGTATGCCCAGCGCATCACTAGCGCTCTTGACTTACGAGAAACTTATGCATAACGATCGAATAACTTATGCTGAATTGTGCATATAACGTTCTTTAACGTATGCATAACTTACATGTAGCGTACATCCAACGTATGTCTAACCTATGTCTAACGTATAGGCCCTGTCACACTACGACGTATATATAGCACCAACGTATGCCGACGTATGAAAAATTCAGCAAGTGCGTTGGTATACGCTGAGTACGTTAGAAGTAAGTTTTAAACACGTTACGAATACGCTACAGTACGCTGGTATACGTTGACATACGACCAAGAGATCCAACACTTTGTGAATCCATAAAAAATTACAACGTATGCAAACTTACTGCTTCTATACGTTAGGCATACGCTAGATGTTCGCAGCAGGTAAATTATGCATATGTTTAGGTACGTTAGCACCAACGTATGCGGACGTATGACAATTTAAGCAAGTACGTTGGTGTACGCTGAATACGTTAGACATAAGTTTTAAACACGTTACGAACATGCTACAGTACGTTGGTATATGCTGTCATATGACAAAGTGGTCCAAAAATTTTGTACTGTTTTTTACGTTTGACATAAGTTAGATGTACGCTACATGTAAGTTATGCATACGTTAACGAACGTTATATGTACAATCCAGCATCCGTTAGACGTTCGTTGTGCATAAGTTTCTCATACGTTAAGAACGCTAGTGATACGCTGGGCATACACTTTTACACGCTAATACAAGTATAAGTTATGTTACGTCGGGAATACGTTATGAATAAGTTACTCATAAGTTAGACATACGTTCTATGTTCGTTTCGCGTACGCTTTGCATAAGTTCAGAGAGAGGCTTCCTCTGATTTTTTAATTAAATTTCAGCGTATGCCAGCGTACTAGATATATGTTTCATACGTCGGCATACGTTGGCTAAAACGTTATAGAGTGACAGGGCCTTATAAGAATGTACAAAATTGTGGGACCTCTTCGACGTATGGCAACGTATACCACCGTACTGTAGCGTGTTCGTAACGTATTGAAAACTTATCTCTAACTTATGCAGCGTACACTAACGTACTTGCTGATTTTCGCATACGTTCGCATACGTTGGTACTAACGTACCTTAACGTATGCATAACTTACCTTTTGCGCACATCTAACTTATGCCTAACGTATAAGCAATGCGTCGACATACGCTGGCGATTTTTTATGCAAGCACAAAATTTTTGGATCTCTTCGCCATATGACAACGTATACAAGCGTACTGTAGCGTGTTCGTAACGTGTTTAAAACTTACGTCTAACGTATTCAGCGTACATCAACGTACTTTCTGAGTTTCTCATACGTCCGCATACGTTGGTGCTAACATACCTTAACGTATGCATAACTTACCTGTTGCGTACATCTGACTTATGTCGAACGTATGGAAGCAATACGTTCACATACGCTGGCGATTTTTATCCAAGCACAAACTTTTGGTCCTATTTGTCGTATGTCAACGTATACCAACGTATTATAGCGTGTTCGTAACGTGTTTAAAACTTATGTCTAACGTATTCAGCGTACACCAACGTACTTGCTTAATTTCTCATACGTCGGCATACGTTGGTGCTATACGTCGTAGTGTGACAGGGCCTTAATAGATGGAAGTTGCATTAGATACAAATGGAAGACATAGGATGAGTTTCTATTCTGAATAGTTTCTTGTATATTACAAAAGTATGATATATTTCCTCACCGGTTAGTACTGGTTCAACACAGACATACGTCCCGCCATGACTGAAAGAAATGTTGACTAGGACGTTGAGCATCGACTCAAATAAATAAACACTATATTTTATGATATGGTAAAATGTCACAGGTAAGAAATGACCATTGAAATTTTAACAAGAAAATGATAGTTTACACCCCCTCCCCCTATAAACACCCACACTATAACTTTTTAAATGCTGAAATTCTAAGTGGTTGGCGAACTATCGACAAATCCATCATTCTAAGCCATGATAGCTGTTTTGTTGAAGAAAGCAAACACAACATATAGTTGCTGAGGTGCTCGGACATTTCGGCCACGGACATTACGGCCTAGGACGTTTCGGCCTGGACATTTCAGCAACGGACGTTTCGGCCACGGAAAATGCCAAAGGTGGACGTTTCGGCCATAACCATAAATTTTGGGTTTGGATTGTGTGCATGCATAAATGTGTGATGCATTTCATAATCTTTTGAAATCAAAATTGCATGTCAATACTTACAGTTGATTCAAAGATGCATGATAATAAGAGTATGCTATTTTTAATAGAAACACTTTTATGGTGTATATTATACAGCAGTAAATGATATATATACCTGTATAAAGTACCCATTACCTGAATTATTAATATTTTTTGTTTACAACAATTCTCGTATATCTTTGAATCTACTGAACATAACAATAGATGAATGTTAACTACTTTCATGCTGAACCTGGGTTTATCTTTTTTCTACAAAACACTGCAGATCAAGATCAGCCAGCTCCCTACCTGATCAGGATCAACACTGTTTCATCTCTGCTTGTAAATACATGCAGTTTAATAACTGATAAAAAAATTGGGAGAAATACAATGTATATAATATTATTCAGTCAATTCTTTCCTAAGGATTGCATAGCACATTTTGCATGCACACACCCCAACCCAGAATTTATGGTTTCGGCCGAAACGTCCACCTTTGGAATTTTCCGTGGCCGAAACGCCCGTGGCCGAAATGTCCGGGCCGAAACGTCCGTGGCCAAAATGTCCGGGCCGAAACGTCCGTGGCCGAAATGTCCGTGGCCGAAATGTCCTACATTCGTTGCTGATCCGACTATTCCTAAAGCACTTTCTTTTCCTGTCTGTAATTTGGGCTAGCACTCAAATTGCAGCTACGAGACATTCTTAAGAGCTATGATCTCTACTTGAGTGTAGTGGGGCTCCGATCAGCCGCTAAATTCTGACGTAATTTCGAGACCTGTGGCATCCAATCTGAAATCAATTAATATCAAATCAATTAATATCAAATCAATTTATATCAAATCAATTAATATCAAATCAATTAATATCAAAGCAATTAATGTCATATCACTAATTAAATTGACCAGTTTAACACTTTTCATTCTGGATTCGGTAAAAAGTAGACTTGTGCAGTCAATTCAATTAGATTTTATATGTTCATGGAAACAAGTAACTCTCAAATACCTATCTTACTGAATTTTCAAAGAATCTGAAGAGAATCAAACAGTTTGAAAGAGTTAAAGTACTATTAGAGAGGGTAATTTCTTCTTAGTATGATGTGTTGATTTAGAAAATAAAAATCTACTGTTTGGACGATTGCCAGTCTAGGTAAACAGGTACGATTGACAAACAATGAAGACCCAAATGAAATACCGCATGATGTGGCATTTCATCAGGGTCTGAGCTGTTTGCTTAGACGCAATCTTCTGTAGGGGTAAAATACATAATTGAGCCATGCCATGAAATTTCCAACAATGTGGTATGTGCGACCAGCAAAGGCTCAGACCAGCCTGCGCATACGCGCAGTCTGATTAGAGCCATTGCTGGTCGCTTGAATATTCTATGACTGTTAAGCTACAAACCGAACAAACGCTGGAGTTTTTAAGCTTACCAAGAGGCTGCACAGGCTCGTCTGAGTCTAAACTTGTCAAAATGCCACATTGTTGGAAATCATATGTCGCGGCTCAATTATTTTATAGCAATTTTGATCAGCAATGTCCTTAATATACAACATGGGCAATACCATACTTAATCTTCCAACATGCATAGGAAAAGCCTTTGTTAAATGATAAGCGACCAGTGTAGGTTCAGCAAGTAGGTAAAGCTTTAGACCAAAAACTGGATATCTACATGTAGCCCCACTGATTAGCTATGTCTCCTCGTTTAAAGGCTGTAATCTAGGCAACACATGAGCTTTTGGTACCTAACGCATATGCTCAATTACCTCCAGTTAACGCATGTGCTTACATATCTGACATCATTCTTCCCAGCAATTTTATAATTTTGGAATGGTTAGCAAGTCGGTCAGGCCTCTTCCTTGATTTAGAAAACGTTAAAAGAAAGGAATTAAGAATTATGAATGATCTTATCGAACTAACAGTGTCCTCACAAGAATAAGGCAAAGTGTGAACCTGGGACTTCTGGTTTATAAGTTGAGTTGTTTATTCACTACGCAGCAGCAGTTCCTGAGACAAAGATGTTGTGGCTTAAAAGTAGATTAATTTCCTTCAATGATAGACACAGACAGAGATTAAAAAAACAATTTAAATCCTGATTTTGTTCTAAACTTAGTCTTCCAAACTTCTGTAACTCAATTTTACAATGAAGAAGAAAATAAAGATATCGTTTAATCTTTATTTAGATATATCATAGATACTCAAATATCACCAAAACCTGTATCAAGATATAATAAAGACACTCACAGATAATTCAATTAAACCTGTATAAGATACATGAAACCCTGTATCAAGATACATGAAAGTCACTCAAAGATCATTAAACCTGTATAAACGTACTATAAAGACACTCAAAGGTAATTGAATGAAACCTGTATTAAGATTCATGGAAGGCACTCTAAGATCATCAAACCTGTATCAAGATACTTTAAAAGTATACATGAAAACATTCAAAGTAAAGGAACTCATAGATCAATAAAATTGTGTTAAGATACATTAAAGACACTCAAAGATAATTTAACCTGTATTAAGATACATTAAAGACACTCAAAGATCACTAAACCTGTATTTAGATACATCAAAGACACTCAAAAAACATGAAACCTGTATTAAGATATATTAAAGACACTCAAATATCATTAAACCTGTATTAAGATGCATGAAATACACTCAAAGGTCATTAAACCTGTATTAATATACATTACAAATATTCAAAGATCACTAAACCTGTATTTAGATACATCAAAGACACTCAAAAAAACATAAAACCTGTATTAAGATATATCAAAGACACTCAAATACCATTAAACCTGTATTAAGATGCATGAAATACGCTCAAAGGTCATTAAACCTGTATTAATATACATTAAAGATATTCAAAGATCATTAAACCTTTATTTTGATACATTCCAGACACTCAAAGATCATTTCACCTTATTTTGATACATTTAAGATACCCAAAGTCTTAATTAGACTAATCTGGTAGTGGTCAATGACGACACATGGGGCTTGAGAAGAGCTATATTCTTAAAGCGGAAAATAGTTAGGAACTATGTATGTTTATCAGGATTTTGCACAGATTTTACACTTTGAAACTTTTCTTGTGAGTGAAGTAAAATAGAACTGTCAGAAGTATTTTTAGCAGTTTAACTATTAAACAAGTTGTCAGCTCATTTGTAAAAGTATATCTAAAGTGCATCTGAAATTCCTTTACACAATTGTATAGAATGGTAAATTTACCCACATATCAACGATTAGGTAATTTTATTGGAATTAAAAAATATAGAACCTCACAATTTTGATATGAAACGTGAGCGCACTTTTAACCCATATAAGCCTAGCGTCCAGGCAAACAGTGCAGATCCAGATCAGACGCCGTAGAACGCGGCGTCTGATCAGGATGTCCAATGCTTGCTTACAAACTGTTCTATCAAAATTCGAATAAAAATGGAAAACACCACCCAGCATCCCTTAATTGAAAATGGACTGGTCCAATTGATAAGTAAGAGAAACTCCATTCGGCTTAAATGTAAATGGGTTAAGCTTTTCAACATTTTTTCATCTATACAGAGAAGGACATTTGAGCCAGTGCCTGAGATTTCCAACAATGTGGTATATGCGACCAGCAAAGCCTCAGATCAGCCTGCACATACGCGCAGTCTGATCTAAGCCTTTGCTAGTCGCTTGAATATTGTATGAGTGTTAACCTACTGACTGAACACCATTTGGAGTTTCTGAGCTTAAAAGAAGGCTACAAGGCTGGTCTGAGTCTACACTTGTCAAAATGCCACATTGTTGGAAATCACATGTCGCGGCTCATATTATATGCATTTGCTACTTTGCGGGAAGTGAAATCTTCGCATTGATTATCATTAAGTTAAACCCTTTTCACTCTGTATACCTGCAAACCTGGTACTTTGGCAAACAATGAAAACCCACATGAAATGAAGCGACACAGTTCTGCACTGTTTGCAAGGATAAAATACACATGTTCATGGCAGAAACGCATCATAATTTAGACCCATTGAAATACAAAATGGGCAACTCATACATTCTTACTCTATCAACATGCATGAGACAAAGCCACCAGAATGAAAACGAGCTAAAATAAGAAGAACACTTACGTGTAACAGTTGTCGGGACACACATGTTATCTGCTGGCGGTCCTTGGTAGCAAGCGGCTATGGCGTCCAGACATGTCATAGGACAGCAGACGATAGTTGCTGGTTCCGTTGCGCATATGGTTTCAGCCGTCCCACATGATGTATATTTACCTATTTTGCAGATTCCATGATTCGCTGGAAGTATTCCGATAGCATGCTTTAGCATCTGTAACCAAGAAGGTGAGCACAGCACACTACATTCTGAAAAACAAGTAAGGGATTTCTTAAAATTATGGATGAAAATTCAGATTCTAACCCATTAACCCTAGCGTCCTTTTTATGGGTCTTAGGCAAACAGTGCATACCCAGATCAGACGCCGCAGAAACGGAAATGCACCGGTCCAATTGATAACAGTGGGAAAATCCATTCGACTTAAATAGGTTAGCTTGCACTTTTAGTACTTTAATGCTAGCACAGACCGTTAAGCTTCTCGGACAAAGATATTAACGCTTTGTATCCTTCGGTTTAATATGATGAACTTGGGATAGTCCATTGTACATATCTAGAGGTGACAGGGGATAATATTTATATTGTATTTTTATTTGGTTTGAATACCTTTCAAATACCTCAACAAACAATGAAGACCCTGACGAAATGTGGCATTATGCGGTATTTCGTCTGAGTCTTCAATGTTTGTAAAACTACCCGTCTAAGGGTTTCCGTATACAAAGGGTTAAGATAGCTTATGCTTTAAGGTTTTTAGAGGCATTGAACTCACTGTAAATTGGAATAGAATCGATATAACCATGCTGTGTGTGTAACCTTACACAAGTTCAAGAGAGAATAACTCACGATTTCCAAGTATAACTGCAGTTGTTGCAATAATACTCATGCAAGCACTTACCGGTAGAGCTGGTATCTTGAACGGATGGTATTACGTTGATCGGTTGACCTTCTACCATAGGCGCCTGCTCTTGGATACTGGTAGATAACACATTTTGCGCTCGCAACTCTCCTAATTGTTGGTTTTCAATGGCGCCTACAGCGATCGCATTGGTTTCCTTTCTGGTAGCCGCTAAGTTTGACTTGATATTGGCAACATTGTTCCGGTTCTTCAATTCCAGGTTCGCCTGAGAATCTCTACCTATCGATTTAACGGCATTGTTTGCTCTACCTTCAGGTTGGCTACCTGAAGTATCCACATGTCCATTACTAGTATTGATATTTGTAGATAGTTTATGAGATTTGTCATTGCTCGATCCGTCCATTGACTCCCCATGCGGCGTCCCTTGGACCAAAAGGGTCACAAAAATTAATAAAACTGTCCATTGGCCCATTCTTGCACTGATCCTCTAAATTTAAAAGAAAAACACAATTTTGATTAAAATTTAATATGCCTTTCCCAACTATCACAGATTACTATGCCGCAAATCTGACTTTTCGCAACTGGACAACAGGTAATAAAAGAAATACACTGATGTACGCTTGTTTTCTTTGAAAATATGGTCAGGTTTTTAATTGTTACGTCCCACGAACAAAGGGCCTTCTGGTAGTCTAGGGCATGCTCGATCAACTGACCAACGCCTTCATTTATGATAGGAGAGCACTTGTATAGTGGTGTTTTGAAATCATCAAGGACAGCTTTATGGTCGTGCCTGACCAACTTCATGATCTTAATAAACTGGTCGAAATAAATTAAGCCCCAACGGAAATTTTTCCCATATGCTTAATGCATATACATTCATGTTTGATTTATCATAACATTTTACTGAATAAAGATTTTCCATTAAATTTTCAACGAAGCAGCAGCAATGTTTCATCTCAACATGTGCTAGGATTAACTTTTATTGATATTTTTTTTACATACTCGAGTAATTGTCCCGTTTCGTTCTCTATCACCCCTATAGGAAAATTGACAAAATGTGGATACTCTTGGAAAATTTAGCACATATCCAAAGACAATGTTCAAAACGTTGTGTAATTACACCTAAGATATGGTTGTCTAGAATTTTGACTGCCTTTGATATTTTTATATAAACAACTAAATTTAACAGAAAGGCTATAAAAAGTGATATGGGGCTTAACTTTTTTTGACCAGTTTATCTTTTTCCTGGTGATCCTGACAACATGACCTTTCTAACGTCTTGAATATGCCCAAAACAGTTATTCAGTGGCCATTAACGAAGCTGAGCTAACTCGTGAGAGATCGGCACATGTCGCATAAGCTGCTCGCCGGGCTATCTCGTGATAGATTGGCACATGTCGCATAAGCTGCTCGCCCAGTATGTTAAATGTGTCAAGCAGCGAAGGCTCAGGCGAGCATGCGCTTCAGCGCAGTCTCGTCAGAGCCTTCACTGGTTGTAGCCAGCAGACCACATATCGCATAAGCTGGTCGCCTGTGTTATATGTGTCAATATCTAATAGGTGAGCAGTGAAGGTCCAGGCGAGCCTGGGCTAAAACTGCTAGTTTCTACAGTGTATGGATGTAGAAGACGATTTAGACATAAACACATAGAACAACACAGCAACTATTGCGTGACATGCTTTTTCAGCATTACATATACCCGTTTGGGTACTCGTAGTATTTTTGCTGTCACAGTGTAGAATCGGCCCCAGCATCTGCTGGCTACAAAAATATCAGGAATACCAGGCATACCCCCAAGATATTTGAAATTTTAGCATACCCCAAACTCATATATCGGTTCTTTTACCTTAAGAAAGACCCTAAACCCCCAAAGTAGTCCAGTTTTATTGGTGGCTCCCCTGTGCACAGACCCCTACGTGATATGCTCCGTTTTCATATGAACTGGCTCTCTAGCTCGTATATAATTATACATGTAGGCATCGACGCGAGAAAATCGTCCTCTGATTTTGCGGTAATATATGATAATAAGAACAGCTACTTAGCTCCAGAGACTAGCTAAAGCTTGAAATTTGTGATCTAGCAAGTTAAGCGCATATATAAAACGATTTCAAGGGAGCTTATAACAAGGGCACTGCTTTTGTTGTTCGCTTATAAAACCTTGATTCTGAAGGACAAAGGTCCAGCCCATATTTTTATGGGCATAGACAACACTCGATGTGTCTGGTGAGCATGCGCATCAGCTCCGTGCACAAGAGCCAGTGCTACACGCAAATACATATAAATATCCAGACCAAAAACTGAACACATCTGTATAAAAAACAGCAAGACCAAAGCCAAACACACGTTCCCGTTGCATTGCTGCAGAATGCTGTCGCATCGAAGGGCCTTTTACGATTAGGCTGGCGAAAATGCTAACCGAAATATAATGAGCCACGACATGTAATTTCCAACAATGTGGTATGTACGACCAGCAAAGGCTCAAATCAGCCTGCGCATACGCGTAGCCTGGTCAGAGCCCTTTTCTAACCGTTTGAAAATTCTATGACCGAGCATTCTTTGGAGTTTCTAAGCTTAAAACGAGGCTGCACAGGCTCGTTTGAGTCTACACTTGTCACAATGCAACATTGTCGGGCATCACATGTCGCGGCTCATTAATGTCAACTGTCAAGTAATAAACACGTGTCTGTCTGATCACCGACTGTCATGTAATAGACAATGAAATAAGCACAAATCTGCCATCTGCGAGTTATCGCACGACAAAAAGAAAGTCAACCGAACAATCGACAATTAATCAATTTAAAGGCATATGCGGCTAATTACCATGCGCATCATTTGTCGAAAAACCTAAAAAAATCAATTGAAAATATTTACCACCCCTGTCTTTCAATCATTTACCAAATCCGATCAATACCGTGTTCAAATACTCTTATGTCAGGTCGCCGTTCCAAATTTTTTCTTAAAAGTAAATTAAATGTGCCTGAAATATTTGTCTCAGTGCCAAGACAGATAGATTGGTCATTAGACAAGGGAAAGTAAGAGCCATTTATTATTTTAAAGTTTTACATCTGATCACAAATTTGAAAAAAGGCCGAAACTCGAATTATCTATTCTCCATGTACGCGAACGATCTGGGTTCAAAATTACAGTTAACCCATTTATGCCGAATGTATTTTCCCATGCTTATCAATTGGACTAGTCCATTTCGAAACTTTGGCTTGTTGGGTGGTATTTTTCATTTTTATTCAAATTTTAAAAGAAACTTCTGTACGCAAACAGTGAAGAACCTGACCAGACGCCACATTTTGGGCGTCTGATCTGGTTTTGCACTGTTTCAGATATCCCACAAAAGGCCGCAATGCTTGTATGGGTTTAGTATTGATATTTCAACATGTTACATTAAATGTTTAATAAATTGCCAGAATCGATGCAGTACTTGTGGTTGAAGATATCATTGTGATCTACAGAAAAAATGATACTAATTTGATTTTAACAAGTTCAAAACGTTATTTTTCGCATCCTGAAAACCAATACTTAACTTTAGTCTTACTTAACTTTAAGGAGGCATTGTAATATTGGGCCCTGGCCTCCTGACCTATTTGGTAGCGTTTCAATCTATGAACGATGAGGACCAGGGTCGATTCCCTGTGAGTACCTGATTTCAGTGTATTTTTTTTCTTCCTTTTTAGCACTTTAGTGCTGTATTACTGTATATATATATATATATATATATATATATATATATATATATATATATATATATATATATATATATATATATATATATATATATATATATATATATATATATATATATATATATATATATATATATATATATATATATATATATATATATATATATATATATATATATATATATATATATATACAGTCAGACATAAGTTAAGCATCGCCCCAATACTTTCCTTGAAAAACGAATGAGGCTTTCCAGTCATTAACATTTTCTTGTTTTATTTATTAGGACAGATTAACTAGTGACAATTTACAGCTAATTTTGATTTGATTAGCATTGAGGTAAACAACCAGGCATTGTAAACGTACACTTACCCATAAAACTATCCCTATTCTCTATCCCATTATGGTGTTTTCAAAACGCTTAGACATGTAAAGGGTTATACTAAATAAGTGTCATATTGTTACAATAACAAAGACAAGTTTTGTCTGAAATTTTCAGATTCATATCTCTTAAAGAATAAAAATTATGCAATTGTAAAGAATGGCATGTTATATAGTGATAATGAAAAGATTAAAAACACGCGATTAACTATCTCTATGATCCTCTATATCTAATATGTAACCTAGAGTTCGACAGCATCAGTTCGGCATTATTTTGGAAAATAGGCCTAGATTATTTCTACATTTATTTGAATTCAAAGTAAGCATTTTGGGTTAAGCTGTGGGACTTTTTTAAGGGTATACCCCAAAAATAGGGGTTGGTGTATACAGGACACCGTAGCATTTAGCAAAATGACCAAATGGCATTCTTTTATGTCCAGCAGACCAAGAAAAGACTAGGGTAACAAAATGTTACAAATTGGTTGCTCCTCTGAAGAAATGTGTACACGAAAAACGTCTCTGAAATAATGTTCGGGTGATGCTTAACTTTTGTCTGACTGTATATATATTTCTACAAGTAAAATAGACAAAATTGTCACTCCTGAACATAATGCCCAGGTTACACATTCATGGATTGGATACCAGATTAGCCATAGAAACGATCTGTCATCATTCCTTGCAATCCGCGTTGGTCCGTAAATTTCGGTATTGCATCCGTTATCATACGTAGTAGTACTTGTACATCCTCGACAAATTGAACATGTTCAAAATTTGACCATGGATCAAACGACCCTAGCACATCACGACTAAACCATATAAGAACGTTCTGGTCCTTTTTACTTGTATCAAAATCTTACTTATCCTTACTTCTTTGTAGGCTCTAGGTCACCAAGGAGTTCTACGGTAAGTTACAGGTTAACTACAAACTAATACGGTTACACCACATATTAGATAAGGTTTGTTACGAATTTGTCGCGCAGTGGTATGATCTCACTAAGTTGTAACATGCATGCTGTTTATTTATTTGATATATTGTTTACTCTCTGTCGACCCAGATATTGATGATAAACAGGTTATTTATTAAAGATCATTAGACTTTTCTAGAAAGAATGACTAATCATCTAGAAATTAAGAAAAGCTAATCACGGAAGGTTCTGGAACCTTGGAGAAAAGTCTGCAATTTACTAGAACTTTCTTTTTCGTGTCAAAAGAAGCTTTGAGTGGGTTCTGGAATCACCCAAAATATTTGAGAAACTTCTGGTATATTCCAGAATATATGATTTTGGTTTATATTTAGCATATGGTATCATAGTTGCTCCTGATTATTCTGGAGCTTTCTTAAAGATTATCATAGTAAATTTTCATAAGGGTATCCTTGGAGTAATTTCACTGTTTAAAAGTCAAAGAAAGTAAGGGTGCAAAGATCAGGAATCGATACAATCAAGTACCACACCTGACCCCGGATACCAATGGGAAAGTGACAAACTCACAGCAGACACCACAAACGAGAGCCAAGAGGTCAGCCCTTACCCAGCAGGTGACCACAAAGCACATATAAACAGACGCGCACAAAGACATAGCAAACACAAGACAGAACAAAAACATAAAAAATCCACAAAAGAAGTACCGCCTTTGAACGGTCAGTAAAATATCTTACTGTGGGGCTTAAACCGGTTTAACATCGCCAACCTCACCCTTAATTCAGATGTGGATCAAGACACATAGATATTTGGTTTGCATGAAATACGCCTAACTTATCAATGCATCATCTCCTAAAACATATAAATCAAGATATAACAAGGAGAAAAAGCAAAGATAATGACTCAAAAGTAAATAAAACTGAATACTGTAGCAAAAGAAATCCAACAGGTAAACCCCGGTGGGCCCCACAAACAGCCAAAGCATCAGGCTCCTAACATCTCATCAATAGATAAGTCTTTAAGTCGGAACCATCATAGAGTCTGAAGTCCGACTCTCCAGCGTGCAATTAAAGAGGAAAGCAAAATTGCCAACCGTTGCCAACCTTTTATGCTAGAATTCTAACTTATTATATCTGGATTAATTTGTGTTTAACTTATTCTTTCTGGATTACTTTGTGACATTCAGATTTGGATTAAGTGTTCATTTGGAATTCACTTCAAAATCTGGGGATAAGAAACTGCTGAAGGACTTGCGTTGATAAATATTCTGAGGGACAGTTTGGACATATAAGGTACTGTAAATTAGACGTTCATTGATTGTATAAATATTTTCCATTGTTTTTTTGTAATTGATAATTGTTGTTATCTTTTTAATAAATTTTGTTAAATTTTAAAAGAACTTTTTGCTGACATTCCAAATACCAAATTTTGGTTCCCTTAACCTTTTCTAGTTATGCTTGGCGCCTAATAGAAATTTGGGGCTCGTCTGGGAGTGGAATTTCTTCTGCACAAAATTAGTTTGAAATTTAAAAGATTCTTAACTGTTTACTGTTTTTCTAGCTGAAGTCAGCAGAAAGCAAATTAATATGTCCTTCAAACGTAGTGATTTTACTGCGTCGCCTTCTCAGAAATTTTCGACTTGGCAAAAAAGTCTGATCTACTGGACATTGCTGATCACTATGGTCTACCTTATGTTCAAAAGACTATGTTAAAACATGAAACTAAGAATATTCTCTTTCAGTTCTTTGTGGATCAGGACATGTTTTATTCCTCAGCTGCATCCCAGACTCTGGTTATACAGACTGATTTGCAGTTGAGAGAATTAGAAATTAAAACTCACAATAATATAGAAAAATTAAGGTTAGAACAAGAAGAGAGATAAATAGAAATGGAAGATCAAGAGAGGGAAAAACAAAGAGAAATAGAAAGATAAAATAAGAACATAAGAATTCAGGCTTGAAACTGAACGCATTGAAACTGAAAAAGAAAGATTACAATTTGAGTTAAAATGAAAGAGCTTGAGTTACTAGAAAAATCTAAACCAAAACTTTGCTTTTGGACTCTAGCAATTTTTTTGATGTAACAAAACATATCGTTCCTCTTTCAAGAAAAATAAGTTGACAAGGTGGCAGAAAACTTGAAATGGCCAAGACAGCACTGGACCTTACTTTCGCAGAGTGCTGTATTATGCAAAGCTCGAGTAATTTACACTCAGCTTTCACTTGAGCAAAGCTCAGATTATGACAAATTAACATTTGGTCCCTGAGGTTTGCAGGCAGAAATTAAGAGATTGTCGAAAAGAACATGACCAGACTCACGTGGAATTTGCTAGAACAAAAGAACAATTATTTGATAGGTGGTTCTCTTCAAACAAAGTGGATTCTGATCAGGCAAAACTAAGATAGCTCATGCCTGTTGAAGAATTCAAATGGTGTTTAAATTCTTACGTCAGGGCTTTCTTAAATGAAAAAGAAGTTGAAAGTTTGGATTTAGGAGCTAGACTAGCTGATGATTATTCTTTGACTCATAAGTAAGTAAGGGTGCAAAGATCAGGAATCGATACAATCAAGTACCACACCTGACCCAGGATACCAATGGGAAAGTGACAAACTCACAGTAGACACCACAAACGAGAGCCAAGAGGTCAGCCCTTTCCCAGCAGGTGACCACAAAGCACATATAAACAGACGCGCTCAAAGACAGCAAACACATGACAGAACAAAAACATAAAAGATCCACAAAAGAAGGCTTCATGAGGCTTCTTTTGTTAAACCATTTCCAAGGAAACCATTCAACCCTCAATTAAAATTTACACCTCAATCAAAACCATATTCCCCTCAGTCGAAACCATGTTCCCTTCAGTCAGGTCCAAAATCCAATCCCATTAATCCAAATGATAATTCCAGTCATTCTTTTGCTCCAAACCCTAAATTTTCTGGTGAAAACAAAGGTCAAAGTCCCTTATCCCAGCCAATTTGCAATTATTATAAACAAACTGGCCATAATATTTCGGAATGTGTAGTTTTGAAAAGAAAGAGAGAAAGAGAAAACATGAACGTCCTAAACTCACAGGTCTCAACTCTTTAAAGTTAAAACCACAGTTTTCTATTCAGAATTAGAATCCAATTTTGGCCAAAACATCTGAGACTGATAATATTATAGAGATTTATGAACACTTCTTATCAGCTGGTTTTGTGTTAGTGAATACTGACGTTGCCCAGTCTCCCATTAAAATTTTACGAGATACTGGTGCTTCTCAATCCCTTATCTTGGTAGATACCCTGTCCTTTTCTGAGAAGACTTCTCCCGGGACAAGTATCCTTATTCAGGGCGTAGAGCGTACATGTATTAATGTATCACTGCAAAACATTTAATTGTCCTCAGACTTAGTTACTGGTCTTGAGGCTGTATGTATTAGACCTTCTTTACCTTTTAAAGGTGTCTACATGCTTTTAGACAATGATTTGGCTGGATATAAGGTTGTGGTAGATCCACTTTTGACCAGCATACCTTGTGTTGATCAACAGCCTGATCCCATTGAACAGGAATTTCCTGACCTTTACCTTTCTTGCGCCGTCACTAGAGCAATGGCAAAGAAAGCCTAACAGCATGATTGGATGCAGGAGATTGATTAAGCCGATACTTTGATAAGCTATTTCAAATTATATTTCTCCCAGCCAGTCTGACATTGACACTTCAAGGTAAAACACTGACCTCTCACCGTCAATAACAAATGATTAAAAATAGTAAGTGAGTATGATCAGGAAATACCACAATCACAAACTGCAGACAATTCCGTGGCACCGCGAGGAAGAGCCGCTCAACCATCACAAGACCCCAGGAAGACAAATTAAGCAAAGCAATCAGCTCTCTCTCTTCCCCATCAAGATGATTGCAATACTAGAATGGACATAAAGTAACGTACAACAAAACATAGAACAATTACAGACTCCCACAATGGGAGTAACAATAAACAAAAAGTCAACAACAACAGAACCACCACCTTAGAACGGACAGTAGCCTAAGCCACCGGGGGGCTTAAATGCATTTTACTGGTACCAAATCTTCACCCTAGATTCTGCTGTTGTTGAAGTACAAGAAATGTTCAGCTTGCATGGAGGCCATCTAACTAATGCAATGTATCATCATGGAAAACACTCTAATCAAATTAACACTCCATAAGATCGTGACCAGCTGTCAAAGTCACAGCTTGTAAGGGCCAGTCAAGAGTGACAGAGACGTCATGTTTTGTTTACAGAGTTACAGTTTGTATCAGGGACCTATAATCGATAGATCACAAGTATATCAATCCTATCCATTAATCCTATCCCCAGAATAGGATTCATAAATACACAAGTGATATATCGATTAGCATTAACTCAAGTGAAGTGTACACGTTAGCGTTTTACTTAGCAATTGTAAACAAAGCATTGCGTCACTGGTACTCTTGGTTGACACGACACTTACAATGTGCTTTTTAGTTTCTTTTATTTAATTTATTTATTTCTTTTTTCACGCTCCATGTGATTTTGAATCTTTAACAAATCTTTAATTCAACAAAGGTGTCAAACAGTGTGGATCCAGAACAGGTATGAGATTTTGTCAGACCTTATCTGGCTCCTAAAAGAGTAGTTAGAAAAAATGCTAGCAGGTGACAAAATCGCCATTAGCACGGAATGTTAATAATATGAATTTTCAAAGCATAATTATGCTTAACTGATTTTTTTGGTAAATTGTTTGAATTTCGATGATTTAGGGGTTCTAAAAATGAATATTTTTGGGAGTATGATTTTGTTGTGGATATTTTTGGAGATCACTACTCAATTGTACTATTTTTGTAGTCTTCTTTAAAGTTAAGGTACAGAATGGGAATACTTAGACTTCGAGCTAAAGAAGGTCCTGCTCCACCCCTTAGGGATTTTTAAAGACATATCCTATCTAGAAGAAAATTTCAAGCCGCATCTTTTTAGAGATGTTTGCAATCTGTGCTCCGGGGCGTTAGTCTCTGACAGCCTGTTACATATGTTACTGTAACAAACTAAGGAAAAAATCAAAAGAAAGTTTGAGCTTCAGAAAGCAGACATTAAACCATCTAATTATTCAAATTTCTTATGAAGTTTTCATGTTGGATGCCTAAGCTACACAAAAGCAGCATTTTAAACAAAATTACAGCCTTCAATGGTGTTATATGCGTTACATAGATTAAATTTCCCTTTGAAAGTTGAAATCGTGACTAACACCTTTAATTTTACAGACGATTTGTGCATTTTTACAAGTATTTTTAATCTTAGTTTACTAAAATACTTATTTGACTAATAGAAAAATCAAAGTTTGTTTTTCTATCTCAAATATATTGTTTTATATGAGCTATTTAACAACCCTACCCTCAATTTTAAGTATCCAATTTTGGTATCTATTATTGAAGAAAAATATATGGAAATATGTAACGCTCGTGGATATCTTACATTTTGGGCACTTTCTTGCTAATGCAATAAAGAATCATACATTTGCAAGTTTGGCATCAGGATCAGAGCACTTATTTAAGTATGTAGCGTATGTTACATGGCATAATGAATGAGCAAGCAAATTGTCTTGGAAGTAAGAGAGGATATTTCAGAAAAAAATACTATTTTTCACATGTTTTCCTATTAATCTCTAGCCTCTGGTGCCTTAGTCTTAGTAATTATAGTCATTGCTGATAACAAGCCCATGGAATTGTCTTACAGATGTTATATATAATCTTTTTTATCACATATTTCCTAATGCCTTTAATATTAAAATATATAAACATATAGATAGATAATAATAGTTCTAATTTAAATGACACAATTTGATAAATGTTCCTATTAAATATAATTATTCAAAAACAATCTTTATTCAAGTCACCTTCACAATGTCTATCATTGTGTCTGCTTCTATGGCAAAATAATCACCCATTTCATTACAACCAGTAGAATCATGGCAAAGTATTTGAACTGTTAACTGAGTACAATCCTGTTCCTCTCCACCCCTTTGGGAATTGTGCAGACATATTCTACCTTAAAAGACAGTTCAAGCTGCATCAAATAAGAGATGTTTGCACTCTATTAACTAAGGGGTTAGCCTGTAATGGTATGATACGTATGTTAGCATATCAATTTAAGAATAAATGAATTGAAAGTCTGAGAAACAGAAAGAAGACAAAAAACTATTTATTTATTTTAATTATTCATGTAGTTTGCATGCTGAATATCTTTGATACATAAGAACGTGTTTTTAACAAATATACAGCTTCCTATGGTGTTATATGTATTACATTAATTAAGATTACTTTTTGAAATTGGTAATTGTGACAAACATCACTTATAAGCATTTCGTATGATCCTCCTCTTTTGCCATCAAAAGACATAATTTTCTTTGTATGTGTGGCCAGTGCCAGCGTCAAACAAATTGACTCAGCAATAAATTGAATCCTTAGCATTTTTCAAAAGCAGTAACAGCATGTCAGTGTCATTGGATCAAACACCTGATTAATTATGGGTTTAATGCCATTTCATATATATGCATACAATGGAGTATGACTCTGGTATATGTCTATTCCTGTGAAGTGGCAAGAGCAATCTTACTGCAGCTGCCTCTGCATCCGTGCAAGTCAAATGATAACTTTGCTCTGATTTTGCAAAAGCTATGTCTCTACCGTGTACCTCTAAGATTACTTTACGATTTCTGTCATTGGTCAAACAGAAATTTGATAGGCTGCTTTTTTGCATCATTTGCCATGGAACCTTTCCAGTCCTTTGGTGCTTATGTCTTCAGGTCTTAGATCAATAGTATTTTGCTGCGCCCAAAGCACTTTATAAGTTTTCTCTAGTTAAAATTTCTGTTTCATCTTGAAAGTTATCTGGTATAAGAGAAAGAATATGAAGTTGGACATTGACATCAATTATGTTTGCAGCTGGTTGTTTTTTATGTAAACACATTTAAGCAAGCCTGAAAATAATGTTATTTAAAACCTATGATTTCTCAGTTTTTTGCAGCCATATCATTAGCTGTTGCATTCAAAAGAAGGAAAGAGGACTATGGGTAACCAGTAATTCTATATTATGCTCTATGGTAGATTTATACGGAGTAATCAAGTTGATAAGGTGCCTCATTTCATGATCCATTGAAAACACTGAAATCAAAAACACTTGCCTCTGACTGTGAAATCAAAAAGGATGTCACGACCATGCCCTTGCTCATTTATTATGACGAGTTATATATGTTACATCCTTTAATAAGCACTCTTATCTTAGAAACTTAGTGAATCATTGAATTGATAGGGTCTTATTTGCGCTCTGTTCATCCTGCATTTCATTGCTATACCTGCTTTGAAACATCTAGTTTAAGCACTTCGGAAGTACTAAGACTTCAAATAAGTTTTTGAATGCTTGGGGAAAGATAATAAGTGCAGAGACATTATTAGATGAAAATATGTGTGTTGCATGTATGAAAAGGCTACATTTATAAAAGTTAACCAGCTAAGATATGATTCTTTATCACAGAAATATCAAGGTACATCAGTCCAGGTACTCATTGCTTTTAATGGCATAATTTTCCTCCTTGTAAAGCTTTAGTCTTTCTCCTACTTGCAGAGTATCACTTGAAACACATACTCAAAGAGCCAACTATGAGGAATTCATATCAGTTGTCGAATGTTCCAAGCCATGAATGGCAAAATTGGAAAGTTGATAATGGCTCATCAATTTTGAGTGGACTGGTGGTAAAAATTGTATAACAGTAAATGATTGAAATATTGTGTGATGATTCTACTATTTGCAAGGAGGCTTGTGATAATAATGATTACGACAGAAGCAGACAACGACAAATGTTTAACATGAGTGTTAAATCGATGAGAAATAGTTTGGACCATTTCATTTATTGTATTGTCTTGTACAAATGTAAAACTATCTTTTCTATTTACGGCTCTATATTTATCATTATATGCACAGTATTAGGAAATGTGTCCAAAAGGTCATTGATAACATCTGTAACAACAGTTCATGGGCTAGATAAACAGAAATGAATATAATTTCTAGTGTTTTGGCACCAAAGACTTATATTATAAGTGCACATTAAGTGTCATGAACATAAACTTAATGACATCTTGCAGATATATGAGCAAGTCAGACTAAAAAAATGTAAAATATTCACACGCTGCAATTGCTTTCAAGTGTTTTACTTAAACGGTAATAACAAAATTTGCTTCTCTGTAAAACTGGGAGTGAGGCTGTGTATTAGCTCCTATAAGACAATATATTTAAGATAGAAAAGCCAACTTGGTATTTCCTATTCATCAATTGAGTATATATTTGTAACATCTTATAAAACAGTTTGAAACTTAGTCATAGTAGTTGTTTAACTATATGACGATAGCCACAATTATAGCTTTTAAATTATAATTAGGTTCATGTAACGCACATAACACCACAGTTAGCCGTTTTAATGTTAAACAGCTTCCATATGTAGTAAAGACATGCAGTATGCAGACTATAAGAATGTCAATTTATTAGATAATTTTAATGTCTTCTTTCTGTAGCTCAAACATTCAAATTTCTTATTCTCAAGTTGATATAGTAACATATGTAACAAGCTGTTACAGGCTAACGCCCCGACTAACAGAGTGCAAACAATACTTATTAAATGCACCTTGAATGGTTACATAAGATGTAATATGTCTGCAGAATTCCAAAGGGAATTTGGATGGAGCAGGCCCTTGCTCAGTTTGATGTCAAAATACTGTTTGATGATTTTACTTATCATGCTAACATATGTAACGCTCTCTGATCTTTAAAACTTGATGACAACTAGCAGATCTATAAGTCTTTATCATACGACCCAGCTAAAAATCCCTAAACAATGTAAGATATCCAGCAGCTGCGAGTTGTTTCACAATTTTAGCTCAAACTTTCAAGCTACATTTCCTTTATTTGATATAGTAACGCATGTAACATGCTGTTTAGACTAACGCTCTAACATAGAATGTGCAAACATCCCTTATTCGATGCAACTTGAGTTGTGCTATAAGAAGGAATATGCCTGCAAAATTCCTTCGAGGAGATTAAAACATTTTTAGGCATATCTAAGTAAAGACAATGAGCTTGCCCATTTATTACATCAGGTAACATATGTTACAGCCTCTGATTTTAAAAGATTTTGCAACAAACTTGCAGATTTATGAGTCTTTTCATATAAGCAAAAAAATCCCAAACAATGAAACATATTCATCAACTGCAAATATTTTTTAACTATTTTTACTTTAGTTTTAATACCAAACATTTCACCTTAAAACTGGGTAGGGTTGTTTAATTGCTTATTTTAGAAAAAAATATTTAAGCTAGGGAAACAAACTTTAATTTTTCTGTTAGCTAATTGCATAAGCTAGTCAGACATGGTTAAAAACATTTTGCAAAACTTACAGAGAAATTGTGAATGTAAATGATACTAGCCACACTTGCAAATTTTAATGGGTTATCTGATTTAGGTAACGCATATGACACCTTAGGAAGCCGCAATTTTGTTCACATGGCTGTCATACGTAGTAAAGATATCCAGTATGCAGACTGTATGAATGATTTTTAAAAATAAATATTTTAATGTGTTTAATTTGTAGCCCAAACTTTCAATTTACTTTCTTCTTAATTTGATAAAGTAACGTATGTTACAGGCTCTTACAGACGAACATCCCGGAACACAGAGTGCAAACATTTGGGGGGGGGGGGGGGGGGGAGCAAACCCATTCTCAGCCATCCTTCTAACTTTTTTTAGGATATGATAATTCGAAACTGTACATCAGTAGGCCACTGGCTGGATATGGTTTACCTCCCCACAGGGATTTTTATAGACCAAGTTTTTCTTAAAGCCCAATGTCTTACAAGTATTTTGCAACATATTACTGACAATGGCAGCGTTAAGCTGTAAAAGCCTGTTACATACGTTACCCTACAAAATATTTGATAATTTACATTCTTTTTAAGACTTCAGAAAAGTGCCAAACATAAGGTAAGATTTCCAAATTGGCTATATTGAAAACGAATATAGTCACCCCCGATGTAGTGTATGTTACATTTTTCATTGAACCCCCTTTAAAATGATAAATGAATCTAATACAGTGTGTCTTAAATTTTATTGTAACCAGTTTATGTTCATTAATTGTTATTATATTAAAGATTGTTTATTTACCTTTGCAAAACTGCAAGCATTTTGTTTCTATCTTATATACTTTTTGAGTTAATAAATGTTGAACATGGTAGCCCCATTTCACATGAAAATGTAAAATGTAATTCTCTAGGCCTTGCGCTGGCTATAGACCCTACCTCCCCCAGGGGGAATTTCGTTCTCTATAATTTCAAGATACTACATTATATAAGCCAAACAATGAAATATGTTAGCCCTCTGTGACTGGCAGCGTTAGCGGGTAACATCATGTTACGTACGTTACCTGCAAAATAACATTAAATTTTCCTGATAATGTCTCCAACATGACATATTCTTACTTTTTTGAAGTCTGGTACAGGTTTAAGATATTCTTACAACACAGTTCCATAATTTAAGCATTTATTTTATAAATGTCTTGAGTTTTTGCCATTGTATATGTTACTTAGTGTTTCTTATGTTATTTCCAAATATCTGTATGGCAGTTATTGACTATACATGTATAACATCCATTAGTGAATAAAGCAAATCTATTAGGCTGCTATTCAAATGGATTTAAGTTCCTTATTATGGTGTCTTACATTATTTTAAAGCCAAGGTTACATACGTTACTGTCTGAATACCATTAAACGTTCAAGATATGTTCTCCAGCACGACCTGTTTGTAATTATTTGCATTCTGTCTCAGGTCCATGTACTTCTTTTTACTCCGGCTCATTTGCTGAGGAAGTAACTCAAAACATAAACCACCATAAACCCTCTTATCTTTTATATAGTTTTCAAATATAGTTAACATAATACTCACCGAAAGTTTGTAACAGACAGTGCAATTTGCGAGTAACAACTTCAAAGATCAAAGAAAACCCATCAGGTAGAAGTTATAGAGCTGTTTCTTGCCAAGCCAGCAAATCGTCGTATATTATCCAAGGGTTTAAGGAATTTTCCAATAAAGCTTTTTAATCCTCTATCAGATTCTTCTTGCAAGGATTGTTCAATATGCTTGCACTCTGGTTATGACACCATTACCTTGTAACAGCCAGTTACATATATATCCCATCAACTTCTTTGATAATTTTAGTAAATGATATTACTTCTGAAAAGTTAAAACCATAAGGTAACATTTCCAAATTGGTTATATCACCCAAGTTAGGTATTTTTGCATCACAGATATGGACCTTTGAAAACAAATATGCACCCCAAAGTGTTACGTATGTTACATTTTTTTCATTATTCCTATATAAATGATTTATGAAACTAATATAGTTTGATATTTTTTAATGTGAATGTGCTTACCAAATCATTTTGTATTAAATGTGCGTTATGTCTCCATAACGCATTTTATCTAACGACACTAGAGCTCTCTATTTTGTTGCATTCTTTTTCTTGTGGCATGTATACTTAATTACCTTTCTTACATTTATTGGTTTCCGACTTATCTGCGGTACTCTAAATTATGTCCGCCTTGCAGGTTTCCAGCCAGCATCCACTTCTAAACCATGTGCTCGCTCTGCGTGCTTCATTCAATTTTCGGCTGGCGAGAGCGTTAAATCAAACCACTGCTTTGTTTCACTGATGTCGACGTCCAAATAGACTTCATTTTATATTCAAATAGACTTCATTTTATCAAACGGACTTCATTTTCGATTTAGAACTGTGTTTTATTTTCTGAACAAACTTTTATTAGCTGGAATTTGGGACGATTGTGTCGGAATTGACGGCGGATTATACACCTTCAGACGGACACTTAAACGGGCGTGAGTACGAAATGGCAGTTAACCCTTTAGTTAATGTTCTTGCTATTGGTCATTCTTTTATACGCCGTCTACGAGACGACATTTTATCTCGTGCCTATAATGATTTACATGACTATTTTGGCTTGAATCAGTGCATAGTTCACTTTCTGCATGAAGGCACTATTTTACCTGACTATGACAAATTTGTGTACAGTGTAAACAACAAAATACCAGCCATCAGGTTTCATGTTACTGTTATACAGATCGGAGCTTGATATCGACCATGGGTGTTGCCCTTTATTGTTAGCATCTAAGCTACAGGATTTTGCCAATTGGTTAAAAGATTATCATAAGATTCAACATGTTTATATATGTGAGATTTTCACGAGACCTAGCCCCAAAAATTGTTCGGCTGAATATACGAACAGAATCGCTCACGATGCACCAGTTACTTAGAAACCTTGCTCGAGGAGTGCTATGCAAAACTTTGGAGACACCGGCGCATTTTTAATAGTCCAAACAACTTGTTTATCAGTGATGGCATTCATTTGAACCCACGTGGAACTAAGAAATTCTACGAATCTATAAAAAGGGCAATTATACTGTTGGCGGAAAATAGCATTCGTAATTAGGTAAATACCGACTTGTATATAATAATAAATGAATTAAATAACCTATATGATAACATTTGTTTTATTATTGTTTGCCTGTAATTTTCAATTGTAATGAAATTGAAGCATACAATAAGCTTAGTGTGGCAGTAACCTTTTTCCAAGCTATGAGATTATTTTACCACACTTCTTAAACCCTTAGAGCGCCAATCGCAGCATAGTCGTCTGCTTTTCTCGTCTGCTGACATGTTTAAGAAGCCTCTATGACAAACAGTGTGGACCCGGATCCGACTGCTCCTATGGGAGCAGTCGGATCTGGGACCGACAAACAGTGTGGATCCGGTCCTATAGGAGCAGTCCGATCTGGGACCACCCTGTTTGCTTCTACACATAAATTCGTCAGTAATGTTAGGCAATTTGTTGCTGCGGACGACTTCAGCAGACGTCATTTTTCGGATGCATTTGTTTTGGCACTCTAGGGGTTGAGTAGCGTCTTTGTCTTATCATCCCCACACTGGGTGGAAATTTACCTGTAGCAGCAAGTGATTATATTTCGTTCTACAAAACTTTGCTTGTGTACACCTGTTATCAATTAGCGGTTTCCTCGAATTCTTTATACACGCTGACCTGTGTAGGGCCTCTTTTCTGAAAGGTTGCCATGGTGATTGAGATATTTCAGCTACACGAAGTTTATTGAGGAAATATACCTGGACTGCGGATAAGCTTTATCCTGGCCAGTCGTGGGAAATCCTATTTGATCGTATCGTTTTGTATGGGTTGATCCTTTGATTAAGAATCATGTTTACATCCTGCAGCTTATATATGTTCCTGGGTAAGGTCTACCCTCCTTAGAGAGCGTTAACTCTCTTTCTGCCTGGGTAAGGTCTACCCGGCGCTAGATAGCAAATGTGCCTGTGGATGGTCTTTTAATGTGCTTTAGTCGTGCGACTAGCACCGCTTCTCGGTTATAAAGTGAAGCGTTGATAACTTTATCGCATACGAAATCTATCTATGTATCAGTCAGTTTCAACCAAGAGAGATTAACTCATTTATTCTTAGTCAGCAACTTACGTGAAGTCGAATACAACTACATGTGTATCGTTCGATCAACAACGAAGGAAATTGAACCTATTCTCTCAGTCTACTGATTTATTTTAAACAACCATATTTAAGATCTATTAATCCATGTCAATCTATCAGTAAACTTTCAACCAATCAACAATTTGATCGTGTTCACTCCATCAATCAATCAATCAATCAAGCAATAGAATGATAGGTCAATTCTATATATTGGAAGTTCCATCGATTAGTCACTAAATCAGTTAAGTTTTACATCCTTAGGAAATAATAATAAAAAATAAATTAATAAAAAAAAATAAAAAAAAAAATATAATAATAATAATAATAACAATAATAATAATATATAATTGATAGAATAAATATATAACATCAAATAAATAAATAAATTTATGAATAAATGGACAAATAAATAAATTTAATAAATATATATACATAGATATATTCATTCGAATAAGTTAACATTGAACTTATACAATACTTACTTATATATTAAATGAATAAAAAAAAAAAAAAAAAAAATATAATAATAATGAAATGAAATTAAATGAAAAATAGATGATAAATAAATACGTATTGAAATATATGCAAATATTATAAAGGGAATGGAACTATGCCATTGCTAGATGGTTTGATTCTAATTTTCTTTCCTTTTTCTAATTTCAGGAGTCTCTGAGATGAGTGGAAGAAAGCGGAAAGCACCGGCAGGACACAGCAAAGCACCTTCAAAACGGCCTGCGAGAGGTTCAACATCTATGCCAACGCCAGGACCAGGACCAACAGCTGAAACAGTCACAACACCGGCTCAAATAGCTGAAGAGGTCACCAAAACTGTCCTAGATTATCTACAAAAGAATGGACTCGTTGCTAAAGCAACAAATGACACTGATAAAGTTAGATAATGTACAACAAACAGGTCATACAAACACAAACATGAATTTAGAAACCAATAACTTAAATCAGGGAAGCTCTATCACTTTCACTCCGCCACCCTGCAGGCTAGACAAAACTCCCTTCACTTCCTCTAGAGTTCCACTCCATGCAACCGGGAACCTAAAAAAGAAGGAAAAAATCTGGGCCAACGCATTTATTGAGTTGTCTACCCTGCAGGAGGACGAGGTGGAAGATATTTCGTTTAACATACACACTGGCGCGGTCTCCTCAAATACTTCAAAAAAAGAAATTCCTCACTATCGAGCAGTGGACCGATGCATTTAATATATATGCTTTGGTCCGCCGACTTAAATATCCGGAGGAAGCCGAAGGACTGGCTGCATACATGGGGGTCGTCCGCCGCATTGCGCAGGAGCGAGGGAGCTGGCACTTTTACGATACTAACTTTCGTCGTCTCAGGCAAACTACAAACTATGCCTGGGATGAAATAGAGAATGAGCTATTTCTTGTGGCTTTATCAAGGAAGTCATTCTCTTTTCGTCCAAACAGGCACCAGGAGCGTAGACAACCATCGCAGGGGTTACAGGCATCCTTTCGGAGCTGCTTTAAATTCAATAAAGGCGTTCCCTGCGATGGCTGCAAATACCCACATGTCTGCGGCGATTGTGGCCGATCAAACCATGGCCGCCACAGGTGTTGGACCAAATGGGGTACAAATGAGGCAAATAGCAACATTAACACTCAGCCCACTGCAAACCAGGGAAGCACACACACCATATCCTCAACAAATGGAAAGTCAAAGTAACCTCCCTACACTGGTAAATTGGCAAAAATTGGAACACTGGCTTGAAGGATACCCTGAGGATGATAAAAAATTTCTCTTAATGGGTTACAAAAATGGATTCAAAATTGGGCACCCAGGCTCCTGTTGCACACAAGATAGTCCTAACTTAAAGACTGCTTTGGAACATAAAGAATTCGTATCACAAAAAATTGCATCAGAGTTGAACGCAGGGCGACTGGGTGGGCCATTTAAATTTAAACCTTTTCCGAACTTTATAGTCTCTCCTTTGGGTGTAGTGCCAAAAAAGAACCCAGGATCATACCGCATGATTCACCATCTTTCATACCCAAGAAATTCTGGGTGCTCTGAAAATGAACATATTCCAAAAGAATTAACATCGTTCGCTTACGCCGGAATCCAGGATGCTATTTCATACATTAAAAAGTTAGGGAAGGGCTGTTATATGTCAAAAACGGATGTCCAGTCCGCGTTTAGGATTATGCCGATTCATCGCAGTGATTATCACCTGCTAGGGTTCTCATGGGAGGGTGAATATTATTACGATAAAGCCGTCCCGTTTGGTGCTAGTAGTAGTTGCCGCTTATTCGAAGCCACTAGCAAGGCACTGGAGTGGATTGCAATTACCAAACCTTGTTGCATGGCTGTGGTACACCTCTTGGATGATTTCTTATTTCTTAATTCAACGATGCAAGGTTACATGCACGATCTTAACACATTCCTCACCCTGTGTAAAGACATTAGCGTCCCTATCGCTGTCGACAAGACAGTCGATGCATGCACATCTATCACTTTCATGGGTATTTGTCTGAACAGTGACCAAATGCAGGCCAGTTTGCCTGACGATAAGATGCTAAAGTGTAGGGAACTCTTGCAGTTGTATTCAAGAAAAGACTCTTGTACATTACGTGAATTGCAATCTTTATTAGGCTATCTGAACTTCTGTTGTTCAATAATTACATGTGGCAGAGCATTCTTGCGCAGACTGACTAATCTCACTATTGGCATTCAAAAACCTTTTCACCACATTCGGCTTAACAGGGAAGTAAAATCAGATTTGTGCGTATGGCTTTCTTTCCTTGACCAGTATAATGGTAAAAGCATGTTTTTGAATGAAAGATTCTTGTCTAGCATGGCATTGGCTCTATATACTGACAGTGCCCAATCAATCGGGTATGGCGCCATTTACAGTACAAAGTGGCTCTATGGTGTGTTTCCATCTTCATGGCACTCGTTTACCATAACATTTCTAGAGCTATATCCGATAGTTTTGGCTGTAAATCTTTGGGGTTCTCTGTGGAAAAATCATTGTATTTTATTTTTCACTGACAATGAAGCCCTGACTTTTATCATAAATAGACAGTCTTCCAAAGCACTGACATCCTAAAGCTTGTTCGCTGCTTGGTTTTGGCTTGCCTTCACTATAACATTCTATTTCAGGCAAAACACATCCGGGGCCAAAACAATGTACTAGCCGATGCGCTCTCCAGACAGAAGCTAGACAAATTCAAGCAATTGAGCCCTCACAGCAGTCCTACGCCAACACAAGTCCCGTCATATCTTCAACCGGAGAATATCATTCAACATTGTCAAAATTGCTTCCGTCATCGTTAGCCTCTAACTCATTGGATATATATAATAGAGCTTGGTCAGTTTTTCGGGAATTTTGTACCTCAGTTCTTGTGACATCTATTGACCCCCCTGTTTCGGGAGAAATAATTTGCTTATTTGTTGCCTACCTACATCATATAAAACGAGCACCATCAACTATCTCTACTTATCTCTCAGGAATAGGCCATGTGCATAAGTTGCTTAATTTTGCTGACCCTACAAAAAATTATGTAGTATCGAAGCTTATTATGGGATCATACAGAACAAGACCATGCTTAGATATTCGACTACCCATCACACTTCTACTTTTAGATAAACTCATTGACGCCTTATATCACACTGCTCCAAATTTTTATGAGATCACCCTTTTAAGGCTATGTATCTATTCGCCTTTTATGCATTTGCTAGAATAGGAGAAATCACAGAAAATAAAAATGCGAGTAATAACGTGGTGCAGTACAATGACATTGAATGTAATAAACTTGGTAGTTTCTGTACAATTACAGTCACATTTTGGCAGTATAAACACAATACTTCTGGTGTACCTCATCAAATAGAATTAGGCAGAGGTCATTCTAAATATGACCCTGTCGAGGCTTTAAATGAATACTTTAGTCTCCGTGGTACACAATCTGGACCACTATTTTGTATGCTTTCTGGCAAGCCTGTTAAACGTCATGCTTTTGATTTACAGTTGCATAAAACTTTAAAATTTTGCCGCCTGGATAGTTCGCGCTATAAAGGCCAAAGCTTTAGAATCGGTGCCGCTTCCTTCCGATCAGAACAGGGAGATAGTGATTCACAAATCAGGGCTTTGGGTAGATGGAAAAGCAACGCTTTTCAAAAATACTTGCGTACACATAATCGTTAAGCTTTATTGCCAATTACAAAAGTTCGTAAGCTCTGAGGTATGCATTTGTTGTAGAGCGAAAATATTTTACCTGCCCCAGCCGGGAATCGAACCCAGGACGCTGGATCTACAGGCAAACACTCTACCACGTCGCTGTAAACGCGGGCTTCTTCTGGGATTACAAAACTGTGCCTTTAACCACTCGGCTATGCCAGCTAGTGTAAATCTAATGGGTAAGTATACCTATTTAAATATTTACTACGGTTGAACGGATCAGCCTTTCACCTCATTTTAGTTTCTCCAGAAAAATTGACTAAGTAAACATTTCAGTGGCGGGTTAGGTTACTGGATGTTACTAACACATTTTAATTCAATCAAATTAAGATTTCAGTGCCTTAGCGCATACTAAGGGGAGGGGGGAGCTATCAGCAAAAGAGTGGCATTTTATGTGGTTCAGCTATAGGATAGGGGTTATATTGTTTGTAAGGTGGGACTATGGTTATAGGCCTGGATATGGTCAAGACATGGAGGGCAGGGGATTTAAACTATGTAGCTCTAACCTATCATCTCCTATCACTAAATATGATGATGTTATAAAAATGAATGTTGATATGATGAACAGATGAACAAAATATGGTACAATGAAAAATGGAAAAGTCAAGGTATGAATGACATTTTTTACAGCAGTGTTAACAAACGTCCCGTTGTGTTTCAAAATTGTTGCATGCTTTATGGTTGAACAATATCCCTGACAATAGTCAGCTGAGATTGTACCCAGAAAAATACATGAGATTCACATACTCAAGATAAACACAGGAACGCTCATCGACACAGCGATGGAATTTGTAAACAACACATAATCAGGGCCCGTTATCAACTAATGCCTAACAGATGGACACCCTATAGTAAATAAAGGTAATCATGTAAAGCACTGATCATGATGCAGCTGGAATTCATATGTTACAATAAGGATTGCCTGTGCGCAATGTTCAGCCTGCACAAGTGATTTATATGTATATATAATTATGCATATAATGAAAATGTATTACAGGGTGCTATAAAAAACCATACCTGTTAAACACTAATTAATCCATCCATCCTAATAATGAATATGACCACAAAATTTTCACTCAGAAAAAAATGCACAAAAATTCCAAATCATACACTATGAAAGGATCCACAGTAACTCTAAACACGCGATGTTGATTCTGTCTCCATCGTTGACTACACAGTGTCACAATAATGAAGATCGGTGCGGGCCCGCTAATCCAACACAATATTCAGAAAAACAGCTGTGGAAATAGATTCATGACGTCACACTTGCAAATCCGGATAAATAAATCATTCTAGCTTCTTCAACAACACACTGGCCACCATTGTCACCGCTGCACCCCTTGCTCGCTGGGATAAAATCAATAAACCTCCAACGGCTATGTAAAATGGGCGTGGGTTCCTTCACAAGTAAAGACAAGCCTGCAACAAATATATTTAAATAATATATTTTTAATGACTATTATCCAATATGAAATTTACAATGGAAGTACAATGATGTTTATTGTGCAATACAATAATAAGAATGTCAGTCGTGTCATGGCTATAGGGATAAGCTGTCGTGTTTGAAATCAACAGGTGTACATATAAGAAACACCTGAAAACTTTACCCTATCGCCATTACATACATCGCGCACAACAAAACATGAAATATACAAAATAGACAATTTCTAATACAACATGATTGATGAGGTTGTGATAAAATGATGATAAAACATTTAACTTTACATACCTGCAACAAATATATTTAAATAATATATTTTTAATGACTATTATCCAATATGAAATTTACAATGGAAGTACAATGATGTTTATTGTGCAATACAATAATAAGAATGTGAGTTGTGGTGCTACAGTACTAGCATAAAGGTAAATATCTACAGTTACTGCCTAAATAGGGTAACTCACAACTAACATTACAATACGGGTCAATATTGGATATGGGTATGGGACGTTATATGGGGTTTATAGGAATGTACAAAGTAGCCTATGACATATTTCCCCCATTTTCATTTTACACAACTCTGTGGTGTACGGTCTGCATTGGCTGACCAAATATGCCACTTGGTTGGTTACAAAACATCAATATCTGAGTTCTCTCACAAATTTAAGAGGAACGCTGTGGTTTGCATGGGCTGACATTAACGTTCATAAGATAGACGTAATGTAAAACTGTCACAGGAACATAAATTGTGCACTATTAGAGGCTGAAATTTAGGTCTGCATTGGCCGACCTCAATTATAAATGTATTGAATTTGTCTTGAATTTCAAGTATGCTGAACTCTATACGAAGATAGGACATTGTGTATATGTTTAGTTTCAACAAATGCTCATTGCACCTCTTAAGATTGCATTGGCTTTCCCTGGTGCTTAGAATGAGAATAGCAACTAATATGAAGACTGTTAATTTCTATGAGTTGGGATACTATGTGGTAGTTTGATACCACTTCTTCTTAATATATATTTGTCTCTGCGTGGCTTTTGATGGGGTAAACCTCAGGCCATGGGTTTGGCCTTCGGTGTGTGGCAGATTTTACCCCATCATGTGCTGATTGTTCTTTGTTGAATTTTATATCATTGATTTCATTCTGTTACTCAATGAATGTCTTTTAGCTCGCCACGCTTTTGCTATAGTAATATCATAATATAGAACAAATTGATGATACAATATAGTATCCCTACCTCAAAGAAATCTTTGTTGTTATTTGTTTGTAAAACAGGAACTCTCGCAAATCTGTGGATATATTGTTGTGAGTTACTGCGAACCATTTAGCGGAAGGAAGAGGATAAATGTGCGTTATGTCTCCATAACGCATTTTATCTAACGACACTAGAGCTCTCTATTTTGTTGCATTCTTTTTCTTGTGGCATGTATACTTAATTACCTTCCTTACATTTATTGGTTTCCGCCTTATCTGCGGTACTCTAAATTATGTCCGCCTTGCAGGGTTCCAGCCAGCATCCACTTCTAAACCATGTGCTCGCTCTGCGTGCTTCATTCAATTTTCGGCTGGCGAAAGCGTTAGATCAAACCACTGCTTTGTTTCACTGATGTCGACGTCCAAATAGACTTCATTTTACCTCCTCCTCCTCTCCTCCTCCACAATTGAGTAGTTTAATGTTTGGTTATTCTCTGTGCTGGCAGAGTTACCCCATCATGTGCTGATATTTCCTTGTTGAATTTTATATCATTGATTTGTGGCAGATTTTACCCCATCATGTGCTGATTGTTCTTTGTTGAATTTTATATCATTGATTTCATTCTGTTACTCAATGAATGTCTTTTAGCTCGCCACGCTTTTGCTATAGTAATATCATAATATAGAACAAATTGATGATACAATATAGTATCCCTACCTCAAAGAAATCTTTGTTGTTATTTGTTTGTAAAACAGGAACTCTCGCAAATCTGTGGATATATTGTTGTGCACCGGTTCGCGTGAGTTACTGCGAACCATTTAGCGGAAGGAAGAGGATAAAAAATGTTTATGCACCGTTTGGAAACTGCAAATATTATGTTTCTTTATTTTATAAAGTTTGAGTTGTTCTGAACATGGTAACCCCATAACACAAAATGTGAAATATACTTCTGTGGCTCTTTTGTTAGGGTGCAATCAAGTTTTTTTCACCCAGAGGTACTACATTTCCGTCCCATTTAGTTTCCACACATTTTGTCCATATCTGGAGAGCCTTTCTTGTTTTCATGGGGAAGACTTGATAGTTCAATCTTTGTATGTACGTCTTAAGGACAAAAAAGCAGGGTGGAGGTAAGCTCATGTTCATGCCATTTTAAATAGAGTATATGTGTGTTACTTTTGTACTTTATCAGAAACATGTCGTACTGCAGCTTATTCACATTTACATAAAAAGCACATATAAGGGCTTCAGGTCACTGATGAGTGCCTAGAGCAGTTCTTTGTTTTCCTACCCTGCTTAGAATGTCGATGAACTAGTAAGGGAGGGGTTCTCTATTAGTTTGATAGGAACAACTTTCCGTGGTACTAACACATCGGCACATAGGTAGTGTCTCAATCTTTTAAACAGTGTATTACTGTAGATCTCTTCCCCATATTTTCTGGAAAATGTTCTTGACATTTAGAAGGTGCATCTTTTGTTGCATACACCATTTTTGAACAAAACACCCAAGCTATCCTCTGCGAATACGTTTGTAAACCTTTATAGACTGCTGCTTATACATTTTAATATGTATCAGTGACAAAACCAACATGCCCTGCCCTTAGTGCCTGAATGAATACTAGTGCCATCAGATCCTTAAAGGTGACAGGAAAAGCTATTATGCTCTGTAGTTAGTAGTAGTTACGGCATTACCAGCAAAGTTATGTGCAGCACTACATGGCCAATCTAATGTTGGTTCAATGTGTGATTGCAAGCCATGTGGAAGTTTGGACTTGTCAGTTTTAGTGGAGATTCTATCAAGAGCTGACAGTGACCATGGTACAGGTCCAAGAAGGAATGGCAGTGTCAACTCAAGGTCAACATTATGTCCAGGAAGAAGGTCATGCTGACCAAATGCGCTCCTTCAAGCTCTCATCTGGCTGTTTATGTTTTGTAAATTGGACAGTTTCTTCTTGCTTGACCTTACAAGCCTCAAAACTTTATCAGCTTGTAGACTTTTTTGGGTTGTGAAAGACAAATTCTTAACTAAAAGTGAGTCAATGAAGTCTGCAACAGCCTTGCTGCCAACGTCATCAGCCTCAATAAGATCCTTAGCTGTGCCAGGCCTAGCAGGAACACCAAAGACAAAAAGGTACAGTTCATTGTCTTTAAAACTATAATTAAAGTTTGGTGAAGCCTGAAACTGCCTCTAGTACTCGGTCTACTGTGCATTTGAGCAGATTGAATATTTCATTTCAGTGCATTGAAGAGTTGTTTCAATATATTGAGATATGATGTGATGAGTAATACACCATTCACTCTGTAGTACGAAGCGTAGTTCTAGTTGCTAAAGCCTATCATACCTCTTTATTGTTTGCCTGATAGCTATGTCAAAAGCATTTCTCAAGCAAAGAACCAATGGTTATGATACACTATACCCATTTTGCTCGAGAAGTTCTTTGCATCTGCAATGTATATCGGACAAATATATGAGTGTAATCAGTTACATAGGTACATATTGCGTGTAATTGTTGTGATCGTTTCCAATGAACTTTAGGAACAAGGCATACAGATAGAGCTGACATGCAATTCAAAGTTGTTTCCTTGTAGCCCTTATCAGTGACAACACCATCTGAATTATATCCATATACCTTGCCCAGAACTGAGCTGTTTCACAGTGACTGTCTTTCAGAACCTCTGATTTGAGTGTATGGTATCTACAGTTTGTGTGAGCAAACAGCGAAGGTTGATAGATCACATTATAATATACTAAAGGACTTTGAAAACGCATCACCCAGATTAAATCCTTTATTTCACAAACCCTGAGAATGTCAGCGAGATAAGTATTACTGCATTGACCATCTTGAAGTGTGTCCTAGAAATTTCATGGTTGTAAATTTACTTTAAGGCATTGAATAAGTATCTGTTTTAAGACAGGGGTGGTCGATTTTGAAGGACACAAATTCAGCTGCAATTTAACATGCGTTAGTAATGATTCCTGACTCAACGAATTTGCGTCGTTTGCTTCTTTCACGATTGAACATTCATCAATGAAGGATAAGAAATGATTTGACAATTCGGTGTGCTCAAAATTACACCCCTTTAAAATTACCGACATACCCCACCCACCCTGATTACTATAGTCTAGTTATAAAGTTCAACGTCTTGGGCCTTTCAAAGTTTGGATTTCTTGAGTCCGGTTTTATTGGGAGAGGCTAAGGGCATACACAAATGGCAGATTATGCATAAATTACGCTTGTATCACGTGTTTTTTGTATTGTGCAGGTGACGTTAACGTAAATTTTTAAGACGTTCTCGATCACATGACAGCAGATCGCCTGTAACGATTTACATCAAAACGTCTTCCCCACATGCTTGCCAGTGTATGTAATCAATATCAGTAATGAAAGCGTGCTTAAAGGTAACTGATGGAGATGTTTCTAAAAAGGAGCTATAAATTGATGTTCAAATTTGACGTTTATTTTCGAAATTTTGAAGTTATCAATTACTTCTAATTAGAAAAAGTCTATAAATTCTTTTGGTGACTTGGTATCATATACGCCACAGTTTAAACATAAAAATAATCAAAAAGCTTCATTTATTTGTGCAGAAAGGTGCTGGATGCTGTATGTACCCATGTGACGTCATCAGCAGCGTCGCGTGATAGTGCAGTCAAATGAATGACAGATTCATACCAATTCTGGGTTGCACATTAAAACCTGCGAGTAACTTTTCAATCGCATAAACGGTTTGCAAGAAAAGTGCAAAAATATGGTGATGCGTTTTCAAATTCCTCTAGTATATTAGTTTAAGTCACCATAAATTAATAAAGAACATCAATTTATTTCAGCCTAATAAATTTTCTAAATTCTCGGACAGACTTTATACGTGTAGTCAACAACTGCTATACAGATACTCAGAATAACTTATGGATCATTTGGTAACACACATAACAGTTAAAGCTCAAGGCATTGTTTATATGAATACTAAAAATAGGTAAACCTTTTTAAAAGAAGTACATAAACCTGTACCAGCATGCAAATAAGTACAAAAAGAACTAGTTAGAGACATTAACTTGAATGTATAGTGCTATTTTGAAGGTAACATACATAACATGGACCTGAAAAATAGTGTAAGCGACCATAATAAAGAACTTTAAATCATTTAAGTAGCAGCCTTATACATTTACTATATTCTGTGACAGATGTAACACATGTATAGTCAATAAATACTATACTGATACTCCGAAATAACGCAGGACACACTAAGTAGCATATACAACAGTAATAACTGAAGACATTTATAAAATTAATACTAAAAATATGTAACTTTGTTATAAGAAGTTCATAAACCTGTGTCAGCATGCAAATATGTATGAACATGTCATGGTTGAGACATTATCAGGGAAGTTAAATGCTATTAGGGGGCGGGGTAACGTATATAACGTGATGTTACACGTTAACGCTGCCACTCTCAGAGGGCTAACATCTTTTATTTTGTGTCTTATATACTGTTATTTCAGGTTAAAAAATTATAATGTATAAAAATTCCCCCAGCTCAAGGCCAACAGTTAATGGCAGCGTGACACTTCGTTTCACAAAAATAAAACCTCCTCGCTGTAAAACTAAATTTCTGACCGTATATCCGACGATATACCTCCACAAATGAAAAGTTTGAATACAGTTATTCCCTGAATGTATACTCACATAAAACAAGTATAATCGGGCAGTCAATACTCACATTTCATGATATTGGCCCAATATGGATATACACTGAAGGGCAAGGGAAACACTACAGTAGACTTTTTCAGGTTATACACGTGGTTCACAAACACGAGCTGCACGAGCTTACCTTGACCAGAACTTTAAGTAAAGCATCAGGGCTATTTGAATTTATCGACATTTGTTTATCAGGCATTTTGGCTAATGTACATGAACATTTTAACTGCTGTCACTAATTTTATTTCCTCCTGACTAATTTATCGGAAGAAATTGCATGTAGCGTTTCTTTTGCTCGTCATTATGATGTGATGTCAATCTGAGAATACCAGCATTGACCAAGGCAAAGCCGGGGTCAATTGTGGTATTCTTAGGTCGACATATTGTCCAATGACTCAATAGCCAAGAATTGTTTTATACGAGGGTCTACCAATAAGTTCTGGCAATGACCCCATTTTCTTGACGACGCATTTCAATAATCGTCACATGTTATTAAGAATATAAGGAATTGAACCACCTGGTCAAATATTTTCCATGTTGCAATCGCAATGATTGCTAGGCAACAAAGAACACAAGGTAAAGGGCCATGGAAGGGGGCACTATTTGCGGTATGCATGTACAAATTTCTAAGAAATTACAAACTCCTCTTTAAAACTTTTTATATAGAGAAATAATTCCAACTCAATGTTTTTATCGTTTTTTTTCGGCGATTTTGATTGGTCCATTGGCAAAAATAAATGGTTTTAGCACATATTTACTTCCAAATGAATGCCATGTTAAACATTATTTAGCAAAACAAAGTTTTGAACTGACAATATTTTCAAGAGGGCAACGCCTTTTTTCATGGACAGGGGTTACAAACTATTTTCCTTCAGCTGACTTTAAAATTTGAAATATTGTCAACAACCCTTTTACAAATGGGCTGTTTTGTTCCAAGTTGGAATTATAAGGAATTAATTGTTATTTTTGTGGATTTTATCAATGTGTAAACATTGGCGAATCACTCACAAACTTTCCATAAAGTTATTTGAGCTTTACTCAGTTTGTGACTGATTGCTGGAGTTTAGACATTGATAAAATCCACAAAAAATAAAATTCATTCCTATAATAAAAACATTAGATATGCTGATTTTGGACGTCATATATAATGATTTAGCTTGCAACTGTGGTGTTAGCAGGGTTTAGTTATGACTTATCACCGATTTTGCAAAAACGATTTTCCTAAAAAATGGGTTGTACTATTAGTGTACATATACTATATTTGGTATATAGCATTTATTGAAAGTTATAATGTTCTACATTGTATGCGTTAAGAAAACTAAAGAACGTAAATTTTATAGAAACATGTGCCTATTAATACGCAAATTGATCATAATGGCCTATTTATGTGTATTTTATAATTAACGTTTAAAGTGAGGCAAAAATGTTGCTTTATGTTGTTGCATAGCAACCAAGAACGCCCAAAGCAACTAGGTTAATGTCATTGTGGTATGATGACTACCATTTAACTCCAGAACAAGTAGACAAATGTATAAAAATAAATCATTTATACAGATTAAGATCTTACACGATATCTCACTACTATCAAATGTATACAAGTGTTTATGCACTTATGTTGTAGACCACAATGTCTCACCACGATCAACTTTATACAAGTGTTTATGCACTTATGTTGTGGACCACAATGTCTCACCACAATCAACTTTATACAAGTGTTTATGCACTTATGCTGTGGACCACTATATCTCATTCAAAGTTCAGGGACACTTTAAACACTGAGATCCTGGATAAGTCTGTCTGTGCTTATTACACATGTATTAGAGTATAAATCAGAACAATACTTCCATTGGTAGACAATCTGTTAAGTATAGCTGCATCATCAATTCGCCATGCACCATAGCTTGTCCAACTTGAATAATTCACCATACATAGCTTGACCAACTTGAGTAGCGTACAAACTCAACCATAGGCTTCATGGCTTCAAGCTGGCAACATAGCATGCGCCCTCAGCAGCAGGACCCAGAAAGTCACCGCCGTTCCTCCAGTTTCCAAGTTTAAACTTTCAGCTCAAAATAATTGAAATGTTGTTTAGAGTATTTGAAATGACAAAATTATTTTAAAAGTCAAACGTGTCTCAACACCCAACAGACTTCTCTCTGCCAGTAAACAGGTTTTTTCGATAGACCAAAATCACACCTGGCACGTGATTGTATATATCGGTAATGTGCATTACCGTATTTAGGCTTAATATGATTGACACAAGAACTCTTAGTCAATTTCCAAAGTTTACACCCTGTCAACATTGCTTAGACAATATAGTACTGATATCGGACCACATAAGTAACTGCATAAAGGTTGAACTTTTGAATGATAAAATTAATTGATAAAATATATCCACTGTCTAAATATGCGCCGTGACAACGTGCAATGGGTAATAGAAGTCTGATTTATATAACAGTTTCTGAGATATAAGACCATTGTCAGAACTTATATTATGACCCACGTATATATATAATTTCCAAACAAACAAAAAAGGAACAACAAAAACAAAATCTTGGTCATGGATTGTACTTTAGTCAGTTTTGACTTTCTTGATTCACTAAGTACCCTTACATAAAATTGTCTAACTGATACCATTAAAGCTGCATAGTATGTAACTTTTGATATTGAATTTTAGAAATAAAGTTTCTATTTTTCAAGAATACAGTAAAAATCCCCAAATCAGGTAAAAATTTTACCATTTTCGTAAATGTTAATAGATGACCACTATCAAAACAACAACATTTATGTTAAAAATCAACTGTCTAGAATTATTGGAAGGACGTAAATAATTACCAATAAGAGAAAAACTCCTATATTAATAAGATAATTCACTTTCTCATGCAGGTTTTAGCTGTACTGAACATATTTATTGTGAAAACATAACTTTATTCTGCCTTTACAAATAATTTAAAAAGAAAATATTTTTTTTTTTCGAAAAATGCTCATAGTTACAGACCCAGTCTCTTTAAGTAAGAAAACAACAGAAACATATGCAGATTAAACTCAGAAAGTTTCTTTAGGAGCTGTCCATATTTTTGGAACTACCAAAAGGAAACGCAAACTGTGCATAACGTTTGATTACTAGAGCCGTTTCAAAGATAGGCATTTCAAACTTGCATGATGGATTACATGTATTTTCAGGTACACAGTAACATCATATTCTTTGTCGGCTTGCAAGGGTACCAATTGAAGAAAAAGACACAAACACAATATGCAACGAGAACTTCTTGTATCCTTTGATTTTTAGACGTCGATGTACTCATTCATTTGGATTGATAGTTAATCAATTTCCCATTTTCCCTCTGATATCCTTGTCAGGTTTGCGAGTCAAACTGTTTTAATCTTCAAGTACGCCAAAAGCATTGAAAACAAGATAGCTAAGGAATGGTCAACCTGACATACTGGCAAAATTTGTGTTTTAAAACAACAATTTTGTCAGTATGCCAGATTGACTATTCTCTGGCTTTCTCCTATACAACGCTTTTGGCGAAAAATCAAAACATGTCAAACTTTGTATCAGCAAAATGTTTTAGAAGATTCCATTTAAATTAGAAATTAAAGCAGTGTTTTAGAAGAAAACTATGTCTCCAACCGCATATTGAGTCGGCAAGCATGCTTACTAAAATTACAACCAGCTATTTGTTGTGTCACAATGATAATTGATCCACGGCATGCGATTTCCAACAATGTGGCATTCTGACTAATGTAGACTCAGATTAACCTGGGCAGCCTCCTTTTAAGCTTAGAAACTCCAAATGATGTTCAGTCAGTAGCTTAACAGCCATATAATATTCAAGCGACTAACAAAGGCTCTGAGCAGACTGCGCGTATGCGCAGGCTAATCTGAGGCTCTTCTGGTTGCATATACCACAATGTTGCAAATCTCATGTCAAGGCATTATAATATAAAGAATGGCTGAAATCCATCAATTATTTCAAGACAGAGAATACACAAACACAATTTTGGTCAAAATTTGAAATTACAAAGTATTATGGCGACCTTGAGCATAAGGTCAAGCTTGTAAAAACAGAAAACGTGCGGAAACCCTAATTTGGTTGAAATTCGACATTTCAAAGTACTGGTATGACCTTGAAAATAAGGTCTAGGTCACCAAAATTTTATCAACACTTAATCCCATCCCAAAAATATACTATGAAAGTTTGGTTAAGATTGAACCACTGGTTTTGTGGACAGTGTGCTGAAAAGGCTGAATTATACAGTCTTCATAGGATGGTGACCTTGAAAAATTTGGCCAGGGTCACTAAAATCTAATCAATTCTTTCTGCCCTCCCAACAATATACTCAAATTTGGTCAAAATCCATCGACTGGTTCTGGCGATAACACACGGAAACCCTATTTTGGACATTTCAAAGTGCTTGTGTAACAGTTAATCTTGCTCCCCTGGACAGCTTGCCCCCTAGGCTTGTTATCTTCAACGCGGGTGCAAGATGTCCAGGCCGATTTATCTTGCCCCCCACCAATCACAAGTACAAAAAATACATGTCATTTTGTTATTTTTCTGTAGTATCATTTTATTGAATTCAGATCCTCTATAAGTCATAACGTGAGAAATTGGTGCCTGTGGGTTTATATTGGTAAAACTATCTACAAACTATTTAAAATCATCTTGAATAAAAATATCAAGATTAAGTGATTTTAAGCTTAAATTTCATCGAAGCTGTTGTGTGGCTGCCTCATAGGTCTGTTAATTTATGGATTGATATATCAATAATATTACATAATTCAAGTTAAATTTAGCCGTTTTCTTTGTCTTATTGTTCCAGATGCTAAGTTGCAGGGGTGGGGTGGGGGGGGGGGAGCTGTCCAGGCCATTTCATCTTGCCCCCCCCCACCCCCCACCAACCTGGGTATCAAAGTAAAATCACTCTGCTAAGTTTACTTATTTTAAAATATCTGAATGTGAAGATGTATAATTTATAAACATAATTCAAGTAAATTTCAGCTGTTTTCTTTGTCGCATTGTTTAATATACATAGTTATAGGGGTGGGGGCAAGCTGTCCAGGCCAGTTTATCTTGCCCCCAACCCACCTGAGTATCAAAGTAAAAATATTTTGCTAATTGTACTTTTTTAAACTATCTGAATGTGATGAAGTATCATTTATAAACATATTTCAAGTCAAATTCAGATGATTCTCTGTCGCATTGTTCCATATGCTTGGTTGCAGGGGTGGGGGCAAGCTGTCTAGGCCAGATTATCTTGACCCCCACCCACTTGGGTATCAACGAAAAATTATTTTACTAATTTTACTTATTTAAATCTATCTGATTATGAAGATGTATCAATTATAAACATAATTCAAGTCAAATGCATCTGTTTTCTTTGTCACATTGTTCCGTAAACTTAGTTGCAGGGATGGGGGGCAAGCTGTCCAGGCCAATTTATCTTGCCCCCCGTCCACCTGGGTATCAAAGAAAAATTATTTGGCTAATTCTACTTATTCTAATCTATCTGATCATGAAGATGTATCAATTATAAACATAATTCAAGTCAAATGCATCTGTTTTCTTTGTCACATTGTTCCGTAAACTTAGTTGCAGGGATGGGGGGCAAGCTTTCCAGGCCAATTTATCTTGCCCCCACCCACCTGAGTATCAAAGTAAAATTATTTTGCTAATTCTACTTATTTTAAACTATCTGAATGTGTAGATGTGTCAAGTATGAACAAAATTCAAGTCAAATTCAGCTGTTTTCTTTGTCACATTGTTCCGTAAACTTAGTTGCAGGGGTGGGGGAAAAATTGTCTAGGCCAGATTATCTTGACCCCCACCCACTTGGGTATCAACGAAAAATTATTTTACTAATTCTACTTATTTAAATCTATCTGATTATGAAGATGTATCAATTATAAACATAATTCAAGTCAAATGCATCTGTTTTCTTTGTCACATTGTTCCGTAAACTTAGTTGCAGGGATGGGGGGCAAGCTCTCCAGGCCAATTTATCTTGCCCCCCGTCCACCTGGGTATCAAAGAAAAATTATTTGGCAAATTCTACTTATTCTAAACTATCTGATTGTGAAGATGTATCAATTATAAACATAATTCAAGTCAAATTCAGCTGTTTTCTTTGTCACATTGTTCCGTAAACTTAGTTGCAGGGGTGGGGGAAAAGCTGTCCAGGCCAATTTATCTTGACCCCACCGACCTGAGTATCAAAGTAAAATTATTTTGCTAATTCTACTTATTTTAAACTATCTGAATGTGTAGATGTGTCAAGTATGAACAAAATTCAAGTCAAATTCTGCAGTTTTCTTTGTCGCATTGTTCCGTGTATTTAGTTGCAGGGGTGAAAAGGCAAGCTGTCCAGGCCAGTTTATCTTGCCTCCATCCACATGGGAATCAAAGTAAAATCATTTTGCTAATACTTCTTACCTTAAAATATCTGAATGTAAGGTGTATCAATTATATACTATTAAAGTCAAATTTATCTGTTTTCCTTGTCGCATTGTTCTGTATGCTTAATTGCAGGGGTGGGGGCAAGCTGTCCAGGCCAGTAAATCTTGCCCCCTTCCACCTTGGTATCAAAGTAAAATTATTTTGCTAATTCTTCTTCTCTTTAAATATCTGAATGTGAAAATGTATCATTTATATACATAATTAAAGTCAAAATCAGCTGTTATCTTAGTCGCATTAGTACGTATGTTTAGTTGCAGGGATGGGTGGGGGGGAAGCTGTCCAGTCCAATTTATCTTGCCCCCAACCATCCTGAGTATCAAATTGAAAATATTTTGCTAATTCTACTTATTTTAAATATCTGAATGTGATAAGGTATCAATTATTAACATAATTCGAGTCAAATTCGACTGTAATCTTTGTTGCATTGTTCCAATGCCTAGTTGCATAGTCGGGGGACAAGCTGTCCAGGCCAGTTTATCTTGACCCCCACTCACCTGAGTATTTAAGGTTTTTTTTGCGAATTCTACTTATTTTAAACTATCTGAATGTAAAGATGTATCAATTATAAATATAATTCAAGTCAAATTCAGCTGTTTTCTTTGTCACATTGTTCCATATACTAAGTTGCAGGGCTGAGGGCTATCTGTCCAGGCCAGTTTATCTTGCCCCCACCCACCTGAGTATCGAGGTAAAATTATTTTGCTAATACTACTTATTTCAAAATATCTGAATGTGAAGATGTATCAATTATAAACATAATTTAAGTCAAATTCAGCTGTTTTCTTTGTCGCATTGTACCATATACTTAGTTGCAGGGGTAGGGGCCAGCTGTCCAGGCCAGTTTATCTTTCCCCCCACCCATCTGGGTATCAAAGTAAAATTATTTTGCTAATTCTACTTGTTTAAATTATCTGATTGTGAAGATGTATCAATTTTAAACATATTTCAAGTCAATTTCAGCTGTTTTCTTTGTCGCATTTGTGGGTGTGCTTAGTTGCAGGGTTGGGGGGGGGGGGGGCAATCTGTCCAGGCCAGTTTATTTTGACCTCCACCAACCTGAGTATCTAAGTAAAATTATTTTGCTAATTCTTCTTATTTTAAACTATCTGAATGTGAAGATGTATCAATTATATACATATTTCAAGTCAAATTCAGTTGATTCTCTGTCGCATTGTTCCATATGCTTGGTTGCAGGGGTGGGGGCAAGCTGTCTAGGCCAGATTATCTTGACCCCCACCCACTTGGGTATCAACGAAAAATTATTTTACTAATTCTACTTATTTTAATCTATCTGATTATAAAGATGTATCAATTATAAACATAATTCAAGTCAAATGCATCTGTTTTCATTGTCACATTGTTCCGTAAACTTAGTTGCAGGGATGGGGGGCAAGCTCTCCAGGCCAATTTATCTTGCCCCCATCCACCTGGGTATAAAAGAAAAATTAGTTGGCTAATTCTACTTATTCTAAACTATCTGATTGTGAAGATGTATCAATTATAAACATAATTCAAGTCAAATTCAGCTGTTTTCTTTGTCACATTGTTCCGTAAAATTAGTTGCAGGGATGGGGGAAAAGCTGTCCAGGCCAATTTATCTTGACCCCAACCACCTGAGTATCAAAGTAAAATTATTTTTGCTAATTCTACTTATTTTAAACTATCTGAATGTGTAGATGTGTCAAGTATAAACAAAATTCAAGTCAAATTCTGCAGTTTTCTTTGTCGCATTGTTCCGTGTATTTAGTTGCAGGGGTGAAAAGGCAAGCTGTCCAGACCAGTTTATCTTGCCTCCATCCACATGGGAATCAAAGTAAAATCATTTTGCTAATACTTCTTAACTTAAAATATCTGAATGTAAGGTGTATCAATTATATACTATTAAAGTCAAATTTATCTGTTTTCCTTGTCGCATTGTTCTGTATGCTTAATTGCAGGGGTGGGGGCAAGCTGTCCAGGCCAGTAAATCTTGCCCCCATCCACCTTGGTAGCAAAGTAAAATTATTTTGCTAATTCTTCTTCTCCTAAAATATCTTAATGTGAAAATGTATCATTTATATACATAATTTAAGTCAAAATCAGCTGTTATCTTAGTCGCATTAGTACGTATGTTTAGTTGCAGGGGTGGGTGGGGGGGGGGGGAAGCTGTCCAGTCCAATTTATCTTGCCCCCAACCATCCTGAGTATCAAATTGAAAATATTTTGCTAATTCTACTTATTTTAAATATCTGAATGTGATAAGGTATCAATTATTAACATAATTCGAGTCAAATTTGACTGTAATCTTTGTCGCATTGTTCCAATGCCTAGTTGCAGAGTCGGGGGTAGAGCTCTCCAGGCCAATTTATCTTGCCCCCATCCACCTGGGTATAAAAGAAAAATTAGTTGGCTAATTCTACTTATTCTAAACTATCTGATTGTGAAGATGTATCAATTATAAACATAATTCAAGTCAAATTCAGCTGTTTTCTTTGTCACATTGTTCCGTAAACTTAGTTGCAGGGGTGGGGGAAAAGCTGTCCAGGCCAATTTATCTTGACCCCACTGACCTGAGTATCAAAGTAAAATTATTTTGCTAATTCTACTTATTTTAAACTATCTGAATGTGTAGATGTGTCAAGTATGAACAAAATTCAAGTCAAATTCTGCAGTTTTCTTTGTCGCATTGTTCCGTGTATTTAGTTGCAGGGGTGAAAAGGCAAGCTGTCCAGGCCAGTTTATCTTGCCTCCATCCACATGGGAATCAAAGTAAAATCATTTTGCTAATACTTCTTACCTTAAAATATCTGAATGTAAGGTGTATCAATTATATACTATTAAAGTCAAATTTATCTGTTTTCCTTGTCGCATTGTTCTGTATGCTTAATTGCAGGGGTGGGGGCAAGCTGTCCAGGCCAGTAAATCTTGCCCCCTTCCACCTTGGTATCAAAGTAAAATTATTTTGCTAATTCTTCTTCTCTTTAAATATCAGAATGTGAAAATGTATCATTTATATACATAATTAAAGTCAAAATCAGCTGTTATCTTAGTCGCATTAGTACGTATGTGTAGTTGCAGGGATGGGTGGGGGGGAAGCTGTCCAGTCCAATTTATCTTGCCCCCAACCATCCTGAGTATCAAATTGAAAATATTTTGCTAATTCTACTTATTTTAAATATCTGAATGTGATAAGGTATCAATTATTAACATAATTCGAGTCAAATTCGACTGTAATCTTTGTTGCATTGTTCCAATGCCTAGTTGCATAGTCGGGGGACAAGCTGTCCAGGCCAGTTTATCTTGACCCCCACTCACCTGAGTATTTAAGGTTTTTTTTGCGAATTCTACTTATTTTAAACTATCTGAATGTAAAGATGTATCAATTATAAATATAATTCAAGTCAAATTCAGCTGTTTTCTTTGTCACATTGTTCCATATACTAAGTTGCAGGGCTGAGGGCTATCTGTCCAGGCCAGTTTATCTTGCCCCCACCCACCTGAGTATCGAGGTAAAATTATTTTGCTAATACTACTTATTTCAAAATATCTGAATGTGAAGATGTATCAATTATAAACATAATTTAAGTCAAATTCAGCTGTTTTCTTTGTCGCATTGTACCATATACTTAGTTGCAGGGGTAGGGGCCAGCTGTCCAGGCCAGTTTATCTTTCCCCCCACCCATCTGGGTATCAAAGTAAAATTATTTTGCTAATTCTACTTGTTTAAATTATCTGATTGTGAAGATGTATCAATTTTAAACATATTTCAAGTCAATTTCAGCTGTTTTCTTTGTCGCATTTGTGGGTGTGCTTAGTTGCAGGGTTGGGGGGGGGGGGGGGGCAATCTGTCCAGGCCAGTTTATTTTGACCTCCACCAACCTGAGTATCTAAGTAAAATTATTTTGCTAATTCTTCTTATTTTAAACTATCTGAATGTGAAGATGTATCAATTATATACATATTTCAAGTCAAATTCAGTTGATTCTCTGTCGCATTGTTCCATATGCTTGGTTGCAGGGGTGGGGGCAAGCTGTCTAGTCCAGATTATCTTGACCCCCACCCACTTGGGTATCAACGAAAAATTATTTTACTAATTCTACTTATTTTAATCTATCTGATTATGAAGATGTATCAATTATAAACATAATTCAAGTCAAATGCATCTGTTTTCTTTGTCACATTGTTCCGTAAACTTAGTTGCAGGGATGGGGGGCAAGCTCTCCAGGCCAATTTATCTTGCCCCCATCCACCTGGGTATAAAAGAAAAATTAGTTGGCTAATTCTACTTATTCTAAACTATCTGATTGTGAAGATGTATCAATTATAAACATAATTCAAGTCAAATTCAGCTGTTTTCTTTGTCACATTGTTCCGTAAAATTAGTTGCAGGGATGGGGGAAAAGCTGTCCAGGCCAATTTATCTTGACCCCAACCACCTGAGTATCAAAGTAAAATTATTTTTGCTAATTCTACTTATTTTAAACTATCTGAATGTGTAGATGTGTCAAGTATAAACAAAATTCAAGTCAAATTCTGCAGTTTTCTTTGTCGCATTGTTCCGTGTATTTAGTTGCAGGGGTGAAAAGGCAAGCTGTCCAGACCAGTTTATCTTGCCTCCATCCACATGGGAATCAAAGTAAAATCATTTTGCTAATACTTCTTAACTTAAAATATCTGAATGTAAGGTGTATCAATTATATACTATTAAAGTCAAATTTATCTGTTTTCCTTGTCGCATTGTTCTGTATGCTTAATTGCAGGGGTGGGGGCAAGCTGTCCAGGCCAGTAAATCTTGCCCCCATCCACCTTGGTAGCAAAGTAAAATTATTTTGCTAATTCTTCTTCTCCTAAAATATCTTAATGTGAAAATGTATCATTTATATACATAATTTAAGTCAAAATCAGCTGTTATCTTAGTCGCATTAGTACGTATGTTTAGTTGCAGGGGTGGGTGGGGGGGGGAAGCTGTCCAGTCCAATTTATCTTGCCCCCAACCATCCTGAGTATCAAATTGAAAATATTTTGCTAATTCTACTTATTTTAAATATCTGAATGTGATAAGGTATCAATTATTAACATAATTCGAGTCAAATTTGACTGTAATCTTTGTCGCATTGTTCCAATGCCTAGTTGCAGAGTCGGGGGACAAGCTGTCCAGGCCAGTTTATCTTGACCCCCACTCACCTGAGTATTAAAGATTTTTTTTTTTGCGAATTCTACTTATTTTAAACTATCTGAATGTGAATTATAAATATAATTCAAGTCAAATTCAGCTGTTTTCTTTGTCACATTGTTCCATATACTAAGTTGCAGGGCTGAGGGCAAACTGTCCAGGCCAGTTTATCTTGCCCCCACCCACCTGAGTATCGAGGTAAAGTTATTTTGCTAATACTACTTATTTCAAAATATCTGAATGTGAAGATGTATCAATTATAAACATAATTTAAGTCAAACTCAGCTGTTTTCTTTGTCGCATTGTACCATATACTTAGTTGCAGGGGTGGGGGCCAGCTGTCCAGGCCAGTTTATCTTTGCACCCACCCATCTGGGTATCAAAGTAAAATTATTTTGCTAATTCTACTTATTTAAATTATCTGATTGTGAAGATGTATCAATTTTAAACATATTTCAAGTTAATTTCAGCTGTTTTCTTTGTCGCATTTGTGGGTGTGCTTAGCTGCAGGGGGGGGGGGGGGGTGGGGCAAGCTGTCCAGGCCAGTTTATTTTGATCCCACCAACCTGAGTATCTAAGTAAAATTATTTTGCTAATTCTTCTTATTTGAAACTATCTGAATGTGAAGATGTATCAATTATATACATAATTCAATCAAATTCAACTGTTTTCTTTATCTCATTGTTCTGTATGCTTAGTTGCAGGGGTGGGGGGGGGCAAGCTGTCCAGGCCAGTTTATCTTGACCCCACCCATTTGGGTATCAAAGTAAAATTATTTTGCTATTTCTTCTTATTCTAAACTAGCTGATTGTGAAGATGTATCAATTATAAACATAATTCAAGTCAAATTCAACTGTTTTCTTTGTCTCATTTTTCCATATACTTAGTTGCAGGGGTGGGGGCAAGCTGTCTAGGCCAGTTTATCTTGACCCCCACCACCTGGTTAGCAAGTAAACTATTTTGCTAATTCTACTTATTTTAAAATATCTGAATGTGAAGATGTATCAATTATAAACATAATTCAAGTCAAATTCAGCTGTTTTATTTGTTTCATCAGTCTGTCTGCTTAGTTGCAGGGGGGGGGGGGGGGGGGGTAAAAGCTGTCCAGGCTAGTTTATTGTCACCCCCACCCACCTGAGTATCAAAGTAAAATTATTTTGCTAACTCTTCTTATCTTAAAATATCTGAATGTGAAGATGTATCAAATATATACATAGTTTAAGTCAGATTCAGCTGTTTTCTTTGTCGCAATAGTCCTTAGCTTAGTTGCAGGGGTGGGGGGCAAGCTGTCCAGGCCAGTTTATCTTGCCCCAACCATCCTGAGTATCAAAGTAAAATTATTTTTCTAATTCTACTTATTTTAAACTATCTTAATGTGATAAGGTATCAATTATAAACATAATTCAAGTCAAATTCAACTGTTTTCTTTGTCTTATTAATTCATATGCTTAGTTGTAGGGGTGGGGGAAAGCTGTCCTGTCACATTGTTCGGTATAATTAGTTGCAGGGCTGGGGGCAAGCTCTCCAGGCCAGAATATCTCCCCCCCACCCACCTGATTATCAAGGTTAAAATATTTTGCTAATACTACTTATTTTAAAATATCTAAATGTGAAGATGCATCAATTATAAACATAATTCAAGTCAAATTCAGCTGTTCTCTTTGTCGCATTGTTACATATACTTTGTTGCAGGGATGGGGGCTTGCCACCACCCACCTGGGTATCAAATTAAAATCATTTTGCTAATTCTACTTATTTTAAACTGTCTGATTGTGACGATGTATCAATTATAATCATAATTCAAGTCAAATTCAGCTGTTTGTTTTGTCTCATTAGTCTGTATGCTTAGTTGCAGGGGTGGGGGCGAGCTGTCCAGGCCAGTTTATCTTGCCCCCCCCCCCCCCCCCACCCATCTGAGTATCACGGTAAAATTATTTTTCTTATTCTACTCATTTTAAAATATCTGAATGTGAAGATGTATTAATTATAAAAATAATAAAAGTCGAATTCAGCTGTTTCTTTGTCGCATTGTTCCATATACTTAGTTGCAGGGGTGGGGGCCAGCTGTCCGGTCATTTTATCTTGCCCCCAACCACCTGGGTATCAAAGTAAAATTATTTTGCTTATTCTACTTATTTTAAACTATCTGAATAAGAAGATTTATCCATTATAAACATAATTCAATTCAAATTCAACTGTTTTCTTTGTCGCATTAGTCCATATGATTAGTTGCAGGGGTGAGGGGGGAGCTGTCCAGGCCAGTTTATCTTGACCCCCACCCACCTGAGTATCTAGGCAAAATTATTTTGCTAATTCTACGTATTTTAAACAGTCTGAATGTAAAGATGTATCAATAATATAAATAATTCAAGTCAAATTCATCTGTTTTCTTTGTCGCATTAGTCCTTAAGCTGAGTTGCAGGGATGGGGTGCAAGCTGTCCAGGCTAGTTTATCTTGCCCCCAACCCACCTGAGTATCAAAGTATAATTATTTTGCTAATTCTACGTATTTTAAAATATCTATATGTGATGATGTATCAATTAGAAACATAATTCAAGTCAAATTCAGCTGTTTTCTTTGTCGCATTTTAGGGTATGCTTAGTTGCAGGGGTGGGGGGCAAGCTGTCCAGGCCAGTTTATCTTGCCCCCATCTACCTAGGAATCAATTAAAATTATTTTGCTAAGTCTTCTTATTTTAAAATATCTGAATGTGAAGATGTATCAATTATAAACATAATTCAAGTCGAATCAGCTGTTTTCTTTGTCCCATTTGTCTGTATGCTTAGTTGCAGGGGTGGGGATTTGATACCTTAGTTGCAGTGGTGGGAGGCAAGCTGTACAGGCCAGTTTATCTTGCCCTCCCCCCCCCCCCTCTAACCTGTGAATCAAAGTAAAATTATTTCACTAATTCTTCTTATCTTAAAATATCTGAATGTGAAGATGTATCAATTATAAACATAATTCAAGTCAAATTCAGCTGTTTTCTTTGTCTTATTAATCCATATGTTTAGTTGTAGGGGTGGGGGAAAGCTTTCCAGGCCAGTTTAACTTGACCCCCACCCACCTGAGTATCAAAGTAAAATTATTGTGCTAATCCTTTATATGTTAAATTATAATGAATGTGAAGATGTATCGATTATAAACATAGTTCAAGTTAAATTGAGCTGTTTTCTTTGTCGCATTAGTCCATAAGTTAAGTTGCAGGGGGGGGGGAGGGGGGGCAAGCTGTCCGGGCCACTTTATCTGGACTCTGACCCACCTGAGTATCAAAGTAAAATTATTTTGCTAATTCTACTCATTTAGAACTATCTGAAGTAAAGCTGTATCAATAATAAACATAGTTCAAGTCAAATTCAGCTGTTTTCTTTGTCACATTGTACTGTATAGTTAGTTGCAGGGGTGGGGGGCAAGCTGTCATGGCCAGTTGATCTTGCCCCTACCCACCTGGGTATCAAAGTAAAATTATTTTGCTAAGTCTACTTATTTTAAACTATCTGAATGTGAAGAAGTATAAATAATAAACATAATTCAAGTCAAATTCAGCTGTTTTCTTTGTCGCATTAGTCTGTATGCTTAGTTGCAGGGGTGGGGAGCTAGCTGTCCATGCTAGTTGATCTTGACCCCCACCCACCTGAGTATCAAAGTAAAATTATTTTGCTAATTCTACTGCTTTTGAATTATCTGAATTTTAAGATGTATCAATTATGAACATAATTCAAGTCAAATTTAGCTGTTATCTTAATCTCATTGTTCTGCAAACTTAGTTGCAGAAGTAGGGGCGGGAGGGGGGGGGGGCAAGCTGTCCAGGCCAGTTTATCCTGCCCCCCCCCCACCTACCAGAGTATCATAGTATAATTATTTTGCTAATTCTACTTATCTTAAAAAATCTATATGTGAAGATTTATCAATTAGAAACATAATTAAAGTCAAATTCAGCTGTTTTCTTTTTTGCATTTGTGGGTATGCTTAGTTGCAGGGGTGGGGGGCAAGCTGTCCAGGCCAGTTTATCTTGCCCCCACCTACCTGAGTATCAAACAAAAATTATTTTGCTAAGTCTGAATTTTTTAAAATATCTGAATGTGAAGATGTATTAATTATAAACATAATTCAAGTCAAAATCAGCATTTTTCTTCTACGCATTTGTCTGTTTGCTTAGTTGCTGGGGCTGGGGCAAGCTGTCCAGGCCAGTTTATCTTGACCCTCACCCACCTGAGCTTCAAAGTAAGAAAAACATTGCTAATTCAACTTATTTTTAACTATCTGAATGTTTAGATGCATCAATTATAAACATAATTCAAGTCAAATTCTATTGTTTTCTTTGTCGCATTGTACATTAGTCTGTATGCTTAGTTGCAGGGGGGGGGGGGGGGAAGCTGTCCAGGCCAGTTTATCATTCCCCCCACTCACCTGGGAATCAAAGTAAAATTATTTTGCTTATTCATCTTATTGTACCCCTGCAACTAAGTATAAAGAGCAATGCGACAAAGAAAACAGCTGAATTTGACTTGAATTTTGTTTATAATTGTTACATCTTCACATTCAGAGAGTTTAAAATAAGTAGAATAAGCAAAATAATTTTACTTTGTGACCCAGATCGTTGGGGTCAAGATAAACTGGCCTGGGCCGCTTGCCCTTCCCCCCCCACCCCTGCAACTAAGTATATGGAACAGTGCAACAAAGAAAACAGCTGAATTTGACTTGAATTATGTTTAAAATTGATACATTCAGCTGGTTTGAAATAAGTAAAATAAGCAAAATAACTTTACTTTGATACCCAGTAGGGAGGAGTCAAGATAAACTGGCCTGGGCAGCTTGCCCCCCCCCCCTACCCTACAACTAAGTATATGGAACATTGCGACAAAGAAAACAGCTTAATTTTACCACAGACACTCAGAGTTAATTGTTAAATACAACATTGGGTTAAAAACTCTTCTGCAACAATGCATATCAGAACCTATATTTTATGGTGATTTAGTCTATAAATTCAAAGGAATTGTTGGAAAACCTAATTTTAGTGATCAATTCAAAAAGATAGTAAAACGTTATATAAGGGTTGGATATAACTTGGATATCATGCGACAGTCTGCATGCCTAGTTTTAAACCCAATCACGGTTTATAGCTATGGTTTCCTCTTTAATTGCACGACGGTGGGTAAGGCCTCAGACTCTATGATGGCTCTGACGTAAAGCTTTAATCGGTGGGTTGGTGCCTGATGCTTATCTGTAGCTGCATCCACCGTGGCTCAACTTGAGGTTTTCTTTAGCTCTGACTATCTGTGAGTCATGAGCCCTTTTTTTTGTTTCATCATGGTGTAGTAATTTGATTAGAGTGTTTTTCCATGATGATACATTGCATTAGTTAGATGGCCTCCATGCGAGCTGAACATTTCTTGTACTTCAACAACAGCAGAATCTAGGGCGAAGATTTGGTACCAGCAAAATGCATTTAAGCCCCTCGGTGGCTTAGGCTGCTGTCCGTTCTAAGGCGGTGGTTCTGTTGTTGTTGACTTTTTGTTTATTGTTACTCCCATTGTGGGAGTCTGTAATTGTTCTATGTTTTGTTGTATGTTACTTTATGTCCATTCTAGTATATTAATCATCTTGATGGGGAACAGAGAGCTGATTGCTTTGCTTGCCCCTGGGTAGCTTGCCCCCCATCCCTGCAACTAAGTATATGGAACAATGCGACAAGGAAAACAGCTGAATTTGACTAGAATTATTTTTATAAGTGATACATCTTCACATTCAGATAGTTTGAAATAAGTAGAATTAGCAAAATAATTTTACTTTGATACTCAGGTGGAAGGGGGTCAAGAAAAAACTTGCCTGGACAGCTTGCCGCCCACCCCTGCAACAAAGCAAGCTGAACAATTGAACAAAGAAAACAGCTTAATTTGACTTGAATTATGTTTATAATTGACACATTATCACATTCAGATAGTTTAAATAAGTAGACAGCAAACTAAATTTACTTTAATACAAAAGTGGGTGGAGGGGGGAGATAAACTGGCCTGGACAGCTTGCCCCTTACCCCTGCAACTAGGTTTACAGATCATTGCGACAAAGAAAAATTTGACTTTGAATTATGTTTATAATTGATACAATTTCACATTCAGATAGTTTAAAATAAGTAGAATTAGCAAAATAACATTTTACTTTGATACTCAGGTGGCTGGGGGGCAAGATAAACTGGCCTGGACAGTGTACCCCCCACCCCTGCAACTAAGTATACGGAACAATGCGACAAAGAAAACAGCTGAACTCGACTTGAATTATGTTTATTATTGATATATCTTCTAATTCAGATAGTTTAAAATTAGTAGAATAAGCAAAATAATTCTACTTTGATACCCAGGTGGGAGGGGGTCAAGATAATTTAGCCTGGATAGCTTGCCCCCCCCCCATGCCCTTCAACTAAGTATACAGAGCAATGTGACAAAGAAACAGCTGAATTTGACTTGAATTATGTTTATAATTGATACATCTTCACATTCAGATATCTTAAGATAAGAAGAATTAGCAAAATAATTTTACTTTGATTCCCAGGTTAGAGGGGGGCAAGATAAACTGGCCTGGACAGCTTGCCTTCCACCACTGCAACTAAGCGTACAGAACAATGCGACCAAAAACAGCTGAATTTGACTTGAATTATGTATTTAATTGATACATCTTCACAATGAGATAGTTCAAAATAAGTAGATTTAGCAAAAAAAATCACTTTGATACTCAGGTGGGTGAGGGTCAAGATAAACTGGCCTGGACAGTTTGCCTCACACCCCTGCAATTAGGCATACAGACTAATGCGACAAAGAAAACAGCTGATTTTAGATTGAATTATGTTTATAATTGATAATTTTTATATTCATTATAATTTAAAATAAGTAGAATTAGCAAAATAATTTTACTTTGATACCCAGCTGGGTGGGGTCAAGATAAGCTGGCCTGGGCAGCTTGCACCCCACCCCTGCAACTAAGTATATGGAACAATGCGACAAAGAAAACAGCAGAATTTGACTTGAATTTTTTTTATAATTGATACATCTTCACATTCAGATAGTTTGAAATAAGTAGAATTAGCAAAATAATTTACTTTGATACTCAGGTGGGTTGGGGTCAAAAAAAACTGGCCTGGACAGCTTGCACTCCACCCCTGCAACTAAGCATACAGACTAATGCGACAAAGAAACAGCTGAACTTGACATGCTTTATGTATATAATTGATACACCTTCACATTCAGATAGTTAAAAATAAGTAGAATTAGCAAAATAATTTTACTTTGATACTCAGGTTGACGACTAATGCGACAAAGAAAACAGCTGAACTTGACTTGATTTATGTTTATAATTGATACATCTTCATATTAAGATAGTTTAAAATAAGTAGAATTAGTAAAATAGTTTTACTTTGATACTCAGGTGGGTAGGGTCAAGTAAAACTGGCCTGGACAGCTTCCCCCCCCACCCCTGCAACTACGCATACGGACTAATGTGACAAAGAAAACAACTGAATTTGACTTGAATTATGTTTATAATTGATACATCTTCCCATTCAGATATCTTAAGATAAGAAGAATAAGCAAACTAATTTTACTTTGATTCTCAGGTGGGTGGGGTCAAGATAACTGGCCTGGGCAGCTTGCCCCCAACCCCTGCAACTAAGTATATGGAACAATGCGACAAAGAAAACAGCTGAATTTGACTTGAATTGTTTTTATAATTGTTACATCTTCACATTCAGATGGTTTATAATAATAAGTAGAATTAGCAAAATAATTTTAATTTGATACTCAGGTGGGTGGGGGGGCAAGATAAACTGGCCTGGACAGCTTGCACCCCACCTCTGCAACTAAGCATACAGACTAATGCGACAAAGGAAACAGCTGAATTTGACATGATTTATGTATATAATTGATACATCTTCACATTCAGATAGTTTAAAATAAGTAGAATTAGCAAAATAATTTTACTTTGATATGCAGGTGGGTGACTAATGCGACAAAGAAAACAGCTGAATTTGACTTGAACTATGTTAATAATTGATACATCTTCACATTCAGATATCTTAAGATTAGAAGAATTAGCAAAATAACTTTAGTTTGAATCCCAGGTGGGTGGGGGGGAGCAAGATAAACTGGCCAGGACAGCTTGCCACCCACCCCCACAACTAAGCATATGAAAACAATGGGACAAGGAAACAGCTAAATTTGACTTGAATTATGTTTATAATTTATACATTATCACATTCAGATGGTTTTAAATAAATAGACTTAGCAAAATAATTTAACTTTGATACCCAAGTGGTTCGGGGGGAAGATAAACTGGCCTGGACAGCTTGCTTCCTACCCCTGCAACTAAGTTTACAGAACAATGCGACAAAGAAAACAACTGAATTTGACTTGAATTATGTTTAGAATTGATACATTTTTACATTCAGATAGTTTAAAATAAGTAGAATTAGCTAAATAATTTTACTTTGATACTAAGGTGGTTGGGGGTCAAGATCATCCGCCCTGGACAGCTTGCCCCCCCCCCCCCCCACTCCTGAAACTAAGTATATGGAACAATGCGACAATGAAAACAGCTGAATTTGACTTGAATTATGTTTATTATAAATACTTCTTCTAATTCAGATAGTTTAAAATAAGAAGAATAAGCAAAATAATTTTACTTTGATACTCAGGTGGGTGGGGGTCAAGATAAATTAACCTGGACAGCTTGCCCCCTGCTCCTTCAACTAAGTATACAGAGCAATGTGACAAAGTAAACACCTGAATTTGACTTGTATTATGTTTATAATTGATATATCTTCACACTCAGATAGTTTAAAAAAAGGAGACTAAGCAAAATAATTTTACTTGGATACTCAGGTGGGTGGGGGTCAAGATAAACTGGCCTGGACAGCATGCCCCCACCCCTGCAACTAAGCATATGGAACAATATCGACAAAGAAAACAGCTGATTTTGACTTAAATAATGTTTATAATTGAAACATCATCACATTCAGATAATTTAAAATAAGTAGACTTGGCAAAATAATTTTACTTTGATACCCAAGTGGTTGAGGGGCAAGCTAAACTGGCCTGGACAGCTTGCCCCCACCCCTGCAACAAAGTATAAGGAACAATGATACAAAGAAAACAAACTGAATTTGACTTCAATTATGTTCGTAATTGATACATCTTCACATTCGGATAGTTTAAAATAAGTAGAATTAGCAAAACAATTTTAATTTGATACCCAGGTGGGTGGGGGCAAAATAAACTGGCATGGACAGCTTGCACCCCACCCCTGCAACTAAGCATACAGACTAATGCGACACAAAACAGCTGAATTTGACATGATTTATGTATATAATTGATACATCTTCACATTCAGATAGTTAAAAATAAGTAGAATTAGCAAAATAATTTTACTTTGATACTCAGGTGGACGACTAATGCAACAAAGAAAACAGCTGAAATTGACTTGAATTATGTAGATAATTGATACATCTTCACATTCAGATAGTTTAAAATAAGTAGAATTTGCAAAATAATTTTACTTTGATACTCAGGTGGGTAGGGTCAAGTTAAACTTGCCTGGACAGCTTGCCCCCCCCACCCCTGCAACTACGCATATAGACTAATGTGACAAAGAAAACAGCTGAATTTGACTTGAATTATGTTTATAATTGATACATCTTCACATTCAGATTTTTTTTTTAAATAAGTAGAGTTAGCAAAACAATTTACTTTGATACCCAGGTGGCAGGGGGTCAAGATAAACTGGCCTGGACAGCTTGCAACCCACCCCTGCAACTAAGCATAAGGACTAAAGCAACAAAGAAAACAGCTGAATTTGACTTTAACTATGTTTATAATTGATACATCTTCACATTCAGATATCTTAAGATAAGAAGACTTAGCAAAATAATTTTAGTTTGAATCCCAGGTGGATGGGAGGCAAGATAAACTGGCCAGTACAGCTTGCTGCCCATCCCAGCAACTAAGCATATAAAAACAATGGGACAAGGAAACAGCTTAATTTGACTTGAATTATGTTTATATTTGATACATCTTCACATTCACATTACTAAAAATAAGTTGAATTAGCAAAATAATTTTACTTTAATGCTCAGGTGGGTGGGGTCAAAATAAACTGGCCTGGACAGCTTGCACCCCACCCCTGCAACTCAGCATACAGAACAATGCGACAAAGAAAACGGCTAAATTTGACTTGAATTATGTTTATAATTGATACAACTATCCATAAAATAACAGGCCTATGAGGCAGCCACACACCAGCTTAGATGAAATTTTAGCTCAGTTTTACTAATATTAACCCCACAGGCACCAATTTCTCACTGTATGACAAAAGAGGATATGAATTCATTAAAATGATTCAGAAAAATAACAAAATAACATGTATATTTTTTTACTTGTGTTGGGCGGGGGGGGGGGGGGGGGCAAGAAAAACCAGCCTGGACAGCTTCTCCCCCCCCCAGGAGTGAAGATAACCAGGGTGTGGGGCAAGATATCACAGGACAGCTTGCCCCCCGTGGTTGGCCAGCCCCCCCCCCCCCTGGGGGGCAAGCTGTCCAGGGGGCAAGATAAACTGGGACACCGGCCTCATCTTGAAAATAAGGTCAAGCTCATCAAAAAATCTAATCAAGTCTTACCGTCCTCCCTTAAATGTATCTATGCAAGTTTGGTCAAAATCCATCCCCTGGTTCAGAAGGTAACGCACTGAAACGAAGCTACGCGTTACTCTTACGCCTACGCCAATGGGATCAGCACCAAAAAACCATATGCCCCCCTCCCTTCGGACATAAGTATCTTAATTGGAATGTTGTAAGAAGTTAATTTTTTCCCAAATAAATGACTGGTTTTAAATGAAGTTTAAAAAATTGCTATTGATTTTAGAGGGCTCCTCACTCTACATCCTATGGAGTCTATATCTCTCAACTCACTCGTTTTAGCTAGAGCAACTAGCTATGTTGCTGACTTCAACACTCGCAATAAATTGTTCACTCAGAAACAAGGCTATCGGTATCATAAACTTCGCTAAACCTTTTCTAAATTTTATAGACAGTACTATGATTTGATTTCTAAATTCCAAGTTGGACTTAAATCTCTCTTGAACAAAGGACTTTCAGAACCTGATTTCTATGGTGACTTGGTGTATAAATTCCAGAAGAATGTTGGCTCTTATAATATTTCAGCGCAGTTCATTAAAATAATTTCCCATTATAAAAAGGTTGGATTTAATAATAATGTATCGCAACAGACTGCATGCTTAGTGGTCAACCCAATCATGGTAGGCAACATTGCTTTCCTCTTTAATTGCACGCCGGTAGGTCGGACTTCAGACTCTATGATGGTTCCGACTTAAAAACTTATCTATTGATGGGATGGTAGGGGCCTGATGCTTTAGCTGTTTGTCGGGCCCATCGGGGTTTACCTGTTGGATTTCTTTTGCTCTGGTATTCAGTTTTATTTACTGTTGACTCCTAATCTTTGCTTTATCTCTTTGTCATATCTTGATTTATATGTTTTAGGAGATGGTGCATTGATAAGTTAGGGGTCTTTCATGCAAACCAAATATCTATGTGCCTTGATCCACATCTGAATTAAGGGCGAGGATGGCGCCGTTAATTCGGTTTAAGCCCTCCAGTAAAATATTTTATTGACCGTTCCAAGGCGTTACTCCTTTTGTGGACCTTTTATGTTTTTTCTGTCTTGTATTTGCTATGTCTTTGTGCGCGTCTGTTTATATGTGCTTTGTGGTCACCTGCTGGGAAAGGGCTGCCCTCTTGGCTCTCGTTTGTGGTGTCTAGCTGTGAATTTGTCACCATTGGTTTCCTGGGTCAGGTGTGGTCCTTGATTGTATCGATTCCTGATCTTTGCACCCTTACTTACTTTTATTACTAGTCTCCGCCAATACAGTCTGATCATAAATTAATTGCTTCCAGACGAAAGTCAGCAAATCTAGCATTTACCTTGAACCTATTTTGATTTTAAATACAGTCATTGTTATGGCACTACGAGTCAAGGGGCATACCCCGGCATCCAATTTAGGTTACCTTGCACCCCCCCCAGGACAATTTTTCATGGGTGCCAAATTGTTCATTGGGACCCCCTGGATGGGAAACGAAGGTGTCCTCAAAAAAATTTTGGTTTGGGCTATGTGAAATTGCATGGTTTCTATGCCAACCCATTGCGAATTTTAGAAGGGGGGTCTGCCTATAAAATTACTCATATCTCAGCTGTTACTTATCCTAGACTACTAAACTTAATACCAAATTAAAGCTTAGACATATGCCTATTATCCCCTTGTTGCATATGGAAATTATCTAATTTGCATATTCATAAACATTTATGAAAACATTAAAAATGTGTTTCACGAATGGGGGTATACATACAAGATCAATAATATCTCAGCTGCTTTTAGTCGTAGAGTACTAAGATTTGTACTAAAATAAAGCTAAGACATAGGCCTTTCATTCCATGGTCAAATATGCAATGTACCTTATTTGCATAATTTGCATATTCATGAATATTAATAAAAACGCTAAATAATAAGGGAAAATCATTACAAATATAAATAGGCTGATTTCATCCTAATATTGTCATTGTTGCATGTTTTAATACAATCAATGTTACAATTTGACAGGTCCAATCATCCAGTGTTCCTATATGAATATTATCTCATTTGAATATTCATGAAAATGCATGAAAACTTAAAAAAATGAGGGAAAATCACGTAAAAACGATAAGCCTAGGGGAGGGGTTAAGGTAAGATCTATACGGCACTTCTAGGGCCTTTTAAATTCTTGCCAAATTGTTCAGTGGGACCCTCAGAATGTGAAATGAAGTTCTCCTCACAAGAAATTAGGTATGGGCTACGTGAAAATGCATGGTTTCCATAGCAACCGCTTATATGATTCTCGAGATTGGGGGGGGGGGGGGGGTAGGCCTACAAATTTAATCATATCTAGGGTTCTACTTATCCTAGAGCACTAAAATTGGTGTCAAATTAAAGCTAAGACACATGTCTTTCTTCCTGTGGTCAGATTTGTAAATCATCCAATTTGCATATTTATGAATATTTATGAAAACCTACAAAACTGAAGTGAAATAAAAAAAAAACATAAATGAACATATTTCAGCACAAAAACATCACCAAACCACCATTGTTGCCAGTTTTTATATCCTCAGTGATTCAATTTGATAAGTTCTTTCATCCAGTGGTCCTATATGAAAATTATCTCATGGTCCTATATGAAAATTATCTCATTTGCATATTCATGAATATTAGTGAACTCTTAAAATGATGGAAAAAAGCATGGGTAAACTATAGTATGCAACGGGGGTAATTAGACCTAAATTGAACACATCAGACATTTTTTTATGGGCATAAATTTGTCCAATAGGACCACTTAAATGTAAAAAAATATTGTCCTCAAAAATAAATGTTATTTGGATTTTTGAAATTTCATGGTTTCCATGGCAACCCATTATGCCGACTGTAAAGATTGGGGGTATACGTACAAAAAATACTCATATCTTAACAACATCTCATCCTAGATTACTAAACATGGTACCAAACTAATTCCTGGACATAGCAGCTTAATTTGGTAGTTAGATATGCAAATTATCTAATATCCATATTCATGAATATTAATGAAAACTTTAGAAATGAGAGATAAAATCTCAGAAAAATTAAGGGGTGTATGTAAAAAAATTACCAATATCTCAGCAGCTATGCATCCGAGTGTATCAAACTTGGTGCCAAGTCAATGCTTAGACATAATACTTTTACCTTAAGTTCAGCTTTGAAAAATAGTTAACATAAATAATTATGAATTTTAATTAAAACAGAAGAAACAAATGAAAAATCGCGGAAAAATCAAGGGGGAGTACTTACAAATCTAATAATATCTCAATTGCTAAGTGCCCTAGAGTACCAAATTTGGTTTTAAACTAATGCTAAGACAATAGTATGTTTAACAAATCATCAAATTTTAAAACGGTCATATTATAATATTCATGAATATTGATGAAACCATGAGCATTTTGAGAATAATATTTGAAAAAGAAGGGGATATACCTACAAAATTACTCATATCTGAGCAGCTTATAGCCCTTACGTAGCAAACAAGGTGCCAACTGATTGTTATGATACAGCCCTTTATCTCAATGGTAATATTTGCCAGTTGTCGCATTTACATATTCATGAAAATTAATATAAACTTTAGAATAAAGAGAAAAGTCGCCGAAAAATGAATGGGGTATACCTACAAAATTACCAATATCTAAGCTGCTAATTGCCCAAGAGTAGCAAACAATATACTTAATTTAAGTCTATGCATAGCAGTTAAACCTAGTGGGAAGATATAAGAATTAACTAATTTGTTTAATATCAATATTAATAAAATCTTTAAAAATACAAGTAAAAATGTATACAAATTGATAGCAGTGTACTTACAAAATTACTCATATCTCAGCTGTTATAAATTTTATACTATTTTCTTTTACTCAATTTTACTTAGGGTTATGCTGTTTGATATGGTACCAAACTTGTTACTATTGGGCAATTGGAAGCGAAGATATGAATCACTTTGTAGCTATACCCCCTTAATTTTCCTGTATTTTCTCTTAATTTCTCATATTTTCATCAATATTCATGAGAATTTAAATTTGATGTGTTATGAATTGGATCATTTTGATAAAAATGTTGTGTCTATGCATTGACTTAAAATCAGGTTTGGCACTATTGGGCACTTAACTACTGAGATATGAGTAATTTTGGAAGTGCACCCCTTGATTTTTCCTCAATTTTTCTTTCATTTCTTCTGTTTACATTGAAATTCACGAATATTCATGATAAATATTTTTCATATTATACCTTATGGTAAAAGTACAATGTCTAAGCATTAAATTGGCACTAGGTTTGATACACTGGAACACATGGTAGGTGAAATATTTGTCATTTTATATGTACATCCCTTAATTTTTCCAAGAATTTTTCTTTAATAACAAAATTTTTCATTAATATTCATGAATATGTATATGAGATAATTTTCATATAGGACCACTGGATGAAAGAACTTATCAAATTGAATCACTGAGGATTTAAAAACTGCCAACAATGGTGGTGTGATGATGTTTTTGTGCTGAAATATGTTCATTAAATGTTGTTTTTTATGATTTTACTTCATTTTTGTAGGTTTTCATTAATATTCATAAATATGCAAATTAGATGATTTACAAATCTGACCACAAGAAGAAAGACATGTGTCTAAGCTTTAATTTGACACCAATTTTAGTGCTCTAGGATAAGTAAAACCCTAGATATGATTGAATTTGTAGGCCTACCCCCCAATCTCGAGAATCATATAAGTGGTTGCCATGGAAACCATGCATTTTCACGTAGCCCATACCTAATTTCTTGTGAGGAGAACTTCATTTCACATTCTGAGGGTCCCACTGAACAATTTGGCATGAATTTAAAAGGCCCTAGGAGTGCCGGATAGATCTTACCTTAACCCCTCCCCTAGGCTTATCGTTTTTACCTGAATTTCCCTCATTTTTTTTAAGTTTTCATGCATTTTCATGAATATTCAAATGAGATAATATTCATATAGGACCACTGGATGATTGGACCTGTCAAATTGTAACATTGATTATATAAAAACATGCAACAATGACAATATTAGGATGAAATCAGCCTATTTATATTTGTAATGATTTTCCCTTATTATTTAGCGTTTTTATTAATATTCATGAATATGCAGATTATGCAAATAAGGTACGTTGCATATTTGACCATGGAATGAAAGGCTTATGTCTTAGCTTTGTTTAAGTACAAATTTTAGTACTCTACAACTAAAAGCAGCTGAGATATTATTGATCTTGTACGTATACCCCCATTCGTGAAACACATTTTTAATGTTTTCATAAATATTTATGAATATGCAAATTAGATAATTTCCATATGCAACAAGGGGATAATAGGCATATGCCTCAGCTTTAATTTGGTATTAAGTTTAGTAGTCTAGGATAAGTAACAGCTGAGATATGAGTAATTTTATAGGCAGACCCCCCTTCTCAAATTCGCTATGGGTTGGCATAGAAACCATGCAATTTCACATAGCCCAAACCAAAATTTTTTTGAGGACACCTTTGTTTCCCATCCAGGGGGTCCCAATGAACAATTTGGCACCCATGAAAAATTGTCCTGGGGGGGGGGTGCAAGGTAACCTAAATTGGATGCCTGGGTAGCAGATTTTATCCAGAATATAACTTGCAGTTGCATAGGACAACTTTCAAGGGCCTGGACAACCCAAATCTGATACAAATGTCGCTCGCCATACTTACAGAGCATATTGACGAATAAGAGAACTTATAGCAGGCATGACAGCGATTGGCTGATACTGCTCTTGTCTGAATTATAGGTTTTCGTATGTGTACGATCTGCTTGTTAAGTCAGTGCCTTGAAGGTATAGTTGTTTTGAGGTAGACTTCCAGTCGCTCCTTCAAGTTAAACAAAAACCTTTATAACTGTGCACAGACAAATAATATAGTTGAGCCGTGACATGAGATTTCCAACAATGTGGTATGTGCGACCAGCAAAGGCTCAGAACAGAGTCTGATCAGAGCCTTTGCTAGTCGTTTGAATATTCTATGACTGTTAAGCTACTGGCTGAACAGCATTTGGAGTTTCTAAGCTTAAAAGGAGGCTGCACAGGCTGGTCTGAGCCTATGTTTTTCAAAATGCCACCTACTTGGAAATCACATGTCACAGCTCATTATTCACTATTTTCAGGCATGTGAAGTCGCTGAATACAGATATATTACGCCAGGGTCAGAATTTTCGAAACACCCCTCGTAGCCCTGTTTGGAGTAGAATTACCCCCACGACTTCAACTGAGTATACAACGCTGAAATTTCATCAATTTATCCAATATCGCATGGTATTACAGCTAAGACATACCAATTTGACTACATAGGGTTTGACGAAAATCCGTTTGGGCCATGAAACCGGCATTTCTAGTTTTCAAAGGAAGAGAGAACTGGTTGTTTTACTTTAATTATGTAGCCTACTTGCTGTAACTATGTGACTGTCTTTGTCCTGTATCTTTTCCTCACTGTCCCATGGATTGGTCTGTAGTCTGTGATTGTATTATGTCTTGACAATTGGGAAAGTCCGGCACAATTCGGGAATCGAATCAAGCCTCGGGTGTACGTAAGGCACATTATGCGTAGTAATATGTATGAAAAAGCTCCATTTTGTTAGCCAGAACTGGCGTAAGGAAAAATAATACTGTAGCATGTGGGTTCGGCCCTATAAAATCCATTTTTCCATTTGGATTTTATTATGAATCATATTCCAAAATTGTATCGATAAAAATAATTAGAATGAAAAAATCTCTGAACGTTGACTGTTCCATGAAGGTCTGCATTGTGTTGGTAAAGTATTGGGTTATTTCATCTAAAGCTGTGGTAGCTCTGCATATTAGCGGAACCTTTTCGAAGCTCTCATAGAGGTCATTTTGTCATGTTATGGCACCAAACTCACTCATGCATATGTTTTATAAGTCTACATTGTGTTTGATAAAGTATTTGTTTAATTCATGAAAAGCTGTTGTAGGGGTTGATCGGCCTATGAAGGCACCATCCATGCATATATAAAAACATAATAGGGAAAGTTCTCGTAGCTGTCATTTTGATAGAAAAAAAAAACAAATTGCACCATGCTCCTTGATGCATATATTTAATATATCTACATTGTGTTCGTAAAGTATTGAATTAACCCGTATAAGCCTTGAGTCCTTTTTGTGGGACATCGGCAAACAGTGCAAAACCTGATCAGAAGCCACGCCGAACGCGGCGTCTGATCAGGTTCTCCACTGTTATTACAAACAGAAGTTTCTTTTAAATTTTGAATAAAAATTAAAAACCTTAGAATTAGAAATGGAGTGGTCTAATTGTGGGAAGTTCCATTCAGCTTAGATGGGCTAATAAAATAAAAACTGTGATAGGAGTGGACCGATGAAGGCACTGCCAATACATACATTAAAGGCATATTCGTAAGTTCTCATCGATGCATTATGTTTATATGCCTGCATTGTGTTTGTTAAGTATTGGAATAATTCATCAAAAGGTGCAGCAGTTTATCGGCACGCGCATGCAAGCATGCACGCATGCAAGGACAACGTGAAAACGGAATACTCTCCACAGACACAATTTGAACTGGGGGGTGGGGTGGGGGTGCATGCTCTGATAAGCAATAGTAGTTGTGGTTTTCACAGTCCCACAATTGGCACAACCGACGACAGAAGCATCAGTCTAAAGCTGGGGTCAGTACCCTTTATTGCATGTAAAAAAACAAAAAACAAAAACATAACTTTCATGGCGATATAATGAGCACGTGTTAACCATTTGTGCCGTTGTATGGGATTTCCAACACTGTGGTATGTGCGACCAGCAAAGCCTCAGATCAGGCTGCGCATACGCGCAGTCTGATCAAAGCATTTGCTAGTCGCTTGAACATTCTATGAGTGTTAAGCTACTGACTTAACATCATTTGGATTTTCTTAGCTTAATAGAAGGCTGCACAGGCTCGTCAGAGTCTACACTTGTCAAAATGCCAAATTGTTGGAAATCCCGCGTCACGGCTCATTTGCATTCTGGTGCATTTCCCTTACTTATAGATACAATATGTATGGGGCTGCCCATTGCGTAATTAAAGGGGAACTCCTTTAGAATCAGTCAGCCACTTCCTCTGATCCATACTTTCGTAAGCTAGTATAAAAATATAGAGGACCGTACATGAGTGCTCATGTTTTATCGATTTTATTAAACGAATTGGGAACGAGTTAAATAAATTAAATAATACAAGAGCACGGATGTAAGATTATATTAATCATATGATATTATCTCATTTCTGCAGTAAAAACGTTGTTATTTAAGAAATAGATCAGCTCCAGCAGTGAATTGTTGAGTAATAATTCACTGTTTGGAGGTCAGTTGTAAAGAAGATCAAATCACGAGCGCGCAGCGCGAGTGATGTATCTTCGCACAACTGACCGACAAACAGTGAATTATTACTCAACAATTCACGCACTGGAGCTGATCTATTTCGATTCTAACATACAATAAACGACGAAAACACATTCGAAGTCTTCAGCTTCTTCCAACTTTCCGCCATTGCACTGAAGAACTCCCGCCAAAACTTAGACTACGTCGCATAAGTTTACATGTAATAGTAACGTCTTTCAAGCGTAAAAACAACGTTACACCGTCTAACGCCATGAATTACGTCATTTTCCAGTGACGTCAGCATTCACACACTTTAGCAGTGAATTATTGTCCGATATATCACAGTTTGTTACCGTTGGCTCTATAGGCGAGGTGTGTTAGAATTTTTCCTAACATGTAATGTACGCAACGTTGTTATGGACGTCATAACGTTTCCCGTAAAGCTGTAAACCACTAGTGGTTTATCGACTTTATTGCATGCCGTCATTTTACTCCCAGACGCGACGTCGTATGATAAAGATATGTTATAGTTGCTACCAAACACACCATTTACTCTTGCCTAACCATAACCATCATATAATATACGATATACTCATGTATTGTATGTTTAGACGCATCCGTCCATGATGAACCCAGCAAATAGCGGCTGACAGATTCCTCAGTCTAGCACTTAAATGGGTCTCAGGTAGGATTTTCTATTTTTTTTATGTATTTCTGTCCCTGAAGACTCTTTTAACTTTTGCAAATAGTGCAGACCCTGATGAAATGCAGCATTAATATGCTGCATTTCATCTGAGTCTTTACTGTTTGCCAAAGTGTACGTTTTGGGGTTTCCGTGGCGTTAAAAAATCAAACTAAAAGAAGCAGAAAGCTAACTATTTAGTCTTACAAGTCATACCTCGATAAAATGTCATCATGGTCTAAGATCAGGTTAAAGACAAACCAGCCTGCTCAGCTACAGAGACTGGATAGTTACATGTGAACATTTACACGAGCCGTGTGGACTTACTATGCAATCCAGCCATTGATTAATAGTTAATGCGCTGATCCGAATGGGCGCATGCGTGTGCTGGTATGCGCCTTTTTTGATCGCATGCAATAGCAGTTTGCCTTTCATAATCAAATCCAAGAGAGCAGCTAAAAAGTTGTGAAAATTAACATGATATTTGCTTAATATATTTAAATCTAGTCAGCTATGGTTAGATGATGCGGATGCGCAGACTAATCTGCGCCTTTCTGATCCCATGTAAACATAAATAGTTTTTCCGCGGCGTGGCTCGTATGGGCATCGATGCGAGAAAATCTGACAGTTACATGCAAACAACAAAGGCGCAGACTATCCTGCGCATCCACGCTGTCTGATGAGTGGCTTTTTTATTCGCTCTCTAAAAAGGATAACATCTATATTTGCCACAGATTTTAGCTAGTAGCTATGGCAGGCCCCCCAGATAAGAGTGCGTAACTGAAAATTATGTTCTTATTTCTCAACCGAAACAAATGTTGTGGGTACTCAAAAGAATCGCCTTAATGAGACGGTTCTTTTGAGCACCCAAAACACATTTTTAAACTGAGACGGTTCTTTTGAGCACTCAAAACACATGTTTAAACTAATGGATAAGAAAATAAGAAATTAATCACAATTTTACGCTGAATTTGTTTGCTTAACTGGCCCTATGAGCTGCTATAGCTGACCAGGCTGATTTGAGCTTGATCTGGTCAGAAACCCCAAAGACAGGTTTACACACGAAGTGGCTCATATGATAACGTTAAAGAGCTAACAGAGCTAACAGAGCTAACACTCAGTCTTGGTATGAAGCACACTCTAAGATTTATGTTCCTGGAATTTCCATCCCCGGGAACCATAGCGTCTAGCCTGCTAGGGCGCTGGCCATTTGCATGCTGACGTCTGAAAAAGAAAATAGAAAAGAAGTACAGAAAAAAAGTTCCAGATTGAAATACCAATGGTAAGCTCTCACAAAATATAGAGGGTCTTACATGAGTGTTTATCTTTTATTAAATTTATTAAACGAGTTGGGGAAAAGAGATAAAAGGCGAGACTTGGTGAGCATTTTATACTTTTTCGCAACGAGTTTAATAAATTCAATAATACAAGAGCACGAATGTTAGATTCTATTTATCACATGTTATTAAGCAAACTTTGAAATCTCATTTCCGGTGTAAAAAGATAATGTTGTCATTATGTACGCAACGTTGTTATGGACGTCATAACGTTTCCAGAAAATCTGTAAACCTCTATTCTTGCATAGATGTCTATTCGTAAAGCTGTTTACACCCATTGCCAAATGAACGCAAATCCAGGTTCAAATCAGGAGATTCACGTGCTGTTTGAACATGGGTCTGAACTTGTAAATACTTAAAATGAGCCCTGCATTATTTGCATGACGTTATACGGGAAGTATTGCGGACCAGGCTGATCATTTCGCCGATCTTTTTGTTCGCGAAAACGTTGCGTACGGTTATGACGTTGTGACGACGTTATGACGTTCGAAAGTACACAGCCGACGCCATTTTGTTTAGAGAAATCCAGTGTAAGGAAATGGACACTTTAATGTTTTAGCAGCGTTTACAGTGCGAATCGGGATGGAATACGGTAAAATATGCAAGAATAACGATCACACATGTTTATTCATTGCATTAACACTTGCCGAGTCCCTCGGATGATGCTGAACACTCGGCCTATCGGCCTCGTGTTTAAACAGCATCCTCGGGACCCAGCAAATGTTAATGCATGAAAAAACATGTGTGATCCCTATAGTGGTTTATCGTTATTTCACTCCCAGACGCGACGTCATAATGATAAGATACAACAACAATATTTAGACTGTCTGGTGTCTGTGAAGTCCGAGTGTTTCTCATGTTTATCAAGAATATAAAATAAAACCCTAATATTTACATAAATCATTACACATATGCACCCGAAACATATAGACTGGTTTCTTAGTTAAAACGCATCTGTTACTTATAAAATGAAGAAAACTAATGATGGCCGGGCGCATTCAATTATTAATATCCACACACATTGTTAACGTGAGGTATTCAGTTATGCAAACACTCTTACGGAACTCATAGTATATGTTTAAGAATTTCTAGCGATAAGGCGAGCAATCTCCCTAAACGAGACGTTCGTTTTATTTTGTTGAAATAACGACTGGAGGAACTAAGCAAATTCAACAAATATATATAGACGAGCCGTCGATGCACCTTTGCCCCCAATCAAGTTGTATATTTAAAGCGGGGGTTCCTTCATGCATGTAATAACTCTACTTCTTATTGAATGAGAATTTATTTCGATCACCAACTGTGCTTGTTATTAAGTAACATATATGGGAACTAGACCGTTAAACAGGGAACCACGCTATGTACAGTAAAACTATTTATACAGTTGATGTACAATAAAAAACGACCATCTTGCAAAGTGGTCTATTTTTGTGAGATATTTAATGTCTTCTTTCGCTTATACAACCCCTCCCCCCCAGACCCAAGACGCCATTTACATATGTTATATATTTGTATAGCGACATTTAATTGTCGGTCTAGGGGGGGAGAAGCATCTTAAAACAAATTGAAAGACGCCAGTTTCATTTTTTCAATGACAAACGTCACAATTTTAAGTATATTTCGTACGCATGCGCAGAAGGAATACCGCAAAGTTTTGGAAATGAAGGGCACTTCTATCCTTAATATTTTAGCACTTTTACTTTTTGAAAACCTGAAAATAATTTACTAAAACTATCGTCTAAACGGCACCCAGTCTAAAGACATAACATGAGGGGTGGGAGTAGAAGGCGCAAGTTTTCACGGCTTTGTAAATGATGGATCGCTTTGAGACCTATTTTGATGCTTTCTTTGCAGATTTTACTACCGAAAGAGTTCATTTTTAAAAAAAAAATATTAGGGCAATTTGAAAATTTAGGTTTTGTAATCATGTCAACTAGGGAAAATATACGCCTTATCGCTAGAGCTCCTTTTATTAGGAACCTCTGAATTTTGACCCTGATGCGACATACGCATTGAATGCTCCAAGTTCTTTACTCCTACTGGATATATGTCATATATTTTTCTATGATAGCATCTCCTTTCCCAACTTGATATTTCAAATTACAAGTTATATAGGCATTACAATAAATGATAGGGGAACCCTTGTATTTCATGGGAGTCCAAGTCAATATCATGTGTGACCTCCCACGTGCAGCAACACATGCATAACTTGGATTCGATATATCTTTTGTGTGTAAAATAAATACCTCAAAATGAAAGCGTTCCTTATTTTTGGTTCTGCTTATTTAAGAAAATATCAACAGTATTTAGAAACAGGCATACAATAAAATCTGTCTTAAGCGACCGCTCAAAAATAGATAAAACAAAGATCTTAATGACAAATGGCAGCTTAATGAAGGTCGAAAGTGTTGCAGAAAAGCTTCTGCAATACTTTTGACCTGCATTAAGCAATAATCGGTCTGTAAAACCAATTTCGGTCTTCTTTTTGAGTGGCCATATAAGATAGGTTTTACTGTAAATGTTTCAAATCAGACGACTTATGTTGTGATTGGCTCGTAAGGGTTTAACCGGGACTATTTTCAGGGACTACTAACCTGCGGGAATGTTTTTCGGTGCGCAGATACTTCTGATAGTTGTACTTTTCCAGCACGCATTAATCTCAGCCATACAGTGAAGAGGACAACACGTCCGTTTCATCCCAGCAAGTTGTGTACAGGCGGTGTTTCCGTTAACGCCGCATTCTGGGAAATATGTCTTGAAAGAACACATTAGATGGTTCTCAGTGACGGTACCCAGGAACGTTGTTACTAATGTCAGCCAATATGGTTTGCAGTCCGCTGGACATGCTGTAAAATAAACAAAGGCATAATCAGGAATGCACAGCAAAGGGAAACAACTTAAACGAGCAGTGATTATCTTCGGTTGCGCAACTTTTAGAAATGGGGACTACTCTTAATGGAAAGAATTCCAGGGCCTTTAAGAGCAGACACTTGTGATATAGAAAACAAAAACTCCACAGGAGGTGAACCGCAAATTTCACATTTTGTACCATGTGAAGAATTGGTACCAATAAGTCACATGTGAAATTTACGTACGGTTAATTTCGATAATTTTTGGGGTCTAACATTTGTATTCAAATTTAACTTTTTTTATATTTTTCAAATGTGAAGAACTGGTACGAATTTGCTCATATGTGAAGAATTGGTACCAAATTTTCACAAATCTGAAGAATCCGTACCAAATCCTCACAAATGTGAAGAATCGGTACCAAATCCTTCCATTTGTGAAAAAATAGTATCAAATCGTCGCATGTGAAACAGTTTTATCAAATCCTCACAAGTATGAAGAAATGAAGAACAGGTACTATATCATCACATATGTATTTGAAAAATTGGTACCAAAGTATAACATATGTGAAGAACTGGTACTTAATCGTCACAGATGTCATTGATAAAACTGTGAGTTATGTTTACGATTTTTTTAAATATGAGATAAGATGAAAGGGTTTCGTTTGTTAGCAATAAGTTATAAATAATGTCAATAATACGAGGGACATTTCAATTTTGGAAAGTTCATTTTCAAAAGGTAAAATGTTATATTTTCCACTGAAATTTTGCGTTTTCCAGTATGCTACCGGTACATGTATTCACAATAATATTTTTCGTGTCTGCATTAAAATGTCCTAATGAAAGTTTCATAGAGGAAAGATAGTTCTTTAAAATGATACCAAACATGATAGGGTTTGTAAATCGGTTACTGAGATAAATGACCATGCTAAGAACTTTCCAAATGCCCCTCGTACATGTACTGTTTGTATACTGGAAAACGCAAAATTTCAGTGGAAAATATATCATTTTACCTTTTGAAAAGTGTGCAGAACTTTAACATTAGGTCATGAAATTAGATAATATTGAACCATTAAGTAGGCCACAATCTGGTACAGTTATTATACAATTGATGACCGAATTGGATGTTTCTAATCACTATACCGGAACAGCAATACCTAAACCGTCTAGAAAGAAAAGCAGTGCGCTTTTTTTTTTCGACTAAAAATCGCATGTAACATTGCACATTAACCGACAGTAATTTAAAAATGCCGTGCGTTGGTATTTTTGTCAAGCACACTTTATTCTCTTTGTATTGAAACCAAAATAAATTTTGTAAACCAGAACAAGGGAAGATAACTCGTATAATCTTTCCAAGTGGCAGAGTATGTTTAGCTATAAGTTGACGTTCTGGCTCATTTCAACTGAAAAAAGCGGCAAACAAAAAAGTAAAAATACCTTGAGAGTAGAAATCAATCAATTTTGTGATGGTTAACGCGATATCATGAGAAGTTCTTATGTCATCGACAAATTGTGAGGGGTTAAGTTACCCCACCCTCTTCTGTAAAAGTAGGGGTAGTGTTATTAGGAATTTTCTTGAATACAGAACTAAACAAGCCATACTTTTTGCGCGACGAATTGATTTTTATGCGTTGTTCACTACAAATAAAGCGAAACATTTACTCAATAGGCATTTTTCGTGCTCCTGTAGTGTCACAATTTATAGTTAAAGTATAAAGAAAATTCGAAAAGTTCCATTTTTGAAAGTTTAACATTTCTTTATAAGTCAACATTTTCCGAATGAAAAGGTGGTAGTCGTGCAAGCAGTGATCGCATGGTATATTCAAATAAAAAATGAGTTGGCACCGTTAATATGTCAAAACATGATCGCAAATAAGGTCTCGTATTTTCCTCCGCTTTTTTCCAAGTATTTTGCTTAAAATTTCCACCAGTATATAAACTCCGCCTCAATTTGAGCATGCGCTGCACGTGCACGCCGTTTCCTTTTTCGACAAATATCAAACCATCAAGTAGCAGTTGAATTCTAGTTTCCAAAAATGTATTATTGATAGCATTTTATCAACGCATTATGGAGTTATGATGCCAAGCTAAGAACTTTCCAAATGACCCACGTATCTGAGCACAAATGCAAGATTCTGGCCATTACATGAGCCATGGTTCAACTAGTTGTTTCATTTAGCTCTGGCTTATGGTGAGTGTTGATATTGTCTTTATTGTTTTATCATAAAACCAAAGGCGGTCGGTCCGTCAGTCCGTACGTGCGCCCGCCCATCACGCTTCTTGCAAATGCAACCCCTCATACACATTGAGCGCTTCAACTTCAAACTTTGAGGCAGCACATATTACATGATGCAGAGGGAAATGGGCAACTGTTTGTGTGACCTTGACTCCAAGGACAAATAATGCTTTTTTCTTGTAACTGCTTCTCATTCTGAACCGTTGGTGCAGTTGTTACATGGTGAAGAGGGCGATTGACGAAATTATGACCTGAGACCACGGTCAAGAGTTAGGATAAAACAAGAAATATCTTTAAAAAAGGGATATACGACGAAGTGACAGAAGGCATATTTGATATGAGTAACGTGAGAATTTTTAAAGAAATTTAGAAGAAAAAATAGGGGATGTTTATACTTTGCTATGTCTTCGGTCAGCTGAGCTCAGTAAAGTGTTTGGCTTAAAGCTGCATAGTCTGTAACTTTTGATCTTCTAATTTTAAAAATAATGTTTTTATTTTTCAAGAACACAGTAAAAATACTCAAATCCAGGTAAACATTTTACCATTTACGTAAATCTTAACAAGTTATCACTATCAAAACAACTGCATTTATGTTAAAATTCAACGGTCTATAATTATTGGAGGGACGCAAATAATTACCAACAAGAGATAAATACACATATTTGATAAGCTAATTCACTTTTCCGTGCAGTTTTCAGCTGTACTGAACATTTTTATTGTGAAAACATAGCTTAACTCTGCTTTTACAAATGATTTAAAAAGAAAATAAAAATTTTCGAAAAATGTTCAAAGTTACAGAGTATGCAGCTTTAAGGAACCTATGCTATTCCAAGTTATCTGTAGTGATGCTTATATTGTACAGGATTGCTGGAATCTCGCGAAAACTCGAGTCAGAACAAAAAAATATATATGCCCTGCGCAGAAATGCTGCATATTTAAAAAGCTAGTATCATACATGCTGGTGCAAAAAAAATCTAAAACAGTAGTAGAATTTAGTTGACCGTAAACTACACATATAAATTTAGTCATGGTCTTTCTACGCATACACAGAAAGACCCAGGGTGGTCTAGTTGACCGTCACCTACAAATATCGGTAATTCTTCCACGTGACGTTTATAGACGAAGTCTTATTTCATTGTTGTTGAAAAGCTGACTTGACTCTGTATGGAAGTAAGTACATGCCATGAAATGGTTATTCATCTATCGCAGAGATTTAGCTGTATGTTATGTTTATTAGCTTAAATATGATTTTCACGTTGACGCTGAAGAATAATAGTTAAAACGCGAGAAATGTAAAGAAATATCTGCGTCGATGGTTAAAAAAAATAATGCATGGCACGATACCTCTCTCGCCGATATTTGTTGGTTGCGGTCAACTAAACTAATATCGGTCAACTGAACTAATATTTGTAGGTTACGATCAACAAAATACTACTACTGTTTTAGATTTTTTTGCACCAGACATGTATGACACTAGCTATTTAAATTTGCAGCATTTCGGCGCATGGCATTTTTTTTTCGTTCTGATTCTCACAAACCAAAAGACAGGGGTTTTGCACTGTACTCCTTTTAGAACAAAAGTAGCTCAGATAGCTCTATTATCTACAAGTATACGCTTTCACAAAAAGCTTTGTCTGCGGATCACAAAATGATTGCCACAATCCACATAGTCATTATTATATATAACCAAATCTTAGTCTACGCGCTGGGTCGTAGACAATAAGCGTGTCACTCCTGAGACATACAGCGTGCGATAAATAAAAACAAGATAATGTACTACTTACGTTCCTTAGTTTGAACTGTCCCTTGTGCTTTCGTCTCGGTGGTTGATTTATCCGCATTCTGGGAATTATTCTCTGTTTGTTTGCTTTCTTTTTGGTTTGAGCCTTGCTTTTCGTGATTCGCTTTGTCTGTGTTTCCGGCTGATCCAGAAGGAACCGCGTGCGACTTAACGACAATAATTAATCCGACCAAAAGCAAAACAATTATTGTTTTACTCATATTTATTTAGTTATTTGATGAAATTAACAGAGACGGACGCGTCCGCTAAACAAAACACACTAAAAGACTGACACCCACTTAATTATATATGATTAAAGTCAGAATAGTGATTTGAGTCATAGTAATGAAAATAACAAGTAATTAACTTTTTGGTTGCTAGCGGCGACTTTTGTCGTCTGCTGATTACCATTACAAACAGCTTGGACCCAGATCAGGACCGACAAGACGTCGGTCCTGCTCTGGAGCCAAGCCGTTTTACACTCTGATAGTGTCGCTGAATTTTTTTGAAAAGTTAATTTTGAAAAAAATAAGCAGACGACAAGAAAAGCATGATTAATTACCCAGCATGCAAAGAGTTAAATAAGGACGCATGTGAGACGTTTTTGACGTTGCTGTCATGGACGTGTCAAGTGCTCCATTTCTTATCATAGACCACACTGTCATTTATTGTTTGTATATTTTCTATTGTGTAGTGAACAGAATTGAATATTTCGCGAGTATCGCCGCCTGGTGGAGAGTGTTGCAAACATGAAATTGACAAATTAAACATTTTTTTCTTGTCTTTGACATGGGACTTGGGGACCTTACAAATTGTATGTCGTCTGCTTTTGTTGTCGACTGACTGTAAATGTCAAGATTGTCAAGCAACACCATCTTATTTGCATTTTGTATCATCAAAGAAACCGGAAAAACACAGTCAATGATAGCTTGGGGCTACATAACAATGGACAAATGACGGAAAGTGTTTTCAGACAATGCAACTTAGCGTATGTTCGAAAAGCGAAGACCCTGATCAGACTTCGCAGTGTTGTGTTTCTTGTGTCTTTTGTCTCCATCATTTTGATTTCTATTAATAGATTCAACTCATAACAAATTACATTGTAAACAGTCCAACTAATCCGCCCTGAAGGCCAACATATTTGTTATAAATTTTGAGACATAACGGGCCGGGCATAGGTGCATCATGATCGATATTTCGTCACGCTTGAATGGTTTGGGCCTTTAACATTAACTGTATACTACATTAACTGTTCAAATAGACTTGAACCCGGCTCACATCTACCTGGTCACAAGAATGGCTGAGCTAACGACGCTTAAGCCTGTTGTACTGGCCAACGATGACTTCAACGATGAAGATCAGACGTTTTGTAAGCAGACTTTTTCACAATTTAGTGAATTTGAGTGTGGCCAGAGATACACTTCTGTCCAGCATATAACGGTGTCTCCACTAAAAGAAACCTTTATCTCTGAAGAAACTGCTCTTAAACAGTACTGTGCTCCGATTACAGTCCGTGCGGAAGGTCATTCACCAGAGGACAGTGTTAATGTTTCTTCAAGGCAATTGATACATGTAACATCTGCCAATGTTGATGAAATATATAGTGAGATAGAACAACCCATAGCTGAACAGCTTTCCTGTTCAGATGACCTCATACAATTGAATAGAGATCTGCCGAAAGATATGTTCGTAAATAGACTGCTAAGTGATTATCACTCGGATGAAATGCAGCTTAAGAATATACGAAGTAAACTTTTCGATGAACTTAAGGCTCTTGAAGAATTTCCATTTGCTTCAGGAAATGAACTTAAACGGCGTAAGAAAACAAAGATCGGAGAAAGTGTTGCAATGAAATTGTGTTACGATATCCACACGTTAACATCAGTTTTAGACGGTGCTCCATTTGAAGAAGTTAAAGATATGATTAGCTCAGGGAAGTATTCGACAGCGAACGACAGTGTTTGCTTCGACCATGCCTCTCAAAGCCCCAATCCCGCTAATTCTACTTGCAACAACCCAGATCTTGCACTACTTCAAACGATTGTATCTAAGGTTCAAGCTGATATATTAACTCTAAGACAAGATAATAACGGGCTGAGAGAAGAAATAGGATTGATTAAAAAAGATATCAAAGTCATCAAAAGTGACATTGCACAGCACACAGAGTTAATGGCTAAATCAACAGCTGATATTCGACAGTCGGTCGAGAGGGTTACGGATACAAGTCAAAATGGCGTCGCGTCAGTTAAAAGTGATATAAAGCAAATGCGAATAGACCTCTCCTCCACAAATGATCATTTGAATACCCATTATGAACAACTGAAGGAAACTATCTCGCTCATTCAGAAAGTCGAAAAACGGGTTAATAAAGTAGACAGCAAAATCCAGAAGCTTCATAATAATAAACTGTTGTCGGACGATACTTGCGCTAGTATAAGTAGGGCCGGAAATAGCGGTCCCTCCTCTGCTGAATCCGTCATAAACTTAGAAAGTGAAGATGAGAATATTGGGACTTTGAATACGTCCACGCACTGTACTAATGAAGCTGTTGATACGGATGTCGTGTCAAATAGTGAAACTTACCTTCACCGTTCACCATCGACGGGTCGTTTACATCGAGTTCCCCGTAAGACTAACAAGAATACACACACGACTACCAGTGACACGTTGTTCTCGGCCGATAGAGATCTCATACATATTTTTACACCCGGAAATCAAGAATCCGTGCAGACTCAGAAATGTTCATCAGCCTCTAGTAGTAACAAGATAGAGGTCTTAACCACACAGAAGAGTACGGAGAATAGTAGAGAGAATACTGGAGATATACAATATACATGTCCTGTGGCTAATCGCTACAATGTGCTTGATAACAAATCAGTTTCTTATAGTGACATATTGCAAAAGAACAATAGTACTACCCGTCAAACAGAGCAATCATCTATTAAACAGACGGACTCAATAATACCCGTAATTATTTCTGGTCAGCAGACCAGAAACAATCGTACACGGATGGGCTCTCCTGTAAACAGGGTAGACACATTGATAAATGTAGACGACGACGACGACAACGACGACGACGACGATTTTGAAACATACATTCGACGAAGATCCCAGCGTTTTTATGTAGGTGGCTTCCAAGCTAATGTAACAGAGAAAATAATATCGAGATATGTTAAACGCAGAGGTATAACTGCTAGGTGGGTCAGCATTCGTAGATACCCTAGTCAGAACAGAGCAGTTATCAGACTGAACGTGGATGCGGATGTTGGATATCAATTGCTTGATGAGGGCTTCTGGCCCAGAGGGGTAACATGTAGACATTGGTATTCGAACAATCAATACAGAAGAAATGTTACAAGCCATGATCACCGTCGTGGGCGATCATCGGGCGATGAATCTTATTACAATGATAATGATAGATACGGTAATAGATACATTCATGGGGACTATTAACACGCTTCGTGCTCGAGAGTATGTGTTGTTCAGAACACGCTGTTCGTTTGTGATAAAAGTAATTGTCGATATAATCACTTATACTATCAACCACAGGTTATGTTTTGTAACAGTGGAGTCTCTGGACGGACTGCGGCATTGCACAGTCAGACCAGGGTCTCCTCTGTATACAGTCCGACCAGGGTTTGCCTGGCGAAGAGTCCTACTTTACTTAAATAGATTCATTGTTGATAAGATGACATACGGCGCTCGAGCTGTCGTTGGACACGCGCATAACAAACGTTTATGCGCTTGTCCTATTGCTGCTTGGTGCTGTCTTAGAGTAGACCTTGTGACACAATATAAACGGATGTTCACAAGATCCTATTATTGCGTGCTAGTAGCGATGGCTTTGATGAGAATACTTAGCCATACAGACCTTCCTGGGACAGTTATTATTATATTGATTTGTCCCTCATTTACTAGGCAAATTCTACCACAGCCGGGGAGTCATACCAAAGGTGAAACGATTTTCGAAACAACGTTGATGATAAACATTGCACCAACGTTGATTTGGCATTGTTACACCATATTGACATTACAAGTACTCTGTGACAGTGTAATGAAACACAACATTGTTTCAACGTTGATACAGTGTTTGTACACTCAATGTTCACTGATGCTTTACGATAATGTAATGCAGCGATATATTGTTTCAATGGTGAATCATATCTGCTACGCATTCTGTTTACTGTTATTGTGTGATACGCTAAAGAAGCACAACATTGTTCCGATGTTGATTCGTTGTTGGTACACCTTCTCGTGTTCACTAGTATTACTAGTCTTATGTGACAGCGCAATGCTCTTAAACATTGTTTCAACATTGATTAGGTGCTACACACTCTGGTGTGTACGGAAACTGTACGGTAGTGTAATGGTGAAAAACATTGTTTCGACATTGGTACATTGTTGTTGCGACCTCTTGTGTTTACTAGAATTTAGCAATCATGTCAGGAATCCAAACACATTTTCTGCGCTGTTTCGGTGCTTGTGCTCACAAGTACAGTCTGATAATGCCTTACTTTACAGCCTGCTAGTTATAATTATGTCAGAGTATTGTGTCAAAGGTAAAATCTGGGTACATTTGGTAATTTTTGTTTCCCGCTTTTCTATCGACATTAGTTCTGAGATTGAGCAACATGGGGGCTTTTTCCTGCGGGTACCCAGTGAGAATTGCGTTGATTATACTTATTATGTTTATGCCGAGAAGGTCGGTCTGAGAAAGATGCAGGTATGGAAGCTTAATTGTGGTCTACTCAAACAGCAGAGTCCCGGACTAGACAGCAAATATGCATGTGCTAATCTGAGCTTCTGTTGGTTGAGTCTGGGATATTGTCTCGACTTAAACCTACAATTGCTGTACAAGATATTAAAGAACTTACTCGGTGTATTATCATTGTCTGTGATATACATATTAATATTTGCATTTCAGCTACTCAATATGCACCCTATAGATAAGGTACACTATAGAAATGAGTTCTCTGTTGTTAATAGTGATGGTAATGGTCAATTGGTTTATTTATGCCCCGTTGTCATAAAAGTGGATATAAGACTGTCGCGTGCTCAACATTTTAGATCTTGGTTAGGCTGTATAGAAGCACAGACTACCCTAGGTCTCTGCTGCTTGAGCTCGAAGCTGAATGTCATCTTTATGAGTGTGTCTCACTTACCTGTTAAAGCTACTGTGGAAATACACACGACAACTGTGGTAACAGTTACAACTATTGTCATTACCCTTTTTGTTAGGATTTGGGCTACTCCGAACAATTGTATTATAGCTGTGTTAGAAATATCAGTTGCCTCGTATATACACATTATAAAGCTATTTAGTGGTAACTACGGACAGGATAAATCTCGAGCAGGATGCACAGAGGTGCAGGCTGTACGGGATTTTCGCTGTTTATGTTACAGGGTTCATTTCCCTAACAGATTATTAAAATTATTTATTTCATGAGTACATGTTCATTAAGCATTGCAACTTGGAATGCCACTGGCATTATGTCCGGGGCATCATATGCTAGCGATCTGTTAAGGAAAAGGAATATCAAAGTGCTAGGGTTATCTGAGCACTGGTTGTACCGTCATAATTTGCACTTTCTGCAGTCTATTAATTGTAGTTACAATTCATTCGGTGTGTGCGACAATGACTTACTTATGCCGAGCAATAGAAGAGTTGGAAAGGGTGGCGTGGCGATTCTGTGGCATAAGTCTCTGGATCATCACGTAACACCGCTCGATATCACTAGTGATCGCATTTGCGGTATACAGTATAGGCTTAATCAGCATTTACATTTTTATATTTTGCAAGTGTATGCCCCGTCCAGTAATCATCCTGTGCAAGTGTACCGGGACTTCATTGACCACTTGCATGCAATAATTAGTATGTATTGTCATTATGGATTGGTGATTTTAATGGGCGATTTTAATGCCCATTTACAGGGGAAACGGTTTATAAAGTCTACTGATGACCGTGGAAAATGTTTACTTGATCTCATGAATTATTATAATCTCGTTAGTTTGAATACATTGTCATTGTGTTCTGGTGCTACCTCTAGTTTTGTGTCATATGACAATATATACGAGTCACTGATTGATCATGTACTTTTGCCCTTAGAAAGGCTTGATACTGTCTCATCATGTGAAATATTAGACGACCATGTATTAAATACCTCTCGTCATAGGCCAATTGTATGTAGGATTAGTATCCCTATAGCGGATTTTGAATACACATCTTCGACATTTTCGTCCCATGTCAGATGGGACAAACTTGATGAACATGTGTTGCAGACATACAAATTGGAACTAAGTAATTTGCTTTCCTCTGCCTCCTGTCAAACTGACCTTGATCCTACTGTCCGACTTGAACAGACATATTCTCATATTGTAAATGCAATAACGTCAGTCACTGACTCCGTGTTACCCAAAACAAAGTTTAGGCCCTATCTTAAGCCGTACTGGGATACCAGCTTAAAAGATTTACATGCATCAATGAGGGAAAATCGACGCAAATGGATTAAGGATGGGCGCCCAAGGGGAAATATGCATCAATCTTATAGATTATATAAAACAGCAAAGTGCTTATTTCGCGCACATCATCGTAGGTGTGCCGAAAAATTTCAAATTGAATTAAACGTCGAAATAGATCAGGCTGCTGAACTTGACAGTGCCCTTTTCTGGAAGAAGGTTAACAGCAGAAGGAATAATTTTTGTACTAATGCAGGCTCTGAGATCAAATTTGGTGATAACGTATGTCGTGACCCTGAAAGCATCGTTTCTGGTTGGGGGGTATACTTCAGGGATTTATATTCAGACACGGAGCGCCCCCACTACGATCAGCGTTTTAAACAGGAGGTAGAGACGAAAGTTCAAAATATCAAGTTAGAAATTGCGTCTGATAGGAATAGTATCCCTACATACATATCAACGGATGATGTTAGGAAAGCAGTCAAAACATTAAAGAAAAAGAAGGCCTGTGGTCAGGACTGTGTATATAATGAACATTTGATACATGGTGGTGATACTCTATACGAACACCTTGCCAAGTTTTACACGGATATGTTTAATTATGGTTTTATTCCTTTGTGTCTGAAGCAAGGCATTATTATAACTTTACATAAAGGTGGTAGAAAATCGAAAACGGACCCCAATAACTACAGAGCTATTACACTCTCATCAGCTATTTTGAAGCTATTTGAAAGGCTTTTATTGGCAAGGGTGGAGGCTAGTATCTCAAAGCCTCTTAATAGTCTCCAAGGAGGCTTCAGACCAAATATTGGCTGCAACATGACATCCACAATGGTAAGGGAATGTATTTATTATGCAAAGGAAAACAATAGTAAACTTTTCGCTTGCTTCCTCGATATACAAAAAGCTTTTGACAAAATGTGGCATAATGGATTATTTACAAAACTCTATGATATGGGGATAAGGTCAAAGTTACTTGGAATCATTATTGAATTGCATACTAATATGAAAAGTCGTGTATTGTTCAAGGGGCATAAATCTGATTGGTTTGATATTCTTCAAGGCTCACGTCAGGGGGGAGTATTATCACCCTTTATGTTTTTATGTTATAAAAATGACTTGCTTGAACAATTGACTAAATGTTATGCTGGATTTAAACTACTTGGTATGAATGTATGCTGTCCCACTGTGGCTGATGATATGGTTGTCTTAGCATTAACTGTTTGTGGTCTTGCTCTTCTCTTGTGTATATGTTATGCATACTCGTGCAAGTGGCGATACGAATACTCGGCTCCCAAATGTTCAGTAATTGTATATAATGAAACAAAACGCCAGTTTTTAAATTCGAATAGGGTATGGTATATGGGTAATGATACTATAATGGAAAATGAGAACTATAAGCACTTAGGTGTAAACACTAACAAATATTTAAGCCACACGATTAACATTAAAGATGCAACAGATAGATTAAAGGGCACATTTCTAAGTCTCGTACACAGCGGAGTTCTTCACCAAGACAATTTGCATCCACTTACGTGCATTAAAATATATAATTCTGTTGTCTTGCCTAAGGCGCTATATGGGTGTGAAAACTGGTTCAATTTAACGGAAAGTGAAATACTGTCATTAGAACGCGCCCATAGATTCTGTGTCAAACATATGCAGTCACTAAGCAAGCGTACTCGGACAGATGCCGCTTTAAGTTTGTTGGGTGTATTTCCAATAGAACTTGAAATAGATTCTAGGAAGTTAACACTTTTTGGTCAAATGTGTAGACTAAATTCCAATTCATGGGTTAAAAATGTATTTCTTAACAGATTGACGTCATTTACTACACATTCTAATGGTAGACAAACTGGTTTTATAGCAGACATTTTTAGGTTATTAGGAAAATATCAACTTAGACATGTTTTAGAGGCATATCTTGAAAGCAGCATATTTCCGAGTAAGTTTGCTTGGAAACGCATATTAAAGAGTACATTGCATGAATCTGCAATTTCGTCCTGGCATAATAGAATACAAACGCAAGATTTCAGTCGCTTTACTGCATTACATTATGACTATAGTCCACATTGGATTTGGTATTTTTCAAAGGAACATAGAAAGCTTCTCCCACACTGTACTTCTGTCATACAAATGATCTCAAGCTTGGCGGAAGTAAATTCTGGTAACAAATTCTGCATCTTCTGTGAAGTGTTCTATGAAAATATTGTTGATCACTGCCTCCATGATTGTTCCCATCTTGATAATGAAAGATCTGAAATGTGGCAGGAAATTCTTAGTCTTATCCTCCCTGCATACGGTTATTTATATATGCAAAACATATCTTTTGTGTCAAATGTACTACTTGGAATGAAAAATAGAGACTTAGAACACATTTTGGGAGCAAGCCAGGAAGCATTTAAGATATGCTGCATTCGAAATATCCACAATATGTGGCGTAAATATAAAATGCCTTAATTACTTAACTACTTTGAGCTGTTTGCAGCCAATGCATAGTCTCTATTTGTTCATTAAGTCACATTGACGAGGTAATACCACCGAAGTATGCTTACTTATTCGTTCCTATGTGAAGTAAGGATTAACCCATGTAAGCTTCCTCTTTGTAGGACATAGCCAAACTGTGCAGACCCAGACCAGACGATAATGCAGCGTCTGATCGGGGTCTTCACTGTTTGCGTACAGAATGTTCTAATAAATTTGAACAGAAACGGAAAATACCACCTAACACCCCTAAATTGGAAATGGGCTCGTCCTTCTGATAAGGTAGGAAAGTTCATTCGACTTAAATATGTTAAGTATTTAAGATGAAAATTTTTATTTGAATATTATTATTCTGAAAGTACATGTGTATATAACGGGGCAGCATCACCCTGTTTTGTATAATGCTACACAGCTGCCTTGATCTAACACGAAATATATTGGTATAGGGTGTGGTTGTTTTCTCTCTACTTAAAAGATCGTTCTTGCATTTAGTTTCGGTAAGGGCAGAGGTAAGTGGGGAGAAAATAACAGCCTTCCGACGATGGACTAGCCCATCTCTGCCATTTGCATACATTGTATATACAATATACTCTGGTTTCAGGATGCTCTGGGCAGAGGTGGGGTGTGTTGCATCTGATGGCATTTTTTCGCTTTGTCAATAGGATACTTGTAAATACGTTGTTTTACTTTTCATGTACATCTGTAAATGCTCTTTCATGCCTTTCTTGTATGTATTGCTTGTAAAAATACTCTCCCTTGTGGAGGAAATAAAGAATATCTATCTATCTATCAATTAGGATCATCAAGGGGATTTTGAGATTGACGATGATCAGCGGAGATTTTAAGATAAGATGCCGGATAAAAATGTCGATTCTTTAACATCAAACGTTTGAGTTTGAGAAATCGCAATTGAGAGATGAAAGGTCGAAGTTACGAGGTGAAATCGAAATTACAAGATAATATGTCAAAATTTTGATAAATCGGACAGTTTCATCTTTTATTCATTTCCAGTAGTACAGGGTAAATTTGTAAGGTTTATTATTGTTTCTCCCAATTTTAGAAATACATTCCCACTATATGACATTTAGGACAACTTACCTGTATACTATTATCTGTTTTTTTTGTTTTTTGTTGCTTTACGTCCCAAGTCAACAGCTATGGTCATGGCGGGACGGTCAGTTCACCTAACCACACGTTTTTCCTGGGCAAGCTTGATCAAGCAGTTAAGCAGTACTTTGTGCACATACTTTCGATCGTGGCTGACAACAATCCTTCTTGAATGATTCAGCGGAAGGGAGGAGAATGACCGTAGAAATTATTTCATAATCAATCTCAATCCCCACGAAAGTATGGGACCGGGCCGGGATCGAACTCGCGACCCCTGGATCTGCAGTCAGATTCGCATCTGTTGCCAGGCACGTTACCGACTGCGCTACGCGGCCCGGTATTGTCTGTAAATCCCGTCTTCAATGCAATCAATAGAACAATAGGGCATATATCATCCAAAGTTCTAAAATATGGCAAATGTACAGATTTTGTGAGGAACAAGCGCGGTGGTCATAGTCTGCTGCTTGGGGGCTACATTGTATATGATAAGTACATTAATTATCAAGGCGACTTTTGTCAACTGTTAACATTTTCAAACAGTTTGGACCCAGATCAGGGGCAAGCAGTGCAGGCACTGAATAGGTGTTCTGATTGTGTGTTTCCAGTAACAATCTTTTTTCAGAAAATAAGTTCTTATTACCCTTTTTTGATATTTCAATGTTTTAACTGAAATATCTCACAATGCACGGTTATCGCATTCTCAAGCAAAAAATGGCTCAGCCGAGCTCATGCCAATGCATAGACCCGCCTGTGCTTTCGCTGCTAACATCAATGAGAGAAAAATATGAAAATGTGCATGTTCTAATAGGTTCCTGTAGACACCTAAAAGTAACTTAGCAATGCAAGTGTTATCAACTCATGATTGCATGCGGGGACACAGCTGTCTATCAGGCTTATTTATATAGCATTATCGAGCAATGAAGTCTTGGGCAAGCCTGCACACATGCACAGACTCGTCAGAGCCGTCTATGCTCGCATATACTAAGATTGCGGTTTCCACTATGCAGAGGATTGAAGTAGAAAATTATTACGAATAAGGTTGTAGCAAGAGCCGATCACTTATGCACATGCAAAATCTATCAAGCATGGAAGTCTTAGACGCACCTGGGATCATGCACAGATTCGTCATAGCCGTCTCTGTTCGCCTACACAAATATTAGGGTTTCCAGCATGCAAAGGGTTAAATCAGAAAATTATTATGAATAAGGTTGTAGATATATAATACATTTAGATGTACAATCTAGCGGGAAAGGAAGTCTTAAGCGAGCCTGCGCGCAAGCACTCATCATAGCCGCCTCTGTCCGCATATACATAGGATTAATTTAGAGTTTTCATTATACAGAGGGTTAAATTAGAAAGTTCTTGTAAATAAGGTTGTGGATATATAGATCTACATGTTAAATCTCATACATATGCGATAATACCAAAGTCACATGCGCTACAAGTTTGCAACCGCATGAAGTTAAAAACTAGTTTCATCTGTATCCAATTTCTGTTTCGTTTGTTTCTCACTTATGCTAAGTTCACACCAACGGCGCTTCGATATCGCTTTAAAGCGGCGTGCAAAGCGACACCAAAGCGTAACAAAGCTTGATTAAAGCGGCAGGGTCGTAATAGATCGTGGGAAAGCTTGGAGTAAAGCGGGACATTCGGCAAGAGCGCCAAATTTTTTTGAACTGTTCAAAAATTTTGGGCGCTCTGTCACGAATTGATTAAAGCGCCGAGAGCGTATCAAAGCTTAACAAAGCGCAACAAAGCTCAGCAAAGCTTGACTCAAAGCGTAGGAAAGCTTAACAGAGCTTGGTTCAAAGCGGGGACCCCAGTCTTCACGGTCTGTTACCACTTGACACGCTTCGTTAAGATGTCTCAAGATTTGCTACGATCTGGCATGAAGATCTGACACGAGGTCAGACGCTTTCATCAAGATCTGACACGCTTTGTTACGCTTTCATGAAGGACTCTCACGCTTTCACACGAATTGAGGCGCTTTGATCAAGGATTGACACGTTTTGTTAGGCTTTGTTACGCTTGGCAAGCTTCCTCACGCTCTCTCACGCTCCTTCACGCTCTCCTCCGCCTCAAGGGCTAGGATGTAGTTATACAGCAGGGAGACAAACATCATGTCTTCTTCATATAGATCATGCTCTGGTACATCTGGAATTTCTGGATCTTGTTGTTCTGCCATCGTGTTCTGGAATCAAAGATGCAATGATTTTGTGGATCTGCTGCATCTTTATTTATAACTCTGGGTCAAAAGCGGCATGAAATCGGCGATCTCGACATTTTCCAATGCGTAACAGAGCTTAACAGAGCGTAACAATGCACAACATAGCTTGATAATCGTATCAGAGCCTGATTTAAAGCGTCATAGTCGCATCAAAGCGTAATAAAGCGTAATAAAGCTTATCAAAGCGTGATTTCAAGCGTAACATAGCCTCATCAAAGCGGGATCAAATCGTGAGGAAACGTAAAAAGTCGGGCAATAATTGGTCCCCAATTCGTATCAGAGCGTATCAGAGCTTATCAGAGCGTAACATTTCTTAGGAGATCGCGACATTTTTGGAAAAGTAAACAAAAATGACGGCGCTTTGCGCGCTGATTTAAAGCGCGGCATTCGCCGTTGGTGTGAACCAGATATTATCCATGATGATATCTTTGTCTTTTCTGGAGTCATTTGTAACTTTCCGTTTGACTTTCTTGTTTTTTTTCGAACAGTCTTTGCTTTGTCTCGTTATTTTCATCTAGCTTCTGGTGCATTCCTTCTGTCTTCATTTCTTTCTTGCTGATTTGCCTTATATAATCATCATGTATAGGTGCATGACTGATCCTGGTTATTTCAACTTGATGGCCGGCTACGGATACAGATGCGTTTCTCTAGCACGCTCAAATAGGCCGAATTGCCTCCTCCAAGAAGGGAAAGTCTTAAAATCTTTCATTCGAGGAAGCCTTTGTTTTGGTGTATTTCTTGTCCTGGTTATCCCAACTTGGTCACACAAATTTCGGAAGATCCAAATGAGTAGTTTATCATAAACATGCTTATTTCACTAGATTAGCATGCGCGGATCTAGAGGGGGTGATGGGGGGTCCGGACCCCCCGGAACATCGTAAGTTAAATGTGTTTCTATAGAAAAAAGCATCTGGACCCCCCCGCCCCCCTGGAATAATGGGACCCCCTCTGAATCCTTTGAAAAGCATATAAATAAGTTGAGGACCCCAAAAACGTAATCCAGGCTGTTTTCTAGCCGTTGGAACTGGTATCAGAGGGGGTTCAGTTTTTCCAAGGGGGGGGGGTCAAAATGCTTATTTCTATAGAAACACATACAACTTAAGATTTTCAGGGGGTCCGGACCCACTACCACCTGACAAAAATTCCTGGATCGGCGCATGATTAGCTACATTGCAAATTGATCATGCCAAGTTCGCCAAAGTTCACAATTTAGCCAGTTCATGAGACTGATATTAAATGAACTGGATCGCTTACCTCATGTGAACAAGATACAATGTAAGGCTTTTCGTGTAGTGGAGCAGCGAGTGCTACATGCAATACGAATCTACACAATACCGACCAGGAATTATCTTCCTTGGCCTAAGTGATGGTAATTTTTGGCCGATATCAAGACTTTGAAGAAGATTTTAATTATTTTAAGAGCTTCTGAATATTGAACGGTTCGTATTTTTCACGCAGTTTCTGAATCGCAAAATATATAAACGACTGTGCCAATGAAGATTTAGATCATAAAGCATTTGGGCCTCGTCGCGAGAAAACCTGTCTTCGGGGTTTCTGACAAAGTGCGTTTCAAACCAGTCTCCTCAGCTACAGAGACTAGCTAGAAAATTGAAATTTTGCTCATAGCAAGTCTAGGTATGATACTTTCCAAAAAGCGAATAACAAAGGCGCTGATCAGACTGCGCGGATGCGCAGGCTGGTCTGCGCCTGTGTTGTTTGCAAACCCCCGAAGACAGGTTTTCTCGCGACGAGGCCCATTTCAACCCTGTCTGGCCAGATTCTTCATTGTGCACTTAATGGTTAGCTTTCTTAACATGGGCAATACAGACTCTGATCAGGCGTGCATACAACTTGGTGCTGCAAGTACAGGGTCGTTAGCCACGAGGGTCAGACAAAAAATAACTGAGAGCTGGTTAATATCTTTTGGCTGGGTCTACTCGTTTGACTGAAAATTGGGACCTTTGTGGAATAACCTCCTCGCTTCATTGCATAATAGAAGTTGATAAATAAGCATGTTTAAGGTGATGTTGCTATGCACTCGAAATAGTCTCTCAGAGATATGTTTTGGTGTTGATGACATTTCTGATAAAGCAACGATGAATTTAAAATCATTTCAAATATACAACGAGATAATAACGGACCTTTATCTCGCCACTTGTATCAAACAATGTGTAAGCAATGTTCAAAAGATGGTTTGCAGAAAGTATTTCGATATGTATTATATTTCATTGTCTAGCAACGAAACTCGATGGAAATGCTATTTTTGACAATTATTGACAGATCTTATTATGGTATTGTATTTCAGAAAATAGCCAAATATGCATTTAGATATTAAAAGCAATTATTAAACACAATGAAGTGCTCATAAATATGATACTTATGCGATAGTTTCAATTCTGATATGAACCATTATCGGTGGGGGTAGGTGCTACTTTTGTGGGTGATTAAAGTCTTGGAAAATTGCCTTATCCTCACTGTTTTCTGTGGAATAAAATTCAAATGCCTACATTAAAATTGTTGCATTTAGTACAAATGGATGTATGCATTTTATTTGCAACAAATGCCTAAATTGATGCTGCTCACTTTTGTCATGTGTTTCCACAGCCACGATTTATTCAAGCATGAGCGCATGACATAAGATCGCGCTCTTTGTTTGCTTAGCAACAGCAACCTTTACTTTGTATGATCATGTTTTTGCATATTCTGAGGCAGGATACATGTAGTTCAAATATGCCAAATTTGACTGTCGTACGTCAACTTAATTACAAGATATGTATCAACTCTCATTTATTTTTGAGTTACCCTCGTATATAGCTTGACTCTGGGGAGAAACAGTGTGTGTCTTAAGAGATTATTTTAGTGCTATCATAGGCCAGCTCTTAAACCATTACCCCCTGGACTATACACGAGGCTACTAGCTTTAAAAGTTTCTAGACATCTTTTTTACAAGATAGCTTTATTTATGTCCAACTTTGCAAAGGGAAATAACTCGAAAAATGCAAAGGGCAATAATCAAAAAAATATGATAACATTTTTTTTAAATCTTCACTAGGTTATCTACTCATTATCGTCTATCAGCTTTTCAGGTTTGTTCAAAGCTCCTAGCTGTAAAAGTATTTGAGATATCAAGTTTTCTATGTTCAAATTTGCAAAGGGCAATAACTGATTTTTTCTTATTTTTCACCAGGTAATCTCCCCATTTCTTCTACAAGCTATCTCCTAGCTGTAATAGTTTTTGAGATATCTTAAATACAAAATTTCATAATGGCCCCTAAAAAGAGCATTAATCCACGAAGGGAGATAATCCAGACTTAATAAATTACCGGTCACTTATATTTTGATGAGAAATCCATCTATAAAATTCCAAAACCCTATCTCAAATTTTGAACCGACTGACGTACGGACAAGCTTATTTCAATATGCCCCTTCAACTTTTCCAAAGTTGTGGCAATAATAAAATTTCACGTTTGTACATTGACCTATTAATTTACTTGTCATATCCACTATATTGTAACCTTTTTTTATTATCAAACAGAGTAAAACCTGATCAGGTAGCTCTGACAAGAGCTGCTGAGCTGTGTCTGCCCTGATTGAAAACGTGTTAAAGGCGTCTCTCATTGAGGTAAACGGTTAACGTAGCTTTGCTTTACATATTTTAGCATATTTGTTTTGTTGCAAAGAAAAATATGTTTCAATTATACTTATAAACTACTGAATATTAAAATCGACACATGATACAGACACATCGAAGTGTCATAACACAAACTATATACTAGTTCTGCGACATGCCATGCACTCTGAAAATTTTGGGAATGGTCACTCATGCTCCTCGTGTGCTTTTATACGCATTTTTACGACATTTATCTTAAGTGAATGTAATCATAGATCATTACTCTATATTAAAAAGGCATTGCCCGATATTTTGTTTCAATCAAAGAGCTAATCTGTCGATTTTCTGTTCACAGGTGATGTGTAATTCTAGTAAGCAATAGCGATTTGCAGACGAAAAAAAACAATTGATACCATAGAAACGACACCTTTTCGTGCCCAAAGCTTTTCAATAAGGAAAACAAGAATAAATAAAACACGCTTACCAAGTTGTCTATGTCCAAAACCTTATTACACAGATGACACAACACACACCGTCATCAAGGTCATAGAAAACACAAGGATTTGTCCACTATACAGATCAACACAAAGGGTCAAGTGTACTTTCACTCCCATCGAGTGCACAGTGTACGTGCTGAAAAGTAACCGTCTCAATAAGACCATCCTTTTGAGCACCCAAAACATATGTTAAAATTATTGGTTAGAAAATATTTCTTATTTTATGCTGAAAAATTTGTTTATCTTAATTTGCGCTGCATGATTAAATTTCTCCTCAAGTAAAATGGTTGATTAAAAATTTTGCCAGAAGTGTCACAGGTAAGCGGCTTATCTCACGTATGAATAAGCACATGCATTTTCAAGAGACATGCCAGAGTAAACATTATGCATGCCACATATATACGGCTTATCTCCTATATGAATAAGCGTATGTATATTGAAGCAGATGAGCGAGCAAAACTTTTGCTACATGTTTCACGTGCATAAAGCTTCTTTCCTGTATGAATACGCATATGCATTTTTAAGCCAGATGATCAGGGAAACGGTAAGCCGTTTCATAGGACACTTTTGATCCGGTAAACCTCTTTCCACAAGTGCCCTATGTATGCGGCTTATATATTGTATGATTAAGTGTATGTTTCTTTAAGTAAGATGAGCGAGTAGAACTTTTACTTCAAGTGCCACATGTATGTGGCTTATCCCTTGTATGAATAAGCTATGTTTCTTAAGTTAGATGAGCGAGTAGAGCTTTAACCACAAGTGCCATATGTATGTGGCTTATCCCTTGTATGAATAAGCTATGTTTCTTAAGTTAGATGAGCGAGTAGTACTTTAACCACAAGTGCCATATGTATGCGGCTTATCTCTTGTATGAATAAGCTATGTTTCTTAAGTTAGATGAGCGAGTAGAGCTTTAACCACAAGTGCCATATGTATGCGGCTTATCTCTTGTATGAATAAGCTATGTTTCTTAAGTTAGATGAGCGAGTAGTACTTTAACCACAAGTGCCATATGTATGCGGCTTATCTCTTGTATGAATAAGCTATGTTTCTTAAGCTAGATGAGCGAGTAGAGCTTTAACCACAAGTGCCACATGTATGTGGCTTATCTCTTGTATGAATAAGCTATGTTTCTTAAGTTAGATGAGCGAGTAGAGCTTTAACCACAAGTGCCATATGTATGCGGCTTATCTCTTGTATGAATAAGTGTATGTTTCTTTAAGTTAGATGAGCGAGTAGAACTTTAACCACAAGTGCCATATGTATGCGGCTTATCCCTTGTATGAATAAGCTATGTTTCTTTAAGTTAGATGAGCGAGTAGAGCTTTAACCACAAGTGCCATATGTATGCGGCTTATCTCTTGTATGAATAAGCGTATGTTTCTTTAAGTTAGATGAGCGAGTAGAACTTTTACCACAAGTGCCACATGTATGTGGCTTATCTCTTGTATGAATAAGCTATGTTTCTTAAGTTAGATGAGCGAGTAGAGCTTTAACCACAAGTGCCATATGTATGCGGCTTATCTCTTGTATGAATAAGTGTATGTTTCTTTAAGTTAGATGAGCGAGTAGTACTTTAACCACAAGTGCCATATGTATGCGGCTTATCTCTTGTATGAATAAGCTATGTTTCTTTAAGTTAGATGAGCGAGTAGAACTTTAACCACAAGTGCCACATGTATGCGGCTTATCTCTTGTATGAATAAATGTATGTTTTTTTAAGTTAGATGAGCGAGTAGAACTTTAACCACTAGTGCCATATGTATGCGGCTTATCTCATGTATGAATAAGCTATGTTTCTTTAAGCTAGATGAGCGAGTAGAACTTTAACCACAAGTGCCACATGTATGCGGCTTATCTCTTGTATGAATAAGTGTATGTTTCTTTAAGTTAGATGAGCGAGTAGAACTTTTACCACAAGTGCCACAGATATGCAACTAATCCCTTGTATGAATAAGTGTATGCTTTTTTAAGTACGATGAGCGAGTAGAACTTTCACCACAAGTGCCGCATGTATGCAGTTTATCTCGTATGAATAAGTGTATGTTTCTTTAAGTTAGATGAGCGAGTAGAGCTTTAACCACAAGTTACACATGTATGCGGCTTATCTCTTGTATGAAAAAGCATAAGCATGTTCAAGCAAGATGATTGATTACAACTATGCAATTTTTTCTTTATGAATTAGCATATTGGCGTCCTGCAAGCAATTACCACAAGTATAAGAATACCGTTTATTTCCCCTATGAATTTACACGGCCACCAATCCATCTCCTACATTGCCTATACCAGTTAGATTAAACTTTCTGTTTCTTAATTTTGAAAGCAGAATTTAGAAATCGGGCCATGCTATTCGATGAGAGACTCATTGAACTTTTTATGGCGGCTTTAGCCGCCGTTCTAATATCGCTTTAGACCCTCATTTTATGTAAATTATTCACCAATCAGAAGTATTCTTAATTTGTAATATTCATCACACCAACTGGAAAAAGATGCTCTCATTGGCTAATACTCAGAATTTCCATAAAATCCTATTAAACATGCAACTTAACTTAAAAACCAGTCTGTGCACTGAATGTATTAACAACCTAATCCATTGTCTCCACTGGGAAGCATCTTTCAAATACTTATTTTTTAGTATCACGCCTGCGCAAGACAATGCGACCTAATCTCGAATATAGGTCAACCCCCGATGTATAGCATTTGTAAATTGCTATATTATCATTGTTAACATGCCTTGCACACAGTAAAGAAGTGCATTATAAAATAATTAACTCACTAAATCCAAAGGACCTTACAGTAATGTCACAGGATTTAAATAAAATATGTGTAACTTTTATAAGTCACATTCTGGGCATGATTATAATCTATTTGTAGGGCTTATTTTTGGCTATTTTACGGTTATATTCCTTATGTCAAAACGTTTCTTTTCTCCAATGTTCTGATGAAAAAATCCGAATTTCAAGTCGGATAAATTTCGAAAAAATCATCGTTTTGTCGAGTAAATTGTTTTTAAAATTGTTTGTTTATTTGTTCACGTTCACATTTCTACCGACTGTTGGCATCTCTGTCGTGCTAATACGATGTAAATCCTGTCGTTGCATTATCAGGGCCCAATGGTGTTGTGCCCTCTAACGATCGACATATCAGCCGTGGTTTACTTCTTGCATTAACAGGTAATTTCCCCTGTAAGTACAACAATCAATTTATGTTGGCTGGGGAAAGGACTGGGGTGAACGGAAAGTCATAATGTATAAGGGAACCTCTGCCAAATGTTTTTCAGTGTGTTGCCTTAGTCATTTTAATGCAAATTGTGTAAAGGGGAGCCCTGGTCAAATTTGTTTAGGGTGGGTTTGCAAAATCATTTTTAGCAGTCAATAGGAAATCTAGGCCTACTCTGCGCTTTCAAAATGCTTAGCTGTCGCAATTTTCGTGGGTCCATGTACTCTCTAAAAATTGTGCCCTCTACATTTTGCCCTAGAGGATACATATCATGTACCCTCAAAAATATGAGTGGTAGCCCTGGTAATATTCAACATTGCGCAGTCTCATAAAATACATCATGCAAGTTAACAGTACAGCGAAATTCAGATAAATATTATGTATTTTATGATTTGACAATATAGCTAACAACACTAAAAAATCGCAATTTAAGGCATTTTCGCTCTAAAATTCCCAATTTCAGGGATATGCGTCATTGTCCCAAAATCATGAATATAAACCATTTATTTCTAAAAAAAACAAAAACTTAACAAGTGTATTTGATTTGTTCCATTACAATGGCGTAGAAAAATTTACCGCGAATTTGCAAGTGACCTTCGGGTTCAGGCGATTGAGCTTGCCCTAGCCGGCATATGCATTTTCTTACAAGAACAGAGTAACTATCGGTAAAGTCTCTTCTATCAATTACGAGTAGCTAAATGGTCACATGCGCGGATCCAGAGGGGAGGGGGATAGAGCGTTAGCACCCCCTCCTAGAAAATCACAAGTTCTATGGGTTTCTAGAATTAGCATTTGGACCCCCCCCCCACCCTCCTGGAAAAAGTTTGACCCCCCTGGAAAAAGTTGGGCCTTCCTGGAAAATGTTGGAAACCCTTCTCCACCCCCGAAAAATTATAGCTTTCTTTGAAATAAACCATTAATAAGCCACTGTAAAACAGTAAATGTTGAGGACGAAAAAGAAAAAACGCTGTCAGAGCTGTTTTCTGGCAGTCGGGCCTGGACACCCACGGCAAAAATTCCTGGATCCGCGCATGGGTCAGCCAGCATCCAAACTCGTGCCACTATCGGTCTGCCAGGAAAACGTCATTCGGATGGCGTTTCAGTGGCGGGCATATAATGGCCCGATTGTACGTGCTTACTGGGTGTCGATCAGTTTTGAATCCTACATGTATTTATTCCTCGATCCTGGCTATGTTCTTTTCTGGTGTTTGGTTTGTTTCAGTGAAAGTTTAATTTTACATTAAATTATTGTCAACACCCCCCGTTTTCTTAAAAACTTAGGACTTAAAACATTGTTCACAAACCGCTGCTGGTGAAAACCTAAATTAAAAAAAAAGGATTCAGATGCATAGAGTTAGCTGTGCACAAAACCAAACAAAAGAGAGACAGAAACAGAACCACAATTTCGCTGGTTTTAGACTCAAGCATGCTAAGGGGTAGAAGGAATTTCGTCTGAAACCAGCGAATTTGGTTGCGTTTAAATTGTCAGTATTTGAGAGCCGCCGAATATCTTTTTTAAAGAAATTTCTTGTTGACATTGACATGATTTTTTAAAGGATTATCTATTTGACAAATTAAAATGGTTAGTAGTGAACAAAAATGGCATTTTTCCAACTTCAACGCAGATTCTAGAATCAGTTTATGTGTCAGGACACACTATTTAAAGTATGTCAAAGGTACACATCAAGGCCATCGAATAGCATTTTCGGATTTTTTTTTTTTTTGAAAAATAACGATTTTGCTGAAATTTCAGTCCCTCTCATTCATAGGAAGCAGGTCCCTCTTCTTCATAACACTGTATTGATTTTATGCTATGGAGGAGATGGATTTGTGGCCGTGAATTAAGCTTTTTGGTGTTCCATATAGATGATCGAGTTAATAATATACCACAAGTACTATCAATATATGACTAATATCTTGTATCAGTGCTTAAGTTAAGAGTCTATAACAAAAGATTTTTGCTTACATCTGAACCAAAACATATTGGTACTCAAAAGAATCCCGATGAATACGCAAATGAATTTTCAAGCCAGATGGTCGGGAACCTCTTTTAACAAGTGCCACATGAAAACGGCTTATCTCCTGTATGTAGAAGTGTATGTTTCTTTAAGCGAGATGATTGCTTAAAACCTTTGCCACAAGCGTCACAAGTAAATGGCTTCTGAGCTGTATGATTAAACATATGAATCTTCAAGTTAGATGATTGAGTAAAATTTTTGCCACATGTGCCACAGGTATATGAATTATCTCCTGTATGAATTAGCGTATGTTTTGTCAAGCTTGATGATTGAGAAAAACGTTTGCCATAATTGTCACAAGTAAATGGCTTCTGAGTTAACATATGAATCTTTAAGTTAGATGATGGAGTAAAATTTTTGCCACAAGTGCCACACGTAAACGGCTTGTCTCCTGTATGAGTTAGCGTATGTTTGCTTAACTTATAGTCAGGGGCGATCGGGACTCCCGTGCGAATTTGATGCCGATTTATGGTGACCTATGCCAAATCAAACTTTAGGGGATAACTAATGAAAATCACCTGGTCACCCATCTGGATTTTACGTCTGGACGTCATTATGACGTCATCAAAATAACGTATATTGTATCAGTGCAATTTAAACGGTATGCCCATTGTAGTCTATGGCGATCAGGACTTTCTTGCATTTTGTTTGCCAATTTCAGTCGAAATGCACAAAATTAAATCTTAGGGGGTAAATAATTAAAATTAACATGTCGCCTATATTGAATTCGCATCAGAACAAAAAGATGACGTCATTGAAATGACGCCTAATATACAAATACCACATATGTATGCGTTTTGTCCATTTCCAACGCATGGAAATATTCCTTTAATGAACTGGTAGCCTTATCATGACTGAATACAAACTCTTTTCAATCGTATATTACAAAATATATTCAGATAGGGTGAAGTCAGTTCGAGGTTGGGACGTAAATGCCGTCACGATTTATGAATAAAAGACAGTGGAGTGAATGAAAAACAAACAGTGGTTTTTTTTATAATAAACAGTGTAAATATAATCTCTTATGCTAATATACACTGTATAGATGTACCACGACCTCTGACCCTTGGGTCTTTCTATTTCAAACGATTGATGCAGAATACGTATAATGAGCCATTCCGGCTAGAACATCTGTGTATGTCAAAGCTTTTTTAGTAAATGTAAATAAATGCCTGAAACCCTTTTCTAGAACAACATATCAATATTGTAAAATAGAGTCGCGCTTCAAAGCTTTTGGTTTATCTGTAGCTGCTTATCTTACACCCAAAGAAAAGATAGTAGTAATAATCATTTGCATACACTATAAACCAAACTCATTATAGTCCGATTTTGACCCCTGAAGGATCAAAAGCTAGAAGAGTCTACTTAGTAGTTCATGATATGGAAATAAAGATAAACCCCTCTACAAGTTATCCATTGTACTTCGATAGCACGGGCAATAGAAAACTGTTACAATCTGATTTATCTTTCGCATGCTACTAGGTAGAATAGTCCAATTTTTGATCCATCAGAGGTCAAAATCGGACAATAAGGCATTATTGTTGATACGGCTAAAGAAATATCTGAATCCACATGAAAATAGTTGTTCAAAAGTCATGAGCATATTGATCACTGACAATATTTTACATGAGTCCTCCTCTGCTCCACAGCAACATAAATCAATATAAATGGTTTGCTTTGTACTTACACAGAGATGTTTCGCATACATACATGCTGCAACCACATTTTATCAGCTTCAGAGGGGGTTTCGGGGCAGAAGGCAACATGCGCGGATCCAGGAATTTTTGTCAGTTTTATTTAATCCTCAGCTTATTTTACAGTTTACAGAGGGGATCCAATGGTTCTATAGCTGAGAAAACTATACTTATACTTTACCAAGGATCCAGAAGGGGTCCATTATGTCCAGGGGGGGGGGGGGGTGTCCAACCTTTTCCAGGGGGGTCCAAATGCTAATTTCTATAGAAACCCATATACGTACTTTTTATTTTTTTTTTGGGTGGTGGGGGAGGGGTCCAGAACCCCTATCCCCCTCTGGATCCGCACATGGGCAATGGCATCGTAACGGGACAATATTTATCACAGTCCGCTTCTCACCATGATTGCAGGCATGCTTTGTCAGGATTAATGACAGGTGAGGTTTTCCAAATGATGCACTGCTACTGCGCACGTTTGACACATTCGAGAAACACAGCTCTTGGAATGGTAGTTTTTGCAATTCAGCTTTTTTTCTCCAAAATATCCACTACCTCAACGCAGTGAGTAGAACAATATCGGTGACTGGCTAATACAAAGTAAGAAAGATGGCAAAGATCAGGAATTGATACAATCAAGTACCACACCTGACCCAGGATACCAATGGGAAAGTAACAAACTTACAGTTAGACATCCCAAACGAGAGCTAAGAGGTCAGGACAATTTACAAATATATTACTCTAGTGCATCCGCAACAGTGTGCTTTCTAATGCCACTGAGCCGCGGTGAAAAAATGCTTCGTGGATAGAGTCTCCAGCATAGCTAAATGCCTGCCAATATAATGTCTTGCTCTTTACTATTGAACTAGTTAAAGCTGCAAAGTCTGTAACTTTTGATCTTCTAATTTTAAAAATAATGTTTTTATTTTTCAAGAACACAGTAAAAATACTCAAATTCAGGTAAACATTTTACCATTTTCGTAAATCTTAACAAGTTATCACTATCAAAACAACTGCATTTATGTTAAAATTCAACGGTCTAGAATTATTGGAGGGACGCAAATAATTATCAACAAGAGAAAAACACACCTATTTGATAAGAAAATTCACTTTTCCATGCAGTTTTCAGCTGTATTGAACATTTTCATTGTGAAAACATAGCTTAATTCTACTTTTACAAATGATTTAAAAAGAAAATAAAATTTTTCAAAAAATGTTCATAGTTACAGAGTATGCAGCTTTAATATCAGCAACTGAAAGTGCCAGAATTCGATCAAAGCCCTGGTTGTGACATCACCAATGGCACATTGACATCTTTAATAAGTGCCCTGATCTTCGAAACTTGATGATATATGAGCAAGTCTATTTAAGGAAAAGGTCAAATATTAACACTCTGCAATTGGTTTATATGTGTTTTATTTAAGCGGCGAAAACAAATTTGCTCCTCTGCAAAACTGGGGGTAGGGTTGTGCATTAACTTATATAAGACAAAATATTCAAGATAGAAAAGCAAACTTTGGTTTTTGTATTCGTCAATTGAGAATATGTTTGTTAAACCTAATCTTAAACGGTTTGAAACCAACTCAGAGCAGTCGTTAAATTAAATGGCGATAGCCAAAATTACCACTTTTAAATTATAATTAAGTTCATGTAACGCACATAATACAACATGTAGCCGTAAACAGCTGTCATGTATAGTAAAGACATCCAGTAATTTGCAGATTATTAGAGTGTTCATTGATTAGCTAGTTTTAATATCTTCTTTCTGTAGCTCAAACTTTCAATTTTCCTATTCTCAAAAAGATAAAGTAACACATGTAACAAGCTGTTACATGCTAACACCCATGCAAACAGTGTGCAAACATCTCCTATTCGATGCACCTTAAATTGGTGCATACGATAGAATATGTCTTAAAGGGTTTGTGATGGAGCAGGTCATCAGGCCTTGAAATATCTTAAAATAGGCACTTGCCCTGCATCACAAAAATTATTGGCATGTTTGGGAAAAATGATAATTTACCTTGGAAATCATCCAAATTTTCACTTGCCCTGCAACCTGAGGCACTCGTAAATACGAGCGGACGAGTGGATTTTTCGAGCCCTGGTCATTACTCAGATTGCAGTCAAAATCTTGTTTGAGGATTATTCTGGTTTTTTATGAGATGAGGAGGAAAATTATTTTACCAGAGAAGCAGAAATAATACTCGATATTGTATATGACTAAGATAAGAATTGGTGTAGAATATTTACATTAGAAAGGGACATTTACTAAATTGTACTGTTTAAATGTGAAACGAGAAATTTCTATGTTCCTCTAGGATGTATCTTTATTTTAGAATTGTTCATATTAGGAAATATTGAAAACAAATATTCATAACATCTGTAACAAAGGTACAGGGGCTTAATAATCATCAAGATGTAGGCACCAAAGGCTAGAGACTTTAGCTAGGAAAACATGCGAAATATATTCATTCTTTCCCTAAAATATCATCTCTTACATCAAGTTAATATCCTTGCTCATTTATTATGTCATGTAACATATGTTACAGCCTTTAACAAGTGCTTCAATCTTGTTGTTAAACCTGCAAAATCTATAATTCTTTATAATATGAGATAGACAATCCCAAATATGCAAGATATCCAACAGCAGTAAATGTTTTCATATATTTTTACTTAAATAATGCCTACCAAATTCGGCTCCTTAAAATTGGGTGTAGACTTTGGGTTGTTTAATTGCATGTATAAGACACTATATTTAAAGTATAAAAGCAAACTTTGGATTTTCTCTAACCCAAATGAGTTTGTTAGTACAAAATAATCAAAGCCTTTTGGAAAATGCACATAAAAAGTAAATGATATTGGTCACAATTTTCATGTTTAAAGGGTAATCTAATTAAAGTAACGCACATAACACCACATGAAGCTGTAATTTTGCTCCAAATAATTCATATGTAGCTAAAGAAGTCAATATGCAGACCATATTAGTAATTTAAATAATAAGCCTTATGTCTGTAGCTCAAACTTTTAATTTTCTTTTTTTTTTCTAAATTTAATAAGGTAACATATGTAACAGGCTGTCAGAGACTAACGCCCCGGCGAACATAGTGCACACATTTATTAAAAGACGCAGCTTGAAATCCTCTTTTAGATGGATAAGCTTGCAAAATTCCCCAGGGGGAGCAATAACATTCTCAGCCATCAGTCTAAAGGTGGTCCGATAAGTTGGGTATTTATAGGAAATCTACGGTATTTTGCATTCAAAATATAGTTATCGAGAAATAATTCATTGTCAAAGTCAGGTTAAGCATTGGTGTAACCATCATATGACTAAAATAATTGAAATTATGTTTAAAAAAGCGTTGTGATGGATAAATATGACCTTACCAACACAAACTATAGCTTTTATTAACGGGCAGTTTCTTATTATGGTCGCCATATTTATGACGTCATAACTAGCCTCAGACGCGGATTTGAGATGGGTGACTACCTTTTAATTAAAGGTAAGACTCCATTGAAGGTTTTGATATAGGTCACCATAAATCGGCACACAATTCGCACGGGACCTATTTTTTGTCCCTAAGGGCCCTGACTATTAGATGATCGAGTAAAAAATTTGCCACAAAAGTAAGTAAGGGTGCAAAGATCAGGAATCGATACAATCAAGTACCACACCTGACCCAGGATACCAATGGGAAAGTGACAAACTCACAGAAGACACCACAAACGAGAGCCAATAGGTCAGCCCTTTCCCAGCAGGTGACCCCGAAGCACATATAAACAGACGCGCACAAAACATAGCAAACACAAGACAGAACAAAAACATAAAAGATCCACAAAAGAAGTACCGCCTTGGAACGGTCAGTAAAATATTTTACTGGAGGGCTTAATACGGTTAAACGGCGCCAACCTCACCCTTAATTCAGATGTGGATCAAGACACATAGATATTTGGTCTGCATGAAAGACCCCTAACTTATCAATGCATCATCTCCTAAAACATATAAATCAAGATATAACAAGGAGATAAAGCAAGGATAAGGACTCAACAGTAAATTAAACTGAATACCTGAGCAAAAGAAATCCAACAGGTAAACCCCGGTGGGCCCGACAAACAGCCAAAGCATCAGGCCCCTACAATCTCATCAATAGATAAGTCTTTAAGTCGGAACCATCATAGAGTCTGAAGTCCGACCCACCGGCGTGCAATTAAAGAGGAAAGCAAAGTTGCCAACTGTGATTGGGTTGACTACCAAGCATGCAGTCTGTTGCAATACATTAATGTTATAGCCAATCTTTTTATAATGGGAAATTATTTTAATGAACTGCGCTGAAAAATTATTAGAGCCAACAATCTTCTTCAACTTATACACCAAGTCACCATAGAAATCAGGTTCCGAAAGTCCTTGGCGCAAGAGAGATTTAAGTCCAACTTGGAATTTAGAAATCAAATCAAAGTATCGTCTATAAAATTTTGAAAATGTTTTGCGAAGTTTATGATACCGATAGCTCTGTTTAAGAAGTTTCTGAGTTAACAATATATTGCGAGTGTTGAAGTCAGTAACATAGCTAGAAGCTCTAGCAAAACGAATGAGTTGAGAGATATAGACTCTATAGGATGTAGAACGAGGAACATCACCATCTAAAAATGGGAAATTGACAATTTCAAAATCAAAGTCGTCACGTTTATCATAAATTTTGGTAGAAACAATACCATTAGAAATTGACAAATGCAAGTCAAAAAATGCGGCTTCGGTATCAGAGGCATTGGCTTTATTAAGTTGGAGCTCTGAAGGGTATATTTGACTAACCATATTTTCAAAATAAACATTATTAATATTTAAAATATCGTCCAAATATCTGGAAGTAGTGTTAAACGCATCAATAACATCAGCCTGCTTATCATCAGAAAGAGACATCATAAAGTCCCTTTCATAACAAAACAGGAATAAATCTGCAACCAGGGGAGCACAATTAGTACCCATAGGAATCCCAACTACTTGTCTATAGAGCTTGGTGCCAAATCGAATAAAAATGTTGTCCAACAAAAAGGTCAGCGCATCACATACATTTTGACACGACCATGCATGATATTTTTTAGGTTTTTCTGAAGTAAAAAATGCATTTCTGTCACTACATGCAAGGTAAGGAGAGCCTTCTCTCTGGAAGGTTCTTTCAATAAGATCAATAAGTTTATCTTTAATCAAATTATGAGGTAAAGTAGTGTAAAGAGTAGAAAAATCAAAGTCACAAGTTAATGGCTTATCTAACGTATGAATAAGCGTATGTTTTTTTTTTAACTCAGATGATAGAGTAAAAGTTTTGCGGTAAGGGCCACATACGAGGGGGGTTTAATATGTAATGAAAACCCATCCATAACTTCATCCATAAACGGTCATATGCCAAACGAAAGATCAAAGCATGGTCGTTATAATGGTGCCTGAAACAATATTTTATCTTTCCAAATTTAATAGGTTACAGACTTTTTAAAAAGCACACTAATATACTCTGCATACATTTTCCTCCGAATTGTAAAGACTCATTTTAACAAAGGTAGAAAGGCATGCTGTATTTCCTAAAAAAACATTTGACATACATGAAACACATATCCATAGTTTATGACTCATTCCCCCTTTATCTGCTATAACGATACAAACTTTTGAAAGGTACCGATTTCTCGTGCTAACAGGTTTATTACGTTACCGCTTTTACGTTGACGTCGTTTAAAGCAATGGACGTAACACTAAAATACGCACGGCTCTTGAAAATCAGAAATATGGCTTTGTACCAGAAAAGAACAATTTTGATAGTATCGAAGTTTCAATACTCACAGTGCATAGGCAGCAGACCAGTTCAACTGAAACCAATTTCAAGGGGTATCTTATTTGAGTGGTATACCATTTTCGTTATCTATAAATTTATTGTCTGAAATTAGCAAGCCAGATTATGTACATGTTAATACGTGTAACAATGTCCAAATAATGCATCCAAATGCTAGCATCGATGATACTTGGTATTTTATCTGATCCATTTCAGTGTTAGCTAGAGAAGGCATTCTTGTAAGTGATTTTCTTATTTCAAATGACGTATTTGGGGGCACTTTATGAGTGAGATTAGGTATGGAAATTTCAAAATCGGCTGTATTACTTGCAAATGAACATCAAAGTGACCAGAAGAAATGTTACAAATGATTTTCATATACATTTTCGCTATATAATCATTGACCCAAAAAACGACGCTGTCATTGGAATGCCAGAGAATGTAGCATCAAGAAGGATTTTAACCGAAATGGCAGCCTCAGCATTTCATAGAACATAAAGCGATATCAAAGATATTTGCAGTTGTAAATCACAAATATATGGATATTTACCACACGAAGAAGCAGACTGAAAAAATCCCTCGTTCATGTAGTTATCTGCGTTTTAAAACATTGTTTTATTTTATATTGCAGTGTACTTCAGCACCCGTTCTTGAAAGTGGCTAGTGTAAATTAGATAAGAAGTTGGAAAACTGCAATTTTTCATTTATTTAGTCAAGAAACAGACCTTTTAATGAAAGTAATCATGAAGTGTTTAAATATAAAATTTTGGGATATACTGTGCTGTTTTCATTAAATATTGAACGCCCCTCGTATATACGGCTTATCTCGTTTGAATAAGCCTGAGTTTTTTTCAATACAGATGAACGAGTAAAACCTATGCCACAAGTGAAACAGGTAAATGTCTTATCTCCCGTATGAGTAACCATATGATTCTTCAAGTTAGATAACTGAATGAATTGTTTGCCACATGTGCCACATGTATGCGGCTTATTAGCTAGGCGGCTAAGAGCCAAATTTTGGCCTGATTGTGCTATTCCGGATACAAGCATGAAATTTGGCACAGTTGTAGACCATGACTGACTAAGCAGAATAGGATATATAACCACATTGGGAAATGCCTACTGCGCATGCGCAAAGCATTTTCTGATTTTAGGCTGTTATCATAGAGCTTTCATACAGTTTGACTTTAAAGAAGGGGTCATGTTGGCTGTAGAATAATAAAATGAGACAGAACTGATGTTAATTGTTTGTAGTTTAGTCCTCTTCACTCTTTTATTGCTGCGCCTGCGCATAAAATGTAATTTTTTTACTAAATGCGCAAAATCTGATGCCCCTATCAAAGGACCAAAGCATGTCTTCAATATACATGGTATAGGGACTTACAGACCTATTAAGATGCGCATGCGCAGTGGGTTTCTTTTAACCGGTTGTTGTTTAGATGATTTATTTACAAGTATAAGCTTTCAAAAAAGCTCTGTCTAGGCTAAACATATATAAAATTGTTATTAGACTTAAAAGTCAAGTTTTAAGAAAAGAGGATAGTAGGCTTGTGGCAGTCAGACAGACATGCAAACAGTTTTTTTTTGCTCATGCTCAAATCCCTTGAAACACTGAACAGACTCGTTCACCACCTGAGCTACCAGGGTGGTCAAAAGTCACCACCACATATTTTCTTTGTGTTGACCAATTTGGATTGTTTTGACTTGGGGACGTCTCTGAAAAAGTTGTGTTTTAAGCCAAGGCAGTGACGTAGCTTATATAGGTCACTGGCCAAGGGCAATATACCTTTATGATAGACAGACAGACTCACAGACAGACAGACAAACAGGTAGGCAGACATATATCCTGCCGTGCTTGAGCTCACAGACCTCATATCACTGTCTGCCGATGGGTGTCTCCAAACTGTCAGTGAACTGTATATGTATATTTCAAGTGTCTTACTTCCCTTAAACAAACCCTACCAAATATTAGTTTGTCTATGTGTGGGTATGATAACGTTACATTTGTGTGTGTGTGTGTGTGTGTGTGTGGGGGGGGGGTTACCTGATATGCCTCATATTTTTGGTTGTGTAGCTACTGACTGGCTTCAAAGCATTTGGTCCTCCTGTAAAAGATTTCGCTTTTGGAGTCAGTGTTGTCATTTTGGATGGAGCCTCCGTTTTTCAGATACTTAAAGGTGTAGGGGTTAGCACTGTTCAGTGAGAAGTCTACAAACGATGTTTTTATAATGGTACGGAATATCCACTTTTTGTGCAGTTGATCGAGTGGATTTAGTGTGCGGCACATGTTAGGCAGACAGTTTAAAAGCATCAACAAGGGAAAAACGAGGAAACGACATCCACCGGTCATCAAATAACTGTCGTACCGAAAAACTGGCAAGATTTCTTGTGAGAAGATGACAATAAACTATTTCATTATCTTTCCAACTGCTGTGTTTCCTGGACATAAGATATGCCAACTAAGAAACAATAACCACAGATTGAGATCAGGTGTTGCACGGGGATAGTGCGACAATACTTGAGAGAGAAGCCTGCACTTAAATGGAGAAGAAGCTTGGTCTTAGTGTGTCCAGCTTGCGGTATGCATTCATTTGCGCCTTGTTTGCATGAGGAGGCAGATACAAGAATATTTGCTCGTGCTACGGAAGCAGCTAAAAGGCCTTACAAGAAAATAAGCAGTTGTGCTGTTGATACTGATGTAGTAGTTCTGGTCATACCTGTGATCCAACAGTTGTGAGTGGATAAACTGCAGGGTTGGCAAAAATCTCGGGCTATCGTTGGTGTGAAATCAAATTGTCTTGATTTTTTCGTTCAATCACAGGGTGCAATAAAACATCCTTTCTCCTTGGTCGTGGAAAACGGTGGGTAAGCTTTCCAGCTGTAGCTTGGTATTTTGTAAAAATGAACTCTCTCCCTAAAAAGCCACCTACAGATTACCTCTGCACCATTGAACGATTCATCACAGTTCTGTATGGTAGAATAAGCAAGCACCTACATGAACATAAACATGGCTAGATGACATTTGTTTACCAAAACTGTTTGATCGATGAAATGACAGCCCTAACGAAGGGGGCTTTGTACCAGCACAGTTTAAAGGCAGCAAATCAAGGCTCATGTGTAGGGTCAGTACTATAACAGGGGAAATGATTACCAAGTCCAGCAAACTGTAATGGATAGAACTAGACACTGGAATGTACAGTCCACTGTGGACCACCATACCATAAGCATCACTATCTCTTCTTGACCTTGTATGATATGGCTGTCTTCAAGGTTGCAGAAGTAGACAATGCAGCTCTCCAGTGTACGACCCTTTGTGTCTGTGGTAGCAACTCTGAACACTACATTTCTGTAAATTGGTGAATGTTTTTAATATTGGTAATTTCAAATAACTGAAAATCCTTTGAGAAGGCTGTGTCATATCAGACTACATACAGATTATGGCACATATTGCCAGCTCTCTTGGTTAAATGTCACTTTTAAAATGTATACGTATGTATATAAGATCAACGTGTTATTGTCATCTTGGCCCAGGTGCCAAGTAACCAAAAATAAACGCATAACATTTCATGGACATATGTCCAAAAGACAGTCAAACACCCTTCATTAAACTTCATAACATGAGTTACAGTCGAAGTTATATTACGGTATGTAGACATTCAAGAACATGATGGGTAAACCATGCATGTCCCCAGCATAGCAAGAGAAATTCATTCATGTCAAATGCTGCGCTAGAGAATCATTGTACTTGAACAGCATGGCCATCGTGGGTTGGCTGCTGTCGACGAGGGCACAAAATATACCGTTTAAGCGTACCTGGCTTTTAAAAAGGGTAATGTTATTGATAATATTTACTTTTGAACATATACTGTGCTTATTATTGTCACTTATATATCCAGCTGTGTATCTGCTTAACAAAGACTAATGTGAGTTAAGCGTTAGTCGATACAGCACCTGATTTATGCCAAAAAGGTGATATTTTTCCTGAAAAAAGGATGGAAGGCATTTTTGTTTATGTTCTGGAATATATGCTTACTTTAGTTATTTTAGATAAAATGCAAAATATTGGTACTTTAATGCGCAAAAGTTCAAAATCTGAGGGTAGGGCATTTTGAAAGTTATCAAGTGAAACTGGCTGAAGCCCTCTACTAAAATACATTTACTGACCGTTCTAAGGCGGTATTTCATTGGTTGATCATTTGTGTTATTTCTGTATTGTGTTTGTCATGCTTTTGCGTCTGCTAGTTGCTGCCTTGTGGACAGCTGCTGGGAAAGGGCTGACCTCTTGGCTCTAGTTTGTCATGTTAAATTGTGTGGTTGTTATTTTCCCGTTTGGTATCCTGGGTCAGGTGTGGTACTTGATTGTATTGATTCCTGATCTTTGCCCCCTTTTTTATGGCATGCTTTGTACTACATACCGGCTGTTCATGTCCAGTGACCGTGTCATAGATTGCATGCAAATGGATTATATTTAGACCCTCGACTACTAGTACAATGCCCTTGACTACTTAATTGTGCGTACAGCTACAAAATGGTTTGCAACTTCACAAAAAATAAACAGAAATATGCAAAACATTCTATTTATTCATTTATTTGTATTCTTCATTATTTGATGCCATTAAGTCATAACTAATGACTAAAATAGTGTCTCATTTATCTGTGAACACTTTTCATACACATAAAAATCCCACTGGCTATCCAGAAATTGGCTGGTATTTAGCTAGTTTTAGAATTTAAAGGCGCCAATTGTCTCAGAATGGACTACAATACCTAAGTGATAATTGCAAATGAAAGCATAATCATGAAAATAAATAGCTGTAAAGAACTGGCTCATAGAATGGATCACAGTAAACCAAAGTAATATAGATTGTGCCCTCATCAACTGCAACCGACCCGCGATGACTGCACTGTTCAAGTACAGTGGCTCTCTAGCGTGAATGCATGCGCAGCAATAATTATTGGATAAATGATTGTACAGAAACACATTTATTTCCCAGTCAAAAGATATAAGTATTCCATTTATTCAATGGTTTCTACCGTTTTGACATCATTAAAGGAGATAACCGGAAGTATAAGGTAGTTTGCGCATGCGTAATTATGGAAACTATTTTAAAATATATTTGTTTATGTCTTTTAGGACATCTAGAGATATAGTGGGTCGATATTTTACCATGTCAAATGCACATATTGGTCTGTGTAGTCAAGCGAGGCCAAATTTTCTATAACGGAAGTGAATTTTGCCTTGTGCATGCGCAGAGGAAATTTGTCGAAGTGGTTCTATATCTAAAAATCATCAGCTTACCAACATCAACAAGTGTGGGAAGTATCATGCTTGTATCCGGAATAGCACAATCTTGGCTCTTAGCCGCCTAGCTATATTTCCTGTTTGAATAAGAATATGCATGTTCAAACAAGATGATTGAGTACAGCTATACAGTTTTTTCTGTATGAATTAACGTATTGGCGTCCTGTAAGCAATTTACCAAAAGTATAAGAATACCGTTTATTTCCCACTTAATTTTGAGAGCAGAATTTAGAAATCAGGCTATGCTATTCGATGAGAAAATCATTGAACTTTTTGACATTGACATGGGTTTTAAAAGGATTATCTATTTGACAAATTAAAATGGTTAGTAGTGAAGAAAAATGGCATTTTTCAGCTTCAACGCAGATTCTAGAATCAGTTTATGTGTCAGGATACACTATTTAAAGTATGTCAAAGGTACACATCAAGGCCATCGAATAGCATTTTCGGATTTTTAATATGATTTTATTGGTTAGAAAAAATAACGATTTGGCTGGAATTTAAGTCCCTCTCATTCATAGGAAACAGGTCCCTCTTCTTCATAACATAGTATTGATTTTATGCTTTGAAGGAGATGGATTGGTGGTCGTGAATTAAGCTTTTTGGTGTTCCAGATAGATGACCGAGTTAATAATATACCACAAGGTACTAGCAATATATGACTAATATCTTGTATCAGTGCTTAAGTTAAGAGTCTATAACAAAAGATTTTTGCTTACATCTGAACCAAAACATATTGGTACTCAAAAGAATCCCGATGAATACGCAAATGAATTTTCAAGCCAGATGGTCGGGAACATCTTTTAACAAGTGCCACATGAAAACGGCTTATCTCCTGTATGTAGAAGTGTATGTTTCTTTAAGCGAGATGATTGCTTAAAACCTTTGCCACAAGTGTCACAAGTAAATGGCTTCTGAGCTGTATGATTAAACATATGAATCTTCAAGTTAGATGATGGAGTAAAATTTTTGCCACAAGTGCCACATGTAAACGGTTTATCTCCTGTATGAGTTAGCGTATGTTTGCTTAACTCAGATGATCGAGTAAAACTTTTGCCACAAAAGTCACAAGTGAATGGCTTACCTTCCATATGAATAAGCATATGTTTTTTCAACACAGATGAATCAGATAAACGTTTGCCACAAGTGTCACAGGTAAATGACTTAACTCCAGTGTGAATAAGCATATGTTTCTTCAAGTTAGATAACTGAGTAAAATGTTTGTTACAAGTGTCACAAGTAAACGGCTTATCTCCTGTATGAAAACGCATATGTGTGTTCAAGCTAGATGATCGTGTAAAACTTTTGCCACAAGTGCCACAGTTATGTAGTTTATCCCCTGTATGAATAAGCCTATGTCTCTTTAAGTCAGATGAAGAAGTAAAACGTCTGTCACAAGTGTCACAAGTAAACGGCTTATCACCAATGTGAATAAGCATATGCCTCTTCAAGGTAGATGATTGAGTAAAACCTTTGCCACAAGTACCACAGGTATGCGGCTTATCTCCCTTATGAATAAGCACATGTCTTTTAAAGTTAGACGAATCAGTAAAACTTCTGTCACAAGTGACACAGTTAAAAAGCTTATTCCCCGAATGAATAAGCATATGTATTTTCAAGTGAGATGATTGAGTAAAACCTTTGCCACAAGTACCACAGGTATGCGGCTTATCTCCCTTATGAATAAGCACATGTCTTTTAAAGTTAGACGAATCAGTAAAACTTCTGTCACAAGTGACACAGTTAAAAAGCTTATTCCCCGAATGAATAAGCATATGCATTTTCAAGTGAGATGATTGAGTAAAACCTTTGCCACAAGTACCACAGGTATGCGGCTTATCTCCCTTATGAATAAGCACATGTCTTTTAAAGTTAGACGAATCAGTAAAACTTTTGTGACAATTGACACAGTTAAAAAGCTTATTCCCTGAATGAATCAGCATTATGTATTTTCAAGTCCGATGATTGAGTAAAACCTGTGCCACAAATACAACAAGAATTGATTTCTCCCCAGTTTGATATATCGTATTACTGTTTATGTTTGATACACAATAATAAACTGTCCCATAGGTGTCACCTATATATGGCTTCTCGTCAGTATGAATTAACTTGTGGTTCCACAAGAAACTTGTCTGACTAAAGGTCTTCATGCAAATGACTACAGTATAATTACTATATGTCCCTTTGAGGCACTTTAGTAAAACCAGAGTTTGTCACAATGACCTTATGCAACTTGCCCCTCTCCAGTTTAAAATATATTAAAGAGTTTGTCACAATGACCTTATGCAACCGGCTCCTCTCCAAGAATTTTTCACAATAACCGCATTCAAAATGAGATATTCCTGTATAGACTGTTCTTTTGCTAATCAAGTGTGATAGTCTATTTCAGAATTTTACATAGGCTCCATATGTTAATGTTTATACAATGCGGCTGCTTGATGATTACCACAAATGCCAAATGCAAATGGTTTCTCTCTTGTAGGAACATGTCTATGGCTCTCCAAAGGTCGATACTTGATTAAATCAGTTTCAAAAGGTTTCACAGATATATGGTTTTGTACTTGTAAGAACACGTCTATGGCTCTCCAAAGGTCGATACTTGATTAAATCAGTTTCAAAAGGTTTCACAGATATATGGTTTTGTACTTGTAAGAACACGTCTATGGCTCTCCAAAGGTCCATACTTGATTACATCAGTTTCAAAAGGTTTCACAGATATATGGTTTTGTACTTGTAAGAACACGTCTATGGCTCTCCAAAGGTCGATACTTGATTAAATCAGTTTCAAAAGGTTTCACAGATATATGGTTTTGTACTTGTAAGAACACGTCTATGGCTCTCCAAAGGTCGATACTTGATTAAATCAGTTTCAAAAGGTTTCACAGATATATGGTTTTGTACTTGTAGGAACACGTCTATGGCTCTCCAAAGGTCGATACTTGATTAAATCAGTTTCAAAAGGTTTCACAGATATATGGTTTTGTACTTGTAGGAACACGTCTATGGCTCTCCAAAGGTCCATACTTGATTACATCAGTTTCAAAAGGTTTCACAGATATATGGTTTTGTTCTAGTATGAACCCGCCTATGTCTCTTCAATGCGCCTATTCGACTGAGCGAGAAATGGTTTCTATCTGGTATAAAATATTCTACGTTTGTAAAAGGCCAATACACTAGTTAAGCATTAGTCACAGATTTCACAGCTCTATAGATTTCCCTTCAGTATGAACTAGCATATGTGCCATCAAGTCGCACATGAAATGTATATTCTGTTTTGACATTTTATGTCTCTCAATGTATGATGCTGGATTAAAGGCTAACCCGTTAATAAGTTTTGATCAAGGCTACTGTGTCCTTTAAACCTTTTACTGTTTTCCCCATTTGAATCTCTTGAGTTGTTAAGTATGTTTAATGAACGATTGTGTATGTCGATATTTGTTGTTTTCTTCAGTGTTGCCTGGACACAAGGTCATTCCAATGAAAGGAAAGTACTCTGTAAATAAAAGAAAACTTATTAATGAAATAAATGCATATAAAAACTGGAAAAAGTTGTATCAGGTAGCAATAATTGTTAGAAAAACATAACAAATACTTATATAAAGAATATCTTAAATGCTAAACAAAGGACCATATACAAAAAAAAACGGAGAGGATTTGCTTCAAAATGACGATACATTTTCCTTGTAATATTGTTAATGTTTAAAACTTCAACATGTACTTTCTAAATAATCTGACCATTCTTTATGGATTAAAAACACAAGATAAAAGGTGTGTACTAAACACCCTAGAAAGTGGAGGGTACTAGCTTACTTTATCGCCTGCCGTATTCAACATTAACTTTCTAAAAGATCTGACCATATTTCCTGAATTTATAAAACAAAACAAAATAAGAGTCGTGCTAAATATGCAAGTTAGCGGAGCGCGCACGCTAACGATATAGCCTGCTAGTTATCTCGCCTTACATGATGTGGGAAACAGAGAACCAGAGTGCATACACTGGTTGGGTGCCATTATCACAGGGCTTCCAGTGTTTTAACCACAGACTTCCAAATTCAAGAGGGTGGAAGTCAGTACTTCCAAATTCAAAATATTAGAACTGTGTTGACTAACTATTTGGATCCCATTTCTCAGCGCATGTACTGCATACTAGACGTTAAGAGCAATTCTCTGTAACCACTTAAATTTTTACATAGGGTCATGGCACGCATAGTCACCGATTTTGCTGAAACTTTCCTATCTTGGTCATGGTGACCCAAAACCAAGCAATCACATTCCTTTCATCCATATGCATGCCCGTTGCCATGGAAACGGCATATGAACATTTTGGCAAAATAAGTGACAAAAACACTTAAAATTGATGGATTTCCCAATGAAATCATTACTTTAACGTTAACCAAATGCCACCAATGATCCATATGTATGAATATATAACACATCTTGTTTAGAAATAAACAATCAAAATTACATTTGGAAAACCTCGGTTTTTATCCATGCTCTGCAAAAAGGGTGGGGTTTCAGAAATTTGACAAATGTGATTTTTGAGCATTTTCAAAGGACATTTTCATATTGAGTGCGGTCTGTTACAAATATGCTGGCCTATTCCAGAAATATTGCAAGGTTTCCTTAATTGATATATGAAAAGAAATGTTCGGGGAAAGTATGGTTCCTGAAGCGTTACCATAGCAACAATCAATGTACCGTCACAAAAACCAAATTAATTTTAAGGTTCGGCACCCAAAAACGAAGTAAAAAGGAGGCCCTGAATTTTTAAAGATTTTATATTGTACACCACTACCTAGAGTGTGTTATATCGTTGCGCCGCATTTTCATTTCGTGGCGTCTCAAATGGTGTCATGCATTACTATATACTCTCAACCTTACGGCATCTCATTTTTGCATAAGTGCAGACTATTAATTTAAGGCCAGTTGCGTCCCTGTCCGCGCTAGAAAATGACTTTTGTAAACTGCTAAAAACTAAAAAAAAACACTGGCAGCACAAGTTTACCGATCGTTGTGCCAAGCACGGTATTTCGCATTTTGATATGAGAGTTGTCAGTATTCGAGAAACAAAAAATTGAAAAAGGATGATTGTTCTGATAGACCCGAAAGTTTGGGACCATGCGCTCCACAGATTGTAAAGAATAAGACTGACCTTGTTTTGATCTGTCAAAATATTGATGCAATGCGTATTTTAAAGTGACATTCACAAGAATCAAGTATTGAGATTCGTGCTCAAAAGAGTTAGGCCTACACCCTACAATGTTCATACTAGAATAAAAAAATCATTCTAACGGACTGTCAGCTGTTTATAATGCCTTAAAATGCTACGGAAATGCATGCATTTTTCCACAAATGTGAAATAGTTTTATGAAGGTTCCTTATAGAGCTTATATCTCGCCTACTCAAAATCTTTCATATGAACCCTTCCTTATCTCCCTTATAGTTCTTCTAAAACAAACTTTTTACAAGAATAGTAAGTGAGTATGATCAGGAAATACCACAATCACAAACTGCAGACAAACCAATGACACCGCGAAGAAGAGCCACACAACAATCACGAGACACCAGGAAGACAAACTAAGCAAAGCTGAAAAACTAGAATGGACATAAAGTAACGCACAACAAAACAGAACAATTACAAAATCCCACAATGGGAGTAACATCAACAACAACAGAAGATCCTAATGCATATATACTTTTGTAGTCTGCTGATAACCTTTGCAAATAGTTGGACCCAGATCAGCTTCTGTCGGTCCTGATCTTGACCGAACACTTTTGACACTCTAATAGCGACATGTATTCCTGATTTTTATTTTGCGAAAAAGTCAGCTTTGAAAATCAGCATACAAAGTATGCAAAAAGAGTTAAACGACACACAATTTTAAGAGCAGCGCAAAGCATGTACCTTTATTTATGATTTTAGAAGTAAGGCCAAAAATTAACAAAGCAAAAAAAGAAATAAGATATTGTTTTTGCCCTTACCTCTTCAATATCTTCATTATGTCAAGAGGTCGAAATGGTTGGCAAACTTTTTTATATAAAACTTTTTGTAAGGTAAAACAAAAATCCTTTAAAGAGTCTAGAAAATAGACAAGGCTCAAAATTGAAATTGGTGCCAAAAGTGACCATAAACAAGAGGTTTTTTTTGTTTTGCCTAGTATGAATAATGTTTCTTTTGCTGGTTCTGGAAAAGACATTTATCTGGAGATAGTCTAGTTCTTTGCCTACTTGGTAATTTTGCGTGAAAAAATGACAGCTGAGTCTATGGTGAACTGGTCTTAGTTCTTCACTTACATATACATACGCTTTAGTTCTTAATTAGGAACAACATTTTATCAGGGGGAGGGAAAAATCTAATAGGGGGAGGGAAGTGGGGGAGAAGGGGGAGGGAAGTGGGGGAGAAGGGGGAGGGAAGTGGGGGGAATGGGGGAGGGAACTGGGAATGTGGTACCCCCCTGTCCACCCCTCCTTTATGGCGAGCACAGTATGCAAGATCCAGTTTTCTCTCTATGAGTAAGTTCCACTGGATATATTGTATGAAGGTGCCAGGTGGTGGTTTGGAACGACCCCCTGGTAGCTCAGGCAGATAGCGTGCCTGATTTGTATTCCAGGGATGAGAAGTCTTGGGGGGGGGGGGGGGTTCGCCCAAATTTCAAAATGAGATCTCCTTGGAGAAATGATTGGTTTTGATCGCTGCCAGTGAAGAAGACAGATGATTTCATAAAGTCTCCCTGCCATTCACTATTGTGTTGATTTTATTTTCTTGTCCTTTGGAATCATGGATAATAATTAATGCGGAGTTGAGAGAATAAGTTCTTCTGAAGTTGTTGAGGATTATTCTCATATAGAGGGCATTCAAGTATGAAATGCTGAACTGCCTCTATTTTCATACAAAATCCCATCCAGAAGTTTTACACTGATTTAACTTCTATTTGTATTCATTTATCCTGCAATATCCAGTCAGGAGATGTGGAAAGGAAAGAGATCCTAAGACGGCAAGACTAACTAGAATACCCAATCAACTAGATCTAGTGGCTTGAAAGTATTTTGATCTGAAATCTGCCTGCCTTTGAAATGTCCCAGCACTGCTGCAATTTAGATATGATCGACGTCTCTGCTGCAGACTTGATATCCTGAATGGGACAATAGAGGTATCCACAGGTCTACATATCTGAGGCTTGATTTCCGATCAGACATCACGTTACAATAGCAAGTGCATTAGAAAGATGATTGTCATGTCCATGCAGTGGAAAAGAGTCATCCTTAGAGCTAGCTGAGCTTTGAAAAGTGACGGGGGTGTATAGTGTATGTATATGGTAGTTTGAACATGACCACCTGGGAAGCTCTGTGGTTAGAGCACCGACTCATTAGTGAGGGTCGTGGGATCAAGCATCTCCTGAGACGGGATTTTCCCTTAAGGGCTAAAACAAGATCAGATAGGGATTTTGAAATGAGCTTATGTTATACCCCTCAAGCATTTTCTTGCCTAGAGGAAATTAAATACAATATGAGGGGCATTTGGAAAGTTCTTAGCATGGTCTTTTATCTCAGTAACCGATTTACAAACCCTATCATGGTTGGTATCATTTACAGAGCTATCTTTCCTCTATGTTATGACAGAAATTTCAAGAGGATATTATAAGGCAGGCACGAAAAATAATATCGTGCATACATGTACTGTTTGTTTACTGGAAAACGCTAAATTTCAGTGGAAAATATAACATTTTACCTTTTGAAAAGTGTGCAATACATTTTCAATAGTTCATGAAATTAGATAATTTTGTACCATTTGGCAGGCCACAATCTGGTACAGTGATTATACAATTTATGACCGAGTTGGACGTACCTAATAACTAAATACCTGAACAGCAATACCAAAACCGTCTAGAAAGCAAGCAATGCGCTAGATTTTCGACTAAAAATCGCATGTCACAATGGAGCTATTTAGAAAATATATAACCGTTAGTAATTTAAAAATGCAGTGCCTTGGTATTTTCGTCAAGCACACTTTATATTCTTTGTCTTGAAACCAAAAGTAATTTTGTAAACCAGAACAAAGGGAGATAATTCTTATAATATTCCCATGGGGAAGAATATGTTTAGCTATGAGTTGACTTTCTGGTTCATTTCAATTGAAAACGGTGGCAAACACAAAAGTAAAACTACCTTGAGAGTAGAAATCAATCAATTTTGTACTGGTTAACGCGATACCACGAGAAGTTCTTATGCCATCGACAAAATATGAGAGGTTAAGTTACCCCACCAACTTCTTGAAAAATAGGGGTAGTGTTATTAGGAATAATTTATATGAATACAGAACTAAACAGGCCACACTTTTTGAGCGACGAAATGATGCGTATGCATTGTTCGTTACAAATAAAGCAAAAACTATACTCAATATGCATGTTTCGTGCTCCTGTAGTGGCAAAATTTATAGTAAATGTTTAAAGAAAAATCGAAAAAAGTCCCATTTTTGAAATTTCACAATTTCTCTATTAGTCATCATTTTCCGAATGTAAAGGTGTAAGTCATGCAAGCAGTGATGGCATAATATATTTTAATAAAAATTAAGTCGGCACCAAATCGTTAATTTGTCAAACCATGATCGTAAATAAGGTCTTCAATTTTCCTTCGTTTTTACCAATATTTTGCTTAAGATTTCAGCCAGTGTATAAACCCAACTCATTTTGAGCATGCGCTGCACGTTCACGCCGTGCCCTTTTTCGACAAAAAATATACTATCAAGTAGCCGTTGAATTCTAGTTTCTAAAAATGTATTATCTGATAGCATTTTATCAACACGTTGTGGAGTTATGTTGTCATGCTAAGAACTTTCCAAATGCCCCTCATATAAACCACTGTTTAGAGCTTGCGCCAAGCTTTCCGAAAATGTATAACATTACAATGTTTCGATTTACTATAGCAAAATTACAATCCTAAATACACCTAAAAATTAGGCGTTTTTCAACGTTATGCTGTGTGATTTCAAGAATTAACTTTGCTGTATTGTTGTCACTTGTTCGGTCACACGTTTGCATAATTTTTTGCAATTTGTTGAAGCTGTGGGCATGTTTCTCTGTAACAAATACAACCGCTACCAATGAATTGTCTTTTCCAGTAATGTTTTCATCAGTTTAGAACTACACTGTTTCAGGTAGTGTCCGTATATCACATATTTTGCATCTAGCATATTGATGTATTAGAAGATTAATGAACATGTTTCTGCTATTTTATATTTCAGTGAGTAGCACTGATTAAGAAAAGGTCTGCTTCTTCAGTTGTCTTTCAGCAGCACTTGTGATATGAGCGGCCAAAGTCTGTCCGTAGAATGAAGTGTCCTTAGATCACACTTTTCAATGTCAAAGAAATAACAGAATATGTCATACTGGCCCATATTTTTAGACTGTATTTATTTATTTCAACCAAATAATTAGTATGTAAATCAGTATTTGGGTTATATTTGTCTAATTTGTGAATGAAAGAGGTACACATGGTTGTGAAACAACATGTCCTTTAGAACCTCTTCCATTCACACATAAGATAAAAAAAAGTTTCTTAGCGCAAAGGACTAATGGAATTTGTGCTTTTCTAAATATCACTGATACTTAAGAGCAATTCTCTGTAACCACTTAAAAGCTTGTGCCACGCATAGTCACCGATTTTGCTAAAACTTTCCTATCTTGGTCATGGTGACCCAAAACCAAGCAACCAGCACTCCTTTCATCCATATGCATGCCCGTTGCCATATTAATATGACTTTAAAAGGGGTCCGCCAACTTAAGCTTGTTAATGAAACAATCACCAGTATTTCATGAGATAGCCCCCTATCTATGACTCAAAGTGGATTTTTTACACACCAATAAATGTAATGTGGATAAACATTTTCGTGTTTCAGATACCAGACATTCTGGGTTTGCGATGAGAATAGGTTTGGAGTGTGGATTCATCTTAAAAGATGACATTTCCCAATCTTAGTACAATTTCAAACCCACTTGGTCCATTCTAACTGTTTGGCAGTACTTTCCTTTCGGTCTATCTCCTAATAAAGGGTACTTACTATGTATCATCAATTTTAAATATCCAAAAATGCGCTTAAAATATCTATTAAAAGTCATTTTGTAAGTTTTAAAATTGTACAACCCGCGAGTGCACATACACCCAAGTCAATCAAGTGATTCATTGTTGATACACTGGATAGCTTCAATTCTCAAAGTATATTCACAATGCTTAGTACACATGACATTATAGACGGCCACCACGGTGTTCTTTGCTGCTCTCCTTATTAGCCCTTAATTTGAAATAGAGTTTTGATAAGCAACTTTGATTTACTAAAAATATATACAACTTTTTCAGAAGTTAAAACTTGATGCAAAAAATCTCCAAGAGCAATAAATATTGTTACTCCCTATAACTAGATATATCGCTCGTGTATTGGCAGAAAAATACATACATCAAACAAGGCATATGTTTACAACAAACATACAAACACGTAAAGGGTATGTAAATAATTATGACAAAAATCACTATCTATAAAAAAATTGGAAAGCAGCTGTAGTAGAGCATAGCTCCTCTCAAAGTCCAGCTATGAATATAGATCAGCAGTATAGATCTATCCTTGCCTAGTTACTGAGGTTGCTAACGTCGCGACGTTAAGTTATCGACGCAACGTCATTAGTGTGATGAGATTATAATAAATATCGCGAGATTCGCGACAACATGGACCTAAATTAAACAACATCAACTTAAACACTACACTGTCTACGCACACAAACCTAAATTAAACAATGAAGCAGGTATGGCACTCCATGCCTGTATTTATTTCAGAGGTATAAAAAGAAAATAGCACAAAAAAGAAAAACGAGCACAGTTACATGCTTTTTAATTAATTATATGTTTCTATGCAAACTTTCCTTCAAAATAATAAGTTTTTTTGTTTCTGTAGTTACATTGTGTGACATTTCTTATTCAAAATTTAAACGATTTATTGGGCCTTAATGTTTTTTACAAAATAGATTTTAGCTTAAAAATAAGCTACGTGCCTGTTTTTCGCTGTTTTTGTGTTGTTTTATTAGCCGATAGCATGTAGCGTATTCCCAGAAAAAAATATTGCATTTCTCACTTTCAATTTTTTTTATAATATGAGAAATTGATATTTTGAAAAACTCGAATTTTACGATTTTTACGGTTTTAATAACTTTTTAAAAGGCACGGTAAGGTCCTGTTATTTTTGTCGAAATAGATGAGTTTTGAGCTATTTTTTTAACATATCAAAAGATGGTAACTTTTTGGACATATGCTGGTGAGTCCGGTACCACCTTACTAAATGATTACGTTTAAGACCTTATGGTCAAAGGTCAATGTCAGATGTACTTAAAATCTGGCTTACCGTTCGTACCGCTAACTCCTCCTTCTTTTTGATTGGGAGAGTTCATTATAAACGCAATGCCATTTTAATGGTACGTAGATTGCAAAACGAGGCTTGAATTCGTCGATATGACATTGAAGTCAAATGCCCATATATATCAAATATACTTTAAATCTCTCTGTATGGCTCAAAATCAAACTGCCTTTACAGTGTTTGATGGAAGTGCTTCATACTTTGAACACTGGTCGCATGTAGCTTGTAGATGATAACGAGGTCAAAGTTCAACGACAAAGATACATGAAATCAGCCAGTTTGGATTTTTCATTAGTTGACGGAGGGTATTCATATTTGTTACTATGTTTGCCAATGTGAGTAAGGTCATGGGCGCTTTTGGATTCAAGGTATAGCCTTGGAGCAAAGTTCAATGTCAAACCACGTACATTTTTGATGTGTTACTTATACGTTATAATGCGCAAATATCTGTTGCACTTTTGAAGTAGGTGGTAAACAGTAAGCGTACTGAATGTCTAAGGTATGTAGATTTCAAAAATGATTTTGGGCTGCTTACATTCCTTTTGACTCAAATGTCAATATCCAAATAAACTAAAATTGGTCTAAATGGCTTGTAATACCAATCGTGCATTTAGATATAAGTTTCTCACCCACTTAACACTCAAGACAAGCTGTTCCATAGGCAAAACGCCGTGCGGAATTTCCTTATCCCAGCCACGTGACCTGCTTATCCCATCCACATGACCTGCTTATCCTATCCACGTGACTCCAAATTATAAAAATGTAGGCTGTTTTCAGAGCAATCGACGCCTCAATATTATGTAGAAATACCAAAACGGCAATATTTAGTGCGTCTGCCATTTTCGCATTGTTGAATGACGTCAAAAACATTTCTGACGTCACTAAAATGCAACAACAATGTGACGCACGTTATTGACCAAGTTTGGCGCCACGACGTCTTTGTCAATAGATACTGATACCAGCGTTAGTTTCAAACCCCAATCAAAACAAAACCGACGCTTGAAATGCTATTTCGCTTCCGTTTTTAGGTGCTAAACTACGTTTACACCCATTTCTGCATCTGGAAAATTCGTTGGTGAACTTATTTTTTAGATTGGAACAAACACAAAAAATCTAAAAAAAATATGCGGAACTGACAGAATTCATATAAAACCTTAAAAAGTCACAAAGTGGGCGAGAAAAAGTATCCATCATGATGTATTGTTGGACAAAGAAATCCCACCCTCGGACCTGAATAATTTCGTCTGAAACTCGGCAGAGCCTCGTTTCTGACGAATTATTCTGGTCCTCGGGTGGGATTTCCTTGTCCCACAACAAAACATATGAAGGATACTCTTAGTCTCGTACTTGGGACACAATCACCGGTTTAAGCCCTCCTGTAAAATATTTTACTGACTAGTACTTTTGTGGATCATTTGTGTTATTTCTGTCTTGTGTTTGTCATGCTTTCGTGTCTGTTCATTGCTGCCTTGTGGTCATCTGGTGGGAAAGGGCTAACCTCTTGGCTCTCGTTTGTGATGTTTAATTGTGTTTTTGTTACTTTCCCATTTGGTATCCTTGGTCAGGTGTGGCACTTGATTGTATCGATTCCTGATCTGTGTACCTTTCTTACTTGGAGACAAGGTTGTAAGAGTTATGTGGTATTTAAGATAAGCACGGCTGTTTGCGATGAGACCTCCATCATTCCCCCATCGACTAATCCTATTTCAGTTTTAATACGACCAGCAGTACTTGATAAAAAGTAAAATTCTGTTTTCAAGGTGGCCACTATGATGGTTATAGTAAATGCTGTGACATCACGTGTTGAACAAATCTAAATCTCCAAGATTCATCAATATCACACTAAAAACTCGAGCCAAATCAGACGAACAGTTCGCAAAAACACTAAAAATATTTAATTTAATACGATCGGCGGTTGGTGAAATGAAATTGACATAAAAGCAGAAAAATATCTGAACAAATCTAAATCTTCATGTTTCCTCAGTACCCCACACAAAAGTGGAGTCAGCAAAATTAGATCATACAAGTAGTTGTGAAAAAGCGGGTTTAAAGTCTATTGATTTATCGGTATGGGGGAAGAATAGGAAACAATAGATGTTTGGCACATTGAAAAAGGAAGGATGACCAGACTGTCAGACAGCTATCTCATGAGTTCTGTACATTGTAGCTTCACTGGGGTTTCGCACCAGGTTAGCTACATCTACATGTAATGAATAATGTATGTGTATCACTCGTAAAAGAACGACACATAATTGTGTTACTTAGCTAGGTTTGCCAATTTAAGAGCTGGCCTTAATATGGACGTCTCAGTAAAACCAGAATATAATGCTACAAAAAATACATAAAAAGACTAAGTATCCCGCAAAAAATGCAGCATTCTATAAAACAAGAGGGTCAAGATGACAATTTGTTAAAAGTTTATTGTGCTGTATACTTTAAGCTATGTTTAAAACTGCAGTATATTGTACAGAGGCACATAAACAGCCAAAACGAGCTAAGTTTACCAATTTGGGCCAATTTTTGTCCAACAACTATTTAGCTTAGATTTTCTCTTTTATGATATATTGGTATTGGTCAAGTAGATTTTGACGTCTAAAAATGTGTTCATCCAAAAATTTCATTTTTATTTATATTTAGTACGCTTTGTTTTAACCTGCAGGTTTAAGTGTAGCTGGTTCTACTATAACATTTTATGGAAGACAATTCTTACAGTACTTTAGACTTGAAACACTGATTCATAAGTACCGACTTGCGAATCAATTGTTTTAATATTTAAAGTACCTTAACGTTCCTCATCAGACTTTGGCCAATTTTACTAGTTATTGCCCATCATATTCAAGACAAACTAGCTGTCTCTTTTGATTCGTCCTCCATAGGGCGTACTAGCTACAAGTGGTTTCTAACAATTGATGCAAAAAAAAACAGTTCCGTAAAAACTTACAACGAGGAGAATTCAAGCTTTTAGAGAAAAAAAACCTTTTTCGGAATATTCCAAATCCATTATCTGCATGTATATTTTGACATTATCCCCTTTCCTTATATGATAAAAATTCAAGCTAGAGCTTCACACCTGAGTACACATGATTTCAGACTTTTCAGTACTATACATAGCAGCTCAGTAACAAAATGTCATTTGCAAATGTACAGTTCAATTGAATGGTTTAATAGATTTTTTTATTCTTAACGTCCAAGTCAACAATTTTAACTCAAGTGAGCCAAAGGCTCAAGGTAAGCTATTGTGATTTGTCTTTGTCTGGCGAGCGTCAGCCTGTCCATAAAACATTTTGCTTTAAATGGCAACTGGTCCAAATACAATATATGCAGGAGTATCCATATAATACTCTCTTCCGGAATTGCACAAATGGTTCCGCTCCACCGAACAAGAAGGCTGCCAGAGCTCTCGATATGAAATCTTCTAAATATCATCTCCTGAACCACTGATCCTTGTTCAAAATAATTTCACATAAATGTTCCTTATCTGCCGAAGAAAAGGGACTGAAAGAGCTTGAGTTAAGAAATAATTTAAGGCAACATCTCCTGCACCACTGATCCAAACTCAAAATAAGTTCACATAAAAGCTCCTATTGGTGTCCTCTACCAGAATTGCTCAAACCACTCAGATTGGATGACAGAGCAAAAAAAAGATAAATATTTTAAATGATATCTCTTTAGTCCTGTGCCAAAACATCACCTTTTGTGCCGGATTCTGGTGATCGATCTAGGGTCATAGGACCCTCTTGTTCAGTTGTGTCAGAATGTGTCTTCTTGATTTGAACCGGTGCTAAACAGTGCATAAATTCTGTCTTTACAAAATCCAGAGGCTCTTTTCACGCTTGGATCAGTGCATGCCTCATATTAGGCTACCAGCACCTTAGAGCAAGGTTTGGCGGAAAATTCCACCCCTGGTATTTTCCAGTGGAATTTACCGGTATTTCCCTGCATGGCAAATAAGGCTCTAGTGGCAAATACTGGCAAATAATGGCAAATATAACTTTTTTTGCCGCGAAATACTGGCAAATATGATTTTAGCTGCAAAATGCAGCAGATGTCCTTAGGAAGTTGACTTAAATTAGTATAATTTAACTTAATGAGTGAAAATGTAAATATTGAATATGAGGCTACAGTATCAGCTTACAACATAAACATGTTAAAACAGAACTTTGATATGCCACATGACCATTTTTGACCCCCTTGGCACCCCTTGTTTCCCCATGTCCCACACATGGGGCATGACCCACGCATCATAACAATAGTTATGTTCGATATGTTTTGCACCTTTTATTTGAAAGAACACACGCAAAGTTTGGTATAAAAAAATTTAAGATAGACTTATTGTTATTTAATAATATTTGATCTTTTGACCCATCCCCAGGGCCCAAGGGGGCGGGACCCAAATCATTTTGCTGTCGCGCGCCCAATTTATGTGAGTGACTCACACACCTTTGGTTGGATTTCGTGTAATTGTCTAGGAGGAAATAGCATTATGGGCGACGTTTGTACAGACAAAATGATCTTTATTTTTGTTGCTCGTTTTTTTCCAAATAAAAACGTGTGGATAAACATAAAATGCCTTCTAAACTTTTTTCCCTAATTCTTCCTAGTTATATCGTATATCTGCTTCTTGAACAGTTTTGTAGAACACAAAGAGTGTGCAGTAAAATGGTGCTTTCATCACAGGAAACATTAAGGATTTTCAAGTTCATTATAGATATTAACCTATGTATTCGGGGGAACCCCTCACACCTAAATGAGTAATTTAACAAACAGCAGAGACACAGATGAAATGCCACATAATGCAGCTTACATCTAAGTAAGAAATTAAGGGTGCAAACTGCAAAGATCAGGAATCGATACAATCAAGTACCACACCTGACCCAGGATACCACGTTGGAAAGTGACAGACTCACAAATAGACATCACAAACGAGAGCCAATAGGTCAGCCCTTTCCCAGCAGGTGACCACATGGCATCAATAAACAGCCACGCACGAAAGCATAACAAACACCAAATAGAAACAATATAAATGATCCACAAAAGAAGTACCGCCTTGGAACGGTCAGTTAAAGTCTACACTGTTTGTATATGTAAAATAAAGATATTCAGACAAAATAACGCAATCCTTTTGGTAAAGTATAACCTGACACCCCTATGTACAATGAATTAGTTGATATATACACTTAGCCAAGAGTTAGAATCAATTAATATACAAAGGATTAAGAATTCAGTGATATGCCTGTGCACTGATTTTATTACTTAGCCGGTATGTATGTTACTGAAATAATGTGCACTCAGGTGAGACCTTTAGAAACATATTAATACATATTACAAGGGACGTTCAAAAATAATGCAAGTTAAATTGTTTCTCAGTCACTGTTTGTATTTAATTTGTACTATTTTTTCCTGGTTTGCCCTTAAAAATATTTTCCATTTACCTGGAAGTGGGTCAAGTCGTCCCTGAATCAACTTATCTCCTAGGTCAAACTCGTCCTTGGGTCAACTCGCCCGGGTCAACTTGTCCCGTTCCCATTTGCATAGGAGACGTTACATACATTGACAGATAAGAATGTAGACAAACTTTTGGGAGTAGAGTAGTACTCTGCTCTGTTGAGTGTAATATGTTCAGATTAGCCTACACTTCCTACTACAAATTACGAACTGGTACGTCCGAGCAAGGACAAAGACCCTAGTCCTAGCCATGAATTCATTATAAGAGAACGATCATTATTTATCAGCGTTGGAGGGGGTGGTGGTGATGGTGTGGTACCCCAGCTGATAAATAATGACCGTTCCCTAAATGAACATTTGGCACTGTCACGCTGAACGTTCGATAGTCGCATGTGCGGTGAGTAACGCATTTTAACAATAATTAAAATATTTAAATGTTTTATTACATGTTTGCAATCATTACATAAGTATGTTAACACTACATTAATATTTCGGCAAACCGTAATGCACCACCATTATAGGTTAATTAAAACTTTGGAGATCACATAGACAATAAACCGAGCGAGACACCGACCAAGGAGGGTATTTTATATAGGGAAGGGTATTTTATTTGGGGAACGAGTTGACCCATGCGACTTGACTCAGGGCAAGTTGACTCAAGGACGACTTGGCCTGGATTCATTTACCTGTATACACGGTTTCAGCCATTCAATTTTTGAAGCATTCTCTTACTCGTCAACAGTGGACATATTAAATACTGGTAAACAGCAGATCAGAAGGAGTTTCTCGAATGACATCTCCTTCCAAATGTCTTGGGAGTGTGGGCGTGCATGCGTGCGTGTGTGCGTGCATGCGTGTATGTGTTGAGGTGTCAAAGCCTTCTCCGATTCCAAAAAACGCAGCCAAAGTGCACGCCTAATGCGCTGGTGCGTTATCGTGCAGGAGTCGGAGGTGCTTGAGTTATGTTTTAACAATCTTTATGGTATTTAAGTCCACTCTGGCTCAATTGAACCCTTAAAAATTAAAAAAAAAATAGTTAAATAATTGTCGATTTCTGGCTAGCACGTGCAAGTGGGAATTCATGTGTCTTAAATGTGTTCACATGCTAATGCATGTGCTATGTAAGTCACATTTCCAGTCTGATAAATTTCTGTATTCTCTATGTACCTGCTGGTTCTCAGCCTACTAGTGGTCAGTAATGTACATAAGGTAAACGGAACCCCCCCCCCCCACAAACACACATTTCCAGGTATTGGTGTCTGTGTGTTGGGGGGGGGGGGGGGTTGAGGGGGTACCTGTTTTTCTATTACTGACCACCTGTAAATGGCGAACCAGCTATTTATGTAGTTATGATCAATGTTACGTTTATCGACACATGTTGGCTCTTTTCACAGTTTGTGCACTTGGTGTGAGATGAAATGAACTTGCAATACTTTTGAATGCCCCTTGTATATCAGGAAAGGGGATAATGTCATAGTATACATGCAGATGTTGGATTTGGAATATTCTGAAAAGGGTATTTTTCACTCTAAAAACTTAAATTCTCCTCGCTATATGTTTTTACGAAACTGAATTTAGTATCAATAGTTAGAAATCACTTGTAACTAATCAGCCCTATGGCGGACGAATCAAAATAGACAGCTAGTTTTTCTTGAATGTGATGGGAAATAACTTGTAAAATTGGCCAAAGTCTACTGACAAGGTAATGGAGATTTCGGGCTTTCAATACTCGTTCAGTTATTTATAAATTTATGTGTAGGGCTGACTAAATAATAGTATTTTCTACTTATCTGCCGAATGGGAACGTACTGTGTACGTGCAGTTGGTGTGTTCCAAGTAGGCCCTGCCAAAATTAAAAAACTCAAAAACGTGTTGTTGTTTTTCAACCACACAAAGTTAGCCCTACAAAACTAAAAGCACACATTGTGCCTGTTTAATCTCCAAACATATGTTTTGTAATATATAAAACCCCAGAAACTTCAGACACCTTGTTTATTCAAAATATATGTTCAAATCGCTTGCATCTATTTGTTTTTTCCTATATCTGCTGTACTACCTTAAATGCTGTGATAAATTAAGATGTTCTGTTTTATACATGCTCCTATATTAACTTATAATATGTGTTGTGCTTGTATGTATGTCTTAATTTGTAAGTCGGTAAATAGGTATTCATAGCTTCTGTTATACTGTTTGTATTTCCGACTATATAAATAAATTTGTTTTGTATTGTATTGTAAAATTGCCGCGGTAAAATTGGCAAAAAGAAGAACATTTGTTCACCGTAGAGACGAGTCACTAGTTTTCAATACCTGTCAGTTTGCAATTCGGGATAATATGGTTGTGAACATGTCATTTTAAGCATTTTCGCCCACTTATAAGTTATAGAACCTCGAAGGAGGTCTAAAACCTCGATGTAGGTAAAGAACCTAGAAATCTCATTTGTGCAGGGTTTGTTCAAATGGGTTGCTGTAAACTCGGATTGAAACCATCAACCATACAGTTGACATTTTTTTCCGGATTTTCAGTATACGAGTTACTCTGATGTTAAAACCGAAAAATCAGAAATTATATAAAGGCTTTTAACATCAAAGATAGGCTCCGATTATTCAGCAATAAACTGTATTTTCCAGCTCCAAGACTGTCCTTGTATTATGCTCTGGCTATATCCTGATTCTCTCCCGTAAAATTAAAATACGGGAAAATTTACCTTACACATTTACAAAACCTAGTCACTGCGCATTAATACTTGATCAATGTCAATTGGACGCTTGCATTCCAATTTTTAACAAAAACGCACACAGTATTGCAAATCGGAATTATTAATATGTTATCCGTGAAGTAGAACTTTACGGAATAAATCGCAATTCTGTTTCACTTAGCATTTCATTGGAGTTTTAAATAGATCTAGCAAATTAGCAATACGATTTATTCCGTAAAAGCTTTGTTATAATAAAACAACCTTTTACGGAATAAATCGCAATGTCTTGATTTCGCGTAGCATTCTGATTGGAGTTTTAAATAGATCTAGCAAATAGATATATAGCAAATTAGCAATACGATTTATTCAGTAAAAGCTCTGTTATAATAAAACAACCTACCTCATTTACGTTTACTCTTGTGTGTGTATATATGAACAGTTCCATTCAGATATTCATATCTATTGCTAGTAACGTTGTACGCATATAGCGTATAATTTCTGCCAGCTTCGAATAATCTAAATAGGGCGTTAAAATGTCTATTAGCAGCTCGATCTCTACCAAGATTTAACAGTGCAACCCATTCAAAGAAAATTTCTGGATTAAGTCCATTCACATATACAAATGCGCAAATAAGTATTCTTTCAAAATGAATCAAGTTAGGGGTCCAAAAATATCGTCTAATCTTCCTAGGCCACTGATTAGCTGGTCCAATAATTTCTTGGATAGTCATCCATAACTGATAGATTTCACGATTACGATTAGAACCTTGTAAACCAGACATAATCAGATAACTAATATAAAGAGTGAGGTATGCGATAGAGAAGCACGGACCAATACTCATACGAAGCACGAGCAAAGCACGAGCAAAGCAAGAGACAATATATTTTACGTTTACAGTGTAATTCACACGAGAATACTATATTTTTTATTCTTACCTTCAATATGACTTTATCGTCCGCTGCTTCCACCAAGTCTTTCAAGCACTGCTTCTCGTACATGTCGGTTATTATACCAGTCAATTTTAGTTACAATTTAGCTCTTGTTTACAATTTTACTATTTTATATTATTTTTATTTGAGTTTTAAACATTTTTACTTAAAATTCCTTCACATATTGAAAGTGCCACTTTGTAATAATTATCATTGAAAATCACTGTCTGACGAAGAAAATTCATACCGATAAGCTGCTCTACTGTAGGGATTTGCTGATTTAGTTGATTTCTCAGTTTTTTTTTGGTAGAAGCTTTAGTACATTTTTTGCCTTTCCTTTTAACGGGTTTATATTGAGTAGGATGGTGCAATGCTTTTCTGTTTGACACGCTTTCTTCCCAGTCGTCATCCGATAAGTCATTATTCACCTTCTTTGCCGTCTTCCTAAACGTGATATTCCTGGTATCAATGGTGATACTAGTTGACGTACTTGGCTGGGCTGACGCTGTCTCGCATGGCGTGCCATGTGTACTTGAAACAGAGGGTTGTACATTGTGCTGTACTTGCGGTACTTCTTCGTGAGAGGGATGGGATGACCCTGACTGTACTGCTGCTGGTGTCGAACATGCAGAAGGAGTGCTTGGTTCGTCACTTGGGCTGTCTGTTTCCGAGTCAGATCCTTGTATTATTGTCATATGGTGGTTCCTCTCATCCTCTTGGCTTGGTGGGGTCCACGTGGGAAAAAGTGGTACGGTATACGTATAACTGGCAGGAACATATAATGTGTATATATCTCTGAGTAGGTTGAAAAATGCTTCATACACATTGTCTCTGTGGAAATGGTTCCTCCATACAATTTCAGCAATGTGCTGTTCAAACAATTTCCTATTAGTTCCATTTATGCGTCGGAAATGATCTTTACAGATCTTCCAAGCACCTTCTATCCTATTGGTGTGGCAGTCTACAACCTCCCCCGTATCGACGTTACGATAACGTTGCTTAAATGTCGTCTTATGCACTACGGTAAAATGCTGGTAGCCTAAAGTGTTCAAATGCATGTATGCAGCCCAAGAATCTGAATATATCCTCGTACCAGGGCGGACATGTTTTTGGATGAGGGGAATAAGGGTTTCGGAATTCCTACTATCCACTGGATATAATATAATTCTATTTGTTTGTCTTTCTATTAAGCTAAAAATCCAAATTCTTAATCCACGTGGCTGACCCTTGTGATATTTTACCTTTCGTCCAAATATGCTCTCGTCTATTTCAACTTCTCCATCAAAAGTAATCCTTTCATACGTATCAAACACGTATTGGCAGAACAGTTCTCTAATATAACTAGCCCAATTGACTGCAGTAGGTCTGTAGTCCATACCCGTATTTAACGCACACTGGTGCAAAGAATGCCCTTCTATATAATATTTTATAAAAAATATAAGGTCCCTTATATTATATGATGATTTCTCAAAGAAAGAATTTTTGCGCATTGTAAATTCATGCTGTGATCCACACCGGAAAGTATAGCCATCTTTCAGGCGGTTCCTTTTGTTCAGTTTAGCCTCCTTACCACAATGACACGTAAAATCTGACGCTAAAAGGCCATTTTTTCTTAGCCAGCTATAAACTACATCTACCCAGATATAAAAAGAGAATGACAGCTCCACGGATTTTGGAATTCCTTAATTTCTAACGCATTTATTTCATTTATACGCAACTGAAAGTTTCCTTCACCATGCTTTTTTCTACACTTTTCCATTTTTAACACTGCAGATGAAATCGTAGAAATGAATACTTACCATTAAATTTTGTTCCACTGAGAATTAACTCATACATCCATTAAATGAACTCACCTTTACTTATAAATCACACCGGATAGGCGGCAAGCCAAAGCGTTAATACTATCTCGACAAACGTAGATCTAAAATATTAAGAAAATGAGTTTTCGATTGCCATTTATCGCCCGACTGACGACTAATGGCAATCGAAAACACTGTTTCTATCTATTTTTGATCCGCGTTCGTCGAATGTTAAGACCGTTTTCGATTGCTGCCTATCCAGTGTGTGAATGTGAAAACCTCTCTAATACAATGAGTTGCACGGACCAATAATGAAATGTAATCAGAAGACTTTACAACCATTCATGAATACGGTATTTGCGTATAGTGTGTATCGTGTAATGATTGAATACTTACCCCATAAAAGAAATGTACCTTTCAGACACTCTTCTAAGGCCTTATTAAGAATGTTGGAGAGGTTTCTGTCTATATATACTGGTCCTGATTCTTTCCTGTATACAAACTTTCCCGTATACAAACTTTCCCGTGTTGCATTTTTTCGCTATTCTTTACTACCCCCAAAACAATTCTCAACCCCTTTTGCTCTCAAGCATTGTCCCCAAAGAAAACCCTTTAAGACACTGGGGAATACCGCCCCTTCTAAGGCATTATTAAGAATGTTGGAGAGGCGTCTGTCTATATATACTGGTCCTGATTCTTTCCCGAATACAAACTTTCCCGTATACAAACTTTCCCGTGTTGCATTTTTTCGTCATTCTTTACTACCCCAAAAACAATTCTAAACCCCTTTTGCTCTCAAGCATTGTCCCCAAAGAAAACCCTTTAAGACACTGGGCAATACCGCCCCTTCTAAGGCATTATTAAGAATGTTGGAGAGGCGTCTGTCTATATATACTGGTCCTGATTCTTTCCCGTATAAAAACTTTCCCGTATACAAACTTTCCCGTGTTGCATTTTTTCGTCATTCTTTACTACCCCCAAAACTATTCTAAACCCCTTTTGCTCTCAAGCATTGTCCCCAAAGAAAACCCTTTAAGACACTGGGGAATACCGCCCCTTCAAAGGCATTATTAAGAATGTTGGAGAGGTGTCTTTCTATATATACTGGTCCTGATTCTTTCCCGTATACAAACTTTCCCGTATACAAACTTTCCCGTGTTGCATTTTTTCGTCATTCTTTACTACCCCCAAAACTATTCTAAACCCCTTTTGCTCTCAAGCATTGTCCCCAAAGAAAACCCTTTAAGACACTGGGGAATACCGCCCCTTCTAAGGCATTATTAAGAATGTTGGAGAGGTGTCTGTCTATATATACTGGTCCTGATTCTTTCCCGTATACAAACTTTCCCGTGTTGCATTTTTTCGTCATTCTTTACTACCCCCAAAACAATTCTAAACCCCTTTTGCTCTCAAGCATTGTCCCCAAAGAAAACCCTTTAAGACACTGGGGAATACCGTCCCTTCTAAGGCATTATTAAGAATGTTGGAGAGGCGTCTTTCTATATATACTGGTCCTGATTCTTTCCCATATTCAAACTTTCCCGTATACAAACTTTCCCGTGTTGCATTTTTTCGTCATTCTTTACTACCCCCAAAACTATTCTAAACCCCTTTTGCTCTCAAGCATTGTCCCCAAAGAAAACCCTTTAAGACACTGGGCAATACCGCCACTTCAAAGGCATTATTAAAAATATTGGAGAGGTGTCTTTCTATATATACTGGTCCTGATTCTTTCCCGTATACAATCTTTCCTGTATACAAACTTTCCCGTATTACATTTTTTCGTCATTCTTTACTACCCCCAAAACTATTCTTAACCCCTTTTGCTCTCAAGCATTGTCCCCAAAGAAAACCCTTTAAGACACTGGGGAATACCGCCCCTTCTAAGGCATTATTAAGAATGTTGGAGAGGTGTCTGTCTATATATACTGGTCCTGATTCTTTCCCGTATATAAACTTTCCCGTATACAAACTTTCCCGTGTTGCATTTTTTCGCTATTCTTTACTACCCCCAAAACAATTCTAAACCCCTTTTGCTCTCAAGCATTGTCCCCAAAGAAAACCCTTTAAGACACTGGGCAATACCGCCCCTTCTAAGGCATTATTAAGAATGTTGGAGAGGCGTCTGTCTATATATACTGGTCCTGATCCTTTCCCCTATACAAACTTTCCCATGTTGCATTTTTTCGTCATTCTTTACTACCCCCAAAACAATTCTAAACCCCTTTTGCTCTCAAGCATTGTCCCCAAAGAAAACCCTTTAAGACACTGGGGAATACCGCCCCTTCAAAGGCATTATTAAGAATGTTGGAGAGGTGTCTTTCTATATATACTGGTCCTGATTCTTTCCCGTATACAAACTTTCCTGTATACAAATTTTCCCGTGTTGCATTTTTTCGTCATTCTTTACTACCCCCAAAACTATTCTAAACCCCTTTTGCTCTCAAGCATTGTCCCCAAAGAAAACCCTTTAAGACACTGGGGAATACCGCCCCTTCTAAGGTATTATCAAGAATGTTGGAGAGGTGTCTGTCTATATATAATGGACCTGATTCTTTCCCATATACAAACTTTCCCGTATACAAACTTTCCCGTGTTGCATTTTTTTCGTCATTCTTTACTACCCCCAAAACAATTCTAAACCCCTTTTGCTCTCAAGCATTGTCCCCTAAGAAAACCCTTTAAGACACTGGGGAATACCTCCCCTTCTTAGGCATTATTAAGAATGTTGGAGAGGTGTCTTTCTATATATACTGGTCCTGATTCTTTCCCGAATACAAACTTTCCCGTATACAAACTTTCCTGTGTTGCATTTTTTCGTCATTCTTTACTACCCCCAAAACTATTCTAAACCCCTTTTGCTTTCAAGCATTGTCCCCAAAGAAAACCCTTTAAGACACTGGGGAATAACGCCCCTTCTAAGGCATTATAAAGAATGTTGGAGAGGTGTCTGTCTATATATACTGGTCCTGATTCTTTCCCATATACAAACTTTCCCGTATACAAACTTTCCTGTGTTGCATTTTTTCGCTATTCTTTACTACCCCCAAAACAATTCTAAACCCCTTTTGCTTTCAAGCATTGTCCCCAAAGAAAACCCTTTAAGACACTGGGGAATACCGCCACTTCAAAGGCATTATTAAGAATGTTGGAGAGGTGTCTTTCTATATATACTGGTCCTGATTCTTTCCCGAATACAAACTTTCCCGTATACAAACTTTCCTGTGTTGCATTTTTTCGTCATTCTTTACTACCCCCAAAACTATTCTAAACCCCTTTTGCTTTCAAGCATTGTCCCCAAAGAAAACCCTTTAAGACACTGGGGAATAACGCCCCTTCTAAGGCATTATAAAGAATGTTGGAGAGGTGTCTGTCTATATATACTGGTCCTGATTCTTTCCCATATACAAACTTTCCCGTATACAAACTTTCCTGTGTTGCATTTTTTCGCTATTCTTTACTACCCCCAAAACAATTCTAAACCCCTTTTGCTCTCAAGCATTGTCCCCAAAGAAAACCCTTTAAGACACTGGGCAATACCGCCCCTTCTAAGGCATTATTAAGAATGTTGGAGAGGCGTCTGTCTATATATACTGGTCCTGATCCTTTACCCTATACAAACTTTCCCATGTTGCATTTTTTCGTCATTCTTTACTACCCCCAAAACAATTCTAAACCCCTTTTGCTCTCAAGCATTGTCCCCAAAGAAAACCCTTTAAGACACTGGGGAATACCGCCCCTTCAAAGGCATTATTAAGAATGTTGGAGAGGTGTCTTTCTATATATACTGGTCCTGATTCTTTCCCGTATACAAACTTTCCTGTATACAAATTTTCCCGTGTTGCATTTTTTCGTCATTCTTTACTACCCCCAAAACTATTCTAAACCCCTTTTGCTCTCAAGCATTGTCCCCAAAGAAAACCCTTTAAGACACTGGGGAATACCGCCCCTTCTAAGGTATTATCAAGAATGTTGGAGAGGTGTCTGTCTATATATAATGGTCCTGATTCTTTCCCATATACAAACTTTCCCGTATACAAACTTTCCCGTGTTGAATTTTTTTCGTCATTCTTTACTACCCCCAAAACAATTCTAAACCCCTTTTGCTCTCAAGCATTGTCCCCTAAGAAAACCCTTTAAGACACTGGGGAATACCTCCCCTTCTTAGGCATTATTAAGAATGTTGGAGAGGTGTCTTTCTATATATACTGGTCCTGATTCTTTCCCGAATACAAACTTTCCCGTATACAAACTTTCCTGTGTTGCATTTTTTCGTCATTCTTTACTACCCCCAAAACTATTCTAAACCCCTTTTGCTTTCAAGCATTGTCCCCAAAGAAAACCCTTTAAGACACTGGGGAATAACGCCCCTTCTAAGGCATTATAAAGAATGTTGGAGAGGTGTCTGTCTATATATACTGGTCCTGATTCTTTCCCATATACAAACTTTCCCGTATACAAACTTTCCTGTGTTGCATTTTTTCGCTATTCTTTACTACCCCCAAAACAATTCTAAACCCCTTTTGCTCTCAAGCATTGTCCCCAAAGAAAACCCTTTAAGACACTGGGGAATACCGCCCCTTCTAAGGCATTATTAAGAATGTTGGAGAGGTGTCTGTCTATATATACTGGTCCTGATTCTTTCCCGTATACAAACTTTCCCGTGTTGCATTTTTTCGTCATTCTTTACTACCCCCAAAACAATTCTAAACCCCTTTTGCTCTCAAGCATTGTCCCCAAAGAAAACCCTTTAAGACACTGGGGAATACCGTCCCTTCTAAGGCATTATTAAGAATGTTGGAGAGGCGTCTTTCTATATATACTGGTCCTGATTCTTTCCCATATACAAACTTTCCCGTATACAAACTTTCCCGTGTTGCATTTTTTCGTCATTCTTTACTACCCCCAAAACTATTCTAAACCCCTTTTGCTCTCAAGCATTGTCCCCAAAGAAAACCCTTTAAGACACTGGGGAATACCGCCACTTCAAAGGCATTATTAAAAATATTGGAGAGGTGTCTTTCTATATATACTGGTCCTGATTCTTTCCCGTATACAATCTTTCCCGTATACAAACTTTCCCGTATTACATTTTTTCGTCATTCTTTACTACCCCCAAAACTATTCTAAACCCCTTTTGCTCTCAAGCATTGTCCCCAAAGAAAACCCTTTAAGACACTGGGGAATACCGCCCCTTCTAAGGCATTATTAAGAATGTTGGAGAGGTGTCTGTCTATATATACTGGTCCTGATTCTTTCCCGTATATAAACTTTCCCGTATACAAACTTTCCCGTGTTGCATTTTTTCGCTATTCTTTACTACCCCCAAAACAATTCTAAACCCCTTTTGCTCTCAAGCATTGTCCCCAAAGAAAACCCTTTAAGACACTGGGCAATACCGCCCCTTCTAAGGCATTATTAAGAATGTTGGAGAGGCGTCTGTCTATATATACTGGTCCTGATCCTTTCCCCTATACAAACTTTCCCATGTTGCATTTTTTCGTCATTCTTTACTACCCCCAAAACAATTCTAAACCCCTTTTGCTCTCAAGCATTGTCCCCAAAGAAAACCCTTTAAGACACTGGGGAATACCGCCCCTTCAAAGGCATTATTAAGAATGTTGGAGAGGTGTCTTTCTATATATACTGGTCCTGATTCTTTCCCGTATACAAACTTTCCTGTATACAAATTTTCCCGTGTTGCATTTTTTCGTCATTCTTTACTACCCCCAAAACTATTCTAAACCCCTTTTGCTCTCAAGCATTGTCCCCAAAGAAAACCCTTTAAGACACTGGGGAATACCGCCCCTTCTAAGGTATTATCAAGAATGTTGGAGAGGTGTCTGTCTATATATAATGGACCTGATTCTTTCCCATATACAAACTTTCCCGTATACAAACTTTCCCGTGTTGCATTTTTTTCGTCATTCTTTACTACCCCCAAAACAATTCTAAACCCCTTTTGCTCTCAAGCATTGTCCCCTAAGAAAACCCTTTAAGACACTGGGGAATACCTCCCCTTCTTAGGCATTATTAAGAATGTTGGAGAGGTGTCTTTCTATATATACTGGTCCTGATTCTTTCCCGAATACAAACTTTCCCGTATACAAACTTTCCTGTGTTGCATTTTTTCGTCATTCTTTACTACCCCCAAAACTATTCTAAACCCCTTTTGCTTTCAAGCATTGTCCCCAAAGAAAACCCTTTAAGACACTGGGGAATAACGCCCCTTCTAAGGCATTATAAAGAATGTTGGAGAGGTGTCTGTCTATATATACTGGTCCTGATTCTTTCCCATATACAAACTTTCCCGTATACAAACTTTCCTGTGTTGCATTTTTTCGCTATTCTTTACTACCCCCAAAACAATTCTAAACCCCTTTTGCTTTCAAGCATTGTCCCCAAAGAAAACCCTTTAAGACACTGGGGAATACCGCCACTTCAAAGGCATTATTAAGAATGTTGGAGAGGTGTCTTTCTATATATACTGGTCCTGATTCTTTCCCGAATACAAACTTTCCCGTATACAAACTTTCCTGTGTTGCATTTTTTCGTCATTCTTTACTACCCCCAAAACTATTCTAAACCCCTTTTGCTTTCAAGCATGGTCCCCAAAGAAAACCCTTTAAGACACTGGGGAATAACGCCCCTTCTAAGGCATTATAAAGAATGTTGGAGAGGTGTCTGTCTATATATACTGGTCCTGATTCTTTCCCATATACAAACTTTCCCGTATACAAACTTTCCTGTGTTGCATTTTTTCGCTATTCTTTACTACCCCCAAAACAATTCTAAACCCCTTTTGCTCTCAAGCATTGTCCCCAAAGAAAACCCTTTAAGACACTGGGCAATACCGCCCCTTCTAAGGCATTATTAAGAATGTTGGAGAGGCGTCTGTCTATATATACTGGTCCTGATCCTTTCCCCTATACAAACTTTCCCATGTTGCATTTTTTCGTCATTCTTTACTACCCCCAAAACAATTCTAAACCCCTTTTGCTCTCAAGCATTGTCCCCAAAGAAAACCCTTTAAGACACTGGGGAATACCGCCCCTTCAAAGGCATTATTAAGAATGTTGGAGAGGTGTCTTTCTATATATACTGGTCCTGATTCTTTCCCGTATACAAACTTTCCTGTATACAAATTTTCCCGTGTTGCATTTTTTCGTCATTCTTTACTACCCCCAAAACTATTCTAAACCCCTTTTGCTCTCAAGCATTGTCCCCAAAGAAAACCCTTTAAGACACTGGGGAATACCGCCCCTTCTAAGGTATAATCAAGAATGTTGGAGAGGTGTCTGTCTATATATAATGGTCCTGATTCTTTCCCATATACAAACTTTCCCGTATACAAACTTTCCCGTGTTGCATTTTTTTCGTCATTCTTTACTACCCCCAAAACAATTCTAAACCCCTTTTGCTCTCAAGCATTGTCCCCTAAGAAAACCCTTTAAGACACTGGGGAATACCTCCCCTTCTTAGGCATTATTAAGAATGTTGGAGAGGTGTCTTTCTATATATACTGGTCCTGATTCTTTCCCGAATACAAACTTTCCCGTATACAAACTTTCCTGTGTTGCATTTTTTCGTCATTCTTTACTACCCCCAAAACTATTCTAAACCCCTTTTGCTTTCAAGCATTGTCCCCAAAGAAAACCCTTTAAGACACTGGGGAATAACGCCCCTTCTAAGGCATTATAAAGAATGTTGGAGAGGTGTCTGTCTATATATACTGGTCCTGATTCTTTCCCATATACAAACTTTCCCGTATACAAACTTTCCTGTGTTGCATTTTTTCGCTATTCTTTACTACCCCCAAAACAATTCTAAACCCCTTTTGCTCTCAAGCATTGTCCCCAAAGAAAACCCTGTAAGACACTGGGGAATACCGCCCCTTCTAAGGCATTTTTAAGAATGTTGGAGAGGCGTCTGTCTATATATACTGGTCCTGATTCTTTCCCGTATACAAACTTTCCCGTGTTGCATTTTTTCGTCATTCTTTACTACCCCCAAAACAATTCTAAACCCCTTTTGTTCTCAAGCATTGTCCCCAAAGAAAACCCTTTAAGACACTGGGGAATACCGTCCCTTCTAAGGCATTATTAAGAATGTTGGAGAGGCGTCTGTCTATATATACTGGTCCTGATTCTTTCCCGAATACAAACTTTCCCGTATACAAACTTTCCCGTGTTGCATTTTTTCGTCATTCTTTACTACCCCCAAAACTATTCTAAACCCCTTTTGCTCTCAAGCATTGTCCCCAAAGAAAACCCTTTAAGACACTGGGGAATACCGCCCCTTCAAAGGCATTATTAAAAATATTGGAGAGGTGTCTTTCTATATATACTGGTCCTGAATCTTTCACGTATACAATCTTTCCAGTATACAAACTTTCCCGTGTTACATTTTTTCGTCATTCTTTACTACCCCCAAAACTATTCTAAACCCCTTTTGCTCTCAAGCATTGTCCCCAAAGAAAACCCTTTAAGACACTGGGGAATACCGCCCCTTCTAAGGCATTATTAAGAATGTTGGAGAGGTGTCTGTCTATATATACTGGTCCTGATTCTTTCCCGTATACAAACTTTCCCATATACAAACTTTCCCGTGTTGCATTTTTTCGCTATTCTTTACGACCCTCAAAACAATTCTAAACCCCTTTTGCTCTCAAGCATTGTCCCCAAAGAAAACCCTTTAAGACACTGGGCAATACCGCCCCTTCTAAGGCATTATTAAGAATGTTGGAGAGGCGTCTGTCTATATATACTGGTCCTGATCCTTTCCCGTATACAAACTTTCCCATGTTGCATTTTTTCGTCATTCTTTACTACCCACAAAACAATTCTAAACCCCTTTTGCTCTCAAGCATTGTCCCCAAAGAAAACCCTTTAAGACACTGGGGAATACCGCCCCTTCAAAGGCATTATTAAGAATGTTGGAGAGGTGTCTTTCTATATATACTGGTCCTGATTCTTTCCCGTATACAAACTTTCCTGTATACAAATTTTCCCGTGTTGCATTTTTTCGTCATTCTTTACTACCCCCAAAACCATGCTAAACCCCTTTTGCTCTCAAGCATTGTCCCCAAAGAAAACCCTTTAAGACACTGGGGAATACCGCCCTTTCAAAGGCATTATTAAGAATGTTGGAGAGGTGTCTGTCTATATATACTGGTCCTGATTCTTTCCCATATACAAACTTTCCCGTATACAAACTTTCCCGTGTTGCATTTTTTTCGTCATTCTTTACTACCCCCAAAACCATTCTAAACCCCTTTTGCTCTCAAGCATTGTCCCCAAAGAAAACCCTTTAAGACACTGGGGAATACCTCCCCTTCTTAGGCATTATTAAGAATGTTGGAGAGGTGTCTTCCTATATATACTGGTCCTGATTCTTTCCCGTATACAAACTTTTCCGTATACAAACTTTCCCGTGTTGCATATTTTCGTCATTCTTTACTACCCCCAAAACTATTCTAAACCCCTTTTGCTTTCAAGCATTGTCCCCAAAGAAAACCCTTTAAGACACTGGGAAATACCGCCCCTTCTAAGGCATTATTAAGAATGTTGGAGAGGTGTCTGTCTATATATACTGGTCCTGATTCTTTCCCATATACAAACTTTCCCGTATACAAACTTTCCTGTGTTGCATTTTTTCGCTATTCTTTACTACCCCCAAAACAATTCTAAACCCCTTTTGCTCTCAAGCATTGTCCCCAAAGAAAACCCCTTAAGACACTGGGGAATACCGCCCCTTCTAAGGCATTATTAAGAATGTTGGAGAGGCGTCTGTCTATATATACTGTTCCTGATTCTTTCCCGTATACAAACTTTCCCGTGTTGCATTTTTTCGTCATTCTTTACTACCCCCAAAACAATTCTAAACCCCTTTTGCTCTCAAGCATTGTCCCCAAAGAAAACCCTTTAAGACACTGGGGAATACCGCCCCTTCAAAGGCATTATTAAGAATGTTGGAGAGGTGTCTTTCTATATATACTGGTCCTGATTCTTTCCCGTATACAAACTTTCGCGTATACAAATTTTCCCGTGTTGCATTTTTTCGTCATTCTTTACTACCCCCAAAACTATTCTAAACCCCTTTTGCTCTCAAGCATTGTCCCCAAAGAAAACCCTTTAAGACACTGGGGAATACCGCCCCTTCTAAGGCATTATTAAGAATGTTGGAGAGGTGTCTGTCTATATAAACTGGTCCTGATTCTTTCCCGTATACAAACTTTCCCGTATACAAACTTTCCCGTGTTGCATTTTTTTCGTCATTCTTTACTACCCCCAAAACAATTCTAAACCCCTTTTGCTCTCAAGCATTGTCCCCAAAGAAAACCCTTTAAGACACTGGGGAATACCTCCCCTTCTAAGGCATTATTAAGAATGTTGGAGAGGTGTCTTTCTATATATACTGGTCCTGATTCTTTCCCACATACAAACTTTCCCGTCGATAACGTTTCTTATTTTTTTTAGTATGTACAGTATATAACTGCAAGCGTCTAATTGATACTGATCAAGTAAAAAAGTAGTTCCAAATAGAGTAACTGAAAAACAAAATTTTATCTATTCCCGGACGGAAAAGAATCAGGATATAGCCTATGCTCTAACCTCAGGTAATCCTCACAAGCACCATATGCACATTATTCTAATAACTAAAAATGTACTAACAGTAGATACAGTGTGGGTTGGAAAATTTAAAGGATAACTCTGACATTGGTTGTAACGAATATATCTGCAACTGCAGTTTTACATACTGGCTAAGCAAACGCACAATGGGAGCGACGAAAAATAAAAGGACTATACATAGAAGTAAATACTGGTAAATGTATTATCACATGTAAAGGCAGTCTAGAATATGTCTATGTCTTAAATCGCGTACGTAATTCACGCCGCTGCGACGTAACAACGTGTGCGTAAAACCTTAGCATGTAATATTTTTTTAAAACGTGTCTGCTGTCGCGATGGTGACCATGCAATAATCTCTAAATAAACAACAGTATAAACACCACCTTAACACGGATAGCAGCTATAATCAACAGGGTCCATAAAATATATTTATTGACCGAATCCTAGGCATAGATTCTGCTGTCGTACAACACCAATATTGTGTAGCTCCGTTGGTAGACTCCTAACTAACGTAATGTATCATCACAGAGAGACAGCCTTATCATACTGAATAACAGTGATGGGAAAACAACCCATATTTAATAGACTTTATAACATGTATCTACAAGCCAGTGGCAGGTGGAAAAAAAATTAACACAACTATTACTAGTAAACTGTTTCTCTCAAGTATACTATATCTAATGTGCACTTAGAAAAATATTTTCACAACTATTACAAGTAAACTATTTCTCTTATTTATGATTTATCTTTTGTATCTACAAAAAGTAAGTGCGTATGATCAGGAATTACCAAAAACACAAACTGCAGCCCAACCCACGGCATTGTGAGGAAGAGCTACAGGATATTTACAATAACAAGACATCCAAAAGACAATTGCACGAGGACTAACGGTGCCAAAACTACTACAAGTAAAGTGTCTCGCTCAAGTATGCTTTATCTTAATGTGTCTTCAAGTCAGTTGAATAACTATTACAAGTAAACTATTTCTCTCAAGTATACTTTATCTTATGTAGCTACAAAGAAAGAAAGAAAGAAAGAAAGAAAGAAAGAAGGCAAAGAACTGGAATCAATACAATAAAGCACCACACCTAACCCAGGACACAACATGGGAAAGTGACAAAAACAGAATAAAACATCACATACAAGAGAGCCAAGAGGTCAGCCATTTCCCAGTAGTTGACTACAAAGCTGCAACAATGAACAGACAAGAAAGCACGACAAACACGAAACATATCCACAAAAGAAGCACTGCTTTGGAACAGTCAGTAAAATAATTTTGCTGGAGGGTTTAAAATATTTATGTAGCTACAAGTCAGTTGCACGTAGACATTTTTTTTTCACAAACACTACAAGTAAACTGTCTTTATCAAATATTTTATATCTACAAATTATTAATTTGCACAAGGAAAATGTTTTCATGGAGCTCTACTACATGTAAACGGGTTTTCTCAAGTATGCTTTATCTTATGTATCTGTAATTCAGTCGCAGGTGAACCAATGTTTTCACAACTACAACACGTAAACGGTTCCTTTCAAGTATGTACTAGCATGTGAATCTTAAACAACTACCACATTTAAACTGGTTCTGTCAAGTATGCACTAGTATGTCACTAGTATGTACTAGTATGTCTCTCTGTTAGCTGTTTGCACTAGACAAAAACTTCTCACAAATGCTACATGCAAATATTTTCTCCAGTAAGAACATATCTATGGTTATATAAGCTTGACAATTGCTTTATGCCTTTTATCACATGTTTCGCATCTCTATGGCTTCTTATCAGTGTGTATTAGAAAATGTGTCTTTAAGCTGCTGTGTTGATTAAAGGACTTTTAAGAAATGGATTCAATTTTTGGAATGTTCATGGAATCATGAATACTTCGGGTCTCGTGCAAAGTAAGTGAAGCTCGAAGAGCTTCACGTTAACTTTGCAAGAGACCCAAAGTATTCATGATTCCATGAACATTCCAAAAATTGAATTCATTACTTATATTTACATTTTATATTATCAGTCAACTATCAATTTCCAATTTTCACCTAACTTGTTGGTTTTCCAGATATTTTGAATTAAATCGGACATAACGTAGGGTTTGGAATAGCCAAACCGCCAAATTTCCGCGCTTAACGTAATGACGATACGTGTTCAACGTCACGCAAATGTCAGTAAACAAGCAACGGTATTGGATGGACTTTACGTTAGCCCGCTGAAATGGCGCGTATGTGGGTGTGGCTGAAATCGGATTGTTCATGAAGGTATGAACCACATCTCAAATGCAAAGGTTCATTTTTAAGACTCGCAGTGGAAATGTAAATATTCCGCAATAACTACATCTATATCGTTTATCTCCTGTATGAATAGGCTGATGTCTCCTCAACTTGCTTTTATTGTCAAAATACTTTTCGCAATATTTACATTTCCACTGCGAGTCTTTAAATGAACCTCTACATTTGAGATGTTGTTCATACCTTCATGAACAATCGATTTAAGCCACACCCACATACGCGCCATTTCAGCGGGCTAACGTCAAGTCCATCCAATAACGTTGCTTGTTTCTGACGTTTGCGTGACGTTGAACACGTATCGCCATGACGTTAAGCGCGGAAATTTGGCGCTTAGGCTATTCCAAACCCTACGTTATGTCCGATTTAATTCATATATATAATAGATAATATAAAATGTAAATATAAGTAATAAATTCAATTTTTGAAATGTTTATGGAATCATGAATACTTCGGGTCTCCTGCAAAGTTAACGTGAAGCCCTTCGGGCGTCACTTACTTTGCAGGAGACCCGAAGTATTCATGATTCCATGAACCTTCCAAAAATCGTATTCATTTCTTAAATAACTACACTTATATGGCTTTTCGTCTGTATGATTTTTCTATGGACCCTCAGGCTTGATTTATCATTAACTTTTTGTCCACATGTTTCTCAACCCATAAGGCTTCTCGCCAGTATGTAACATCACGTAAGCCATTATAGTGGATTTTCTTACTATAGGATTTTCCACATGAACCACATACAAATGCTTTCTCCCCCTGTATGAACCATTGCATGAATGTTCCAACTAGACACACTCTGAAAGCTTATTCCGCAGCTTTCACATTTGAACCATGACATGAGATTTCCAACAATTTGACATTTTGACAAGTGTAGACTCGGACGAGCCTCTGCAGACTCCTTTAAGCTTAGAAACTCCAAATGGTGTTCAGTCAGTGGCTTTATAATCATAGAATACACAAGCGACTAGCAAAAGTTCTAATCAGACTGCGCGTATGCGCAGGCTGATCTGAGACTTCGCTGGTCGCACATAACACATTTTTGGAAATCTCATGCACTGGCTCATTTGTATGAACCCGCATATGGTCCTGTAAGTTGGGTGCTCGACTCAACGAATTGTCACAAATACTACACACAAATGGTTTCTCCCCTGAATGCGCAATTGAATGGTGCTTAAACTGTGATGCATGGTGAAAGCATTTTCCACAAATATCAAACAAATATGTCTCGCCAGTATGAATCCGCATATGATTCTACAAGACGCCTGCCCGACTATACGACTTGTTACAAATACTACATGCAAATCGTTTCGCTCTCGTATGGACCCGAATATGATTTTTTAATTCGCTTGTTTGACTGAAACAATTGTTACAAATACTACATGCAAATGGTTTCGCTCTTGTATGGACCCGAATATGATTTTTTAATTCGCTTGTTTGACTGAAACAATTGTTACAAATACTACATGTAAATGGTTCTCTCCTGTATGGACGCTGGCATGCCTATTTAAATGGGCCTCGACGCGAGAAAACCTGTCTTCGGGGGGTTGCAAACAACACAGGCGCAGACCAGCCTGCATATCCACGAAGTCTGATCAGCGCATTTGTCATTCGCTTATCCAGAAGTATTATATATCTAGACTTGCTACGAGTGAAATTTCAATTCTCTAGCTAGTCTCTGTAGCTAAGGAGACTGATTTGAAACTCACTTTGTCGGAAACCCCGAAGACAGGTTTTCTCGCGACAGGGTCCATTAATGGTTTGAATCGCGGAAGCACTTGTCACAGGTTCACACTTATACGGCGTTTTTCTAGTATGAACTGACATATGTCTCTTCAAGTTGCCTGCTAAGCACACATATACACATTATCATAATTATAGTCACTGGATCTGGCGTACTGTATCCCGTCGAGTGAATGAGGTCATACCATCGAATCACCCTAGACGCGTAGCATCGAGGGTGATCCAATGTTATGGCCTCATCCACGAGACTGTACGCCAGATCAAGTTACTACTATGATATTATGTTTATTATATGCCTTTTTTCTGACATTCTTTCTGATTTTAAAACCTGTTTTGGTCTTTAATTCCGAAAAAATGCGGGAACGTTTGCCATAACGTTACGTTTCTTGACGTCACGTCAACATGTTTTCCGTCTCTTGTTCCATGCTTGTAATTTATTTTACGTAATTTCGCCGCAAAAGCAGGTAACCGACGTTAGCCTCGTTTTAAAGGATAGTGATATGGAATCAGAAAACCATAGTTCATTGATGCGGCTTTCTGTATCAGATGGCAAGAAAACACACAGTTCTAAAGTCGTATCAGTTATAGGTTTCTTCCTTGTATGAACAAGTGTTTATACAATTTTATAGCACTTTCCACAATTTTCACACTTGTATGGATTTTCTCCAGTATGCACTATCGTATGCGTCTCATAGTTCTCCGCACAAGTAAAATATTTGCCACAGATCAATTTATAGTCTGGCAAAATCCATTTTCAAGTGTTTTCGATAATTAGCGAAGCTCATACTAGTTCAAAATCCTGAACTTTAGAAATTCAAATCAGTCTATAAATGTGGGATGTCCAAACAACTGCAATGCTTCTTTGCATTTGCATGGTAAATTGTCTTTAAATCAACCCCATATATATCACAGAAGCTATTACGATCTGCTTTAAACCTGAACTCAGTGACATTCGAAAAGGTAGATAATCCATCGTTACTCATATACTTGTATCTCTTTAATACTCAACAGATCAAGTCTGTACATGTCTGATTTCGCTTAAACATTCAAATACTTTCGACCAGAGTTATTTGGGGTCCATTTTCATTACTGATTTGTTTTATACTTACAGTAGCTATGACATAGATATGGTGATTTAATGAACGATTTAGTAAGAATAGTAAAATTAATGCTGTTGAGACTTCTATTTCGATTTGTCTAGACTCTAGATGCACCTGCAAAATAAAAGAACACAGAGCTGTGCATGCGCGGATCCAGATAGTTTTTCAGAGGGGGTCCAACTTTGAGTACGTTTTTAGTTGATTAGGGGACAGAGGATCCAACTACCATCATAAGCGGGCCATCATCGGCCCGTCATTTAAATGGCATTTCACTGGCGTGCCGATGATGGCTTGGTAGCTTTGTGATTTTCAGGGGATCCGGACAAGTATTGCTAAGAAACCCTATATTTTTGTGATTTTTCAAAGGGGGTCCGGACCCCTGTCCCCGATCCCCCTCTGGATCCACCCATGCTGTGATAATACGCATTAATATAACAGCACTAAGCTTGGTTTTATTTTTGAGTGTTATTTTACTTAGTATAAGACAAACTGGATTAAATAGTAATCAAAATGGTAATCTTAATGCATCTAAGGAGTTATTTTTCCATTGTCAAGAACTTAATAGTAAGCTAAAGGTCCGGTCATGACATTTAATTGGTTCATAAATACTGTTTTTAATATAAGTAGTTTTAGCTGTTTACTAATAACATTAATCTGTAAAAACATAAAGTGAAGGAGATATTTTAACATGTTTTTTCCAGTATGGATAGCACAATTCATTAAACTAGCACAATTCAAAAGTATAATGCGTTCCATTAAGAGACACACCACCAACAATAAGTATGTCGCAAAATTGGGAGGCAGCAGAAGACGAGAAACAGTTTTGAATTTTTGTGTCAATGGTGGATTTGCTGCAATTTAACTATAAAAGGCTAGGGGCGTTTCATGCAAACCAAACATCTATATGTCTTGATACACATCTGAACTAAGGGTAAGGTTGGCGCCGTGGAACAGGTTTACGCCCTCCAGTAAAATATTTTACTGACAGTTCCAAGGAGGTGCTTCTTTTGTGGATCATTTATGCTATTTATGTCTTGTATTTGTCATTTCGTGTCTGTATATTGCTGCCTTATGGTCACCTGCTGGGAAAGGGCTGACTTCTTGGCTCTTGTATGTGATGTTAAATTGTGTTTTTGTCACTTTCCCATGTGGTATCCTGGATCAGGTGTGGAACTTGATTGAATCGATTCCTGATATTTGCCGTCTTTCTTACTTTTATAGAACTTTTTGCTCACTGTTAAGGCGGGACCTCATGAACGCGTAATTGCTGTGCATACAGGAATTCAGTGAACATCGCTTTTTTGCGTTTATTTCGTTATGTGCGGACTGATCGCACAATGACCATCAAAATTTAATGCATCTATACACTGGCTAACTGGTGATATTTTTTTCGTTACAAAATGTATTGTCAAATGGGCTGTGATATGAGGGAATTTGTTCTCATTTGAGCATCTGCATATTTTAATTTACCCTAAATGCACCTTTGTACCGATCACTGCCTCTAGTTTACTATCGATGAATAATTATACAGTTTTATAAGACGAAGTAGCGTGTCTTATCATATCAAAATACACTCATGTCCAATGAAAACGCACCACTCTTACGAAGAGCATATTTGTGGCCTATCAAAAGCTGTGCAAAATTGTGTTATTTACAATTTTTATTTAGGACAAATGCGATGTTTTCGCACAAAAATTTCAATTCCAGTGACTCTATTAACATATGACGTAACGTCAGCCTAAAAATTGCGTTATAGACTAGTCTGTGGGTCTTCAAAAATAGGCTAACCTTGAACTAATTGCAACAGAAATGCCATTAGTTTTATTTGCTATATTAATATGCCTGTGATCACATACTAAAAGTTGCAAGTCCTATCTTGTGGGGAAGTGTTCATATTTTCGACTTAAAATGATCACCTTTATGCTTAAAGTGGCCATTGAAGATCATTTTTATTCAATGGATCACTCCTTCTGCAGTTGTTTTAAGTCCCTAATGCTTTGATGAAAGAATTTGATTTGATTATATGAGTAATAAACATTATACATATGTTATTAAACACATACGAAATCATATAAAATAAGCCGAAATGTTGAAAATCAGAGGCTCAATTACCCCACCCACCAATATATTAAGAATAGAAACACAATAGTTCTGTTGACATTTCTATTGCAATTTATTAGTATTATTCTAACATTCATAACAAACTGATAACCCTTAGTGACTCTCACAATAAATATACCAGTTGTTGCTATAGTAGTGGTTGTTGTTGTTGTGATTGGATGATGTCGCTTTCAACAGGTTAGTTTTTCTCAATCATACAATGATGGTCAGTTATCATTGCTCCGTTCCACAAGTCGTTTACCAGTAATTAGTGTACACCCTGAACTGTCATCAGTAACTGAAAATCAGTGACAGGGAGTTAATAATCTTGATGAAAGTATGTATCCTTATTTAAATTAAAGCTCACATCCCCCTATTGCTGTCAAAACATTTAAAAGCCATATTTTCAATCAGACTCACTACTAGTCAAGGAGCTAAATATTTGAAAATTCGATTGGCATAATTTTCCTGCCAGAAAAGGTTTGACTTTATTAGTTTAGACTAGCCTTCTACAACATTTCTAGAAACGTTGTATGGTCAAATTGTTGTAGCAGTTTTTCAGGAGGATACGTTTTATACCCCTACCCCATTTTTTTACTTTTAAAACAAAATGGCGACATTTGAATAAGAAATGGTATCCAGGTGGTGTCAAGCTGTTGCATACAGTCGTTCGTAATACTATCCACAGCTTACTTTGAGGCCTAAACAAGCATCAAAAAAATTGTTTGCTTCCAGAAACACACCTTTATGTTATTTATGACTTTTACGTTACATTTCCAACTACACCTTATGAAATCATTAAAATGTGTTCAATAGTTTCATTTGATAAGCTTTATAATGAGTATTTGGGTTTGCAACCTTACTTACTTTACTTAAATACAACATTCCTAAACGACTGTTAACTGACTATTTCAAAACTGTAAGCAGCTTGTTTAAATCATAAATACTTTAAGAATTATAAGCTGTTGAATATATCATGATCCCGAATTAAATGTTGAATGAAGTAAGAACTTTTTCACTTTTACAGTTCTCATGTTATGTTATCATTAACTTTTAAAACCCATATATGAACATTTGATGGATTAATAGGATTGAAAAGCTATACATAACATCGTTTCTGGTGTAAAGTAGCATTTTGTTGCTTGTACGGAAATATGTAACATACATTACAAACTTTGAGACTTGCTTTATATACTGCTAAATACCTTATCTTATAGATCATATGATATTTTATTTTATTTCAAAACAGTTATTGTGTTAAATTTATAACAAGATACCAGTTTGTCCTGAAATAATTATCAGTTTTTCTCAAGAAACTATATCTATACACTAAAGTCGATATATCTACACACATTTACATTTGTGAAATAGTAAATTTTTGGACGTTTTTTATCTTCAAAATGTTCATTTTGATTCGTCCAAAGTTAAAGATTTTAAAACTCATAACAAATAAAAGGATAGTTTTTAGATTACAGTAGAAGAATACATTCCAATTTTCTGTCAAATATATCAAAGTAACATATATAACCTTATAGAATATATCATCATAAGAACCTATGTTTGTCCAAACTGTTAAATACAGTATATAATTTGGCCTGAAAAGATAATATATGTGTGGATGTAGATTTTTATAATATTTATCTGAAAAAAAATAACTTAATTGAAAAAAATCTCTAGTAAGTTATTTAATAATATTTTTCGTAAACCCAGTTTACTGTTGTTCACATTATACAAACATAGTCAGTAACAGTTTACTTTTATTAAATGGAAAAGTTAAATGTTTAAAAACGTGCAGTCATGAGATCTTACTTAGATTTAGCAAACAATGCTTATATAGCTGATGCTTATTTCCACTATACAGAATGTGGTATGGCCAAATTATTACAGGAATATTGTCAATGGAATCCTTGATAACAAAGCGTTATATGAATAATCAACATTAGAATGAATTGTAAACTCACCAGTGTATTGACTTAATGAATAAGTGGAATAAAATCAAAATCAACACAGTTTTTTTCCACTGTAAAATGTATAAGAAATGTTTTTCTTCTTCAGACAGTAAACAAATGCACTACATGTGAGCAGCAAAGGCTCTAATAAGACTGACCATCTCGTAAATAGGAAATTATGTAAAAGCGCACATAATGTTGAGGTATTGATTAATAGACACATGCAAAAAATCAACTGTTCTGTTCAACATTAGCATTAAGAGGGCCCTTAATTCAGTACAGTCATTGTCACCAATGATAGACTTACATGTAAATTCTAGAAAGTACACATGAACTTAATGAAAGTATATGTACATATCGTATTTGCCATGCTTCCTTTTGTTCAATCATCAACATACGAAATCATATTGCTTTTACTTGTACATTGTATTAAGGTCATTATAAATCTTAGAGGTCGATAAAGCAGTGGTTCTATTGTCATTTGTGTTATGTGTGTATGATATAGATTATCAAATATTCAATACCATGTCGATTTGTTTTTGACAGTAGTATAAGTATGAATTTCGTTACCTTTAGATGAAGGGATGATGTTGAACGCTTTTTATGTAATGTATACTAGCTGGAATGAAAATTTGGAGCAGCACAAGAGATTTGGGTTCTTATCGCACATGGCAAATGCATCTTTAATCACCCATACTGTTGCAGCAGAGATAGCGTTCTAAAATGTGGCCCGTGTCTTCATCTAAACACTTACTTTGTGTATAAGAGCAGCAAAGGTTATGTTGTGTCTAACTACATTTTCACAGGATCGCCTGCTCCTTCATTGCACAACACTGGGTTATGAACCAAAATCAAATGTGCTCGCTCATTTGATTTATTATTTGTTTACTATTTATAATCAATTTAGTTTGCTTTGAAACGTGCAAAGGATGAATTGGATGTAATTTTGGTATGAATGATTATGTTCTCATTTGACATGCTGAATAACAAAATGTCACGCTTAGACTAAGCCTTATTGATAGAAATAATGCAAAAAAAACTACCAATAATTTATTGGAGTCCATTCATTTTGCAATGGCTACAATATAATATTTACAATGCAAGATAATTTTTCTAAATAATAAGCCTAGATCTTTCAAATGAATTACCAAAAAGAAGCTTTAGAACAGAATATGTCCTGTTGCAATGCTTCACAACATTGTAGAACCAGACAAAGCATATGATAAGTGTGACCATTTTCGTAACCACTCTTTTTGTATATGTTACTAAAATAATTTGTATTCTTTCTTCACCAAACTGGATGTGCTAAAAAGTTTTTTTGTTTGAAATGACAACGTCAATTTTAGGAGTTTTGGGTTTGCGTTTGTCCCTGGATGTTATCAATATAGTTTTCATAGTCCATAGCTGATAAGCTATAATCAATATGTTTTGGTGGCTTACAAGGCAGCTACAATTGTTTTATATCAATGTTTCATTTAACTTAAACTGTATCCTGTTAAAATATCTTGTATATATCATTCCAAATACAAAAAGGAGGAGACACAAATGCTTCAGAGAGATATAAAGATATCTTGTAAGCATTTAAGAAACATAATTTGATCATAAAATATAAGTAGTTTCTTAAAATGCTGTTTACACTCTGATTTGAAATGGCGTTTTATGTTATTTAGGTTCAAGTTTCGTCCTTTTTATCAGTAATGCTTTGTTGGGTTTTATTCTTAGCTACTTGTTTTGTCAAATAATACAGTATTGATCATTTCTCTTATTACTGGGCACTCCAATGACAGTAATTTACATACATTAGTAGTGTAAACTCATATAGTGCTGTTATTGAATTAAAATATTGTATTTAATAGAAAGTAACGTATATAACTGCAATAACAGGCGTCTTAATTAGATAAAACCATATTGCTAATCATTTGCTTTCAATTAAAAGATAATATTGATATGTAAGAATAAGGAATAATTTGATATACTAACACTTTAGGATTTCTTATCATTTTAGGGTAACGTAGTGATCTGTGCTATAGCAGGGTAACGCCTCGACTGCTAAAGAGCTTATATACTTTATTATTTGACTAGTATAATGTGGTTTTAGAAAATAGTCTACAAAACTGATTCCTAAGAGGTCTTTTGGCAGTCTATGATCTAAAGATAGTACTGCATTAAATAGTAATACATTTGAAAGTAAGTAACATATATAACTGTAATACAATATGATATGTTGTTAGGTCATTAAGTCCAATCACACCAACTTCAACACTATTAAAATAATACTTATATGTTGTAATAGAAAAGTAAATAGAACTATTATGTTTCTAATCTTAATATAATTGTAATATGGTGGGTGGGGTAATTCAACCACTGATTTTTAACATATCGGCTCATTTGATATGGTTTGATATGGTTTTTATCATTTGTAATAATCATATAATCAAATCAAATTCTATAATCAAAGCATAAAGGACTTAAAACAACTGTAGAAGAAGTGTCCAAATGACTAAATAATAATCTTTAATGGCCGCTTTAAGCATAAAAGTGATCATCTTAAGTCGAAAATATATATACTTCCCCACAAGATAGGACTTGCAACTTTTAGTATGTTGCTCAAGATAACCCAAACAGTCCCAGAATTGCTGAAAAAATTCTGTTGCAATTAGTTCAACCTTATCAGTTCTACTGATTAGACTATTAATCGCATTTTGGGCGTATACAAAAAGACCCCAAAATCTCGTTTAAGGTCACTGCCCATAGCAATAACCGTAACTCTAAATCATCAAGGGAGGTAATACTTGGTAGCGTTCGATTATGACAAAGTGTGATTTTACGCAACTATGATATGTTTTCTACAGACAGTTATGTCCGTTACAGTGCACGTTGGTAATCTGAATGTGGTTTATATCACATTAAAAATGCAAACAAAATTTTAAGTATAATCAACAACAAAAGTTGGCATTCTTTACGGATACTAAACGATGGACGCTCAGCTCTGTAAGAAGACAAAAATCAGCCAGTGTAATGAAACACGCATTATACCAGGGAAATGTCAGTCGACTGTTCGCGGTTTTTTGACAGTCCACAACATCAATAATGATATTACTACTTGTATATAGGTTTATATATGATTTTCTGGTTTTATTTTACCTGCATTAAAATTTCACCAAGACAGACTATTTCGTCACGTTCTCTAGCGTCTACTTTGAACCTGGCGTGCGCTAATGACGTCACTTGCTCTTATGACGTCATTATGCGTAAACGACAAGTATTGAACTTGACGTTGACGTTAAGAGTCCCTCGCTTTAGTTTGCGTCCTAAACAATTTGCCTTATGTCAAATGTGTTCCAATATTTAGCTACAAGTGCTATCTTGGACTAAGGTTGACCCAAGTATAGTCGTGAGTCTAAGTTATAGTACGAGGCCTACTCTCAATTAACTAAAGTTACGCGAGGAATTCTGCCATCGAGGTCTGCAAACAACAAAGGCACATACCAGCTTGCGCATCCGCGCAGTCTGATCAGCGCCTTTGCTATTCACAAATTGAATAGTATCGTATTTAAATTTGCTCCAAGCGAGACTTCATTATTTCTATCTAGTCTCTGTGGCTGAGAAGGTTGGTTTTTGGTATGATCTTATCGGAAACCATGAAGACAGGTTTTGTCGCATCGATGCTCATGTATATGCATTTATATTCATGCAAATGCGGACCCAATCCACAAGACTGTTTCATGTGATATGCACGTAGAAAATGTCTAGCCCCTCTAGACTACTCGTGGTCAATTCCGCCCATGATCAAACGCCGACGGGATCCGTACCAAAAATAATACCCCCTCCTCCTCCGCGCCACTAAAAACCCCCTTCAGTAGCGGGAAGGGTGTGGGCATTAAAAGATCATTTTTCATATAAGTGCGGGTCCAACCAAAGCATAGGTAAGTTATAGGTACTCAGTGAGACGGTTCTTTTGAGCACCCAAAGCAAATATAAAAATAATGAGCAATAAAATATTTACAATTTTACGCTAAAATTTTTGCTAATCTCCAAGTTTACTCTACATTTGACACGTTCCAACCGAAAGATGTCCGTCAAGGGATATATAGATCTAATACAAATAAACCTCCTCTGGTCAAGTATTAAGGTTTGGCCTTGCTTCGCGATCGGACATTAGAATGGCACCCGTAGAACGCAATAAAGATTTAAAAACATTTCATATTTTTGGATGAGTACATGTAGTATATGCATCGATCAATTGAAGCGATGCATATTAAAACAGCACGTTTTTCACCTTAATTAGACATGAAGAGTTACCCCGTGACCTTGAAAAACGGTAAATGTCCCCAAAACATTACATCTCTATCCTAATAATGTATCTATGCAAATTTGGTCAAAATATATCGACTAGGTGTTCAGACAAAATGCAGATAAGTTTCTTTTTACTATGGGTGGGGTATTATGGTATCGTTTTTGGTATTGAAAAGTCTTCTCATAAATGCATATAAATGTTCCAAGTATTTAGAATACATACAGTTTCATTTGACAGTTCACAGTGAGGTATGTCAATCAATAGTTTTTGGTTCGTAAGGTTTTAACATGCTTAGAAATATGAAAAGCCTGCTTAGTTTATTATTTTGCAGTTTAGGGGGTAGGGATAATTATTTGCTAATATAATATCTCCCTTATTAGACGGTGATTTTATTTTAATGCTGTCATAATGCATCTTATATAATGATCACTTTACTAAAAAAATAGAAAAAATAATTTTTTTAAAGTATGTTTAAATATTGAATTATCAGTCAGTATTTGCTGAAAACGAATGCATAAATATCGGTGAATGCTGGTTTGAAAGCGTGATATGAAGATAAATACTTGTATAGCTGCAAAAGAATGGTTTGAGAAAAATGTCTTAATTATTAATGGCTTCGCATGCTTGTTTGAAATAACGATTTTCAAATATAAAATTGAGTTACAGATTACTTTACTTGTCTTAATGAGTTTCCAAAAAGCTGCGTAAAAAGCCAACATATGCGATATAATGAAGAGCTGTAACTTTTGAACTGGACGGTAAATTTCCTTTAAAATGCGTTATTTTTCTAATAATATTCTATTTTTTGGAAATAAAAACGCCCAGATGTGGGCAGTGACCTTAAATGTTTTCTGTTTGCCAGTAGATCCCCTGTCATTTCGCCACAACTTTGACAGTTGTGACGCAACAGCTAACGCTTCACTCACGCGAACAATGTCACTATGTAAGCTTAAATATGGACTGGTCTGACAAAACTTGACGTAAAATGTTTAATTGCAATTTCTACAGTCCTAGTGTTCTACACAATGCTTATTTTCGTCGTACAAACTCACACACACGCAAAACGTCATACAAATCCTCTAAAAATTTGACGTTGCATCATTGACGTCAACTTTGAGCGCGTCGCCAGCCATTGTTCGCAACGCCAGCGTTTTAAATCTTTTAAAAAAGTTTTTCATCTGATTGTGCGAGTATTATCTAACATTAAGTTCAACATAGATACTCTAAGGTTTGTGTATACGAGCTTTTAGAGATTGACGTTATCAAAAAAAGTTGATACCTACGCTCCGTCGGTGTTAACGACCCGCTACACGTGCATAAAATCTTCTTGCTACGACCTTGTAGTAATTTTGCATCAGTAAAAGAAGGATTCCTTGAATGTCTCTTTTTACGCCTAGTCAAAATTATGCTAGTGAGGTGACGTTATAGCCGCTTCCAAGGCAAGATGACTATTCCTGGCTATAAATTAAGAGATTCTTTGCAATTTCTACAAATAGAAATGCGAGAATAATGCTTTGGAAAATTCTAACACAATCTATGGCTCGTTCTATAACTTTCTGTTTTGACGGTTGTTTTGTTAAACGGTTCCAGCACGTGTCATCAGCGATCATTCGGTTTTAAAGACCTATCAGTAACTTACAGAATTGCTACAGTACAATAAGACGCAATTGCAAAAATAAAACATAATGTCGTTAAATAGATATAGTCATTTTTGTAGGTGGTGCGTTTTCATTGGACATGAGTATAGTTGCATCAAATGCGATTTATGGCAATAGTTTGGGCTCACAGAATTTTGGCATACGAGAAAATATTGAGGCCTTAATCCCAGTGGGTACCCGTCCACTTGTTCGTATAAAATGAATCTCTGTGTTCCCCTGTTCCTCAATTTAAAATCTTGATTTTCTGTGTTCCCTTCTTATCTGATTATCAGATTTTAAACATTTTCCAACTTGTTTTATTAAATAAATTGAACTTAAGAGAACTCAAAAGATTATGTATATTCATAAATCTTATTATGAAAACTGTAAACGCAATTTAACATAGACACACGCACACGCGCGCGCACACGCACGCACGCACACACACTATTTCGATATTTACTTTAAAATTTCATATTCCCTAATTAAGAATATGTCTTTTGTTTATGTTCATATGATTGCACTACTTGACCACACTTAAACGTGATTTAAAATTACCTCTCTTATTATTTACTTAGTGTTTATCCTAACTGTCCTCTCTCAACTCATCTTGCATTTCGTTTCGGTAAGAGCTTGGGAGGACAGATCGGGGATAAAACACAGTTAATTGTCCCATCCAATAATCACTAGGGCATCACAGCGATAACATTCCAACAACGAGGCATCGTCGATTGTGCCTTGATGTAATGACATATCTGCGAAGCCCTTCGATGCCCTGAAAGCTGGGGTAGGCACTATTGTACTTTTATCTTTTATACTGTTAAATATTGTATGTTTATATAAATAAAATCGTTTCTATTTGCTGTACATATAAGTAAACTAAATAATCAGGAAGAGTATATTAAGGCTGCACCCATTTTGAAAAGTGGTTATATCTATACACTTTCATTGTGTACCCATAAAAGCTGAATTTGATATCATACAGACCCAACCATATAATCGTAACGCCCTTTTTGTTGGACATAGGCGAACAGAGCAGACCCAGATCAGACACCACACAATGCGGCGACTGACCTGGGTACCCACTGTTTGCGTAAACAGAATTCTCAAAGCTACGGTTACGTGATACTCGCCGAGGCGATGTCTAGCAAACGCAACATGTGCTTTGATGAAAATCATACCAAATGATAACAGCAAAATGAGTAATAAACCCTTTAGTTATATATGAAATAGATATACTGATTATTATATTTACACAAAACCAAATGCACTAATGTGCACGAGATATGCACTTTATTCTGCAGTGCTGACTAAATTGTTAAATATATAGTTAGTCTCCCAAGGAAGTTTAATTAACATTCCAAAATATGTTCAGTAATTTTCTAATACATCAGTATGTTTATATATATATATATATATATATATTATATGCTATGACTTATGATACACGTTCATGTGACCTCTATATTCTAATATATGCTACTATGTTATATGTATAGAATATGTTGAACCTCTAGCTGTATACAGTGTGTACCAGAGAAATAAAATAATTTTGACTTTGACTTTGACTTTGACACCAGACAATGCACAATATGCATGCCAGAACGTAATTCCGGGCAATTATAAATGATAAGAGAAAATAATCACAGGGCTCACCAGTTAGGTGTGATTCAAGTGAAAAAGGACTCATCCAATAAAAATTATGCTGAGATTGGAAGGAGAAACTAGTGATGGGGTGGGAATGTGCTTGGAAATAGGTTGAACAATATATCAGCGGATGCCATATTTTGTGTTTGGGGTCAATATAGTTTTGGGGGTGGCTGGGAACTAAATTTTCATGCGAAGTGCATTATAGGCTATAAATGATTCACCAGTCATTTGTAACCACTGCTTCACCCCAGCCCCTGAGCAGGACGAGGATTTCCATGGCCTGGTGAATGTGGTGTGTTTTTACTTTTACATTGCCTCCACAATGCGGAGAAAATGTAGGGGTTTGATAGACCTAGACAAACATGACAGTGCAGTATAATAATATACTGCGGGGGAGAACTGTCATGGTTTTGCCAGCTAGCTGTCCCCACATGTGGTGGTTACTATGGGGAACTGCAGAAACAAAGTCACTGTCTTCGACATTCCTCTGGGCTGGTGCGTGGTCACAAATGACTAGTGCATAAAGGCGAAAAAAATATGCGCACAAGCCATTTGTAGTCACGCCCCAGCCGGGCAAATGCGCTGTTAGTACAGGGTCATACCAGGGACCCGCAGCCAGGAAATCAAAGTCCCCGCCGTTCTCTCGCTCTGTGGGCCGTAGTTACGAATGATTGTGTATTAGACGATGCAGAGCGCAATTAAATAATGTGAATCCCGTTAATATATCTGATGAACAACCTCCTCATTATTTTTAAATATTATTATCTGTTGCACTTGTAATATGCGTCCTAGAGCTGTCGAGCAAGCAACACAAACCACGACGCGAGAAAACCTGTCTTCTGGGTTTCCCACAAAGCGAGTTTTAAACCAGTCTCTTCGGCTAACAGGCTAGCTAGAAATTGAAATTTTACTCGTAGCAAGTGTAGATATGACTCATCTAAAAAGCAGACAACAAAGTTGCTGATAAGACTGCCCTGATGCGCAGGCTGGTCTGCGCCTTTATTGTTACAAATCACCGAAGACATGTTTTTGCAGTCGCGCTCCAATTGCTATCCATGAACACGGGAAATATGTCTGTAGTGTTAAAAGCATCAAGACATAATTGTAATTTGCGCAGTCTCTTCAACGCATTTGCAGTTCGTATGTAGACACACCAAGAGTTATCCTGCTGATGACTGTTTTCTATATAATACAACCTGATATACGAAAGTGAACATCTACAGTAGTACCACGACCTCTAAGTAATGACCCTCGATTATTTCAATGCATTTACCGTTACAGTCACGCCTCAAAGCGTTTTGTGGAAGTGTAGTATTCATTGAACTGTATAAACCACGTGTTACCCATATGAAATACATTGAGGGAAAATAAGGAATTTTCAAAATCGAAAACGACTAAGTTATTTTATTTCACAAGAGATTCCAGACTTAATTTTCCTATCTAAATATTCAAATATGCAATTGTATATTAGGCGGTGTTTTATTATATGTATGTGCAAAATTTTAGTCCAAAATTTTATCATTAAAGACATTTTAAAAACGAAAAACGTTGTTCACTGAATTTCTGTACGGACTATAGGACTGGTCTACCTTATAAAGCTGAATAAAGGCGTTAATTTGTTCGAATGTATAGTCTGCCAAAATTGACCTTAGACCGATTAATTTTCGCCGACCATCTTCGTGATATTCGTGCGTTTTCGTACCTTGGTCACGCTATAACAGAGAATATAAAGATACTGTCAATTCGTTAATACAAATGTGCTGATAGCCCAGTGGTTAGTTGACTACTTACAAATCAAGCATACCTGGATCGAAACTTGGAAGGAACCTTTTTGTATTTAGCCGCTTTTGTATTCTTTATTCCCTAAGTTCTCCACTCTTTCCTTGTCAGCTGATAACATTTGCAAATAGTTTGGACCCAGTTCAGAACCAACAGAACGTCGGTTAAACCGTTTTGATCTGGAAACAGAGCATTTGACACTCTGATAGTGTTCCTGTAAGAATTTTTGAAAAAGTTAGTTTTGATTAATAGTCAGCAGATGATAACAAAAGTCTCAAAAATATTCAGCGTGCAAAGAGTTAATTACATGCAGGCTTATTGAACTTGTTCACGGTGCTGTTCTGTTACATTAACGCATGCCAAACTCAAATAAATGTATCCAGTTGTGCGCAAAATCAAGAATAAAGACAAAGAAACTAGCAAATCGGAACAAATGAAAAAAAATATTTAAATGTTACTGGACTCTAACCCACATCTTTTGAGTGCTAAATTACTCGACTATCCACTAGGCTATCGGGGAATTGTGATTTATTCCATTCAGATTAGTAAATGTACAACAATCTAAAGCTCACTCTTTACGAAGATTCACGAAGACTGAGTAAAAGGTCATTGAATATTCATATGTCTCGGGTCAATTTGGACAAACAATAACTGTATCATCTCGCGCTATAACACCTCAGTACATAAACAAAACATACTATTTAAAGACATATGCGGCTATTTCCTATGCGCACCTTTCCCGCGTCTGCAAACGCGGTTAGCGTGTCTGGCTACAAAGCCAGAGGACCAGGATCGATTCCCGGATGCGCACATATTTTCAGTGTGTTTTTTCTTTCTTTTTTAACATTTAAATGCTAAATTGCTTCATATACTAGTAAAATGACATCATCAAAACCACCGAAATGGTCATTCCTGAACTTTTTATATTGAATTACGCATGAAACCTATTGGGGTGGGGGTTAAATTTGGCCCTCTAGAAAGAGAATTAGTTCGGTGACCCCAGATTTTTATTCTTTTTTCTGAAAGGTATTATAATAGTCCATTTTTAAGATTTTCAACTTCAGATTTTTTAATACATGATTTATTCTAAAAACAAATTCCAATTTTCGACGAATTGCCAAAATATATCATGCAGTATCTTGTCACAGCATGGGATAACAAGTAAACTTGCTCATTTTCTAAAACGTTTGAGGTCATGGTCAGTAATTTAAGTTAAAAGAAAGAAGCTGGCTGAATATTACAACCGTTTTAGCTCGATAATTAGGACTAGTGTTTTTATTTTATATTTAAGAAATTGGTCAAATGCTGAAAACTTCAATATGAGATTCTGAAAAAATAAGCACGGTGACATATCCTTTTTATTTCATAAATGGATAGCCCATGCATAAAACAAACTGTATGCAAAGTATTGAAAATATTTCAACATGGGAAGTATTTAGTAGCATATGTCCTTAACACTTGAATAAGCCAGCATAAATTTCTGCTTATTGGTTTACGTAAGTATAGAAACAGTTGAGACCCCTGATCAGAAAGCTCACAGAAGCAGTCTGATCTGAATCTACACTTTTTGTCGTGGAAGCTTCAAAAGTATTTCTGCAGACGACGTAAGCAGATAACTTGTTGTGGTTGGCGCTTTAAGGGTTAATGAATGTGAGTTCAGTATATATAATATGCGGCCAGGTTTTCGTGAAATATGCACGCGTTTGCGCGGCTCAAACAACTTTTTAACCCTTTAATAAATTGTTAGTAAAACCTAATTTCCCTTTTTACTTTTATTGTAAGCAGATGAAATAGCTGAACCACGCCCAGATATGAACATTTACAGTAAGCCAAACGCCTAATAGACATTTTATCCACAAACCGGACTGCTGATAGCGGACAACTGATTGCGTATTAAATTTTAGGGAACATCTAAACATTCATTTTGATGATAACAATAAAACACTGACCATCGGACGGCGATTCAGGCTTTATACATTGATATACTGAATATACACACGGGTTTGAGGCAATCGTGAGCTCAACTCTTTTAACAAAACTAGTTCTTTTTCTATTACTATAATTGACGTAATGATCGACTTAAAGATACATAAATGTACATATATACCTAGGTTTGGGCGACTTATTCGATTTGGCACCAAGTTGTATAGACAAGTAGTTGGGATTCCTATGGGCACTAATTGTGCTCCCCTGGTTGCCGATTTATTTCTGTTTTGTTATGAGAGGGACTTCATGATGTCTCTTTCTGATGATAATCAGGCAGATATTATAGATTCGTTTGATTTGGTTCTTTACGCCCCAATAATCTTTCGGTTATTAAGGGACGGGTCTTCCTGGGTTGAACCAGTACTAAGCTAGGATTAATGTATTTTGCTCGAGGACACAACGCAGTGACGCCAGTGAGGCTCGAACCCGCGGTCCATCGGTCTCGAGTCAAGCACTCTACAACTGAGCCACTGCGCTCCCTGTTGATATTATTGATGCTTTTAACACTACATCCAGATATTTGGACGATATTTTAAACATTAACTGACTTCAACACTCGCAATAAACTGTATTTACTCAGAAACTTCTTAAACAAAGCTATCGGTATCATAAACTTCTAAAAACCTTTTCTAAGTTTTATAGACGATACAAGGGTCATCCAATAAATAGAGAGAATTTCCTTATAATACAAGAATTCGTACCAGTAAAACATCGAAAATGTAATCATTAGGTGGCATAACTTGTTGGGCATGTAGCAGCATATCCATAACTTTGTTGGAAAAGTGAGGTCGTGTGTTGCTTAGCAACTAAAAAGTGGTACTAAAGCTAACCTGGCCAGATTTTCCTTATACAATAACTTCATGCAAAAGAAACACAGTCTGGCATGTAATTATTATCACGTATCTGAACATAGTTTGTCCTTTAATCTGTTATACTTTAATTGTTATCAATGTTACCTATAAAATATGGTCATAACCATAAACAAGTTAGTCATCGTTGCCTAGCAACCAGGCAATTGTGGAAAATAGACTGGTTGTTAAGTCTATACTTTACTGTTCCTAGGCAACAAGGGACACGTTTGATACATGTTTTTTTATAAAGATACTGTTTTAAAATATAGAATATATTCAATACTTTAAGAGTAATTTTAAACATTTATACAAACCAATAAAAAATTAAGGGCTAACTCATGACCCATACCCTATCACAGTATGTAAACTGAAATAAACATCCTGTATCGTTCCTCCGCTAGCTCACGCCTTATAAACATGAATAACAGCACTCGTGCGTAACCAGTAGTCGGAAAATGCGTGTATTTAGGTACATGTACACGTTTCAATTTATATTGTTAGCGATACAGACAATACACATTCGAACAAGGTAAGAAAAACCATTTTATCTATTTTATTCCGTTTTATTCCCTGATTTTAACGGTTTCCTCCTTTGCATTTTGCTTTGTTAAAAAAACGACTTGCTCACAATCAGAGCCGTTCTGTGTCGAAAACGAGCTTAAATGCCAGATTGCAAGGTTTTAGCAGAAATGGCAATCACATGTTTACATGATTACATTGTTGTAACTGTAGCAGTTACTTAGATTTATGGAAAAATGAATTTTAATAGGTGGGCCCTCGCAATTACAGCTGTACCAACAACTCTCACATCACGATTTTCGACAACTGGTTACGCACGAGTGCTGTAATTCATAATGTATAAGGTGTGAGCTAAGCGGAACGGGTACAGGATGTTTATTTCAGTTTACATACTGTGCCTATGTCTGATTCACCAGTTCTTTATTTTTGTCGCCTTTTTACGCTAAATGCCCTTCCCAATTTGACATTTTTTCAAAGGAAGTCAATGAATTTTACAGAATAATTACCTTATGTTTTAGTTTATAGAATAAATTCCTTTTGGAACTGATCTGCACATGCCAGCAACCATGGCAACCATTTTAGAGAATCCAGCCAGGTCAGTCTTAAGTACCTGTTTACGTTGCTAAGCAACAAGAGACATCACATTCCGTCAAACTTTTGAATATGTTTTTATTTGCGCAACAAGTAATGCTACCTTATGGTTATATTTGTGATGTTTAAATGGCACAAACTCTTACATTATAAGACAATTCTCCCTATTTATTGGATCATTTGATATCTTAATTCCAAATTGGACTTAAATCTCTCTTGCGCCAAGGACTTTTGGAACCTGAATTCTATGGTGACTTGGTGTATAAATTAAAAACGATTGTTGGCTCTAATAATTTTTCAGCGCAGTTCATTAAATTAATTTCCCATTATAAAAAGATTGGCTATAACATTAATGTATCGCAACAGAATGCACTCTTGGTGGTCGACCCAATCAAGGTTTGCAACTTTGCTTTCCTCTTCAATTGCACGCCAGTGGGTCGGACTTCCACCTATGGAGTCTATATCCCTCAACTCATTCGTTTTGCTAGAGCATCTAGCTATGTTAACTGACTTAAACACTTGCAATAAATTGTTAACTCAGAAACTTCTTAAACAAGGCTATCGGTATCATAAACTTCGCAAAACCTTTTCTAAATTTTATAGACGATACTATGATTTGATATCTAAATTCCAAGTTGGACTTAAATCTCTCTTGCGCCAAGGACTTTCGGAACCTGAATTCTACGGTGACTTGGTGTATAAATTGAAAAAGATTGTTGGCTCTTATAATTTTTCAGCACAGATCATTAAAATAATTTCCCATTATAAAAAGATTGGCTATAACATTAATGTATTCCAACAGACTGCATGCTTGGTGGTCAACCCAATCATGGTTGCAAACTTTGCTTTCCTCTTTAATTGCACGCCGATGGGCAGGACTTCAGACTTTTTGACGGTTCCAACTTAAACACTTATCTATTGATGAGATGGTAGAGGCCTGATACTTTGGCTGCTTGTTGGGCCCACCGGGGTTTACCTGTTGGATTTCTTTTGTTCCGGTATTCAGTTTTATTTACTGTTGAGCCCTTATCTTTGCTTCATGTCCTTGTTATATCTTGATTTATATGTTCTGGGAGATGATGCATTGATAAGTTAGGGGTCTTTTATGCAAACCAAATATCTATGTGTCTTGATCCACATCTGAATTAAGGATGAGGTTGGCGCCGTTAAACCGGTTTAAGCCCCCCAGTAAAATATTTTGTTGACCGTTCCAATGCGGTACTTCTTTTGTGGATCTTTCAGGGTTTTTTTCTGTCTTGTGTTTGCTATGCCTTTGTGAGGGTCTGTTCATATGTGCCTTGTGGTCAGCTGCTGGGAAAGGGCTGACCTCTTGGCTCTCGTTTGTGGTGTCCAACTGTGAGTTTGTTACTTTCCCATTGGTATCCTGGGTCAGGTGTGGTACTTGATTGTATCGATTCTCGATCTTTGCACCCTTACTTACTTTCAGATTCTATGACGGTTCCGACTTAAAGACTTATATATTGATGAGATGATAGGGCCTGATGCTTTGGTTGTTGTTGGCCCACTGGGGTTTACCTGTTGGATTTCTTTGCTCCGGTATCCAGCTTTAATAACTGTTGAGTCCTTATCTTTGCTTTATCTCCTTTTTAATTATTGATTTATATGTCCTATGAGATGATGTATTGAAAAGTAAGGGGTCTTTCATGCAAACCAAACATCGATATATCTTGATACACATCTGAACTAAGGGTGATGTTGGCGCGTCGTGAAACCGGTTTAAGCCCTCCAGTGATATATTTTTACTGACCATTCCAAGGCGGGGCGATGCTTCTTTTGTGGAGCATCTATGTTATTTTCGTCTTGTATTTTTTATGCTATTGTTCGCGTCTGTTTATTGATGCATTGTGGTCACCTGCTGGGAAAGGGCTGGCCTCTTGGCTCACGTTTGTGATGTCTAATTGTGAAGTTGCTACTTTTCCATTGGTATCCTGGGTCATATGTGGTGCTGGATTGTATCAATTCCTGATCTTGGCCCTCTTTCTTACTTTTACGATCGACAAAAGCTCAAACGAAATTTCAATATACAATTATTTATTTGTGATTGTCACCTACCCATTGTAATTTATTATTCCATGATCTGTTACATTGTTTTCCATTTGAATATAGCAGTGGAATCAGCTCAACTATCAGGCCAGTTCTGTCAGGTAGGTGGTGAGGTCTGGCTAAAACCTTATCGGTAGAGCCCTATGACGACACCTGAACAGTGTTTATAATGGGCGTGCTATGAAGCGACAATGTCTTCAGCTGGACAGCCAAAGTTCAGCATATGGATTATGAAACTATGAAAAAACCAAGACTAATATAGTCAATAAACGTAGTAATATGTACAGACTAAATGCTCATAACATGAGCTATTCGATCATAAATGATCAACACAAATTCTTGGCATGGGACCCAACAAAACAAATCAACTATGGTCGCCACGCCAGCAAGATGGCCGGGGGTATTCTCAGCTTTACAATAGCGCTGAGCAATTCTATAACTAACTCTAACGTAATCGTTTTAAACCCATGGTTTGAAACACGTTCCAGCCTCAGTGCTAGGAACATAGCTCAACTTATATGAGTTTAAATGTTATGCTCCAAGCAATAACGTTATGAAGCACCAACTTGTATGGTTTCAGTTTGCCTGTCTGAGACAATAGCTCAGAACCTGGTTTGGACGTTTCCGAACCTTCTCATGCATTCAGCTTGGCTTAATCTATAAACGTTATGCTCCAATCATATAACGTTATGAAGCACCAACTCGTATGGGCTTCAACCTGCCTGTCTGAACCGTATGTGTTCAGCTTAGCTGAACAATGCTAGCTGAAAAATGCAAGCATCGAACGGACTGCAAACCAGGTTGGAGATATAGCGTTTCCAACCTGATTTTTCAGCCCAGCTGAATATTCTACATAGCATTAAAGTCTCTCTATGAGATTGTCTTTAATTATCATTCGCGTCAACAGAGCGTAATGCTTTGAAACCGCTACTACCCTGGACTATCAATCAAATCACTTCGAAAGCCAGGCGATAGACGGTGGGCAAAAGAGAGATCTTGTACCTGCAATGTGATCAGTTTCCGTTCTTTTAAATTCATAATTTTCATGTTTTATAGTATTATAGTAAAACTTAATAATTTTTTTGTTGAAACATAACATCAACCATCTTGCATAACCTTTCGGTAAAATATACTGACGGACTTTAAAAACGCAACACTTGGATAACAGCTTTAATTTATGTCTCGAAAAAGAAGGCAGAACAATAATTTTGATTATATGTTAACGAACATTCATTTGTAAGTAAACAATGGAAAACTTGTCCAACTAAGATGAACTTAATGCATTAAAATGTAAACTTTTTGAGATAGGGGTCCACTGTTTCATGTGACCAAATGTTATGAATGAAAGATTCCCTTTTTCTTTAAATCAGGAAACACGTGAAGCATCAAACTTGTATCATGGACTTTGTTAGTCATCGAGGAGTCACTCTCATATTGATTTTCAAGTCTGCGATACAGCATATTTGCGTTTATGACGTTTATCTGGGTGTACCCTTTCATTCAATAGCTTAAAATCTCCTCTACTTAAGAAATGTTTAAATGGCTAAATTCATACGGAGCAAATAACGCCGTCCGGTTTAGTTGTACAATTAAAACTAAAGTGTTTGCTGAAGAAGCCAACTCATGATGACATTATCGAAGCAAAGGAAGTTTACATTCAACAGTCTTTTGGAAGATATAAGGGGAAGTTAGTGTTGCGTAATTAAAGTCCATCAGTATATACAACTAAATGATTTATCTACTATTTATCAGAACAAAAATATCTTTAAAACAAACACATAGACAGCATAAACGATCAAATGCAAAGGCAGGGATTTAACATGATTTAATTATTTCTCTTTCATAGACCAAACAAGTATATGAATTTCACAAAAAAAATGATACCAAAAAGTGAAACAACATATTTTCAGCGCAGTTTATCCTGACAAGTTCGTTAAAGCCAAGTTTGAAGTCCTCGAAACATTTCGCATAAAGAATACAAAAAATAAATAGATAAATAAAAATAAATGACCAAAAAATATAATAAATTTACAAGTTGATCCACATCAGAATTAAGAGTGTGGCTGGTTTAAGCCCTCCAGTAATATTCTTACTGACCCTCCAAAAGCAGTGCTTTTTTGAGGATCTCTTTTGTTATTTGTGTTTGGTTTTGCCATACTGCCATGAGTCCCATCACATGGCTCTCTAGAACGTGATGTTTTCTTGAGTTTTTGTAACTTTCCCATACGATGTCTTGGGTCAGGTGTGGTACTTGATTGTATCGATTCCTGATCATAGCCTTCTTTTTAACTTTACCTTAATTCTAGCCCAGTCATTGCGTTCAGGCGTAATTCCCTGTGGCATTCTTGAGATATATACAGCCAAGTGCAAATAAGGTGTGTTATTTTAGCCAAAACTTTATGTGTGCAGAATTCATGTGTTCACATATTTTATCAAGCAATATAGATTATATTTCATGAAAAACGGGAAAATAATGTAACATGGTAAAAAAGACGTATAAGTGAGAAAAATCCTGCAGGATTGTGACTATACTGAGGTTTGTTTTAGGGGGGATATTTGCGCATACTCAATAATTGGGGAATCTGTTTTCACTTCTGGTGGTAAACTATAGTACCTGGCAAGAGTTTGAACACTGTTGTAGGGTTATTATATTATTTTAGCACAGCTCTATGACAATTTTCACCCAAGAAAGGTGTTTAAAATAAATTGACCTAATTAAATTCTACTGCTTACACAAGAGGCAAGATTGATTTGATGCAAGTGCTTCAGCATAATTCTCTGATGTTGCAACAAACAACGGTGAAAATTTGGTGTTGGTATCTTGTGTATTTTTCCAGTGATTTAAAACTGAAATATTATATTGGACTGGAACATCCAGATTGTCGTTACTGTTGGGACACATTAACTATATGATATTTCTTAAATTATTAACAGTATATAAAAATCAGCTGTGCAGTTCCATTGCTGGAAATATTAGCTGATTGTTAATTTACCAAAGACCAAAGAAAAACAACAGTATTTAACCAAATTACGCCAAGTGACCATGCTTCTTGAATACCCATTATTTCAACAAAAATGTCATTGTAAAATGTGAACATTTTAATCATATTTAATGTTGACAACTTTTTTACTGTTCAATAAACAAAAAAAGACACTAGAAACAAAATTGATACTAACCAGAGATATACCAAGACAAAAATATCAAAGAAAACGTTCATGTTGTACAATATACAAACAGTAGGAAATGGCAATAATACCAATTATGTAGTACTATTTCTTTGATATTGGGATATACTATTGGAGTGTATTATATTTTTATCAAAAAAGTTCGAGATTGAACAATATTGAGTTCATATAATAAAATAGCATCGGCGTATACCTCAGAAGCAGTGGTCGTCACCTAAGGGTACTGCTTATTGATTTTTAAAGCATGCATACTAGGACACCCCCATTTTGAAATTAAACTTATCGTTTTTTTTTTGCTTCAAAATTCATTAAAACTGCATGCATTGCCAAAAAATGTATTTGATACTTATTTATATATCATTTAGAAGCATATCTCGTAAAAATGCAAGCTTACTTATTCACTTTTATCCTCCCACTGAAGCGGTCTGAATTGCATATTTTTTACATAGATAGATAAATCTTAAATTGAATGCGTTTAAACACTGCATACAGTTAGACAATCGTTTGGGACATAATTTAAGATAATTTATTTTGTTTTCTATGGCAGACAAGAAAAGGTAGTTAAAAAGTAAAACTATGAAACCACGATAATTTGATACATAGTTATTTAGTCCATGCCAGCTGGTGCGAAGTTAAATACTATGGACAATTTAATAGCAGTTTAACACATAACTGAAATTTATTAAGGTTTAATGGATGCTTATCCTCCATATTTACAACAGCTTTGAAACAGAGGGTCATTGTAGGGACCAATGGGATTTTATCTACTGAAAACAATCATTTTGTTTAACAGTGATAAAATAAAGATACAAAACTCGTATATATATATATATATATATATATATATATATATATATATATATATATATATATATATATATATATATATATATATATATATTATCATATCACATTGAAAAACCTGTCTGAGATGCAGAAATGTAACCGCATAGTATTTATAAAGAAAATAATGTCCCTAGAAAGACTATTTTGGTGAACAAATTACTGCCCACACTTTTAAATGCGTTTAATAGTGTATTATTGCATTTATCGGACAGTCAAACGGCTTCTCATACCCATCCTCCAGATAAAAGTGCGTGATGGAAATTTATTTTTGTTATTTCTCAACCAAAATATATGTTGTGGGTACTTAAATGGACCTATTAAATGAGACGGTTCTTTTGAAGATCATAAACACACTCTTTAACTTATTAATCAGGGAAACATCAACATTTCTAAGCTATGAAAGATTGCTTAACTTGACCTATGTGGCATACAAAAAAGCATTTTTCTGCAAATGCAATTCTGGTCGCATTGCTATACAGTGGTTTCATATCAAGCACTATTTAGACTATCAATATACAAAATTCCAGGCGTATACCTTTCAGGTGCAAAAAATGTTTGTTTTTGCACGATACGCGACTTTGGTTCCCAGACTAAATAATGTCAGTATAAAATTTGAAAAATTTTGGAGACAGTCTTTTCAAACAGTATATGATTACATACACTTATAATGCATAGTATCTATGTAACATATATCAAGTTTTGCTCCACCAACTTACAAATACTTGATTCTATCTGGGTTGTTATCGCACAAATGATTTGTATGTTACAATCTACCATACAACATTTAGTAAAAAAAGTTTTTGTAATTGAAGATGAACCTAAATATACAGGGAATTCCTGTGTGTATTGTGTTACTGGCTATGTTTGTATAATTTGATCAGCAGTTAACTGGATATACTAAAAATATTTTGGTTACTGTTAATAAGTGACTGGATTAAACTTAGTGTTCTTCAGATAAGAAAATACAAAAATCTAAATTCGCCATATATAAACATTTCAGACTCAATTTAATACCGTCTTTCACAGCATTTTGGAAACACATAGTACCTTATGATATATATTTATATGGTAGTATATGTTACTTTAACAATTTTGACAGAACATGGGAATTTATCCTTATTCAGTTGGTAATTGAGAGCAATAATTGTCTTTGTTAATGAGGTTTAAAACCTATAACTTTGGCCATATCAACATTTTTTTTAAGTTCTAAAATATACTATTTCACAAAAGTAAATATGCTTTGACAATTTGACATAGTCTCTTAATAAGAGCAGATAAATTCCATTGTGGACAAACTAGTATCTTTATGTCTATTTAACACAAAAATTGGTTCTGAAATGAAATAAGATACCCTTTGATGTATCATTTAGTGAACCAAGCAATATATAGAAAGCATTAAAATTTGTAAAGTACGTTACATGCTGCCAAACAAACAAAACCTGATGCTTTACACTAGAAAAAATGTTAAATATCCTATTTCACTATTGTTTATCAATATAATGCTCATATATGGTGTTTAAAAGCTTACAGATATGATTACGTGCTTTGTTTTTAGATGAAAGGTGCTTTCATTACATAAACGATAACGCTTTTTTAGGGATTGTCATATTCATCAGCTTGTAACTCCTGAAGTTTTTGTGATAGAAGCAAGCTGTTTGCAGTTTTGAAATGGTCAGATAATTGTCTTTTAGAGACATGCTATTTTTATCTAAAATATGTATTGAAAAGTTTATGAAAGGAAACTATGTAACACAATTTCGATGGTTTTATAGAGTGTAGAGGAAAATATAACGTAAATGACACCATGATTGGCCTAAATTACACTAACAAACCTCAGTGTCTGCAGGAAATTGCCTGTTCTTACATATTACATGACTGTTTAGCCAATTTGAATAGTTTAGGTACTACTTTTAACAGTCTTAATTTAATATTTTTGTTTTTCAAAAAAATGAGGGGTAACGTATTTAACATGCTGTAGCACCAAAACGCACCGACCGCCAGATGGTCAGCACATTGCAAAACGCTCGTTAGTTGTTATGCTTTAAGACAAACATAGTCTACAAAATTCCCCTGGGGGAGCACTTATAAGGTTTATTTTCTTCTTTTCTATTTCTACGTTGTAGTTTGAAAGTATTTGTATTTAAACGTCTTGGACATAGTGCAGACCCAGCGTACGTTGGACCTGTTTGGTGTCCGAGCTGTTTAAAAGAGTTTAGTCTAAACATTTTGGATGATACAGAAATACTTCAGAGCATATATGCCCTAAGTGATCTGTTTTCACTTTAATGAACTGTTTTATTGATTGCATTAATGACCGGGTTTAATTGTGCAATTAGTTATAAAATGCTTACATGTAGTTAAAAAGCTTTAATTAGGGTAGTTATGTTTTTGATAAATAAAAATTCATAAATTATGAACAGATGAAAGCTTCATTATCAATTAGTTTAAAGAGTTGATTAAAATTTTGTTCAAATTAAGGATTAATGTTTTAATTGGAAATTAGGATAAACATTAGGGTCAATTAGGATTAATCATAAAAGTCTTGTCCCAATTAAGCTCTTAAGCAATTAAGCTAATCACAGGATTACTGTATGTACTTTACAGACTATACTATACAAATACAAATAATTTATTCAACATTAAACATAAGTACAATGTTTATAGCCATGCCATTTAAAATACATACACAGTGTGAACAAAAGATAGAGCGATAGGATACTTTTCAGTAGAGTGAAACATATCTCAGACCCAATAAACTGGGTCAGAGAACATATGAAACGTCAATGGGGTACATATACAAAAAAATTCTGGCAAAAGTGGAGTGGTTCAAGTTGAGAACTCCTACAGCTTCCAAACTTTTTTATCCTATAGACATTAATTATTTATTATTTTTGATCCCTACATCATTTTCACTATAAAGGTATATACAGGTTTCCAAAAATTATTTCATAAATTCATTAACAAAATTCGGGTGTACGATCTAATTTTAAACAATTCGAGCTACAATATTTGTTTAATATAGAAACTGAATTCCACGCTGTGAAGAATTGGTACCAATGAAAAGTTGCTACCAATACCTCACGTATCTTAAACAAACACAAGTGGAGATTAAAATTAGTATAAATTTCACGTATGAAATTCGTATTTTGTTGGCAAAGTATATATATTTAGCTAGTTTGCGAATTGTGCCTTTAGATGTAGATGATAGCAGTTCTTCGAGTTCCGAATTGAAGGCCATTAGCAAATAATACTGTTTAAGATATTTGGTTCTTAATTCTCGATAATGCGGGCATACTAGCAAGAAATTGAACTCCGTTTCTGTTATGTTCATATTACAAGATTGACAAAGTCTCTGAACCCTGTGAATGTTTTCATATCGACCAGTTTCTGTTTCGGAGACTGTGTGATGAGGTTCTGAATCTAGAAAGTGCAACTTTGAATTTTTTGTCATGAATGATGCTGAGGTAAGGTTCAAGCTCAAAAGTATGTTTATAGATGCTGTAACTCTGTAGGCGTGATGAGTTGTTTATTTCTGCATACCATTTTTGGAGGTAGTTGTCTATTATTCTTTGTTTTACAGCTAAGAATGGGATTTCAGTAACAGATTGCTCCTCCCACACATAGCCCAGACTGTGTTGCTGAAGCATGTTTTTAATTTGATATGCCCAGTTGTTACCGTTGTAGTGAAGTTGGTTGTTTGCATCTTCCTTTAGCATAATGTATACTTGTTTTACAAGAGATGTGTTATTTTGATTTAATATTTTTATCCAGTATTTTATAATATTAAGCTTACGCATAATTGACATTGGGACTCTGCCAACTTCACCGTAGAGTGCTGCTAGATTGGTGGACTTTTTACACCTAGAATTCTACAAAGAAATGTTTGTGTGAATTAATTCTTTATCTGTTGCTTCGTGGAATCCCCATATTTCTGAATCAAAGTTTAAGATTGAACCAACTAGTGTGTCAAAAAGTGAACAAAATAGCCGCTACCGCTCAAATGACGTCATACTTTGATGTGACGTCACTGACGTCGTGTCAATATTTAACGCCATACTGTGCTAAAGTTTGGAGACGATATTGGATCAGACGCAAGTGATAGACGTCCTTTTCGGAGGGACACACGTTTGCGTTTTGTTAAATTTTGGGCCGGGTGTTTACGAGGTGACGTTACCATAACAACCATAGATTTATCATGCGTACAGATAATGTCAGTAAAGTTACACTCTCGGTTCAGAATTCTTTGGGCATCATTATGTGCAAGTTTCGCGCTGTTCAGTCAAAAACTGAGGGAATGGCAGCATCTGTCCGCGTATTTTTTGAACACCCCTCGTAGTAGTAGTAGTAGTAGTAATAGTAGTAGTAGTAGTAGTAGTAGTAGTAGTAGTAGTAGTAGTAGTAGTAGTAAATGTTGCTTTAGTAGTAGTAGTAGTAGTAGTAGAAGTAGTAGCAGCAGCAGCAGTAGTAGTAGTAGTAGTAGTAGTAGTAGTAGTAGTAGTAGTAGTAGTAGTAGTATCTTATGCTGTTTACCTATGCAAACTGATTGGATCCAGGTCAGGCCTGGCGAAATGTCTCGCATGATCTGGATTCAAACTGTTTGGCACTAAAAGACTTGTTCAAAAACGTGAGATTGTTTTCTTGCTGCAGTACTTTGTAAGTTCTAATAAGAGAAATGCAGGCATTATTGGTTTATGATGCTTACCAGTTGTGGTATTTGATTCCAGTTAAACAAATAATCTCTGCAGTACAATGTTCAGTTCTGGCTTGACTGACAGCAGGCAGTGATTAATTACAAACCAGAAAATTGATTGGTAGAATACAACTTAGACCAGTCCTTAAAACAGAGCCATCAGAATTAGACAATTAGTATATGAAAAGAATGATAAACACATGTTTTTAGGACTGGTGAAAGTCTAGATGGGGTGCATCTTCAAACATTTTCTACTGTTTTGAATTGGAACAAAACAATTTCTACTGTTATGAATAAGAAAGAAATAACTGAAAGTTTGTCCAATCAATTAGTGCAGTAATACCAAATGAGTGCATTTTTACGCAAGTGACCAACTGTATGTACGTAAATTTACACTAGTTCATTTGTAGTGTGCAATGTATACAATTTGCAAGACAGCTAAAGTTTACAAGCGACGAGTTTCGACCATGTCGACCTCCGTATAGATACTTTGTATTCTCACTTTACTATCCTGTACTAGTAGTGCATTTTAAGTGAGGCGAATCTTATTAATCCATTTGTGCCAATCAGCAATGAACAGTTTATTTACTTGTTTTTGTTATTTACTTTTTTTCACCAGGTTTTTGTGGCAATTCACCTGGATCTGCATGGATGTGTGCTTTAATTTTACTGTTCCTTTTTACAGGACTAAGTCATACTATACATGTATTACTTTAATATCATAGGGCTTTTTGGGTGCTGTAAAGGTGGCACATCAGGAATGAGAAATCATGATGGGTTAGTTTGTTTTTTTATTGATCTGATTCTTTACGTCCCAGTCAACAATCTTTCAGTAACGTCGGGACGGGTCTTCCTGAACCCGTACTGTGCCTTGCTCAAAGACACAACACAGTGACGCCGGTGAGGCTCGAACCCGCGGCTCTTTGGTCTCGAATCAAGCTATCTACCACTGAGCCACTGCGCTCCCAGGAAAATGGGCAAAACAGAAAATGAGGCCTGAATTATTCGCAATCCGCCCATAACTCCTCTGTACATACACAAAGCATATTATTAGCCCTTAAAGTACCAACACAAACGTCTGCTGCATATTGGCGAACAGTAGCAGTCTGATCTGAGTCCACACCGTTTGTCAAAGACGCTTAAAACATTTATACAGACAACGAAAACAGACGACTTAATGTGATTTGATTGTAAGTTTGATTTGTTCATAAAATATGCGCATCAAAAAATCTTTAAAACTTGAATCAAATTATAGATAAAAAAAATAGTAAGTGAGTATGATCAGGAAAAAACACAATTACAAACTGCAGACATACCCATGGCACCGCGAGGAAGAGCCACACAACAATCACGAGACACCAGGAAGACAAACCAAGCAAAGCAACCAGCTCTCTCTTCCCCATCAAGATGATTGCAAAACTAGAAGGGACATAAAGTAACGTACAACAAAACATAGAACAATTACAGACTCTCACAATGGGAGTAACAATAAACAACAAGTCAACAACAACAGAACCACCGCCTTAAAACGGACAGCAGCCTAAGCCACTGGGGGCTTTAATGCATTTTACTTGTACCAAATCTTCGCCCTAGATTCTGTTGAGGTTGAAGTACAAGAAATATTCAGCTCGAATGGAAGCCTTCTAACTTTTGCAATGTATCATCATGGAGAAACACTATTATCAAATTAACACACTATAATGAAACAAAGAAAATGGCTCACGAGTCAGAGCTAAAGAAAACATCAAGTTGAGCCACCGTGGGTCCAGCTACAATTAAGCATCAGGCACCAACCTACCGATTAAAGCTTTACGTCAGAGCCGTCATAGAGTCTGAGGCCAGACCCACCGTCGTGCAATTAAAGAGGAAACCATAGCTATAAACCATGATTTGGTTTAAAACCAGGCATGCAAACTGTCGCATGTGATCCAAATTATTTCCAACCTTTTTTACGCTTGCTAATCTTTTTGAATTGTTCACTAAAATTAGGTTTTCCAACAATTCGTTTGGATTTATAAACTAAATCACCATAAAATATAGGTTCTGATATGCCTTGCTGCAGAAGAGTTTTCATCCCAATTTTATATTAAACAATAAACTCTGAGTGTCTGTGGTAGAATTTAGAAAATGCTTTTCGAATTTTATGATATCTATAACCTTGTTTTAAAAGCTTAGAAGTTAAAAATAAGTTTCTGCTGTTGGAGTGATCAACAACATTAGAACACAATCTTGCAAAACGAATAACGCCATAGGAAGGGGAGCGAGGAACATCTCCATCAAGAAATGGGACATTTACTACTTCAAAATTAAAATCACCCCGTTTATCACAAATTTTAGAAGAAACTATGCTATTTGTTATGGATAAGTTCAAGTCCAAAAACGGAGCTTCAGTATCAGAAGAATTCGCCTTATTTAACTGAAGTTCAGTAGGATACATCTGACCCACCATTTGTTCAAAATAAGGATTATCAATATTAAGTAACTCATCTAAATATCCGAAGGTGGAGTTAAAAGCTTCAATAGTATCAGTTTGATTATTGTCTGACAGAGACAACATAAAGTCTCTCTCATAAACAAGCAAAAACAAATCTGCAACAAGAGATGCACAATTAGTACACACTGGAATACCTACAAATTGTCTTTTTAATTTCGAGCTAAATCTTATAAATATATTGTCTAAAGGAAGATGAAGAGCGTCACTTATTTTCTGACATGACCACACTTTATATCTTTTAGGTTGTTCAGAAGTAAAAAAGGCATTTTTATCATTACAAGCCAAATAAAGTGAGCCCTCTCTGTTAAATGTGTGTTCAATTAATTCTGTTAGTTTTTCTATGATTAGATTCTGAGGCAATGTAGTATAGAGAGTAGAGAAATCATATGTAGACAAACCAGATGCTAGAAAACCCTCTAGACATTTATTTATTAAGCATTTCACCAAAATATTACCATCCTTTCATAAACTGTAGTGCAATATTTAATGACATGTTTTTTAATTGCGGTGAGGCAAAAGTCAAAGGAATAGACAACTCAGTTGTTGTACATACACTAGAAATAGCAATGAAACGCTACTTATAGGACCGTTTATGAAGTTTAGGTAACCAGTATATCGTTGGAAGCTTGCTATGGTCCTCATCAACAAACATTCCAAACTTAGCTGCCATATGGCATCGATGTCAAAGTTAGACGTCTCATCAAGCATGTTATGCTCATATGTTTTTGCAGTGCTGAATTATTGCTTTAGGGTGTTAATACAGTACCTTTTCCAAATGGCCAAAACATTGTTAGCAGCCTTATCTGCAGGTGCCAAAACAAACCTCCTATGGAATTACTGGATCCCTTTCTTCACATGTCTAAAAGTGAATTTAGGTTTAGGTGGTAGAAGATCTAAATTGTTGCAATAAAATGAAATTCTACCATCAATAATCTTAAAAATATTTAGTTTCCAACTATTTAAGACATTAGACTCAGCATGCTCTCGTTTACAACAGCGATTACAAAATTCTTGTAAGGCGCCTGCAATTTCCTCACGACAAGATTTGAAGTATGTTGCCAAAGGAAACCTATATTTAGGTACCTTACATACAATAGACCGAATTCTTGAATCAGTTATGATTTTTAAATGCCCTGTGATTATATGACCAGCGGGTTGATAGGAATACTTAGAGTCTTTACAACCTCAAGAGTCAGAAATAGAATTTTCAATATCAAGTTCTGTTACTTATTTGTTAGAGTTAAAACAGTACTACGAATAGGTTTATTGTATTGTGAACGAATGATAGGGGATTCCTTATTTTTTTTAAATAAGTAGGAATAGAAGAGATAACAGATTTATCTTTAAATATACTGGGTAAGTTGATGAATTCAATCCCCTTGTTGACAAATTGAATTTAATAGTCTAAAAGAAATGTAATCATCATCCAGCTTCTCTAATTAATTTTTGATTATTGTTCATGACCTCAAGCTTTTTAGCAAACGTGAAAAATTATGTGTTTCCCGAGGCATAACAAGATGCTGCATTATATTTGGGTTATTCCCCCCAAAATAGGATTTCGATTTTTAGAATATATTATATATTAAAAATTTGACATTGAAAATCTTAAAGTTCTGTTTTTATTTCATAAACTATCATTTTACATTTTAGGAAATTTGAAAAAAACAGGGTTCACCGTACTAATTCTCTTCTGGAGGGCCAAATGTAACCCCAACCCCACAGATTTCGTGGATTATTCAATATAAAACGTTAAGAATTTTTTTCTCGTAATTTATATACTACATATTACTTGAATGATTTAAATAAGCTAACCATGGCAAAGTGGAATAACGCTGAAGCTGAATCTTTTGTCGAGCATTTAAATACAGACAAAATAGCCTCATTTTTACGATGTATATGATTCACTTGACATTCTTGGATTTAAGTGTTTACCTTTAATAACTCGTAATAATGCAAAGGTTAGATCAGGGGGATTAGCCATCATGGTGAGGGAACACTTATATGACAGTATTAAAATCCTGAAAAGTGAGGGTGATCATTTTTACTGGTTCACTTTAATTAATCATTTTCCACAGGACATTGCATTTTGCTGTGTATATGTTGCTCCAGAAGGCAGTAACTACAGTAATATAGATTATTTTGACTCACTAGAAGCAGACATTCTTTATTTTGCATCACATAACCATAATTTTTGTCTTTTGGGTGACTTTAACGCACATACAAACAATGAGCTTGACTTTACATGCGTTGATGACAATATTCAACAGTCACTTAATATAGGAAATGCCCTTGATAATAATCTGGGCTTTTGCCCTTTAGAAGAACTGGGTTTTTCGAAGGAAAGGTATAATTCTGATTTATCACATATCGATAATTTTGGAAAACGGCTATTGGAGCTATGCAAATCATGTGGCTTGTGTATTGGTAATGGCAGGTTGGGGCGGGACAGGTCTCTCAGCTGCAAAACCTGTAAAGGTGTTACAGTTGTTGATTATGTGATCTTGTCACCATCTTTGTTTCCATATGTTTCGGAATTTGAAGTTCTTCCATTTGATCCTATGATCAGTGATGCTCACAGTGGAGTACATTTCTCATTAGTTTGTTATGAAATTGATTTACATGTGAATCAAGGTGTTACTGTAAATATAACCATGGCAAAGTGGAATAACGCTGAAGCTGAATCTTTTGTCGAGCATTTCAATACAGACAAAAATAGCCTCATTTTTACATAAAATTGATGTGCTTGACATTGATCAGGTAGCCGCATGTGACATGAATGATCTAAATGCTGAATGTTCATCCATTTTGATTGGTGCAGCTAGGGAGGTGGGATTTATTAAGGATGTGGAGCGTCAACCTCCAAAAAAAACTGCAAATTAAACGCTAGGCCTGTTCAGCGCCCCTGGTTTAATAATGAATGTCAAAGACTAAGGCGCCAATACAAAAGGGCTAAAAACTTGAGACACAGGATAAATAATGCTGAAAATTACAAATTTGTGCATAATGCTAGTAAAGCATACAAGAAATGTATAAATAAGCAATTTAACCTGCACAAGAAAGATTTCATTGCCAAACTTCGTTCTTTAAAACACTCTGATCCAAAATCTTATTGGAGTTTATTGAATAAGGCTGATAGTTCTAGATCACAAGTTATGCAAAAGGTTTCTTTGGAATCCTTTGCAGATCATTTTAAGAAATTAAACATTGCAAATACTACAGACACAGACTCAACTTTTCAAATTGACCCTTCAAAAGTATCCTAGCATAACTTTGAGTTAAATTCAGCTATTTCTGAAGATGAGGTTTTGAAATGTTTAACTCATTTGAAGCTTAACAAAGCTTGCTCTTCTGATCTTATTCTCAATGAATTTCTAAAATCTTCAAAAACAAAAATGCTAACAGTTTTCACAACATTTTTTAATTTGGTTTTCAATACAGGTATTATTCCTGATGAGTGGTCACAGGGCATGATTTCACCCATTTACAAAAACAAGGGAGATAAGGCTAGTCCTGACAAGTATCGCGGAATTACCATTCTTAGTTGTTTCAGAAAACTTTTTACAGCTATATTGAATAACAGATTGAATAATTATTTAGAAAGTATGAATTTGCTTAGTGAGGAACAAGCAGGATTTCGTAAAAAGTATGGTACCACAGACCATATTTTTAACTTGAAATGTATAATTGACTTATATCTATTTAGAGGTAAAAAACTATTTTGCGCCTTTATTGACTATAAAAAAGCCTTTGATTCTGTAAACAGGAGTTTTTTATGGCAAAAATTACTCACACACCATGTTGATGGCAAAATGTTTAAAATAATTCACAGTTTATATGCTAATGCTAAATCATGTGTTCGGATGGGACATGCTAAATCCGAGTCTTTTGTAACGTTGGGGTTCGACAGGGAGAGAATCTTTCCCCAATTCTGTTTTCTATCTTTCTCAATGATTTGTCAGAATTCATCTCTCATGCATATAATGGTTTAAACGACATTTTGGAAATGTCTAAAATTTTACTTAGTAATGATGAAATTGAAGTGTTATTTATGCTATATGTTTTACTTTACGCCGACGACACAGTTATTTTGCAGAATCAAAAGAAGAATTGCAATCAGCATTAAATGCAATGTATTTGTACTGTAAATCATGGGATTTAGAAGTTAATCCTACTAAAACTAAAGTGACTGTATTTTGTAATAGGAAATTTGAGCATAACATGACATTTACTTATAATGGTCAAGATTTTCATATTGAGGATGGTTTTGTGTACTTGGGTGCTTTTTTTCCTCTAATGGTCGTTTTATTAATAACAACCGCAGACTTGCAGAACAGGCAAGAAAAGCTATGTTTTCTGTACTGAGAGAATCTCGTAAATTACAGCTTCCAGTTGATTTAAAGATACAATTTTTTGACAGTATGGTGGTACCAATACTGTTGTATGGATCTGAGGTTACTGGTTTCGAAAATTCTGATATACTAGAAAGGTTGTGTACCCAGTTCTACAAATCATTTTCAAAGTTAAAAAGACCACACCTAATGTAATGTTATATGGTGAACTAGGAAGATATCCTATCAATATTCTATGCAAATCAAGAATGGTTGGTTTTTGGCAACGCATTATAAATGGAAAACATGATAAAATTGCTTATAGACTGTATAAAATCTTACTCTCAATGCACCAGAGAGACCTTTTTCACTCTAGGTGGCTGTTATGTATCAAAGAATGCCTTATATCAAGTGGTCTTAATGATATGTGGAATTCTCAAGACACTGCACATGTGCCGCAATCTTTAAACAGGTTTGGAGAGAATCAGTTTTTAACTCAGCCAATTGTCTCAATTATAGAATATTTAAAACAGACTAAGTATTTGAGCAATATTTTTATTTGCTCCCCAATGATTTAGCTATGGCTTTTTGTCATTTTAGGTGCTTAAATCATAAATTACCTATAGAACTTGGTAGATTTTGGGGTGTTGAGAGGGATGACCGGAATTGTGAGCTTTGCAGAGTAAACAGACTTGGTGACGAGTATCATTACTTATTTGAATGCAGTTATTTTGATGAGCAGAGAAGGTTGTGTCTCCTGAGGGGCTTGCCCCGCCATCCAAGCACTGTCATTTTCGCAAAAGTTATGAATAACAAAGATATACAGGTGTTGTTTAAGCTCAGTAAGTTTTGTAAGGACATCTTAGCAACATTTAAAGTGATACACAGCAACATTTAGATCTGAAATCTCATTTATCACATTATTTCTTGAGTGAACCAGTACAGAGCTCCTGGTATCGGTAAAGTGGTGGTGCACTGGATCTTCCTTGACTTTTGCCCTGTATATTGGCAGGGGAACAGCCTGGTCAGTACCAGCTGATGGACTATTCCAACAACTTATACTGACTTGGTTGGCTGATCTGTTTTATTTTGTTTAAGAGGAAGGGTGAGTGTTTCTTTAACCGGTTGATACCAGTAGGTCTGATCTCATGCTGCATTTACATTCCATTCGTCTTGGATTGTCGTCCAATTCTAGTCTTCTTTGAAGCTTTCTTCAATGTTTTTTTTGTGTTGTTATTGTTTCATGTATATGTGTTACAGTTGGATCTATACCTCGGTTAGGGGTCCTGATCCTCATTAAAATCTTGAAAATCTTGAAATCTTGAAATCTTAAGCTTTATAACGCTAAAAAAGAAGAAAAAGAAAACAAGATATAATTCAAGCCCACCCTGGAATCGACCCTGGTCGTCTGGTTCCAAAGTTCCTAACCACTAGGCTACGAGGTCAGGATGTGCACAGCGCGAAATAACAGTACATATTTGACATATAATCCGAGTATCGGACATTTTCGCATTGGCACACAAGTTAAATAAAGGGAAATTGTGCACATTGTTTGTGATTTCGCCTGATCTATTAATTCGTATTTGGCACTAAGACAATCAGTTCTGATAAAGGGTCAATAGATATTTCGGACACGTTTTAGTTACTTTATTTTGTCAAGAAATGTGGAAATATCCATCTGATATTAGATTTTCTGAAAACTATATTGATCCGAAATCGTAATGGTCGATAGACAGGACCCAGACAACTTTCCTTGTTTCCTGATGCAGGAAATATGCGCATGGAAACTAGCCGCATATGTCTTTAATACATCTAAAGGTCTCGATTATATACACATGTATAACTTTATCTGTATGAATTAATTGTTACATTTTGACTTTTTATAATATTTAAAGAAAATGACTGACGTGAAAGTCCGTGACCATCCCAGAGAGATTCTGGAAACATATCATAGCAAAAATAAAAAACAATCATTTTGATTATATATATATATATATATATATATATATATATATATATATATATATATATATATATATATATATATATATATATATATATATATATATATATATATATATATATTGTATATTAAATCCATACCTACATTTAACTTCAACTCTTGATACCTCGAAGAAAATTATATCTTTTTAATTTTGAGCTAAGATTTTCGTTACCATCACCAACCTAGTTGAGCGTTTATAACACTAAATACGTTCTACTTATGATTTTTCTACTCTTTACACTACTTTACCTCATAATTTAATTAAAGATAAACTTATTGATCTTATTGAAAGTACCTTCCAGAGAGAAGGCTCTCCTTACCTTGCATGTAGTGACAGAAATGCATTTTTTACTTCAGAAAAACCTAAAAAATATCATGCATGGTCGTGTCAAAATGTATGCGATGCGCTGACCTTTTTGTTGGACAACATTTTTATTCGATTTGGCACCAAGCTCTATAGACAAGTTGTTGGGATTCCTATGGGCACTAATTGTGCTCCCCTGGTTGCAGATTTATTCCTGTTTTGTTATGAAAGGGACTTTATGATGTCTCTTCCTGATGATAAGCAGGCTGATGTTATTGATGCGTTTAACACTACTTCCAGATATTTGGACGATATTTTAAATATTAATAATGTTTATTTTGACGATATGGTTAGTCAAATATACCCTTCAGAGCTCCAACTTAATAAAGCCAATGCCTCTGATACCGAAGCCGCATTTTTAGACTTGCATTTGTCAATTTCTAATGATATTGTTTCTACCAAAATTTATGACAAACGTGACGACTTTGATTTTGAAATTGTCAATTTCCCATTTTTAGATGGTGATGTTCCTCGTTCTACATCCTATGGAGTCTATATCTCTCAACTCATTCGTTTTGCTAGAGCATCTAGCTATGTTGCTGACTTCAACACTCGCAATAAATTGTTAACTCAGAAACTTCTTAAACAAGGCTATCGCTATCATAAACTTCGCAAAACATTTTCAAAATTTTATAGAAGATTCTATGATTTGATTTCTAAATTCCAAGTTGGACTTAAATCTCTCTTGCGCCAAGGACTTTCGGAACCTGATTTCTATGGTGACTTGGTGTATAAGTTGAAGAAGATTGTTGGCTCTAATAATTTTTCAGCGCAGTTCATTAAAATAATTTCCCATTATAAAAAGATTGGCTATAACATTAATGTATTGCAACAGACTGCATGCTTGGTAGTCAACCCAATCACGGTTGGCAACTTTGCTTTCCTCTTTAATTGCACGCCGGTGGGTCGGACTTCAGACTCTATGATGGTTCCTACTTAAAGACTTATCTATTGATGAGATGGTAGGGGCCTGATGCTTTGGCTGTTTGTCGGGCCCACCGGGGTTTACCTGTTGGATTTCTTTTGCTCCGGTATTCAGTTTAATTTACTGTTGAGTCCTTATCCTTGCTTTATCTCCTTGTTATATCTTGATTTATATGTTTTAGGAGATGGTGCATTGATAAGTTAGGGGTCTTTCATGCAAACCAAATATCTATGTGTCTTGATCCACATCTGAATTAAGGGTGAGGTTGGCGCCGTTAAACCGGTTTAAGCCCTCCAGTAAAATATTTTACTGACCGTTCCAAGGCGGTACTTCTTTTGTGGATCTTTTATGTTTTTGTTCTGTCTTGTGTTTGCTATGTTTTGTGCGCGTCTGTTTATATGTGCTTTGTGGTCACCTGCTGGGAAAGGGCTGACCTCTTGGCTTACGTTTGTGGTGTCTTCTGTGAGTTTGTCACTTTCCCATTGGTATCCTGGGTCAGGTGTGGTACTTGATTGTATCGATTCCTGATCTTTGCACCATTACTTACTTTTTGTATTCTGCTCAGAAATGTTAAAATGCCAACATTTGCTGGAATTTGAACATTTATTAGCAAGTTTAAAACAACATGTTGGAGTTTCTAGTAAAGTCCTTTTTTAGCATTTCTTTCTTAGCAGTTGATAATTCATGCTCGTTTGAGCTTGAAAGTGTTTTATAACCTCGTGGCCTGGCATGATAACGTATTACTTACTTTGCGTGAAGTCCACATAGCTGTCGCCCGCAAAGTTTAGCGGTGGTGGAGAGCCTAGTAATATGTATTTAAAACATAAATATATCTATAATTTTTACATGTACATGAGAAATTTGATAAGCCAAGTCATTAAAGAACCTGTGTATTCATTATGTGAACAACTAATGTGTTGATCTACATGTTCTTAGATTTGTAAGGAACACGACGTCACATATCCAGGCGTGTTTGTGCTGCTTATTCTCGAGGTGGCTAATGAGCTTCTTTGACATGGCTGACGTATTTTAGTCACATATCTGTATGGGTCAGTGCATATGATAATGATACTTATCGCATAAAATGTTTAAAAATAGAGGATCTTACATATGTGCTCATGTTTAAAACTTGAATTTTAATAAACGAGTTGCAAAGTGTATTATCTGACTTTATGAACCGTTCTGATAGTCTAGCTAGTCTCTGCAATCTAATGCGTGTCAATTGTTATTCATTCTCTGAAAAATGTATTTATCTGACCTTACTTTAAAGTAAGAAAGACGGCAAAAACAGTTTTTGTATTATATTTTGTATCTACATTCTGATAAGCGCCATTTGTTATTCGTTCCCTGCAAAGTTTATTTATCTGACATTTTTTTATACACAGTTTTGGTATTCTAGCTATAGTTTCTGCAGTCTGGTCAGCGTCATTTGTTATTCGTTCCCTGCAATGTGAATTATCTGACCTTACTATAAACACAGTTTTGGTATTTTAGCTAGTCAGTACATTCTGATCAGCGTCACATGTAATTGGTTTCCTGCAAAAGTTATCATTTGACCTTACTTTATACACAGTTTTGGTATTTCAGCTAGTCAGTACAGTCTGATCAGCGTCATATGTTATTGATTTCCTGCAAAAGTTATTATCTGACCTTACTTTATACACAGTTTTGGTTTTCTAGCTAGTCAGTACAGTCTGATCAGCGTCATATGTTATTGATTCCCTGCAAAAGTTATTATCTGACCTTACTTTTTACACAGTTTTGGTTTTCTAGCTAGTCAGTACAGTCTGATCAGCGTCATATGTTATTGATTCCCTGCAAAAGTTATTATCTGACCTTACTTTATACACAGTTTTGGTTTTCTAGCTAGTCAGTACAGTCTGATCAGCGTCATATGTTATTGATTCCCTGCAAAAGTTATTATCTGATCTTACTTTATACACAGTTTTGGTTTTCTAGCTAGTCAGTACAGTCTGATCAGCGTCATATGTTATTGATTCCCTGCAAAAGTTATTATCTGACCTTACATTATACACAGTTTTGGTTTTCTAGCTAGTCAGTACAGTCTGATCAGCGTCATTTGTTATTGATTCCCTGCAAAAGTTATTATCTGACCTTACTTTATACACAGTTTTGGTTTTCTAGCTAGTCAGTACAGTCTGATCAGCGTCATATGTTATTGATTCCCTGCAAAAGTTATTATCTGACCTTACTTTATACACAGTTTTGGTTTTCTAGCTAGTCAGTACAGTCTTATCAGCGTCATATGTTATTGATTCCCTGCAAAAGTTATTATCTGACCTTACTTTATACACAGATTTGGTTTTCTAGCTAGTCAGTACAGTCTGATCAGCGTCATATGTTATTGATTCCCTGCAAAAGTTATTATCTGACCTTACTTTATACACAGTTTTGGTTTTCTAACTAGTCAGTACAGTCTGATCAGCGTCATATGTTATTGATTCCCTGCAAAAGTTATTATCTGACCTTACTTTATACACAGTTTTGGTTTTCTAGCTAGTCAGTACAGTCTGATCAGCGTCATATGTTATTGGATCCCTGCAAAAGTTATTATCTGACCTTACTTTATACACAGATTTGGTTTTCTAGCTTGTCAGTACAGTCTTGTCAGCGTCATATGTTATTGATTCCCTGCAAAAGTTATCATTTGACCTTACTTTATACACAGTTTTGGTATTTCAGCTAGTCAGTACAGTCTGATCAGCGTCATATGTTATTGATTCCCTGCAAAAGTTATTATCTGATCTTACTTTATACACAGTTTTGGTATACTAGCTAGTCAGTACAGTCTGATCAGCGTCATATGTTATTGGTTCCCTGCAAAAGTTATTATCTGATCTTACTTTATACACAGCTTTGGTATTCTAGCTAGTCAGTACAGTCCGATCAGCGTCATATGTTATTGGTTCCCTGCAAAAGTTATTATCTGATCTTACTTTATACACAGTTTTGGTCTGAAGTATGTGTAGCGCCTGTGTTATAAGCTTTTGGCAGAATGTCATATCTGAAATTACTTTATAAACAGATTTAGTATTCAACCTAATTTCTGCAGCTAAGCAGGGTGGGATGAGCATGACCTTGTCAAAAACCCGAAAACAATTTTCTTGCAACGGGACAATTTGATTTATATATACGGAAGTTAGAAGACATTATCATAGTTCAGAGCTACTGAGATTAATTGAGAACATGATACGTGTCGTATATCGAAGCGGACCTGCAGAAACCCAAATAAGACAGTGCATCCGCTGATCATACACACTTAGATTTAACCCAAACTAATATATACATGTAACTATGTATGCACGTTAAAGGAATGACACATTTAAAGGCTGTGGTTTTATTATGTTTTAAATCTACAGTAAACCCCATCTTAAGCGGCCACTCAAAGAGAAGACCAAACATTGGTTTTCAAGACCGATAATCGCTTAATACAACTCTGGAACCAAAAGGCCAATGACCTTGGGACTTGATATGTAGCAGTAGGGATTTGGGCCCGACCAGGTTTGCTCAAATGATAAACTAGGTTGACCTTGACCTTATCTATGGCAAGTCCAAATTTGATTCCTAATGCATTTACATGGGAAACCTTGAAGTGTTCATTTTTCTATAACTGTTTAAGCTAATATCATAATACTTGTGAGATATGTTAACCCAAATGGGACAATGTTTTTTATAAGTACCAAATGTCAAGCTGACCTGTGACCTTTTATCCAAGGCCACTCATTTGGACTGCCACATACCTATTTAAAAATCTTGTTTTCAGAAATCATTGGGTTGTTTGATGGAGTATTCATTAGACTGTTTTAGGTCACTTGTCCAAAATGGCCGCAACCCCCATATATGGTACAACAAAATATGTTTCATTATTAGCCATAGTTGACCTCGATGTATCTTACCATTATAAAGGAGATCGGGTGAGCGCTTCAGGTCCTCTAGTTTAATTTTATCTTTTCGGTGACAACAACATTCATTCATCGGATCCGTAACACTGTACTTCAACTATCGCCTGTCACCTCATCAGTTTTCGCGACACGAGATTTCCAACAATGTGGCATTTTGATATGAATAGACTCAAGTGAGTCTGTGCAGCCTCCTTTTAAGAATAGAAACTATAAATGGGCTTCGTCGCGAGAAAACCTGTCTACGAGGTTCCTGACAAAGCGAGTTTCAAACAAGTCTCCTCAGCTACAGAGAATAGCTAGAAAATTGAAATTTCACCTGTAGCAAGTTAACATATGATACTTTCCAAAGAGCGAATAAGAAAGGCGCTGATCAGACTGCGCGTCGTGGCCCAAATGATGTTCAGTCAGAAGCTTACCAGGCATAGAATATTCAAGCGACTAGCAGAGGCTCTGGCCAGACAGTGCGTATGCGCAAGCTGGTCTGAGCCTTTGCTTGTCGCACATACCACATTGTTTGAAATCTCATGTTGTGGCTCATATATGAACCTCCTTGCACCTCTTTAGAGAAATGCTCCGACGAGCTATAACTGATTTATTTTGCTTCGCAGCCAAGAGCAGGGGTGTGTTTTTTAAAGACATATTCGCAAACTAAATTCTAACTTCCAGCATCAAGAAGTTGTCTGTCATTACATTTCAAAGAAAGCGTTAACATAGAAGTTCTTGTGTTTGTGTGCATTTCTTTGACACAAAAACAAAGAAAAATGAAATTTAAAAAAGTGGGGTCAGCTGGGATTCAAACCCACAATTTACACATCTTGAGTTAAGTTGACTTACCAAACGGCTACTGTGGAAAGAACAACTTCATTGAGTTATCGACGGACTTAATAGCAATTGCACAAAGACGTTTGTTTCCGTAATTCCCCGGAACTTACCGATAACACGATCCCTCACGAGAAAATATTTATACAGTGTAAATACTTAACTAATGTATTCATGCATAAAGGTCAGGATCAGGTTAATACTGACCAGTAGTTTAGAGGTTTTTTGTATCAGTTAAATAAACATGATGAAATTAACATCTAGATGACTATAAAATTTGCAAATTTTAGTATGATTTATAGATCATATGTTACAATTATATAGGAATTAAGTGGGAGCGAGCGCAACTCAAAGTTTTCTCCTCACCTTTCATTGGAAATAGCATAGCCACATTGAACACTTCACGGATTTATTTCATGATTTTACTTATTAGATATTTCACATATTGACAAAATATGTGATTAACTTGGCCAGTTTAAATTTCTGTGCAAACCGATTGGCTGTGAAGCACAGAAGGGGCAGAGTAAACTATAATATTACTGACAGCTTAAGATGGTCACCATCATGAAATGCTAAATTGGTAGTTGCGTGGTTGTAATAGTAGAATTCTGTCAGTTAATATTTTGAAAACACGAAAGCCTTAAGAATCATGCACAATTGTCCTATATAGGAGTAGGTCGAGTTATTTATAGCACCATATCTGGATGCATAATGATGGCAATAGTTTGTATAATATCCATTTATATTCCACAAGGAACAATATTAAACACGTAATTATGTTAATTTTACTCTGAACTCAATATTTCGGCCAGAGGCCTTTATCAGAGGCAGTTTTACACAAGTACAAAATGGTGGAACAGTGACTATATAGTTGATATCAAAGTGCATGTTTTTCTTGATCAAGACCTCTTGGCGAAATATTGAGTTTTGAGTAAAATTAACATAATGTGTTTTTGCATAAAATGATAGTATTTTGTGTGCAATCATTTGAATTGCCCAATTGAGGCGATTCTAATGATTACATACAAATTAACTTTTGTTTTTTGTTGTTGTTTTTTGTGTTTTTGCTTTACGTCCAAGTCATGTCGGGACTTTTGCCTGTCTTGTGCGAAGCAGAGGATAAAGTGTCTTACCCAATGACACAACACAATGCTTCGGATGAGTCTCAAACTAGCAACCCTTCGATACCAAGCCTACCACTCTCCCACTGAACCACTTAGCTCCTCATACAGTGTAAATACCTTTTGAAAGCAACCCTGTCTAAATTAACGTAAATATATGAATATTTGGAGCTATGGAAATTATTTTCTAGGAACTCAAGAATACAAAAAAATAAACCAGGTAAACGCTCTTCATTGGTGTTCGAGCCACTAAGGTTTTTTCTACTGGTCACTGTTTGCTTACAAAATGGTATATAAAAATTAGACTAACTTGAAAATTAAAAGAGGTTGCAGCCTTCATTGGTAATTATCCCATATAAGCCTAGTGTCCTTTTTGTGGAACATAATTATGCAAACAGTGAACACCCAAATCAGACGCCGCAGAACGCGACGTCTGATCAGGGTCTCCACTGTTTGCTTACAAAATGGTATATAAAAATTAGACTAACTTGAAAATTATCATCCCAAAAACTGGACTCGGGCTCGTCCTACTGATATGGGTTATGAAACATGCTATTAGAGCATATGGGTTCAGGATCTCATTGTACAAGCTACAGAGGGACGTCTGGATGTGTAGCATGGTGCTTTTCCAAGAGAATAACTAATTCATTCGAATATTAGTCCGATTCTGAATTGGACACTTCCTGGCAAAGAAGGTGCAGCTTAGCTATGTGGACGCATATGCTGAACTGTCCCTTTGTTTTGTTACCAGCTATTGCTCACTCTCACCTTTTCCAATCTTGTCATTTCTATATTAATTGTACATATGTTAGCATTATCATATATGTGTATATGTTTGTTGTAAAATGCTCTCCTATATCATGGAGGAATATAAAGAATCATCATCATCACCTATAAAGCGCTACATATAGTCTGCAGCAGACGACAATTTCAAATTTTGCTACTTTTTAAAACGATTCTCATTAAATATCATACCTTATTTTTGAAAAAAAAATAGGAAAATTGTCTCAAAATTTATCGTCTGCTGCAGTTGTTATTGGCGCTTTAAGGGTTAACTCTTTGCAAATCGGTTAATTTGCCACGCTTTTGTTGTCATCTGCTGACTTTTTTCAAAATATTTTTTTCCACAAAAAATATTTCAGGAACACTATTAGAGTGTCAAACGGTTTGAATTAAGATCAGGACCTACCGATCTGGGCCCAAACTGTTTGCAAAGGTCGCTGCTAGCAAGGTGAGAGTTAATGTTCAAGTGTATGTGAATGCTCTAGATGATCGGATATTTGATTGTTTCGTCGGAATATACACTGCAGTTGATGTCGAAATCTCGGCCCTGTTAGACAGTACAGAAAGAAATGTATTGCATTATTCGAATATTGTAAAATGTTCACAATTGCCCAGCCCAAGTGGTGCGACGCTATTTGCTCATTTGTTCTGTTTTCCGTCGGAAACCAGTACTCTTCGCCGATTAAAAACACCTGAATCGGCAATGTCGTAATCAAAAATACACAGTTTACGGTAAGAAGCATGGCGGTCAGTGAAGAAATCCTTCGAGTTTGAACTTTCTTCTTCGAGTCATTGGAAGTCATTGCACTTTCTCTTTTACGGCTGGAACCATTCCTGTCTAAACTGGTTTGGTGTGTTTGCGTCAGTACAGATTCTCTTTGACGATTGGAAGCATGGTGTTCTAAACTATTTGGACGCCCTGAGGTACATGTATTTGAAGTCTGTGATAATAGTTTTGGCCTGAATGTATCCATAGTGGTGGCTATTTTCCGCTGCGATATGATCATCTCAGAAATTATTTTGATATTACACACAATCATAATAGTAAAAGGAATTAGACAGAACGTTGAAAAATCTATCCACGGCCAAACAAAATCTAGAAAATGATTGGCTGATACTGTTGCACCATCGCATCTAAATTCCCACGTATGCACTAGCTCGACGGTAAAGAAGAAATGCATATTCTTACAGAATAACACACATATGATTACGATAACTACTATTCTAGACATTTTCAAAGAGCAAATACGTTTAGCTCTAAATGGTAGAGACACACACAGCCATCTCTCAAGGGTAACAGCAACTAAAATCCAAACTGTGAAATCCAGAGAAAAGTAAACGAGAAAAGTGTGAATTTTACAGCCGGCGTCGGTTTTGTTTCGAATGTCGACTTGGTCGAATGCCTCAATCCAGTAGCGTAGAAGACCAGTATATAACGTGAACAGATCACCGAACGATAGCGCCGTCAGATAGAACATTGTTGTAGACGAACGCATGGATTTCCTTACAAGAACCAAAATGGACAAAAAGTTGCCGAAAGTTCCAACAAGTATAAGCACGGGGGAAACATATATCCAAATATAATCCGCTACTTTATATTGAATATAATCCGTTACATTTTTGTCCATGGATGTCTGATTGAGAGCTATACCAGACATATTTAGTTTGTATAAATACTCTCAGAGTACCTTCACTTATACATAACATATAAATAGGTCCCAAATATTAGAGATATCACATTTTTACATTTTGAAAGTATCACCAGAGTTCTAAAATGTTTAACAAGGATTTTTCCATCTCGCACGTATAATAGGTCTGTAAAACAGATTACTTCCAGTTTGCAAGCTCGGAAAGGAGACGAATAGGTCTTTCAGGAATATTATTTATCTCGTATTTAAAATCCAGGTTACAGTCGAATAATAAAACACTTCTTGAAAAACTTCCTATTTTATTACTATTTAGAAGCATATAATATAGTCATAACATGACACTTCTGAGAGTTTTAGCTTGTATCATACAGTAAAACCTGTGTAAAATGGCCACTCTCAAAAAGACCCAAATTGGGTTTCAAGACCAATTATCGCTTAATGCAGGTCAAAAGTATAGCATAATGCTCCAATGGGAGCATTCTGCAATACTTTCGACCTTCATTAAGTTACCGTTTGTCATTAAGATCTTTATTTTGTCAATTTTGAGTTGCCGTTTTACACAGGTTTTACTGTAATTCGAAAGATTTTAATCAAATAGCATCTGTTACGTCCTAATAAATCAACTCAGACTGTCTTAAGAAAACAGCTCTACAATTGCACGTACACGTGCAAACAAGTTAACAAGTGACTCACAAATATGAAGGTATGCTAAATTATAATTCAGAAAGCTCTCGTAAAAACCTGCCAGCGAATGTCCGAATCACACTGTGTCAAAGAGCCGATGTCACCATTGTTATAATCTTATAACATGAAATCCTTTATTTTTTTTTTTTTAATTTCACTTGCTTTCCCGTAAAATAGTACTACACGTTTATAGCATCGTTGAGGGTGGACGGGTAGATGTAAGCACCGATTTAATATGTGAACCAAAGAATGAATATGAACTTTTTATGAATAATTTAAGTCTGGTATTTGTAGTAACAATGTCAAACTTAATGATTTACTGATAAACTGCTGAATACCCTTAGCATGCAGGAAATGTTGCCCCTTATGGAGACAGTAATGACTCGGGTTTATTTAACTTTTCCCCACGTTTTAAGATCAGACATGATTTGTTCGACGCTTGAGTTTTATCCTGTTCTTCGATCGCTATGTATAATAATCAGTTGACCACAATAAATCTAAGGCTGCAGCGTATAACGTAATCTATCAGAGTTTTTTACATGTAGGTACCGATTTATTGTTACATAATTCCAAGCTAGTGTTCGTGCGTGTGTACATGTGCTATGATATAACCGTTAACAGTCGCACGAGTTAGGTATGCGTGCGCCAACATGACTTACTGTCCTGCCAGTCAAGAGTGACAGTGACGTCATGTTTTGTTTACAAATTCATCAGGGATTTATAATCGATAGATCACTTATGTATTAATCTTATCCGCAGGATAGGATTAATACACAAGTGATATATCGATTCATATTAGCTCAAGTGGAGTATACAAGTTAATGTAACTGTTTTACTTAACAGTAGTAAACAAAATATTATACCACTATCACTCTTAGTTAGCACGACAGTAGTTTAAATAACCGAACACTTAATCATCTGAGTTCAAATTTAGCAGGTAAATGGTACGTCACAACATAACATGACCATCATAGACACGCAAGATTTATGGCTATATTACAGTCATAAGGACTAATAACAATGGCTGAAGTACGTCATCGCTACAAGCTGAAGTGCCCGGATAATAATAAATGGATCTCGTATTAGACTGTGTCACGAGTTAGAATGTTGATCGATATGCGCAGCCCAATCAGCACCTTTGCTGTGTGAATGTTTGCTGCGTTTCGTTAAAAACTATATGGCCCAAGTTAGTAATGGGAGTCACCCCAGGGTGCCTACCGTAGATTAATAGACTGCAGACTGGTTTATGACACATAAGGGAGGTTTTTTCTGTCGGTATATTTTAAAACACTGTCCGAGTTCTACTGAACTAGGAACTGCTACAAATGTAAACTGTGGCAATATCATAATTTCCAAGGATAACATAGGCAGTACAGTCTCCAGAAAATTTACACGTGCACCGTATGCTTTGAGTCGTCGAACAATGTGTCGAATATACATGTATCTAACAAGCTAAGGTTGCTTTGAAGATGCAACTCGATTTCTCTCTCGTATACCCCTCTTATACCAACCTTACCGACTTGAGCAAATAGAAATAGCTCATAATGTGCAAGGTCTACACTGTTAAAGATGATATAAAATAGGTATACCATGGTTGACCGCCTGTACGGGAGATAATCTACCCACTAAAGCTCGCGGATTATGTACAGGCGGACAAGCCATAGTATAACTATTACGTAGTTACCTCATGAAACATTTGAGGAGAGTGTTACAATTATTTGTATAACCTTCCTTTGTTTTGTTTTTAATGTTAATTTTCTCTGTAGCGGAAAATGACTTTTTATTCGGGTTTTAAACTTGAAATTCTTTAGAGATCACACAGGAGTAACAGAAATTATCATAAAATACAGTATTTTCTATTTTGCCAAAATTTCTCTTTGCAAAATATGAAGTAACCATGCCGTTTGTCCAGTAATATATTTGTCTAAAGCGACCCTTTTAAACCCCTATAGACACTTTCAACAGTATTTATTTCAAAGAATCCCGACCAATATTTTGAATAGAAGAAGAATAAGACTAGAATGCGCAGTCGATGGGGCGTCCTCACAAATCCCCACGCTCTCGAAGAAATTTAATGATATTTGACCTTTTGACCCCACCCCAAGGTCACCAGTGCTAGGGTGAACATTTAACGTGTATCCTGTTTTACTTACTATCTCTTTCAATTTGATATGCCACCTAACCATGTTCGGAAAAATTAACTTGCAGTTTTGACCCTCAAGCACCCTAAGTCCAACCCCTGGGACATGACCCAGGCGACAACATGAAAATCCCGCTTGATATGCTGTATCTCTTTTTATTGTGAGAACACACACACACAATGTTTGGTATAAAAATCTTTTGAAATTGACTTTGTAATTGAAATTTAATTATATTTGGCATTTCGAACCCTCCCTGGGGCTCCAGGGGGAGGTAAAAACCAGTTGTGCTGGTGAAACCTCTATTCATGTGAGTAACTCACACACCAAATTTGGTTTGATTTCGTCCAATAGTTTAGGAGGCGATATCATAACGGACAGACGGGCGGACGGAGGCGATTACAATATCCCCTTCGCATTTGGATAAAACCATATTTTGTAAACTGATGCAGAAAGGAAGAAAGGGGTGCATTGTCAAAGAGCTTTTAAATTACGTCCGATTCGTTTATGATTGTGTAAAACCTCAGTTTGAATAACGTCAAAAAGAACATTGAGAAGCCCTGGCGTCATTTCTTCAAAGTGCATCTAGTGTCGAAAAAACGTTATTAAGTCTCATTTTTTTGAAAAAAATGGTAGGATTTCAAAAAACAAGACACAATTTCATTAACTTACGGCGAAAGAATGGCGGACTCAGTATTTGTATAATTCATATTCTAAATCCCGATGATGTAAATCATTTCAAATTCAGATTGTAGGATCAAACATGCTCATTTTTATACTGTCTTGAAACTCTTATTTTTTGTCCATTCTAATGAGTATGAGCAATAGAATTTTGGAAATATTCTATGAAAGACCGTGTCATGTGCGCTAATAAAAATATATACGATAAGTTACACTTATACGGTAATAGAAATAGAGCAAAGAAGTCTTATAATCAATAATGTATTGAATATTTACAAATGTATCCATGTAGCAAACTAAAGTGGTGCGCTTTATTTCACAGAGGCCAACAGCCTTGATTTGATTGCAATGTGTTCTATATTGGTTCTTTGTTTGGACGTACTTCGAGTTTTATTGCTGAATAAACGGCGTTCCAAGTCTCGTATCAATTCAACCACTTATACGACTTTCTTCTTCATCTCGAACAGTGTTTGCAATATGGGCTACTATCCTGCCAGCCAAGGGCGACAGTGTTTTCAAGTTTTGTTTACAAGGTTATCAGGGACTTATTATCGATAGATCACTTGTGCATTAATCCTATCCCCAGGATAGGATTAATGCACAGGTGAGCTATCGATTCGCGTTAGCTCAAGTGAAGTGTACACGTTAGTGTTTTACTTAGCAATTGTAAACAAAGTATTACGTCACTGTCACTCTTGGTTTGCACGACAGTACCTTGGTACATAAGCGGACGAGAAGGGAGCAGACAAAAAAGTAGTGACTGGCGGGCTAAGAGCTTATTTTACGCCATTGCCAGCCAGTCACTACTAATGTCTTCTGCTATTTGCCCCAATGAAAAATAGTAGCCTGAAGTGCACTTGAATATTAGCAGACGCCATTTTAAGGAAATATAGTGGTGGGATTTGAGTTATTAAGTCTTTGTTAAGAAAAGTGTCTTGCAAATAATCTGGAAAAATGTACCCTTCCAAAATAAAGAGAACCTTGAAAACGGAAGTCTCGGATTCATACGTGTTTACGAAAAGTGCAACAGCCCTTACACTGGTTTGATCAGCATGCGTCCAGTATTCCGAAAAATATCAGAGTATGAAAACATAGCTACTTTTTACCAATATGACTGACGTGATAAGTATTCTCTCAAATCTAGGAACGATTGCATTTTTCTGAATCGAAGCTTCTATTGTCTTTTGATTACGAGGGTTATTTTATCGTTTTCCCGCCATGGACGACCATTGTGGTCTACTTGTTGATATGATTATGTACTTTGGTAGGCTATACTGCAAATAAAATAATTCTAGATCAGACTGCTCCCTTATGAGCAGTTTGATCAGGGTTCGCAGTGTTTGCTTCTATGATAAAAGTTGACTCCATTGCATTTGCATTTGCACTAGATGACCGATTTTCATACCCCGTTGTATAACTTCTTTATTACTCCATTGCATTTAAATATAAGCAGCAGAGGTAAAAAGCAGTCGACATTTTCAGGAGTAAAATGATTGGCAGGAAAAAGCTCATTTAGATATATACTGAACGAAACTTCTAAACCGCCAGTTAAAAACAACAAATTTTTCAATATAGCTAATTTATTATTTAACTGTTTGAACTGATATTTGACACAGTGTATTTGGGCACATGTATCCGTCGATTGAACATAACAAAGTTTGATTCAATAGGGATGTTCATTTATGCGTAACGATAGAGTACCAATACCGGTTTTGCACGTGGCACACGATGCTAAATGTTTTCCGCCTTGAGTATACTCGTATTTTCATCGAGAACTATCAGACATCTTTATCTTATCACAAAAATGCCAATGTTTGGGTTGTATGAGTATAAAGTAGAGGCGTCGGGCTGTGGGTTCAATCGAAAACGGGACCTCGCTGAAACTGATTCATAATCTATCATAAAGTTTGACATGTTTTGATAGAGCCTAAAGTTTACACCACAACCTGTCGGTCATTTTTTTCATTTTTGCACTCGTATGACAAGAAAAATCGACAAAAACTGAGTATTACTCATGTCATAAAATGTCCTGTATAGTCCACCATACTTTGGTGCGGTGATGCACAAATGCTGCAATTGAATGTTAGAAGTGTTGAGATTGATGCGCATTACACGATTAATGGGTGGCGGATGTTTCAATAATATTGTAGAGAAAACATTTCATCACCATAAACACATTTCTGTGTTCTTTTAGGCCATATGGGCCTCCATAGGAGCAGTGAATTGCATGACAAATGCTACTTCATAACAAATAAACGCGATAGTGTTCAATAATGTCCATTTACAGCACCAGAAAGTTTCAATAATATTGTGGACAAAAAGATGTCATCTCCATAAGGCATTTTGTGTTGTTTTATGCCATATGGGCTTCCATAGAAACATTGTGAATTGCCTGGAAATGTCTACTTAATAAAAGCTAAACCCAAAAATGTTCAATAATTTCCATTTATAACACCATAAAGTTGGTGTTTTTCACTTTAGGTCCCTGGAATACTCGGTTGTAGCGATGAGTTCAAATTTTAGCATTTGTGTGAAAATGAAATGCGATGGTGCCTATATACAGTCTATCAATTGAGCATGTTAATTTCAATTTATGAAAATGAAATTTTGACAGGTTCTGTTCAATTAATTTTTCCATATTGAGTGTAAATTGTATCCATGTATGTATCATATATGTTAAAATATATGAGAAAAGTAGTATGTGTGGCACTTTAGAGTTTTTGACGTCACTTCCGGTCCAAGATGGCGGCCCCCACGACGTCAGATCCAAGATGGCGGCCCCCACGACACCAAGATGGCGGCCCCACGAAATCAAGATGGCGGCCCCTGTGACGCGTTCGGTTACACCTTGGAGGGTGAGTCAACGCCCTAGACCACGAGAAGGTAGCGTCACGTCCTAGAGCGCGGTGTCGTTCTTCTATATACAAGGGTGAGGGGCCTCTCGAACGAACACGGATCTGGAGGAGTCTATATTGAGGTTTTTTTACGCAGTTCAGAACGAGATCCCGTCTTTAATGGTGTAGCGCGTCGCAGCGCTCGGTTTATCCCGTTCCCCCGGTGGGCCCTTTTTTTTCAGCACGGTCCTTTCACGTCTTTTGGGTGGGTTCGGCGTTTTCTTCTCCATTGTTTTGCCATCCAATAGCCTCTGGTACTTCTCGTAAGGGACTAGGACTAGCTTTTCCATTATTCTAGCTCCGATTTCAAATGGGCCAACGTTATCTTTAGAAGCGTACGAATAAACTTTTGTTTACCGCCAAGGGCCTCCACCTTTCTTTGGTAACCCAGTGTCCTATCACCCAAGATGTACAGTTGGCGTCTGGAGCGTCTCAGGAGTACTTTTTCCGAAGGCGTCAACACGATTCTAAATTTGATAATATTGTGCGCGATTTCGCTCAATGCTTTGATCTGACCTGGCGTAATCGTTCTTAACAGGGCTTTTCTCTGGGCAGAGTCGGTCTGTCCGAATAATTTTAGAAAATGTCTGTGTTCTTTGAGGAGTCTCATTATGGTCATTCTTACGCGTTAGGGTCTCCTTCTTACGTCAGTCGATACACCAAGGGATCTTGCCCGGGAAACACTCTACTCCTTAAACGGTATTGGTCGTCCCCGTGAGGACTCGTATCCACTATCAAATAACCCTGTTTGGAACCGAGAGCGTCTTCGTAGGCTTTTATGAACCCTTTTACACGGCCCGGGTATAGCTGTCGACCAAGTATACCTACTTGGGAAACGTCTCTCAAATTCTTCATCAACACCAAGTACCACGTATTTAAAGCTATGGTCCTGGCGTGTTTCCCTCTCGGATATAAATTCTGGGTAATTAAAATGACGCTGACGCATTTGAGGTGGGTTCCCTGCGTAAACAATAATTCCATCTCTTTGTCCTCTACCACTCTATGCATGAGATCGTCGATCACGATCAATTTGTGACGGCGGTCCGCGGTGAACTCTTCTAACTCTTCGGAAGAAGGTAATCCTTGTTTACTCCTAAAGTTCTTTAAGGTCCGTTCCATCTCGTCGAATAAGGGTTGGTAAATTCCGTAACAATAGAGAATCTGGCAAGGCGGATCTCTACTATACATGTTCCGAATGTGAGTCAAGAATCGGTAAACCCATCTCGTTTTTCCGCTTCCCGTCTGTCCACTGACGCAAATGCTGGAGCAGGGTTCAAAAGGCAAGGTGCACTTCATTTTTTTAGCTTAGGATTCGGAAGGGCGTATCCTACGCAACTACTCAGTAGACTGATCCAAAGTTCCGTCGAGCCGTTCTGTAGGGATAAGTTGGTGATTGACGTGATGATAATGACGTACACGATGAGCATTTGAGAAAAGTACACGATTTCGGCTTTAGGCACTCTAGTCCCTAGTAAGTGCCACCTTTCCTCCGATGATCGAGTCTCGCTGTCTGATTTAGGATAAGGAAAGTTTTCCCTCGTATTGGTTTCGATATCGTTCATCTTTTTGGGTGATCCTGCAAACTGCTATTCTTACTACTTTAGATCACTTCTCACGTACGTAGAGTTCCAATTCGATCAGGGTGGGGTAGACCACGTCATCGATTTGAGTCGTGGTCTTTATACCAGTGATGACCACCTTACCGGTATGAAAACAGCAAAAGTTGACTCCCTCTATTTTGAAGTTTAGCGCTGGAAATATTTCCGGTTCGTAGAGAAGGCTTCTATCTCCAGCTAACCTATATAAGTCTAATCCACCACTTAAGGTATGGCTGGCCGAGACCGTGATGATCTTGGCATCTGTGAGGTACACTGGGCATCCATATTTTTGCAACAGCCTGGCATATCTACAAAGTCTCTTTCGACCCTCACGGAAGCTAGATGCTTTTCCATTAGAATTGATGACGCCATTGGCAAACACTAAACAATTGCCGCCAATGTTCCTATGTTGCCATATAAGGCTGGGAAATGACCTCGGCTCATATCGGCAATTTCTCAAACGCTGGCACAACGATATCAAGTCTACTGTACAGTTCAAATGAGCGCTACATACAACGTTGGTAATTTTCATGGTGGAGTGAGTTGCAACTGGAATTGTTAACGTATTTATAAGTGTCCTAGTCACGTGACTAATTATAGTCTTTCACATCTGCTTCTGGTATCCAGCTATCGTATTTCTTGGGCCAATGCAACCAACGCACCAGGACTTCTTTCTGTTTGTTACGCACGCTTCCCTTTAGTATCTTTTCCACTCGGTATTCCGTTGTAGGGTCGATAGTCACGGGTTGTAATTCGGGTTCGTAAAATGTACCGTCGACTCTCTCACCATCCCAGTCCAGTATGGTATAAACGGGTACGCCCTCTCTTCTAAACCGAGTGTCAATCTTGAACAGTTCCCCAGTCCACTTTTGGGAATACTCTCTGTCAAACACGCTCCTCACGTGGGACAAGCGCACTGTCTGGTAAATCTTATACTTGTACTTCTTGTTTTTCTTCGTTTTACCTGGTTTAGAGGTACCTGGTCTCAATAAATATTGCTGTAGTCTACTTTTCCCTTCGTTCGCTTCGGTGATAGACGCAGGGGGTTTACCCAGACTTCGGTGTACGGTATGATTGTAACTGTGTACTATATCTTGTAGGACATCGATGTAACGTTGAGTTCTGTTTTTTAGCATATATCTAAACAGCTTATGTTTTAAAGTCTTGATGAGTCTTTCGGCGTAATTGGCCTTAGTTTCCGTGTTCAAGGCGTAAAAGTGATGAATATTTTGACTCTTTAAATAGGCATTGACAACTTTGCTACGAAATTCCTGTCCTCGATCCGTTCTCATAGCGTTCGGTTTTCGCGTTCCAGATAATATCAGCTTGAGGGCTCCTAGGACATCTTCACCCTTTTTACTTTTAATCTGACGACAGTGAGCGAAGCGAGAGAAAATATCTATGGCAACCAGGACGTACTTGACCCCATCATTCAGCTTGGCTATGTCAACCATGTCCATGAGATCCACATTCCATTGGCTATCTATGCCCGCTTCTATGACGCGGGACCTGATATATTTACGTCTGGCACCTCTGGTTAGAGAATAAGCCTCTTGATCTTGTAGCCATTTACGTATACGGTGTCTACCTATTTTAAATTTGGCTTGGGATTTGACCAGTTGATATAGCTTTTCCGGCCCTAAGTAACTGGATGGTAACTTGGGATTAAAATACAAAGAAGACAGATACTCTTTCCAGTTTGTCATCTTTATTACAAATTTAAACATTCAAGCATTCTTACAAGTACAAAACATCGATTCAACAACGACAAAAAATGAAATAACAACGACAAAAAATGAATTAACAAGGACAAAAAATGAAATAACAATGACAAAAAATAAATTGACAATGACAAAAAATGATTCGACAGTGACAAAAATTGAAACAAAATCTATGGAAAAATACGTGTAAATGGACAAAAATCGATTTGACAGTGACAAAAAATGATTTAACAAGGACAAAAAATGTGTTAACAAGGACAAAAAATGAAATAGCAATGACAAAAAAATGAATTGACAAGGACAAAAAATGAAATAACAATGACAAAAATGTATTTGATAGTAACAAAAATTGAATGGCCATTTAGACCTTATTGTCTCTTTTTCTCAATATCCATAGGGTTCAGTATCGTAATTGTCCAATCGTCGTCTTTTTGTGTACACCATTCGATAGTTTTTCTCTTCTTCTCTATTATACAGTTTTCTTTTTCCCTTATCACGACATATTTTATGAGGATTGGTGACGGTAATGGTCGATTTTTCGGAGGGGTCTATCAATAGGTTCTTCACCGATTCAAAGTTTATAAGTTGGCTATTAGTGAAGTTGAGGGTGAACCCTCTCACTTTACACGTTTCATTTCCCTTATTGATCTTGTAGGCGTAGTTTTTTGGTCCTCCAGACACAAACTCTATGATATGTTCTCCAGTTTCTAGTTCGTTAGTGAGTTCTCCCAGGTAGTCTCCTAGTGGTACATCGTTCTCTCCCGTCTTACTCACGTAAATCACCGAGTCTGTATCGTAGTACAGAACGTTTCTGTCTATTTTCTCAAGGATGCTGTAGAGTTTTAGTCCGGCCCAACACGTAGTAAAGGTCGCCAAGTAGATATTTGTCTTGTTGTCTTCCGGTTGACAGTCCTTTTTATAGGTCCATTCTACCTGAATGGTATCGTTGGCCACAATGTGAAAATCCTGGACGCCTTTGGTAGGATCGGAAAGAACTCGGAAAAAGGCATCCACCTCAGTCTCATGAAAGAATTGGGACTGTTTCAGGTTCAGTCGCTGACCGAATTTCCCCCAGAAACTGTTTAGGCAGAGCTTGGCCAATGCCCGCATTCCCGGATTCTTTTCGATTTTCTCTCCGTCGAGGGATACCCCTTCTTTTTCGAAATACCGATCGATATACTCTTTGGCATCTTCGGGAGTCTTGATCCAGTCGGGAGGGCCACTCGCCTCTTGCTTGTACTTCAGGAACGTATTGATATACGAGGCGAACAGTCCTCCTTCTTTCGTCTCTGCATCGTATTGGGTGGTGTCCTTCCAGTGGTATACCTCGTATATTTTGAGGACTCGGTATCCCAGTCGTACCGCTGTCTGAAGTTCGGGAGTACACCAAGTCCCGGTCATGGTTCGATCTTCGTCAGAACACCCGCAGAGAGATGGACTCTCTTTTTCGGCGCAGGTCTTACACAATGGGAACTTTAACTTTCCGTTCGATTTATAGGGTAACATGGGGTGATACAGTCCACGAGGAGGTAATATTCGCACTTTGGCGATTCCGAAGTACTGGTCGATTTCTTTGAAGTCTGACGTTATTACCTCCGGGTGTCCTACGGGGTACTTGCAGGTCTTGTTGACCCAGGGGTATAAGGAGGTGAAGTCCACGTACTCTATCTTTTCATCTTCTTTCGTCCTATAATACAGTTGACGCATCCTTGGTATTCGAAAGCGGTATTAGTCTCGTAGGCATAGCCGTCCAACCTGTATCTGGTTCCCGGGAGACGTATTTCTCCCCCATTCAGGGCGTGACGTATTTTTATATTGTCCCTTCTGGATACCCATTCTAAGTACTGGATGGACGATTTACTGAACTGGTCCGTCTTATACCCGCCTGGTGGAATCTTGGCGATAGGGGAACGAACGAATTCTTTCTCCCCGATGACCACCTCATCCTCCGACACCCACCGGTCACCCTCTCATGCGGCCATCCTTGTACTTGGCCGTCAACCAATTTTTGTCTTCCGCTAATTTGACCCTCCACTCTTCTTCTAGAAACTTGGTTCTGTATACGTTCATACACACCGAGGCGATGGTCACAGAGTCGAAGGGATCCACCGCCCCAGTCCACTGAGGTTTTCCTCCTTGGTCCATCACACAATCACCGGTGGCGGACATCAACAGTTCTCGAAACTTGAGGCAGGCCTGACATAGAATGTCCACGTCACTTCGACAGTAGTCCAACATTTCTTTCTTAAAATCGAAGACGCAGTTCTCTTGGGATTTGAGCCATGCTAGGCATTCCTCCCTTTCGTCGTTTCCCATAAAGTTACATCCGTAATATTTAGGATCCGGGTACGGTCCGAGGTACTCTTGGTTTTCCCGGGTGTTGAAGAAATGGGGGAACCAACCTTTCTTTAGTTCTTTCAATCCAAAGGCTTTGGGTAACTTGGATAAATTCATGGGTAGAAAATTCAGACTGTCTATGACTTTGATGTGGAGGTCTTTTTCTACCGTCATGTACATGATTTTTGACCCGTTGTAGATAATCTTGTCCGGTCTCATGGATTGGTCTATCAAGTACTCCAACAGGAAGTATCCGTCGTATCCTTTCATGTTGTGACAGACAGTTTTAAAGTATTTATGTTGACTCGAAAATAACCATTTACCGAACGTACGAGCTGTGTCTTGTCCTTGGAAGACGACCTCTCTCAAACCGCAAGCTGTTCCGGTACAAGGGACATCTACGTCTTCGCATCTGGAGCAACGGGTACCGCAATCTTGACACCTGGATTCGGACGTCACAGGTCTATCTATACAGGTAGGACAGACCGTATGGGCCACCACGAAATTGGGTTTGTGGGTGGCTTTTCCGCACCAGGACGTCTTACATCGTTGGCATTTCGAACAGGGAGTACACGTCCTACTTGGTTGACATTCCGTACAATCGGGATTCATCAGTGGCGCGTACCCCTCCGTACACTCGGATCTCTCATCTTGGCTACATTCGAAATCGGCGAAGATGAACTTGGGAATAAATTCCTGTTTGGCCGGTATGGATCTCAGGAAGCAAAGATGATCTTTCAGTACGTATTTATCGCATGAGGTACAAAGGTATTCTCCGCATCGATGGTCTTTTTTCTCTCTTTTGGTCGTGTTGATGACTTTGTAACACGTCGGACATTTCCACCATTTATCGCATTCAGAAGGTCCCCTAACTTGTCCCTTCTTTGCCCCCTTCTCGTGTAAGGGTACTTTCTTGTGTTCTTGGTAACACTTCATCGACCTACACGTCATGTGACACTGGTCGCACGTGACCGGTGACTCGGTTTTGGGACAGTTTGTCGTTTTACACACGATACAGGTCACTTCGCACTCATGTCTCTCTTTGTTGGCATAGTGTTTCAAACATCTAGAACAAAAGTATGCTGACGAAAAGAAGCCGGTTATGTTGGAGATGGTATGAAAATGACAATCGTCGACCAAGTAAATGTAGATACAGGGTCGCTCGTCGGTGCTCGGACTAGTTATAAATTTGTTGCCCAGTCGAGCGCTCACCACCATCACTCGGGTGTTCAGGACTTCTTCAAACGCCTCTATATCGTTTAAACTCGCGGGTCGGTCTAAAGGTACCCCGGCCAATCGGCTGATAGCCACGGCCAGGTCTTTTTGTTCTTTACTCTTTTTGTTTCTCAGATTGATATAGTGACTTTCGGGTACTTTTCGGTGCTCTAACGTTAATTCCGAGTTACTCTTGGACTTCTGGTATCGGGTCAAATCGTTCCATTCTTCTTTGGTACATAAGTTGAGTTTGGCCCATCCCACTCCGATGGCTCTCGCCATGCACAATTGGTCATTATTGTCTATAGTGACGAGAGATTTCTTGATTTGTATTGAATTCTTGTCTCCCTGGAGGCTGGTAATGGGTCTTCTCCCGTTCCCTTTGGGTAAGTCTATTGTCCCTATCGTGATGTCGAAACTGTCATTCACTGACAATTCTTGATGACTGTTCAGCACCTTTTCTATATGTTCCATCACGACGTCGACGTTTAAACGGTCCCAAGGTCTTAAGGGAACCACGATGGGGTCGTGTAACCCGTCGTGATGAATCACCACACGTCCCAAATCGTTGCCCGCCAGATCGCCGCGGGCCTCTTGGAGAATGTCTTCGAACATACTGTGAAGACCTCGTCGTATGTCTCTGAGGCGTTGGCCACGGTATCTATCGTTAACTTTGACTTGAAAGGTGGTGTCTACGGCCGCATTTTTTGCGTAGGTTCTCTCCCCTTTCTTTCTCATGGTATATTCCAGGGGTCTAGGTTCGTCCCCTAAAGGATCCCATGGGCTGTCTGCCAACAGTAGACGACCGCTTTCTTGGATTACTTCTGACAGATTCTCAGAGTTCATGATGTCGATTGTTGAAATTCTATGTTAAGAATGAGACAACCTCTTCTCACTCCTTCTTATATACTTGGCTCTCTTCAAGGTCTCTTCTGATTGGTCCGTTATTTTTAGTAACAGTGTCACTTTCTATTTTAAGTAACAGTGCCGCCTTTTGATTGGTCCATTTAGTAACAGTACTATTTTTAGTAACATTGTCACTTTCTTTTTTTAGTAACAGTGTCACTTTCTATTTTAAGTAACAGTACCATCTTCTATTTTTAGTAACAGTGTCATTTCTTTTTTTAGTAACAGTACCATCTTCTATTTTTAGTAACAGTGTCACTTTCTATTTTAAGTAACAGTGCTGTCTTTTGATTGATCCGTTTAATAACAGTTCTATTTTTAATAACAGTGTCACTTTCTATTTTTAGTAACAGTGCCGCCTTTTGATTGGTTCGTTTAATAACAGTTCTATTTTTAGTAACAGTGCCGCCTTTTGATTGGTCCGTTTAGTAACGGTACTATTTTTAGTAACATCGTTATAAAGGCCTATGATAAGTACTCGTGTTGTCTCTGGAAGCTCTTTTTCGAACTTTTGGGGTCATCATTGAACCCAAGGCATCCTACATACTACTACACTCACGTGTGAGGTAGGTAGATTAACGTTTAATTTGTAATTATTACATCATCGATTCAATTCCACCAATAAACAGTCTTTTAGATGGGGTAGGCCGTTATCAAAAAAGTGACGCGTTTCGTTCGCTTAAACACGACCTTAATCTCGTGTGTGTTAGGAAGTCCTATGGGCATGTTGAATGACTTCGTCACTTTATATCGCTGTCCACATTTCGTCAGGGTATCGGGTTCTTTGAGACATTCTTCCACGCACTGATACATAATCTCTTTACTGACAAAGATTGAAGCGTCTCGGTTATTTATATCTAAATGTTTATTTATATGATTTGAAATAATGAGCATGGTGTAGCTGGGGGCTCTTAACGCAACAATGTTTCAAAGTAAAGTGAGACTCGTTTTTAATAAGAAAATATAGTCCCTACTCTATTAGAAACGGATACCTGGTCTTCATTGGTCCGCAATTATTGGTATAAGTGATCAAATCAAGGGTGTTAATTCACTATCGCTACTTTTCGAATTGAAATAGGAGTACTCTCCCCTTAGCTATAAAAGTTTAAACGATCAGGCGTCTTAATTCACTACCGCTACTTTTCGTATTGAAATAGGAGTACTTTCCCCTTAGCTGCTAGAGCACAAAAATGCTGTGAGCCGTGACACAAGTGTAGACTCCGACAAGCCCAGCCTCCTTTTCAACTTAGACGCTGCAAATGATGTTCAGTCAGTAGAATACGTATGCGACTAGCAAGGCTCTAATCAGACTGCGCAGGCTGGTCTGAGCTTTTGCTGATCGTATAACATACAGAACGGAATAGAAATTTTATTTCACAACAATACATAATATACAAAACATATATTTGACGCATGCATTTAAAGTGTATTAATTTGATAGCGAGAATCATCGCTGCTCGCAAACACAAATTATGGATGCCACGAGAAAATTTGTCCTGTGAGTTTGGGTACCTGTCTGTTCAGCTTCAGAGACTAGCTAAAACAAAAATTTGCTTTTTAAAAAGCGGACAGCAAAGGCGCTGATCAGCCTGCGCGGATCCAAAACATTGGCATGGGTCCAAACCGTTTGTGTCAAGTCCCCACCTGCATAAATCATAGTGATATCGTATTGTTTTTGAATGTAGAGCATCACCTGTTTCGCACCATGTACCGTAATGTTGTCGTTTTACGATAATGAACTCAATGAAACCTGCTGTCACTGAGTCTGTGCACGTAATTCCATACTGACCAAAACCAGAAGAGACGGGCACATGCGTTTTTGGTAGGAAAAAAACTTTGTGATACATAGACTGTTTGCTTAGAGCATGAATACTTTTTAAAATTACCAATTTAACGGTTAATTATATGGGTCTTACATCTACGCCCGTACTTTGTGTCATTGTCTTTGATCTAACGTTCTATCAACGAATACTCGTTATATTTGATCCCAGAGGGACCCCAGCTATCTAAAATGATTATCCCAGAGAAAAATCCATTAATATCAATTATATTGCCCATTTCATAATCAGTGCTAATTAGCGGCAGCTGCAAGACTTATCAAAAAGACGTTCAGCATGAAATTTCAACTATAATACTGAAAAATACATTTTTTTTTAATTTCAGATGTTGTATTGATCATGCTCATAAATGTTAAACGAGTATCTTATGTACAGGAGGACAAAACATGGTATAACTATTTTATACCACCTACATCTATTTCGTGCTAAAGTTGGTAAGGGTGGTATAATGTTTTAACTGTTAAATGTCTATCGCTTAGATCCAGATCAGCTGGCTTCTGGGTGGTATAACTATTTTATACCACCTACATCTATTTTGTGCTAAAGTTGGTAAGGGTGGTATAATGTTTTAACTGTTAAATGTCTATCGCTTAGATCCAGATCAGCTGGCTTCCAGAAACCAGCTGATTAATTAATATTAAGGGTTTGTACATTAATCTAAAACTATATATAACAATTTCCTGAACACAGAACACGTCTTGTCCAGAATGTATGAGTATAAACAATATTTCGCTCATGCGAATTAAAATGCTGAAACATGTTGAATTTGCCAGGCTAAAGAAAGATTCAAAAACCATTGTTGTAATTCGCTTCCAAAATCGGAAATGAGCTAAATTGCATAGGTTCTAGATATTTATATTAATAATTAGGTTCCAGATTTGTACCATTAATATTAATTATCAATGTCTTTGGTCTTATCGCTTCATTAGAGAGATTAATTAAGGGCGCCTGATTTCCAAAATTTCATTATGATAAGTCAGTATAAAAAAGAGAATCCTTCGTGCTTAGAAACAAAATATGGGTATCACGTATTTAAACCGCATTAGAGAGAGGCATTTATTTGGGAGGGGTGACACCCTCTCAAAATTTCATTGTGAGAATGTCATGAAAAAGTGTATTAATATGGCACTTGAATTACCTGATTTTTCTTATAGGGAAAAAGACGGTAAATATGTTCATATAAAACACTTTCAATTTAGTGTGGGGCACCTTGGTTTTGCTAAACGCCCCACAAATAAGATCAAAGTTGTTTTCTGTATTGAACGGCATCATATCACTGTCGTTTCGGCATTTCCGTGTACATAACACGTAAATTTATAAATATATTTAAAATTTAAAAAAAACAAAAAAAAACGCCTCATCAATAAAAAAAGTGAAAACCCATAAAAAACGCTCAGATTTGGGCGTAAAATATAAAATATCAGTGCCTTGTATGTGTGTTCCCTGTATGTATGTATGTATGTATGTATGTATGTATGTATGTATGTATGTGTGTGTGTGTGTGTGTGTGTGTGTGTGTGTGTGTGTGTGTGTGTGTGTGTGTGTGTGTGTGTGTGTGTATGTATGGATGGATGGATGGATGGATGGATGGATGGATGGATGGATGGATGGATGGATGGATGGATGGATGGATGGATCTAGTCACTTCATCTATTTCCGTACTTTGTGAATGAGTTCTCTGGTAAATGTGCAGACGACCGAATAAGAAGTATTTATATGCCTTAGACCTTTGAAAAGGGACTTTCCTAGTACATAACATAACACGTCTGGTCAGATGGACAGGCTCATCTGCTTGAATACCGCACTCTGATCAGTAAATTCGATGTTGAACAGCATTGAAAAGGTAGGTTTTCCGTGGGCATACTCCTGAATTGTAAAATCGATAAGCGATCAAAGAAACAGCAGTTAATTATATTGATGCGTATCAAAGTATCGTAAGTGGCTCTTTATTCCCGTAATTAAAATGGCATCGTTGATAATCAGTCATAGTTCCAGCATCAGATAAGCTGTCTAGAAAACGAGCTTTTACAAAACGGCTTGGTTTACAATCCATGTTTCATATGGTTATTCAGAAGACAATTTGAGGGGGTGAGTGCGCGAGTGCCAGGGTAAATGAGTGGGTGTCTGAGTACGTGATCAGGTGGCCTAGTTTGGAATGTATTAACGGATCTAGTCGGGTCTGGGACAGTCTGGTTTGGCCTGGATAGGCGACTATTGAGTCAAGCGAACTCTCTCTACCAATCAGAATCTCATTTTTCATTTTATACGTGTATAAGTGTTACCCCCTTCTCCTGTATGTATTTTGTTTGCTGGTTTGATTTGATTCTTTACCTCCCATCAACGATCTTTCAGTTAAACGGGGCTTCCTGGCTAAGCTAGGATTAATGTGTCTTGCTCGAGGACACAACGCAGTGACGCCGGTGAGGCTCGAACCCGAGGCCCCTCGGTCTCCAGTCAAGCACTGAGCCACGGCGCTCCCTGTATGTATGTCTGGTATGTATAATACTTAAATGTTTTCAAGGTTTGAAAGGGAAGAGTCGCCCACGAAAATGCATTGTCGACATAGAAAAATTATGGATGTAGTTTATATATGAGCCATATAGGGGCGCTTAGCGTTGTTGGTTGAATTGGTAATGTTAATGTTGGTGGTTGTAGGTAGAGGTTCCATAGAAAAAGTATGGATGTAGGTGAATATTGCTTAACTCGATACCGCAGCAGTTTTTCGTTAGAACCTTACCGCGCTTATTGCGTTGCTTGGTTGGCTCCTGAAAAAATGGTGTCTTTAATCTCTTGTTATTAACTAAATGTGCTCAAAGGGCCTGGGACGGTCTGGTCTGACTTAAGCTGGGGGAAATTCGATGGTGTAGAAAAATGTCAATTTTCGAGATGACCTGTCTACCACTGAGCCACTGCGCTCCCTGTGTGTATGTATGTATGTATGTATGTATGTATGTATGTATGTATGTATGTATGTATGTATGTATGTATGTATGTATGTATGTGTGTGTGTGTGTGTGTGTGTGTGTGTGTGTATGTATGTATGGGTGGGTGTGTGTGTATGTTTGTATGTATGTATGTATGTATGTATGTATGTATGTATGTATGTATGTATGTATGTATGTATGTATGTATGTATGTATGTATGTATGGATGGATGGATGGATGGATGGATGGATGGATGGATGGATGGATGGATAGATCGATGTCTGTCTGATAATTAGACTGATGAGAAAGCTGCTTTGTGCGCTTTAAGGACGTAGCTGAAACGAATGTAAAAGTGTCGTTTTAAAAGGATGGCTCGCGTATGTATTATAATAGTTTCAATTTAAAAGGATGGCTTGCCCAATGAGCATCTGACCGTTAATGAGAGGGTCAGTGGTTCGAATACGCATTGCGATAGACTATTTTTGATTTTGTATTCTATAACAGTAAGAGGTAAGAATGAGTATTGGGAAAAAGGCAGCGATATGGAGCGGTCACAGGTGTACCCCTTAATCAACTATTTGGTAATTCTGAGAGAAACGACTCTTACAGGTCGTAAAACCATGTTATGTAATATCACTCGACGTCAACTAAGAGCGATTTCCGTTGTTGCAACAAGTCTATTGAGTGGACGCATTAATCCTTTAAAAAGAGACTCAACTTTCTTAAAAAGGTCAAAGGGCATACTAGAGACCTTGTCATCCCAACGAATAAGTTTTGAACGGAAGAAAAGGCTTCTAAATCGTCATCATTCGCTAATTCCAGTGATGCTTAAAACGATTTATCTTATTAAAACCATTGTAGGCGACATGGTAAGAATGTAAGGGGATGTAGCGAATTAAAGATGAATGACTTTTATCTGTACCTGAATAGCAGAGATTCTTCCGGCATACGTAAGAATAACTCTCCGTCCGAGTTTTGGATTCAATTTCCTAAACGCTACATACTGGAAGGAAAGTGGATGTGCGGATTAATCGATATAACTCTCGACTGCGATTTTAAACCCAAAAGTTCCCGATTATATCTGTGTTCTGACATAGTGGAAGAGTCCTACGTACGAGGTTCACTGATCGAGTTACTTAGAAATATAGAGATCGGACCCAGATACAAAAAAACAAAGTCCGAGTCCTACGTGAGACCCATTTACGTGTCAGTAAAAGTGTCAACTATAGATAGTATAAGAATCGAATTAAAAGACGAAAATCTGAACTCGGTGGACTTTAACTCGAACGACCTGCATTGCGTCTTACATTTCAAAAAAGATGGGTACTAGACTCATTTACGATTACCAGCAGCAGAAGTGGATTCCGTACGTCTCGGATCCCGACAAATGGTATCAGCACTTGCTGGATGTTAGAGATGGCTACGCGGAATGCGACAGTCATGGTCATTATATTGTGGGTAGTGGACGGAAATACAGAGAGTTGAAAGAAATGAAATCTTTAGAAAGCAAAATGGAAACACAGAGGCCGGTGTTCAATTTGGTGTCACCGGTAGCACAGGCCACAGAGATGGCTAAGTCGGAAATAAAAAGAGATCGTAAGAAGGACGGAAAGCGTAAGAAGGAGGCCATACCCCCTCCATCACTTAAAAGGAAATATAGACGAAGACCGGAAGACCAAACTCTAAGATGAGCGACTGGTATAGAGAACAGTTAGCTTTATTTGTAGAAGCACCCAGAGACTCCTCCCTAAAATCGAAAGAATGGATCGAATATAAACCGACCAATCAAATCAATGACACGTCCGCCATCAACTTTACCATTACGGTGCAGTCGTCGGCCTATGTTGATCTAAAGAATAGCGTTTTAAACGTAAAGCTTCGACTGACGGATGGTGATGGAACCCCCTTGAACAAGGACGAGGTCGTCGGATTGGTGAATGCGCCCTTACACAGCATATTCCGTCAAGTGGACGTGACCTTTCAGCAGACTCCCCTGTCTCACTCCGGTAACAATTACCCTTACAAAGCTTATATCGATACCATCCTTAAAACCAATGAGATTGATCAAACGGGGATACTTACCAGTCAACTATTTTACAAAGATAACGGACAAGACACTAGTGACGCTAAAACTGGATCAAACAGTGGCCTGTTTGCGAGATGTACGGCTACATTAGGTGGAAAAATCGTAGACTTAGAAGGGCCTTTGCTCATCGACGTATTTCAACAACCCAGGTTGCTATTAAATGGCGTTGGCATCGGTATCAAGCTGTGGCCTAGTCTTGACGCGTTCAGACTCATGTCAGACAGTTTGTCACCCTCCGAAAAGGTACAAATTGTAGACGCTTCTTTCAAACTGTGTGTACAACGATTAGACGAAGGACTTATAATGTCGAACGAGAAAATGTTAAAAATACAGCCAGCCATCTATCCATATTTACGTTCGGAAATCAAGACAACATCGATCCCATCTGGACAATACAGTTTCAGCGCCGATGATATCTTTCAAGGTTTGGTTCCCTGTCAATTGATCGTAGGACTAGTGGCTAGTGCCTCCTACATGGGAGACTACAAGAAAAGTCCTTACTACTTTCGAGATTACGATTGCAGTTCGGTGGGCTTCTACATTGATGGACAATCATATCCCTCTCAGCCTTTACGACCCAATTACGAAGCCGATCAGTATGTGGACTGTTACAGAACGCTGACGTGCTTTCGGAAAGATATAAACGTTAAACGAAATAACTATGTTAAAGGTTATTGCTTATACGCGTTGGAGATCGATCCTTACTACTCATTCAATGTCAAGAGACAAGGTCACTGCCGACTAGAAATGAAGTTTGCCAAGCCATTACCGGAAAGCGCCACCTTGATCCTATACGCTACCTTCCCGGAAATCCTCAATATAGATTCCTCCAGATCCGTGTTCGTTCGATAAATGAGAGGCCCCTAACCCGAAAAAGTACTCCTGACATCTTGGGTGATAGGACGCTGGGTTACCAAAGAAAGGTGGAGGCCCTTGGCGGTAAACAAAAGTTTATTCGTACGCTTCTAAAGATAACGTTGGCCCATTTGAAATCGGAGCTAGAATAATGGAAAAGCTAGTCCTAGTCCCTTACGAGAAGTACCAGAGGCTATTGGATGGCAAAACAATGGAGAAGAAAACGCCGAACCCGCACAAAAGACTTGAAAGGACCGTGCTGAAAAAAAAGGGCCCACCGGGGGAACGGGATAAACCGAGCGCTGCGACGCGCTACACCATTAAAGACTGGATCTCGTTCTGAACTGCGTAAAAAAACCTCAATATAGACTCCTCCAGATCCGTGTTCGTTCGAGAGGCCCCTCACCCTTGTATATAGAAGAACGACACCGCGCTCTAGGACGTGACGCTACCTTCTCGTGGTCTAGGGCGTTGACTCACCCTCCGAGGTGTAACCGAACGCGTCACAGGGGCCGCCATCTTGATTTCGTGGGGGCCGCCGTCTTGGTGTCGTGGGGGCCGCCATCTTGGATCTGACGTCGTGGGGGCCGCCATCTTGGACCGGAAGTGACGTCAAAAACTCTAAAGTGCCACACATACTACTGAGAAAATATCGAGTGGCGGTTCGGAAGTTTCGCTCAGTATACAACCGCTTGGAAATGGAATATTTATAATTTTTTATTTACTCTATTGAACCTGTATAATTTTATGCTGGTTACAGGTTTGGAAATTTCTGTCGATTGTTAAATATTTAACTACTGTATGTGGTCTGTGATTTTGTCATATTCGCTGTTTATCTGTGGTCTGTGATTATACTGAAGGACTTAAGAAACGCACCAATTATATATTCACTATCTCTTCAACATGGTTGATTTGAGGATGTTTTTTCAACAATTGTCGTCTGACAACTGTTAGATTAGTTTAATTTAAAAGCAAACACTTTGAGCTGGTAGCCAGATGTCTTAACCAACGGAAAAACAAGACAAGTTTCGGAAAACATTGGAAATAATCGTTTAATTACACTTCCAGCATTTCTTTGATATTGTCAGTCTTAATTTTTCAAAAAGCAATAACAAATGGATGACGTTCGCGCATGTTGCGGTACTTTTTTTCTTTGCAACGGGTTGCGGAGTATGTTGTGGCACTAAAACATTTTGATTATTCCTGTTCCTTAGGATATAAAAAGCCAATTACGTCAAAAGAATAATGAAGTCACATTTACCAGAGGCCTAACACTTCAGGATTTGATTTTGTCTGTCCTTGTGCTTTCGAGAACAAACATTGGTTCGAAAACTTTTTTGCGCTCATAATGGAAGGTATTGATACTCTGTGACTTTTTTAATTTGGGATGTCTCAGAATAATCGCGACCTCACGGCAACGATAAGCCACAGCGTTTCGAATTTCTCTTTTAATGCCAGCTAAATGAAGGGGCTTGTCAATTTATTTATCGCTGATCTAAAATATTACATTTTTACAATAAATTTGCATTTTACCAGGTTTTGCGTTTCTAAAGTCCTTCAGTATATTCACTGGTTACCTGTGTTCTTTGACTAGGTCATGCAATGATCATATTTACTGGTTTATCTGTGGTCTGTGTTTATACCATTTACTGGTCTCTCTGATTTTACTGGACATATTTACTTAAGTTTCTTTGATCTTTGATAATGCCATTTTCACTGGGAATATGTGATCTGTGATCATGTCATCTCCCAGTCACCGATTTTCTAAGGTATATGAGTATGTCATTTACTAGTCATATTCACTGCTTTTCTGAGGTCAGTGAGTATGCCATTTACTGGTCAAATCCACTCGTTTTGTGAGCTTTGCTAGTATGACATATTTTAGTTAACTATTATAGTATACAATGTATCATTTACTTGTCATAGTCAATGTGTTTCTATAGTCTTTTATTGTGTCATTTACCAGTCATACGCATTGGTTATCAGAGGTATATGAGTATGTCATTTACTGATAATGTTCACTTGTTGTCTGTGGTCTGTGAATGTGTCATTTCCTGGTCATATTCACTGGTTTTCTATGGTCTCTGATAGTGTCATTTACTTATCATAATCACTGGTTTTCAATGGTTTGTGAATGTGTCATTTACTATTCATAATCACAGGTTTACTACACTGTGATTATGTTATTTACTAGTCATATATACTGTTTTGTGTGGTGCATGATTTTGCCATTCACCAATCATATTCACTGAGTATTTGTAATCTGTAATGATGTCATTTATTGGTTCTATTCGTTTGTCTAAGTTGTAATGTGATTATGTCATTTGCTGGCTATACTCTTTGGTTTTCTGTGGTATTCATTTGTTTTCTGTGGTCTGTTATTATTAGATATCCAATGCTTTTCTGTGGTCTGTGACTAGGTTATTTTACAGTAATAGTCTTTTGTATTGTGTAGTGAGTTATTATATAAAACACAGATAATATTCACTGAATCCTGTTGTATTCTGTCATTATGTCATTTACTGGCCATATACACTTCTTGTATGTGGTCAGTGACTGTGCTGTGTTATTAACTGGTTTCCTGTGGTACGTGATTATGTCATTTACTGGACATATTCGTTGATTTTCTTTGGTCTGTGATTATGTCATTAACTGTACGTATTGCTTGGGTTTCTGTGGCCTGTGATTAAGTATTTACTGTCCATTATTACTAGGTATCTATGGGCTGTAATTTTGTCATATACTGGTAGTATTTATTGGTTTTCTGGGGTCTATGTTATGTCTTAAATGTTCTTTGATTATGTCATTTCACAATATGACTTGTTTTTTATTTTTTTGAAAACAAACTTAAAATGGAACGTCAGCAAATGTATTTTATGAATGAAACAAGTAATAGTTCAAGTACATATTATCTTATTTAAACATGTAAAATAGAAAAATACATAAAACATCTATAAAACAACTGAATAAAAAAATAATACAAATGCCAACACTTTATCACAAGAAGCTTAGATAATATTTAATGATTCATTATTGCAATAACCGGATACTATTCAACACATGGAGTTAACAAACTAGTCAAGTAGATAAGTAGTCTGACTTTGACGATCAGTTAAAATTTGGATTTCTACAGAGTTTTCTTTTATCTAAACAGTGATTGCAATCCCTTGGTTATAAAATAACAAGGGGTGTCATTATACCGTCACATTTACGAGATTCAGAACTCGTTTCACATTATATTTATAAACGAGCCAAAATATCAAAAGTGTACACATATGTGCATCTTGTCATACCAATGGTTACGATTCGCTATCTTGTCCAAGGTAGATAGGTAGATACGACGAAACCTTCGCTGGTGAAGATGATATATGTCTCGTTCTGATAATACCTGACTTTGTTGTATACGAACAACAATGGCGCAGACCAGACTGCACATCCAAGAAGTCTGATAGGCGCCTTTGTTATTCACTTTCACACGACTTTAGTTAAGAGTGCGTACCAGAAAAATAAAGTTCTTATTTTTCAAGATTAATGAGACAGTTCTTTTGAGCACCCAAAATACATGGTTAAATTGATGGGTAAGAAAATAATCACACTTTTACGCTGATAAAATTTCCTTATCTGGATATATGCATAGCGTAAGAAATGGACTATGTTGCATACAAACAACAAAAGCACAAAAAGCACAGACTATTCAGAGTACCTGTTATTCACTTATTGGAAAGTTGATATTGGTAGGTGTAAACTGCCGCTGGAGCCAACGGAGCCGAAACGGCAGATTATGCAAATTAGCCGATTATGTAAATTAGCGGAGCCAACGGAGCCTAATTAGTAGATTATAATGCACAATAGCAGATTTTGTAAATTAGCCCATTATGCAAATTAAGATTATGCAACTCATAAAAATCCTGCATCTCAACATGATCCATTATGCAAATTAACATTATGCAAATAATAAGGAAAATCCAGCATCTAAAGTGAGCCAACTCGGAAAGTAAGTATTTTTGCTCATTATTCTCCCCAACACCATGAACATAATTTCCTCCACTCCCTGAAAGTATATTACCTGTGCTCCTCAAATCCCTAAAATAATTTAGCTTATCTCCATATTCCCAAAAATATAAGCAAATTCTGCCTAAAATGTATTTTTCTTTCCGCGGGATTCAATTCACATACTTTGAACTATGAAGCTATACATGAGCGCATGGGATAATGTTCACGTCATATTCTGCGTTATACATGTTAAGAATGGGCTTAGCCATGGAATTCATGACATATAGTTATTTTAATGAAATACATGATATATAGCTCAAAGTATGAGGCCATCCTTAAAATGCTGTTGCTGTATACCTGGTAGAGTAGGTATTGAGGAACGCTTTCTAGATTTGATTTGTTTTTAAATTAGGGACATACATTTTTTCGGTGGGGGAGGGGCTTAAACAAGATTTTTTAGACAAAGTGAAAGCATTTATTTTTTTATAGTCATAAAATTGATTTTTGTAGGTAAAACATTTACATTGAAGAAGGGGGGTCTCAGGGCTAGAGTGTTGGGGGCATGCTCTCCTGGAAAAAATGATAAAAATGGTGCGATCTGGTAAACTGGTCTCCCTTTAATAGCTTGTCAGCATATTAAGACAGGTAAAGAGTAGTAGCCATTGCACCTACGTGCAGCATACACACTGACGTCATGAGTGACGCGGTATTGGAAAATACCCGTGACATAAATTTTTTTTTAAACAAGCCATTTTATTAAGTTTATTTTGCTCTGTGTGTTTATATATGTTTTTTTTTACTAAAGAATTTCTAGCGATAAAGCGAGCAATCTCCCTAAACGAGACGTTCGTTTAATTTTGTTGAAATAACGACAAGAGAAACTAGGCACATTCAAGAAATATAGACGAGCCGCCGATGCAACATTGCCCCCGAATTTGTATATTTAAAACGGGGTTTCCTAAATGCATGTAATAACTCTACTTCTTATTGAATGATAATTTATTTCGATCATCAACTGTGCTTGTTATTCAGTAACCTATACGGGAACCAGGGTAAACAATCGTCCTATCACGCTATGTACAGTAAAACTATTTATACAGTTGATGTACAATAAAAACGACCATCTTGCAAAGTGGTCTATTTTTGTCAGATATTTGATGTCTTCTTTCGCTTATACAACCCCTTTCTCCCCCTAGACCCAAAACGCCCTTTACATATGTTATATATTTGTATAGCGACATTTAATTGTCCAAAGGGCATTTTGGGTCTGGGGGGGAAGCATCTAAAAACAAACTGAAAGACGCCAGTTTCATCTTTTCAATGACAAACGTCACAATTTTAAGTATATTTCGTACGCATGCGTAGAAGGAATACCGCAAAGTTTTGGAAATGAAGGGCACTTATATCCTTGATATTTTAGCACTTTTACTTTTTGAAAACCTGTTAAGTATTTACTAAAACTCTCGTCTAAACGGCACCCAGTCTAAAGACGTAAAATGAGGGATGGGAGTAGAAGGCGCAATTATTCACGGCTTTTCAAATGATGAATCGCTTTGAAACCTATTTTGATACTTTCTATGCATATTTTACTACCGAAGCAGACCAATTTTAAAAACATTAGGGCAATTTAAAAATTTAGGTTTTGTAATCATGTCAACTAGGGAAAATATACGCCTTATCGCTAGAGCTCCTTATCAAATTATAGCAGCTTAAAAATACTGCAGTTTGTGTTGAAATGTCTTTTTTGAGCATGCACAGTCGCACGAGTATAATTCTCGACTTGATATTAACTACATGATACCTATCGTTATAAGAGCTTTATGAACGAGGGGAACTAATCTAGCGATCTGGTGCAATGTGAGCGTCCAAAGTATGTTTTTAACAGCCTAAAAATCAACAATTTTAAGAAAAATAAATCAACTACATTAACAACTATAACGATTATCCGTCATATTTTCTTTCCAGTATCAAGATAGATGTGTATGTTTGTAGGTAAAAACATTTACATTGAAGAAGGGGGTCTAGAGGCTAGCGGTGTTCAGGGGCATGCTCCCTGGAAAAAATGATAACAATAGTGCAAGAAGGGGGTCTGAGGGCTAGTGGGCTTAGGGAGCATGCCCTCCTAGAATCTATGATAAAAATGGTGCGATCTTGTGTATTCTGGGCGTCCAAAGTATGTTATTACCAGCCTAAAAATCAACAACTTATGGATAATAAATCAACTACAACAACAATGATTACTCGTCATGTTTTCTCCAGTATCAAGATAGATGTGCAAGATTGTAGTGGAAAACATTTACATATAAGAAAGGGGGTTGGAGCTAAGGGGATTGGGGCATGCTCCCCTGAAAACAAATGATAAAAATGGTGCAATCAGTTTCAATCTGAGTGCCCAAACCATGTTATTATCAGCCTAAATACCATAATATTTTATTATAATAAATCAACTACAACAACAACAACGACGATTTTTGTCATATTTTCTTTTTCCAGTATCAATATAGATGTGCGTGTTTGTAGGGAAAACATATACATTAAAGTAGGGGGGTCTGAGGGCCAAAGAAATTAAAACAAAATAAAACAAAATTGAGGCTTGTCCTTTACCTTGAGACTTTTATTATTATTATTTTTACTTTTTGGAAGGGTTCCCTAAATCCAAAAAATATGAGCTGCTCCCCTAAAATAATTTTCAGTGCTCCTCAGCTCCCCAAAAATAAATAGCTCATCTCAACAGATCCCCAAAACCCCTGGGGGAGCTGCGTTTAGAATGCTTCAGAAATCAAACTGATGTCTTCCTACTTACACAAAATTAGGCTTCTCGACCAGTCTGGTATACGGACCCCAACATTACGATTTTAGAGCAGTCCGGTTTCATAATCCCCAAGTTTGCTATAAGTGCCTTCTGATCAAGGTATTCTTCTAGTTTTTAGAGCATTTGCTTTTATTGGTTTTCAGATTATTTATAGGGCAATAATGACTACATATGATTTGAAATTATTCATTCTAAAACTATCGAACACCAAATATGGAAAAAACACTAATCAAAATCACTAATAAATTTCACAAAATTAACAATTTACATTTACAATCAACTAAACTACCATCGCATTTCTACCTTAAGATTAACGAGGTAGTAGTCAAACAGAGATAATTACCGTCATGCAAACAAGTCCATGCAAAAGGTCCCAAGTTAACCCCCACTTTATATAGGGAAAGGGAGTTTTCAGAGGTGACCTTTCATTTTGTTGTTTCTGCTAACAAAACAATGTGACTTGCAAGTAATCATTCGAACTGCCTCATAGGAGCACAAAAATATATCACAACATACATTGTAACTGCAGAACTGAATAGGTCATTTTGAGATTTTCAATCCATACCATTGATCACATGGGCGTGTTTGCGTAATGGCGATGTTCTAAAACAAACTCAACTACTTGTGACGAGAAAAATATTATCTTTCATTACTACCTATGTCTAAACCATACCCATTATGCTGCTTAAAACAGGCTTCAGAATGTTCATAAGTACTGCTTTGCCCAAAAATCTGATAACGCTATTTTTATTAGCATTTAGATTATTTGGATAAAATACCTATAGTCCTCGCCACTTAAACTATCACTACACGACCAACGACTGAAATTCTTTCTCCATAAGCATACAGCTTTATTCATTTTTTGGGATAGATACGTCTAAGCAAGATATTGGAGGCTCAGATCAGGTAGCTTCTTAAATGAATATTGTTTTTGTCATTATATGCAGTTTTTGACCACATTACTGTAAATGAAAATATAAACTGTTCAGTTTTAGGATAGTCACACTTATTACTTTAGGTGTCCTAATTTTTACAATGTTAACCGAATTCAAGAAAAAAATACCTAATTTCTCAGACAGTTTATATATATATATACTCAATCGCATTACAATTTTTTCATAAACATCAAGTGACAAAGTGCGATTAAATCTTATCTGCTTTTTTAGTGTACGATACATCAAAATGAATACACATGAGTGCTTCCATATTTTATTACTTTCCTGGACGCGACTAGAGCTAGAGTGTAAGTTGCAGACAGTTAGCTTACCTTTGCTAACTGTCCGCAGTGTGTGGAAGGATCAGTACAACTGGCTAGTCAACAAAGCTGCTTTCGAATAAGAACGGGACAAAGAAAATACGAAAGGCACCATCTGCTGTGTTCATTATACTTTTGCAAGAAATTGGCTACTTAATGTTATAACTTTCCTACCTTACTTAACGATCTCTATAATATTCTCTATACACAGCTAAAGAAATAAAATCACCTGGACGCTGAGATCGATAGATTTAACACAGCTGATCGAATTGTTTTAACAGCCTGTTCTAACGAATCGATAGTAATCTTATTTAATAGGCTTTTGGTCAACCATCCTGATCTGCTTTCGACGACCTCTACTCAAGCGCCATCATCATATAACCAGATCATACCCCCATACCATTAACCAGGTGATGTCTCCAAGCAGAACAAATGTTGACCAATACGGCCATGTATCACCTTTAAATGTAAATGATGCAAGCGACCATAAACATAAACATGGGCAGCCCTCTAACAATCCCATCCTGATGTAATGAGAGTAATTTAGCAAGATGGTGCAGAAACAGATCAGGTAGCTTCTTAAATGAATACTGTTGTGTCATTATATGCACTTTTCGACTACATTACAGTAAATGAAACTATAAACTGTTCAGTTTTAGGATTGTCACACTGATTACTTATGGTGTCCTCATTTTAAAATGTTAACAGCATTCATGAAAAAAATAAATTATCTAAATTTTTTGATAGTTTTTATATATACACGCAATTGCATTACAATTTTTCTCATAAAAATCAAGTGACAAAGTGTGATTGAATCTTATCTGCTATTGAAGTGTACAATACATCAAAATAAATACATGTGAGTGCTTCCAAAAGTTTTTACTTACCTGGACGCGACTCAACTAGAGTGTAAGTTGCGGACAGTTAGCTTAGCTTAGCTAACTGTTTGAGGTGTTTGGAAGGATCAGTACAGTTGGATAGTCAACATAGTTGCTTTGGAATAAGAATGGGGCAAAGAAATTACAAAAGGCACCATCTGCTGTTTCATTATAATTCTGCAATAAATTGTCTACTTAATTTTATAACTTTTCTGCCTTTCCTTTATGATCTTAAAAATATTTTCTATATACAGAGAAAGAAAGTAAATCACCTGGAGGCCGAGATTGATATATTTAACACAGCTGATCAGATTGTTTCAACAGCCTGTTCGAACAAATCGTAGTAATCTAATTAAACAGACTGTGGGTCAGCCATCCTGATCCCATTTTCACGACCTCTACTCAAGCGCCATCTTCATATAACCAGATGATGCCCCCATACCATTCATCATCAATTAACCAGGTGATGTCTTCAATCAGAACAAGTGTCGACCAAGACAGCGATGTTTTACCTTAACATGTAACTGAAGCAAGTGACCATAGGCCCCTCTAACAGTCCCATCATGACGTAATTAGAGTAAGTTTACTGTCATCCTGAGCAGTTTGCACTTGATATTATTGGTTTTTTTTTATCAACATAAAGTTATTTATAGAAAGCTATCTGTCCAAGGTAGAAAGAGGCATTAGTGCAAATATATTGGTGCGATGATCCTATGGTTAAGCATATGTATGAGTAACTGTGGGTAGAATAACTGACTTCTAAAGCTAGTTACTTTTATATCCAGAAATAGTCGAGAGCTTTCTCTTTAGTAGAAAGTTTATGGTAGAGATGCAGTGTAGACAGTTGAGAGCCTACTCTACAGGCATGGCAGTTTTCTTTGACGACAGATGGCAATAACAGAAGCATTTCCATAGCGTAAACGTGTTCAAAATATCGCTCCAGTAAACATGTAGTTGATTGTTTATCTTTTGTACACGATTCCAAGGCTCTCACATGTGACATTTAAACAGAATACTTTCTCTCAACTAGTTCAAGTTATCAAAGGTTTCTTGTCAGTCTTATCCATGACCTTGAACGACCAAGTAAATGGTACTATTATTTTCCATAATTTTCATTGAAATAAATTTATTGACTTTGCATTTCTCACTGCAGTTATGTGGATCCCATTGAACAGTTAAAATCATTTTGTGGTGTCAATTTTAGCAGCGTCAATTTAACTTTGAGCCATTAGAAATTTATTATCCTCTGATGTTGATGGCTTGAAATGATTATTCAACCTCTGCTAGTGTCTGTATGTAGATATTTAACATTTTGGATACACATTTTAAACAGCATATAACGCCAACATCAATAATAATCAAGGAGCAATCTATTGAAGCTAAGACATACATCGGAACACTCTGATTAACATAATTAATCGTCGAGGTAGTGCTTACATGCTGACTAATTAGAAACTATGTAGTATGGTAATAAGCAAAGTGGGTGTTAGAGCTGATGACTAACATGATTAACTTAGCAGAGCATGGATCATGTTGAGATTGTGAATATTTTAATTATTATTTGCAAAATGTTAATTTACTTAATGAATCATGCTGAGATGCAGGATTTTTTATTAGTTTCATAATATTAATTTGCATAATGTGCTTATTTACATAATCTTCTAATTTGCATAATATGCTAATTAGGCTCTGTTGGCTCCGATAATTTATATAATCTGCTAATTTGCATAATCTGCTAATTAGGCTCCATTTGCTCTGACGGCCACTTATACCCACTGGAATCTAAACTTGCTTGATGCAAATTTACAACATTCTGTCTAGTCTCTGCAGCTGAGCAGGTTTGTTATAGACTTATTCTGTCGCAAACCTTGAAAACAGATTTTCTAGCATCAAAGTTCAATTATTACTTGCCATACCAAACCATTAAACCGAATTTCAAGAACGAGTTGCTGAGAAAAATATACATAAACACACACATTGATAAAGAAAATTTGAAAAAAATACTATATACCCTTTGTATACTTGGTATTCTAAGGGTACGTATTCAAACACACATTGATACAAAAATACTAAATTCCCTGTTATATACTGTGTATACCAAGGGTGTAAACAGGCTGCGCATTCTAACACGCATTGTTACAGTACAGGCTATATACTTTGTTTACCAGGGGTAAAAACACATCACAATCTCAAGTTCACATTGTTACAGAAATGGCAATAACTACGTACACTCTACATTTCACAAACTGGGAACATATTTGCCAGGCATCTTATTTATAGTTATAATTGAACATTTGATTACTGTAAAGGCGGCATCTCATGAATGCATAATTAGGACTATTCTACCTTAGACATAGGTAAAAACTGAAAATGAGAGAGGAGGTTTTGTTCAAAAGTAACTGTACTATCATGAGCTATCATGAGCCATTCCTCAGTAAAGACGCAAAACATATTATTTAACCCCTTGAATACCACTTTCTAAACGCCAGTACCCTGAGCGTCGCTGGTAGTACACTGCTGTTTATATGCATGTTGTTAGCACAATAATAGTCAAGGGACAGAACTCAATAATCCTTATCTGCTCTGTACTGAAAGAATTAACTTTTCCAAGATTTATACCCTAACTCCGCGGCCAAAAGCTTGCTTTTCGCAGGGGAAACGGCCCTTTTGATGAAGAAGTCGTTTTTTTAATAAAGATGGCAGGCAATCGTTGCATTAGTCTGTTGTGTTTCTTTGAAGTAGAGGTTATTTTGGAAGTCTTAAATGGCTTTTATATGGTTGACAATTGATATTAATTGGAATCAGCAATGGTAAAGGAGGAAATTCCTGTCATTCTCACATTTTAAACCAGTGTTTTACAACCATTCCAAAACAATGATGTTGTTAACGAAAGTAGAAATTCATGTATTTTCAGCTGTTGAAAAAATATTCTTTTGACATACTTTAACAAGAAAACATTATTTCAGACATTGTACCAAATGTGTCAAACAAGTAGGAAGATAATTGGTGTAAATCCCTACAGTGGTTATGATTTTGCGTGAAATTATATGTAACACCATAATAAAATCATAAAAGCGGTATTTTCCTTGGCGTATTGCCTGCACATATAGACAGCAGTGAAAGGGTTAACCCTTAAAACGCCAGCAAAATAACTGCATCAGGAACTTTCTATTTACTATTAGCATAGAGGCAAACAGTGTGGATCAAAATCAAACAGTGTGGACCGAGATCAGACTGCTCCTACAGGAGCAGTCTGATCTGGGTCCACACTGTTTGTCTTAGAGGCTTCAAATATGGGTCGATAAAACACAAGTAACTTTTCGTGATGTGGATTAATAAATGTGAGTTCAGTGTGTATATGGTTAAGATTTCATGAAACCCACGCACGTTTGCGCGACCAAAACAACTTTTTATCTCTTCGCCTTAGGACCTGATTTCCCTTCTTTAGCAAATGAAATAGACAAACCACGTCCAGATATGAATATTAAAGTTGCCGCCTTTAAAGTTAGCAAAAAGTCTATTAATACACTAAAATCATTTTTGCATTCACAAGGATCAGACATACCATGGTATAGAAACATGTATCATTGATTTTACAGTGACCATACATCCTATTACATTGTTATCAGAATATATCAATTGAGTCAAATCGATCAAACATTTTATTTCATTCAAGATGTGGTTCTGTTTCTGAAGATGTCAATCAGTATTATTATATAGTCTATAAATAAACATCTTCTGATTGGCTTAGATGCGAGTCGACTGCTACTGCTATTTCTACATGTTGCATGGTTTTCCGGAAGTGTCGTTGCAAAGCACACTGCATGAAGTAATATTGCATGGTTTCCAGGAAGTGACGTCAGAACGTAAAGTATAATTCGCATGACCTATTTTTAGTTTCAATGGTCTAAAATGGCATGAAAAGTCAAAAATACATTTATTACATAATAAACCAAGATGGGAGACATGAAGTGTTACTGAATAATAAACTTTATCATATTGACCTTGACTCTTCAAGAATCAAGCCTCAGATGTATGTAATGAGAAGTACTATGTAAGAAAAGGCTCCTTTTTAGTAGGCAGAACTGGCGTAAGGTAAAATAGTACTATAGCATCTGGGTCCAGTCCTATTAAAATCCATTATTTGATTACCTGATACGTTTTATCAACAGAATAAATGAAGTTAATGATTTGTCAATACAATATCTGTACGGCGATATTTTATTGAAAAAAACATAAACTTCATTTATAAACGTTTGTTTTCCCTGCAATCAGACTTGATATAGTGTTTGCATGGTTTTGTGACGTCAGCGTCACGTTATGTAACGTCAGAGCTACGATTTCAAAGTAGTTCCCCGATTTTCATCTGAGGTCTGATTCGACGGAATTGGCTTAGGCGATTCCCTCTGGATATTTCTTATCTAAAGCTATGCCACTTGATATGGATGTCAAGTTTAAGAAGGCCTCAGAGCTAACAGAATTTTCTTTATTACTTATTATATGTTCAAGGTACCAAGAGATTGTCTTTGGTCTATGATTGTAGCATTCCCTGGTCAAACACGCTTTTTTGTCAATACTTAATTAATCATCTAGCTAGCATGATTATCATCTAGATAGCGTGATATCTATATGTTTGTCTTACATTTCTAAAGTTAACCCTTAACTGCAGCAGACAACACATTTTGTGGCATCCTTTGAAATTTTCGAAAAAAATAAGCTATGATATTTCATGAGAATCGTCTGCCAGCAGACGATTCACGTGAAATATCATGCCTTATTATTTTTTTTTCAGCAAAAATTGAAATTGTCTTCTGCTGCAAATTATAGGTGGCGCTGTATGGGTTAATATGTTATTTTGGCCAGACTCAATCTAGACTGCTACGATACAGGGACTTGATTATTCAAATTCTGCCAGGAACAAGTTTACCTCCTTTCCAGGTAGTGAATAATCAAATAAGATATCAAGTAGTGAAATATGGTTTACAAAAACAGACATCCTGTTTCGAAGTTTCCATGGACCAATCTTGCTGCCCTATGACTGTAATTGTTCTGTCTCATTACCTCGCAGTGCCATGGATTGGTCTCTTGCCTGTGACTGTGACATTTCCAGGTCATACTCACTTGCTTCATTTTATTTTTGTTTGTTTGTGCTTACCGTCCTGCCAACAATTATGGTCATATGGGGACAGATCACTTTCTGATGCTTCAGCTAAGATACAAAGGTACTAAAAACAAGTGTGACCTTTTTGCAGTTGCGAATATTTAGTTGAACAAGCATCTTGAAAGCCGCGGTGTTGTTTCTGGTTTGTGTAAATTTCTTGACTAAACCTTTCAACCACAGTTTACACGTTTGTCTCCAGACATTCTTAAAGAAATTCTCACGCGAGCTCATCGCCACATCGCTAGTAGATAAGCATAGGAATAACCATGAATGATACCAATGACACCAGGTCTGGTCTGTGGTTAGCTGAAAATTAAAAAAACACTTGATTTGGACCTCGACACGACAAATCTGTCTTCACGATTTCTGACTTGAGACACAAACCATTCTCCTCAGCTACAGAGTCTAGCTAGAAAATTGAAATTTCACCAGTAGCAAAATTATATATGATACATTTCAGTAAGTGACTAATAATGGCGCTGGTCAGTCTGCGCAGATGCGCAGGCTGGTCTGCCCCTTTGTTGTTCACAAACCATGAAACCACTGCGTCGAGGTCCATATATTAGTGTATATGCTAAGAACATGTTAAATTCGTACCTTGTTACAAACTGAATGTTCTATTTACATTTATCAAAATCATTGATTATTCTGCTCATGATGAGGGCTTTAAAATTAGCTGTTAACCGCTTTTATCTGGGTCTTTACTGTTTACCAAAAGTAGGTCTTCAGATGTTTCCAGTATGCAAAGGGTAAATTAATAGTTGCTGTCAAACAATTCTTTAACTCTGGAAAACCATTTAAACACTAAGTGTGAAGGTTGTTTTATGACTAGTATTTTAGAGATTGTGAATTAAATAGAGAATCTTACATGAGTGCTAATGTTATATTGAATTTATTAAACAAGTTGGGCAAAATGAGAAGCCGAGCATTTTATCACTTTTTCGCAACAGGTTAATAAATTCAATAATATGAGAGCACGAATCTTATCATATGCCATTAATATTACTTTGAAATCTCATTTTCGACGTTTTGTCATTATGTACGAAACGTTGTTATGGACGTCATAACGTTTCCCGAAAATCTGTAAATCCATGGTGGTTTTTGATTTTATTGCATGGCGTTTTTTCACTCCCAGACGCGACGTCATATGATAAACATATATAATAAAATGGTAAGGATTATGATTACTTATAAAATTACTTTAGATATGAATCAGCAGTCTTGTCTGCCAAAATAGCATACCTTTGTATTAAGAATGCATTTAGCTGTCATTGCTTCTATGAAGATTTGGTAAATTTTCTCCCCATGTATTATTATAGTGTTGATTTTTTTTCCATATTCTGGTCCTTCATGAATATTGGGTTCTGACAGGCTTAATCTGGTGCTAGGGGCGTGATAATGGTTGCACTTTCCGTAAGTTCTTATGAACAGACTAAAACAAACGTGACTGTGGTTTTCTAATATGGTAGGTTCTCGATTCGTTTTTACAGTTTTTTATCGTTCAAAGCAAGGGCTATCATTTATCCCATATAAGCCTAGCTTCCTTTTTGTGGGACATCGACAAACAGTGCAAAACCAGATCAAACACCGCGTTTTGTGGCATCTAAGCGGGTTCTCCACTATTTACTTACAGTTGTTGTTCTTTAAATTTTGAATACAACCGAACAACGTAAGAAAGACAGCAAGGTTCAGGAATCGATACAATCAAGTACAACACCTGTCCCAGGACACCAAATGGGAAAGCATTAAAATCACCAAAAAACAGTACAAACAAGAGCCAAAAGGTCAGCCCTTTCTCTTCATGTGTCAACAAGGAAGCAACAGACAGACGCGAAAGCATGACAAACACAAAGCACAAACAATACAAATGATCCACAAAAGCAGCATCTCCCCGGAGCGGTCAGTAAAATTATCCCATCGGAGGGCTTAAATCAGCCTCATGGTCCACCAACCTCACCCTTAGCCCACACACGCACCATTTCCTAAAACACACAGACCAGGACACAAAAAGGAGACAAGTGCAAAGACAAGGACCCAACAGTACATTAAACTTAACATCGGTGCAAAACAAATCCAACAGGTTAACCCCGGTGGACAAGACAACAGTCAAAACATTAGGCCCTACCATCTCATAAATAGATACGTCTTTAAGTTGGAATCTTCATAGAGTCTGAAGTCCGACCCACCAGCTTGCAATTAAAGAGGAAACCCTAAAATAGAAATATGGAAGACTCGCCCATTTGATGAGGATGGGAAAATACATTCAGCGTAAATGGGTTAAATATCATCACTCATGATATAATAGGCCCAGATAAGCAAAATGTTTGAGTGTAAAATAATGTATTACATTTCTTACCCATCAGTATAAATATGTGTGTTGGTTGGCTGCTCAAAAGAACTGTCTCAGTGAAAAACGATCTCAATGAGAGTGTTCTTCCTTTGAGTACTGACGACAAAATGTTTTGGTTGAGAAAAACGGAAAAATGCAAACACGCATTCTTATCTGGAGGCCTAACCTCCAACATGTATTGGAAATTGTAGAATGCTGATGCAAAATAAGTGAGAATGTTTAAAACAGGACTCATCTGCACCTGTTAACTTTTTTATTGACTTTAACCAAGTCAGAGTTTAAAGCTGTTTTAAATTATGATGGCCCTTTTAATTCCATGTAAGGGATCCTGGCATCAGAGTAAATGACAACCCTGACCTATAGCTTTCATTGGCGAGTTAATGCTGCCTGAAGCATGACTTTCAGTGGATTCACCCTGGCTCATCTTGGGTTTTCTTTAGGTCAGATTGTCGTGATTAAGGGCTTTTTATCACATGACGTCGTTGTCTGGGTGTGATATAACGCCATGCGAAAAAAATTGATAAAATGATAGTGGTTTACAAATATGGTAGCGTAACGTAATGACGTTCGTTAATTATAACGTTGCATAAAAGAGGGAAAATATTGAAGTTTTCACGCCAAAAGTGAGAATTTTAAGCATTTTTAATGTCATGTGGTAAATGGAATCTAACATTTGTGCAGCTGTATTATTGAATTAATCAAACTCGTTACGAAGACGAAATAAAATGCTTGACAATCCTCGCATTTTATCTCTTCCCCTCAACTCGTTCAATAAATTTAATAAAACATGAACACTCATGTTAGATCCTCTATTTCTTTGTTTCATCACACAGTCAGATTATTGATTTCATTGCTTTCCTGTGATGATGTATTACATACTGTAAATTCGGAAGTTTTCGCGAGGGTTAATTTTGGCGAAAGTTTCGTGAAAACAAAACTCTTGTGATATGGCAATATAACTCTGCCTTTTACTGATATAAGTAATTCATGCACTGCTTGCGATTTACCAGCGTCACAAACATGTCATTTAAAACTATACGTGAAAATAAAATTCTCGCTAAAATTTTGTAACTAGCATACATTGGGAAACCTCTGTTAAGTTTTGTGTTTGGTCCTTGCTTTGCAATAAAGTTCTTAGTGTCATTTTAATTTTGACATTCATCTCAATAAATTTTACATTTTCAAAGCAAGCCTTTAATGAATCTTTAGAATTTTGCAACCGTTCATTTTGATCAATTTTCCCATGCATGTTGATATAATAAGAGATACGTTTTGCAATATCTACCTAATTTATGATGAATAACACATATATATTTAATGTTTAACCATATGAATGGTTTTACAGAAGCGTGAATTTGGGCCGTAAATGGATATGCTTGTTTTGCACATGCAAACAAGTTGAAAATGGTTATAAATTTGTTGACCATCAGCTTTTCAGTGGTTGCACAAATCTAAATATTATTTTTTGTTTTGTTTGATTTGATTCTTTACGTCCCATCAACAATATTTCAGTTAAACAGGGACGGGTCTTCCTGGGTTGAACCAGTACTAAGCTAGGATAAATGTGTCTTGCTCAAGGACCACAACGCAGTGACGCCGGTGAGAATCGAACCTGCGGCCTCTCGGTCTCGAGTCAAGCACTCTACCACTAAGCCACTGCGCTCCCCTAAAAAATTTAAAGAATGCATCATCAAACAGGTTGATCTTGGAGTTTGTCATCATGTTAAAGGGACCTTTACAACAGTTACAATACTGGTATACAACATAATTATTTCATGGGTTTACATTTATCTTTCTTTAACCCATACAAAAAACTAGTGAGTACATTACCAGGAAATGCCACAAACACAGACCATAGATCAACCCATAGCACCATGAGGTAGACACACAAAACACTAATAGCCACATGACAGCAAGACCACAATTAAAGTAAAGCAACTAGCACTCTCCATCTCAACGAGATGATTGAAAAACTATAAATGACACTATATGCTGCATAACAAAACAAAAATCAAAAATGAACAATGGGAGCAATAAACAATGAATCATTAACTGCCTTAGAACCAACAGCAACCAAGGCTACAATAGGAGGTGGATTATATATACTTACTATTCAAAATTTCGCATTGGTTCTGATATTGTTAATTATAAAAGTTGTATAACTAAAATGGAGGCTTGCTTCCTAACTTATGAAAGAAAGAATGAAGGCAAAGATAAGGAATCGATACAATCAAGTACCACACCCAACCCAGGACACCATATTAGAAGGTGACGAAACACGAGAAAACATCACATACAAGAGATCCAAGAGGTCAGCTCTTTCCCAGCAGGTTACCACAATGTTGCAAGGAATAGGCAAGACAGCGTGACCTATATGAAACACAAAATTACAATAAGGATATACAAAAGAAGCATCGCATTGGAACTGTTAGTAAATAAATATTGGAGGGCTTACATGTTTGATGACGCCAACCTCACCCTTAATGAAATTTATCATACACTGAAAGAATAAATTAATTTACTAACAGTTTTGTAGGACATAAACAAACAGTGTTATCCCAAATCAGATACAACAGCATCTGATAAGGGTTTAACCGTTTGCTTACAGAATATTCAATTTTAGTAAACTTGGAAAAGAAACACCCTACAGCCATATACATGGAAATAGACTTATTCAACGGATAAAGAGGACAATGTTCATTCATGTCGCTTAAATGAGTTAATGCATATTTATTGTAGCTAACTTACACTCTTGTACACCTTCCTGGAACCAAACTTGACAGTATTACATGGTCATCATCTGAGCTTTTAGTTAAAGAAAACCGATCATAATGGTGATAAAACAACCCATATTACTAAAGTGTTAGTAATAGTAATCTGAATGAACATAAGAAAGGACCCTCAAAGTATACTAATTTAACCAAACCAGTCCAAGATCAACCTGTCTCTATGATATTTAACCCTTTCATTCTGGATACCGTTTAATGAGGTACAGTAAAACCAGTGTTTAACAGTCACTTAAAAATGGACAAAACTAAGATCTTAATGACAAATGGTAGCTTAATGAAGGTCAAAGAGAGCATTCTGGAATACTTTTGACCTGCATTAAGCAATACTTGGTCCTGAAAACCAATTTTGGTCTTTTTGAGAGTGGTCGTTTTACACAGGTTTTATTGTACATTTGTAAACAATAAATATACCGTTGAAATGCCATGTAAGGCAACAATTCACCAGTATCTGCATTGGTTGCACTGCTTGCAATATAAAAACAATCTTCAGTGACAGAAATACACCAATTTCAGAAATTTTGACTGGCAACCATAAAAATATGAAGTGGACAATTCTATACTTACATGTACCGTATCAAATTCGAATCTTGAAACATTTGAGCATACCTGTATGCATATATCAGGATTACAAAAAGGTCCTGAATTCAGGTATAACTGAGGAATAATCCATTATTTAAAAGAGTTAAAAAAAATCGCAAATTAACCTGTATTTTGAACTTATTAGTGTTAAGGAAAAAGGTCGACTCACATGTACATACAAATCTAGGACTCGGAGATGATAAGGACACGTATGTCCATATCATCAGTTTAAGTGATGTCGCCTTTATGATTGATATATAAGTACAATTCCATGAGGATTTTCAACCTTTTAAGACCAATAGAATTTTCCATTAAGCTACATACGTTAAAGTCAGGATGGTCCAATGTATATAATTGAGGGGTCAGATGTTATAATTTTCATAAAGAATTATATTTCTTACTCTGAAAATCATTTATGCCTTAGGAAACAGTGCTGACTCTGATAAAATGCTACCTCTTACATCATTTATCTATGGCTTCACTGTTTGCGAAAGTAAATTTTAGGGATTTCCAGTCTACAAAAGGCTAGGCCAAACAAGCAAGACTCAATGAGTGAAAGATCTAAAAATAAAAATCCTAAAATCAATATAAATAGAGGCTCATGTTTTATTGAATTTTATTAAACAAGTTAAGGAAAATATATCAAACGTAGATTTTTGCCAAGCATGTAATCGCTTTTGTAAATTGCAGTAAGTTTAATAAATAGACACTTGAAAAATAAGAAACTATTTTAAGGCTGCGTTTTGGTGTGAAAATGCTAAGATAATTACGGTTGCCATTACACAACTTAGAAAATATGTAATTCATTGCTGTTTATTTGTTTTAAAAAACAATGTTATACAACTGCCAGAGGCGATGTCATATAATAAAATATATAAATTTGGAAACAACCAAAGTATGTAACATTTTACCTTACTATGGGACTTAAGAACAGTTTGTACTTCAAATTTCAATATTCATGCACTGGTGCTAAATAAAAGTGCATAAATCCGGGTTTCCAAAACCTTGAATTTAGTCATTATCATAAAATGTTCACCCTTGCCATGTAAAATGCAAACGTGAAGTGCAGAGCCTAAAGTACATAAAATATAAATCCACACCACATTTAAGCTAAATGTCAAGATCGTATGGGCTGCAGTGAGAAAAAAATGGTTGTGTTGTATGCGAATCACAAATCTGCAGATCAGCATGTGCATCCACGCAGTCTTATTAGGGCCCTTGTAATTTATTCCTTCAAAGAATGATATCTAAACTTACTTTAAACGTTAATTCAAGATTCTAGCTAGTTTTGTAGCTTAGTAGACTGGTTTGGACATGACCTGTTCACAAAACCAAAATACAGGTTGGTTCACGATGTTGGACTCTTGACAACTTCTTTATGTATCATTCGCTCTGAAGCTCTCAAGATTTTACTAAAAGCGTAAGAATCTATCATGAGTGTAAGAGTGGTTAGAAAACCCTTGCCAGGATTCATGATTGTCCTGACCAGGCTTGCCTTATATCCCATCTTCACACAAATAATTTTTCTTTAACTTGCTCATAATTAAATTCTGCTTTTTTTTCTCAGAAGGCTCATAGAAGTTTCTGAATACGCTGAGATTGGACATTACAAGATGTTTCCACTTTGTCAATGTGACAGCCTGGCTAGGATAATATGGGTAAAAAAGGTATAGGTTATACTTTGTTTTGTATTGGTAAAGGAAACTATACCAGTAACCAGAGTTTCTGAGTTTGTGTTTTATAACCAATACAAACCATAGAATAACCTGTTTAGCTCTGGCACAGCTATTGGCACATTGGTTACAGATTGAAGTTTTGCTTTAACTCATTGTTATATATTGATTGATGATGCATTGATAAGTTAGGGGTCTTTCATGCAAACCAAATATCTATGTGTCTTGAACCACATCTGAATTAAGGGTGAGGTTGGCGCTGTTAAACCAGTTTAAGCACTCCAGTAAAATATTTTACTGAACGTTCCAAGGCGGTACTTCTTTTGTGGATATTTTATGTTTTTTCTGTCTTGTGTTTGCTATGTCTTTGTGCGCGTCTGTTTATATGTGTTTTGTGGTCACCTGCTGGGAAAGGGCTGACCTCTTGGCTCTCGTGTGTGGTGTCTAACTGTGAATTTGTCCCTTTCCTATTCGTATCCTTAGTCAGGTGTGGTACTTGATTGTATTGATTCCTGATCTGTGCACCTTACTTACTTTTATTTCATTTCCCTTTTAGCCACAGATACATTCAGCTGAAACTAATTAATTTTATAGCAGCGTCTTTGTTAGATCCTTTTGCTATATTATCTGATATATTTCACTGATCACATGCTACAGGATGATCAGTCTCAACTGCTTGTTCATTCTACCCTGATGTGCAAATTAAATCATCAAATATATCCATGATCTGTTCGATCTGCTTTATTAAATAACATGTTGGAGCAAGCAGTGTAATTTGGAACCTGGCTTCAGTGTTGCCATAGTCTGGTCAGATAATTTTTCTGCATTTGCCACCTTTTCCGAAAGCCAACTAAAATTTGAAATTAACATAATTTTGTGTCAATATTCTTATCATGGTTTTTTCCTTTTGGGTTCTTAAAATAGAAATGAATTTGGTAAAATTAATAGTTTTAGACTGCAATTTCCTTCTAGAAGTGACCTAAAAAAGTAAGTAATGGAAAATATACCATGCGGAATATGCTCCTTTTCCTGCATCAGATTGCTGAAACAAAAGGAAGTGGGGGTCATGGGCTAAAGATATGTATCCAGAGCCAAAGGTTATTAACACATTCCATAATCAAAGTAAGAAAGAAGACTTCGATCAAGAATTGATACAATCAAATACTTCATTTGACCCAGAACACATATGGAAAAGTGACAAGAACACAAGAAAGCGTCACATACAAGAAATCAAAGCGGTCAGGCCTTTCCCACAGGTGGCCACAAGGCTGCAAGGAACGGAAAAGGCAATATGGCAGACAAAAACGTAGTACAAATATCAGCAAGATATGATTATAATCTATTGATTATGAAGTCTCCCATACCAGCCCCCAATGCCCTTGGGACATCATGGTGAGTGTTATGGAATATGTCTTATCATAAGGTATATCATTATATATGGTTAATTGGTGGGTATCTGAACTGTTTCCTAAATATTATGCATTTAATTATCTGAACAGGTGGGGAATTCATAGGCACTCCCACGGGGACTTCCCTGTTAGTGCTACTGAATGTGTCTTGTCATACAAAACATGAATATCTATGGTTTATTGGTGGGGATCTGAATGGTTTTCGAGATATTAATGTTTTTAAGAAGTGAAAGGGGTGAGGAATGCCTGAACACACCACTGGGGACATCCTGGTCAGTGTTATTGAGTGCTTCTTATCATTAGGAATAACATCAAATATGGTTTAGGGATGGGGTCTGAACCGTTTACGACATATAAAGTAAGTAAGGGTGCAAAGATCAGGAATCGATACAATCAAGTACCACACCTGACCCAGGATACCAATGGGAAAGTGACAGACTCACAGTAGACACCACAAACGAGAGCCAAGAGGTCAGCCCTTTTCCAGCAGGTGACCACAAAGCACATATAAACAGACGCGCACAAAGCCTTTTATGAAGTATAAGGTATATCATTTTATTTGGTTTATTGGTTGGTGTCTGAACAGTTTCCAAGATAGTATGCCTTTAATGATGTGAATGGATCGGGAATTCATAATCACGCCCATTGGGAGTTCCCTGCCAGTGCTATTGAATGCGTCTTGTCATAAGAAACATGAATATATATGGTTTATGGTAGGGGATCTAAACGGTTTTCGAGATTTTAATCTTTTTATGAAGTGAAAGGGGTGGCGTATGCCTGGGCACGTCACTGGGGACTTCAAAGTCAGTGTAACTGAATGCTTATCATCATAAGAAACATGAATATATATTGTTTAGGGGTGGGGATCTGAATGGTTTCTGAAATATTTAGGGCTTTAAGAATCAGTTGGGCCTAGGCATACCGCAGGGTCAGTCCCTGAGTCTGGGATTTCAAATTTCAAACTTTCTTGCAAAACAATATATCAATATCTATCATATAAAACAAATCAGAACAATCCTTTTGAGAAATAGTCTGGACAAAATGTTGTCGGTCTTGGACACGCCCATGGGCCAGCCTTAGAGTGTGTCATTTTGAACTTTGAAACCCTGTTGCACAACTTCACATCCATATCTACCATATCTCTCAATTTTGAACAATCTGTCCAGTGGTTACTGAAAACTCATCTGGACAAATTTTTCGGCAGAAAGAAAAAGAAGTGGAAGAAGAATCCAACAAGAATCACCTCCTTGGAGCTGGTCAGAAAGATAATTACTAGAGGGCTTAAACATGTTTGACGGTACCAACCTCACCCTTATTTCTGAAGGTGATCAAGACAAATTGATGTTTGGCTTGCATGAAAGGTCCCTAACTTATCAATGTATCATCTCCTAGTACATACAAGTCGAGATATAAAAAAGGAGACAAAACAAAGATAAGGACTCAAGAATACATACAATGCGAAATGGTGTAAAAGAACTAGCCCCTGGTAGGCCCTACCACTGACACAACATCAGGCCTTAACCCTCTCATCTATAAACCACATAATAATAAAATTGTCTAAGTATTTGACTGTAAACCACCAACAACTGCTGGGATTTAAAACATATATGACTGGGCAAATGGCAGTTTATATTTTTGAGCAAGGATAAAAGGTAAACTTTGACATGTAGCATGTAAAAAAAATAATCTGATGGGGGCAATGATAAACATAGTAAATCCTATGATATCATATGATGTCAGCTCTCGGAGTGATATAACGTCATGTATTAAAACAATTGACTATTTGTGAATTGCATATTTTGGTAAGGTTTTGAAATGACACTTATAATAACAAGAGCAAGAAGTGAGCAAAGCTCACATACCCCCGGCGTTAGCCATCAGAGGTTGTAATACTTTCAGAGAAAAGACAAAATTGTTTAAGATTTCCTTTAGACATCAAGTAGTTTCTGAGAAAACTTTGATATGTGTTATATAGGAGTGACAGAAGGAAAAATTGTAAATTAAAAAAAGAAGACAAAGTGAGAATAAGCATATTAATTTTCATTTACACAATACACTTTGCCTACCTGAAGGTGTACACAAAATTTCATAATCCTGAATCAAGTAGTTGCTGAGAAAACTGACGAAAAATGTCCATATGTGTTATAAAGGAGTGACAGAAGGAAAAATTGAAAAAGAAGGCAAAATGAGCTTTAGCATCTTTATTTCCATTTACAGAATACACTTAGCCTACCTGAAGGTGTACACAAAATTTGAAATCACTGGCTGCAATAGGTAAATCTGTGACAGAAATTTTCATTAAAGAGAAAGAAAAATGAGCCAAAAAAGGAACTGATAAGCAATATGAGGCTGTTTGTTTTGTTACACAATACAAATCATAACTTTCAAGCGTTGTACCAAACTTCAGAATCCTAACTCAATTAGTTGCTGAGAAATCTTTGACAGAAAAAATGTCTATATGTATTATATAAGAGCGACAGAAGGAAAAAATTAAAAATTAAAAAAAGACGACAAAATAAGGATTTGCATCTTTATTTTCATTTACACAATACACTTTGCCTACTTGAAGGTGTACACAAAATTTGAAAACACTGGCTTTAATAGGAGCTGAGAAATCTGTGACAGAAATTTTCAATGAAGAGAAAGAAAAATGAACAGATAAAGGGAATGATTGGCAATATGAGGCTGTTTTTTGTTACACAATACAACTCATAACTATCAAGCTTTGTACCAAATTTCACAGTCATAAGTCAAGTAGTTGCTGAGAAATCTTTGACAGAAAAAAATGTCCATACATATTATATAAGTGTGACAGAAGGAAAAAATGAAAACTTGAAAAAAGAAAGCAAAAGAGGATTAGCATTTTTATTTTCATTTTCACAATACACTTTGCCTACCTGAAGGTGTACACAAAATTTGAAAACACTTGCTCCAATAGGAGCTGAGAAATCTGTGAAAGAAATTTTCATTGGAGAGAAAGAAAATTAAACAAATAAAGGAACTGATAAGCAATATGTAGCTGTTTTTTGCTACACAATACAACTCATCACTTTGAAGCTTTGTACCAAATAGCAAAGCCCTAAGTCAAGTAGTTGCTGAGAAATCTTTGACAGAAAAAAAAGTTTACAGACAAACAGACAAACAGACAGACAAACAAACATAATTACAGAATATAGCAAGAAGTGAGCAAAGCTCACATACCCCCGGCGGTAGCCATCAGAGGTTGTAACACTTTCAGAGAAAAGACAAAATTGTCAAAGATTTCATAATCCTAAATCAAGTAGTTTCAGAGAAAACTTTGATGAAAAATGTCCATATGTGTCATATAAGAATGACAGAAGGAAAAATTGAAAATTTGAAAAAAGAAGGCAAAATGGGGATAAGCACCTTCATTTTCATTTACACAATACACTTTGCCTACCTGAAAGTGTACACAAAATTTTATAATCCTAAATCAAGTAGTTGTTGAGAAAACTCTGACAAAAAACATCCATTTGTGTAATATAGGAGTGACAGAAGGACAAATTAAAAAAAGAAGGCAAAATGAGCTTTAGCATCTTTATTTTCATTTACACAATACATTAGCCTACCTGAAGGTGTACACTAAATTTGAAAACACTGGCTCCAGTAGAAGCCGAGGGATCTGCGACAGAAATTTCCATTGGAGAGAAAGAAAAATGAACAAATAAAGGGACTGATAAACAATATGTGGCTGTTCTTTTGTTACACAATACAACTCATCACTATCAAGCTTTGTACCAAATTTCAGAATCCTAACTCAAATAGTTGCTGAGAAATCTTTGACAGAAAAAATGTCTATATGTATTATATAAGAGTGAAAAAAAGAAAAGATGAAAAAAGAAGGCAAAATGAGGATAAGCATCTTAATTTCCCTTTACACAGTACACTTTGCCTTCCTGAAGGTGTACACAAAATATGAAAACACTGGCTCCAATAGGAGCTGAGAAATCTGTGACAGAAATTTCCATTGGAGAGAAAGAAAAATGAACAAATAAAGGGACTGATAAGCAATATGTGGCTGTTCTTTTGTTACACAATACAACTCATCACTATCAAGCTTTGTACCAAATTTCAGAATCCTAACTCAAATTGTTGCTGAGTATTCTTTGACAGAAAAAATGTCCATATGTATTATATAAGAGAGAAAGAAGGAAAAAATAAAAATTTGAAAAAAGAAAGCAAAATAGGGCTTAGCATCTCAATTTCCATTTACACAGTACAGTTTGCCATCCTAAAGATGTACACAAAAATTGCAAACACTGGCTCCAATAGGAGCTGAGAAATCTGTGACAGAAATTTCCATTGGAGAGAAAGAAAAATTAACAAATAAAGGGACTGATAAGCAATTTGTGGCTGTTCTTTTGTTACACAATACAACTCATCACTATCAAGCTTTGTACCAAATTTCAGAATCCTAACTCAAATGGTTGCTGAGAAATCTTTGACAGAAAAAAGTTTACAGACAGACAAACCAACAGACAGACAAACCAACAGACAAACAAACATAATTACAGAAAAGGCATAAACTATATACCCCCTATATACTTCGTACCGGGGGTATAAAAAGGCAAAAACTATATACCCATTATATACTTCGTACCGGGGGTATAAAGACGTGTATATAAGATAAATCTTTGCATTATCACAGTAAAACTCAATTTCAAAGTAATTTAAGTGTTTAAAAATAAATAATATCTTAAAGTTGTGCTCATGTACACGTGAGTTAATTAAATCGCTGTAAAAAGGTGAAAAATGCTAGACAGAGGATCTTTTTTTATCTCTTTTCTCAACTTGTTAAATAAATTTAATAATACACGAGTAAATTGATGAGGATTCTATATACATATAATATAGCAAGTTTATAAACTCTTGTAGAAACTGCCTTGTTAATGCTGGACATGGAATAAATTGAATCTTGCTTGTATATTTAACAAACCTGCCATGCCAAATAATGAGCAATCTGTGTATGTCTCGTCTTCATTTTCAGGACAGTCCTTGACACCATCACATATCTTACTATAAGGTATGCATGTTCCATTGTGACAATGTATGCTCCCAGGTTCACACTGAAATAATAACAAATATGATCTGTACATGTGAACAGCTGCATTTCTTGTCGTATCATATTTCATTGGCTTAGCACTAATTACGCAGGTTACACACGTGCGTTATAAAAATAGTAACATTCAAGGGAGGTCTCTTAATGTGATAAAAGTGATTTTCCATACTATAAGGAACTGCTCATAAAGGAAAGAATTCGCTCCCTCTGGAAGCAAATTCTTTCCTTTAAGAGAAGTTCCCATTTGAAAAGGGACGCAATTGAAGAAAAGCATTGCTTAATTCAGTAGTCTCCCTTTGATGTACGTAACTTTTTTAGCGTTCTGGCTAAGCTGTTGTATTTTACCCTTCTTGTCCAAATACAGTGTAGGAAATTAAGCCAGAAAATTGAACAAAATTTGTTCAGGCAACTTGCACCCCTTTTCCATGGAGTCAAATATGTAACACATTCTTGCTACTATAAATGTAAGCAGATTAGGTGATAAGGTTTCAATCTTCTCCCAGCATTTTCAAGATTGTATATGCTGACCATTTGAAAGCATATTTGTCTTAAAGAACGCTGCAATTTTATTTATTATTTTGTTTTATTGTAGATATATCTGGATCAGAAAAGTGTTGCATACAAAGCTATCGTTATCAGAAGAAATAGAACATGTTTTTCCTGCAACTGATCATGGCATACATTCTTACTTTTTTAATGTTCTTCTTACAAAGAATTATAAACTGATTTGACAAGCACTGATTTTTTCTCTGTGGAATAAACTAAATTTACAGCAGGAACCAATTTTTTTCCTTTGCCCATTACAAGTTACCCCTCAGAGACCCGGGCATTCTCTGGGGTTTATATGCAATTGTGAAGTTCAAAAAGACAATATATCTTTCATACATCAAAAACCTCTCTTACCAGTTTACACTATGCGATCATATGATGATTTGCATATACAATTTTAGATAAATCTATGAAAAAATGTTTCTAGCAAAAAGTTTTAATTGCGGACAAGATTTGGACTCTGTAAGAAAAAAAAAATCCCTCTGACATTGGCCTGGCAACACATTTATATATCTATTCTGTTATAATGGTAATTAAGCTGATGGGGCATTAGATGGGGTGTTACATGTAGCTGGAAAAAAGAAGAAAACTTTGATTTGTTATGAACTAATACTGTTTATGAGATCTTGATAGGGGTTCCATTTTTCAACAAATTTATTCAATTTGTCGTTAGAAATAGAAATTTCCAGGTGAATTTTGTACATTAAAAGTAATTTTTTCTTGAATACGCCCAAAAACAAATTTTGCTTGTTGCACCGAGTATTATATATGTAGTATTTTGCATATAGCAGGATAAAGCTGACTATTTCAGGAAATGCTTTATTTTTATTTATCCCTAGTATGAAGCTCTCTTCATTAATATCACATTCTATATTTTGCAGTTTGAGCCAATTTTCCAGGTTTCTTAAAAATTGTTGTATCTTTTCGCAATGCCAAAACAAGTGTGTTATCCTTTCCTCTTGTGAAAGACAATACAATAGTAACAGTCTGGAATATTTCTTAGTTTTATTTTGTATAGATAAATATTTGTTACTAAAATATTGTGATTAATACAGCTTTGGAACCACTGTAAAGCAGGATATTTAGTTATCATGAAAGGATATATAAAAAAAGTTTCTTCCTGTCCTCATTACAAAGTGTATATTTTTTATTCCAAGACAGCATTCCAGTAGATGTTTCAATGTTCTTATTAAGAATGTTGTATATAGACTGGGTTCTAGTTTCTTGTTGGAGGATCGGCTTTAAATGCTTTGGTATAACAGGGCCTTCTTTTTTTGTTGTGAGGGTGATATTATGACTATTTAAATATATTTTATTGAATTGGTTATACCTTGATAATGCAAATAATTTGTTGAAATATTATATTTTGCTACTAATTCATCTTGATTATAGAATTCTCCATTTTCTTTTACTATGTCATTTATAAATCTAATTCCTTTCATGTACAAGTCTTTCCAGAAAACATACTTTTTATCAATGCAAATGTTGCTATTATAAAATATAGGAGTCTTTAAAATATGAGAAATGCTTTCTTCTAGTTCTGTGTTTTTATTTGTTTTAATAAAGCCTGTTAAGACATCTTTCCAGAAAGGATGATCTATTTTTTAATTATTTCCTCAGCATACTTTGTATCTACAGCAGTCAATTTTTCCATGTTAACATATTTGAGAATGTAATCTTGCCATTTTGCAGTTGTCTGTTATAAGTCTTCTTATCCATGTTACTTTTAAAGCATAACTGAAAGCTTCTATATTTTTCATTTTCACCCCCCCCCCCCTTTGCATTACTGTTTTACCACCACTGATTTATTTTTATTTTTGCTTTTTTATTCCATAAAAAGTTATAGAATATTTCGTTAATTGAATTTAAAACTGCATTGTCAGGAATTGGTAAGGACAGCAGAAGATTACTGAAAATTGGTAGGAGTAGAGTTTTAATTACTGTTATTTTACCTATGGGTGATAAGCTTCTCTTTTCCCATTGCTTTATGCGTTTTTTTACTTGTTGAATTTTTGAAGCATAATTTATTTACCTTAATCATTTTTTTCCAAATCAACGTCAAATATTATTCCTAATACTTTAAATGAGTATTGGTATCCTGGGTCAGGTGTGGTACTTGATTGTATCGATTCCTGATCTTTGCACCATTACTTACTTTTACCCCAGGAGAGTTTTCATTTTATTTTAATTGAGTTTGTACTGTATTTCTCTGAGCCAATCCATACTAATTGAGTTTTCAAAGTTAACATGTAAACCTGGTATTCTTGAGAACCTTTCTAGTTCTGATATTGTCTGATTGAGAGAACTTTCTGACCCATCAAGGATTATAGAGGTATCATCAGCATATTGTGATATTCTAAATTCGATATCATTCACTTTTATGCCCTTAATGTTTTTGTTGTTTCTAATTTTCACTGCAAGGAATTCTACACAAATGATAAATAAGTAAGGGGAGAGAGGGTCACCTTGATGGCATCCTCGTCAAATTTTAAAAAAAAGGATGATATTTTACTTGACTGAATAACAGCAGAAGATATATCTTTGTAGAAAAACCTTTATCCATTGCCTAATTGATTCACCAAAATTAAGATATTTCAGACATTTGTGTAAGAAGTTCCAAGACAAAGAATCAAAGGCTTTTGTAAAATCAATGAGCATTATCAGACCTGTTTTTTTCTGTTCTTCTGTGAATTTCATAACGTCATATATAATCCTCAGATTTTCCACAATAGATCGACTTTTCATAAAACCTGTTTGGTCTTTATTTATGATATGGTCTAGTGTAGTTTTCATTCTATTTGCTATTGTTCCAGATGCTATTTTATAGACAGTATCAAGTAATGTAAGTGGTCGCCAGTTTTTCAAAAATTGCTTTGGCTTACTATCTTTTGGTATGCAGGTTTTTAAGCATTGCTTCTGTATGACAGACAGTTCACCCTTCATGTATACATAATTTAAAGACCTAAGTACAAAATTTCCTAACTGTTTCCGAAAAACGTTGAAAAATTCAGCTAAGAAACCACTAAGTCGCGGACTTTTACCACTTTTCATAGTTTTTAAGGTCAAGGAGATTTCTGATAAATTTGATAGTCCTTCTAGTTTATTTGCTTGGTTTTCTGTTAATGTATTCATGCTTTGTTGTTCAATGTATTCATGTATGTCTATATTGTCTAAAATGTCATCTTTACTTGTATATAAATTTTTGTAATACTTCTCTATCTCTGACAAAATTTCTGATTGTTTGTTCAATATTTTGACGTCTGTCCTTTCCAGTTTAGGCATTGTTTTGGAAACATAATTGTGTTTTTCAAGGCCACAGAAGAATTTTGTGGGTTTCTCTCCTTTGTCAATATATTCTGATTTTGACCGTATTATATGGCCTTTTAGTTTTTCTTGCCTTAATTCAAACAGTTCTGTTTTCATTGTTTCTAATTGTTCCATATTATTTGTATTAATGCATCCCTCTATTTCACCTATGTTATTAATCAGTTCCTTTTCCCTATTATGTTTTTGTTTATTTTCATAGCTTGCATATGAAATTGATTGCCCTCTTAGTTCCATCAATAAAACTTCAAGAAATAGCTGGTCATTTATAGTGAATTGTATTTCCTCGTCCGGAATGGTTTCTGCTTAATTAATATCATAAACTGGTAACATGTATTGCTGTTTTATTTCTGTGATTTTTTTTTTATTCATGATTTTCAGATACTCTTGATCTAATAAATGTGAATTGTTGTGCTTCCAATAAGATTTACCATGTTGGAAACCTGTTAAATTCAGCAGTAAAGAAACAAATGAGTGGTCTGATCTGTAGCTTGATTCTATCTTACTTTGCTGATCAAATTGTGTTATTGTTTCAGACGTAAGAAAATAATCTAGTCTGGCCTGTTTTAGAGGTTTTTTTCCTCCATGAGTACCTTTTTTAATTCAGGGTGGTTTTCTCTAAAAGGGTCTGTCAGATTGTTGCTTTCTATGAACTCTAATACTTTTTCTCTAGATCTAGGGTTATTTAGATTTTTATAGCTTGTGCAGTCTATCTCAGGATCTAATTTGAGGTTAAAATCTACGCAGATAATAAACTCTGCATTTCCGATTTCTTCTATCTTCTTAAATATTTCTATGTAAATTTTCGATTATCCACATTTGGTCCATAAAGGTTTACCAGTGTGAAACGCTGATTATGCACAGTCATATCAAGTAATATAAAATTTCCGTTATCGCTCAATGTCTGATGATGAATCTTTTATTGAACATCTTTATTAAATAGTATTGCAACCCCTTGAGCATTTGATTTGTAATTACTGAAATTACAATCATTATTCCATTGTGTTCTTATGAGTGCTTCCTCCTCATCTGTGAAATGTGTCTCTTGCAGACAGTAAATATCGAAATCCAAATTTTGTAGGAACTCAAATATATCTGTTCTTTTACTAATTCCCCCAATTCCTTGTACATTGTATGTAAGTATTTTCAGGTCAGCCATTATTGTTAACAGTAAATATACTAAAAGGTGTTGCCAGGTCAATTACAAGGAAAAAGCATGGAAATGAAAGTAAATAAACAACAAAAAAGGTAAACCTCTAAAGAAACATTCAAGTATACAGGTAAGTAAGTAGGCCTTGGAAATTTGCATATAGAAATTGTTCTATGGAAGAAAGGTGTGAATATAGTCTATTTTTTTTTATCCCATTTTAAGTTTACTGTAAACAAAAAAAAACAGCAATAAAGTTTCCCAAAGATCAGCTAAATTTACTGTTTAGTGTATTTACCTACTGTCATGCCAGCCAAGAGTGACAGTGGCTTCATGTTTTGTTTCCAAAATTTTATATTAGAGATTTATAATCGACAGATCACTTGTGTATTAATCCTATCCTCATTCACTTGTGTATTAATTCTATCCTCAGGACAAGATCAATACACAAGTTATCTATCGATTCGCGCTAGCTCAAGTGAAGTATACAGGTTAGTATTTTGTCACTGTCACTTTTGGTTGGCACGACAGAAGCTCCTTGTTAATTCTTTCATGGTTTGCTGCTTCTTAAATAGTGCATATTGAATGGCAGACAGCCAAACCCTGAACAGTCTGCTCTATACACATTCTGATCTGGGTCTGCACTGTTTGCCATGACCCAATCTATTCCACAAATCAGGATAATTATAGTATATGTAATTTTCTATTTCAGTTCATATCTTTAAGATTAAGTATGGTATAATATGAGCCCTGTTGTGAGAAAAAAGGCCTATCTGAAGGGCCAATTTTAAGGTGACAAGTTGATACTCAAAAACAGAGAAACCAGAAATTCTACCAATTTGAGGAATTCAGCATTATATTCTAGACTGAATACTATCATTTGATTTTTACGTGTCTTGCATATATTCAAGTTTGACTATGAGTTTAGTCCAATTTTAGATTACCAAGAAGGCCACCTAAAAGGCTGTCTCTTGTCCATTTGCACTTGTGGATACTATGCTTATTTATTTATCACCATATTTCTTCAAATTTTATATATAGATAACTTTCATCAAACTCTCACCAACGTTTGAATTTGGGTTTTATCTAATGAATCATAGCCAAGATGACCTCAGAAATGTCTTCCGCTTGTCGATTTATATTAATTAGTCTTTTGTCACAGGATTTGTTCCACATTTTCTATAAGGAATTATATGATCATCAAAGTGAGAAAGGTGGCAAAGATCAGGAATCGATACTATCAAGTACCACACCTGACCCAGGATACCTAATGGGAAAGTGACAAACACAATTAAACAACACAAACGAGAGCGAAGAGGTCAGCCCTTTCCAAACAGTTGACAACAAGGCACCAAAGAACAGACGCGAAAGCATGACAAACACAAGACATAAATAACATAAATGATCCACAAAAAAGTGCCGCCTTGGAACAGTCAGTAAAACTTTTTTACTGGAGGGCTTAAACCAGCTTCAGGGCACAAACCACGCACTTAATTATAACTCTCGCAAAAGTTTGCATATGGGTTTTATTCGATAAGCGATGACCAAGATTGTCACAAAACTGATGGACACCTGTCGTTTGCACTTGTGAATACTTTAACTTAGTCATTTATCTCAAGATTTATCCAAACTTCAATATTTATAAGATTTGGCTCAAAATTATATAGACAAATTGAAGGTATTCCAATGGGTACTAAATGTGCCCCTCTTGTTACAGATTCGTTTTTGCTTTGTTTTGAGAGAGACTATGTTTTCTCTGTCAGACAATAATCAAACTGATATTATTGAAGCTTTAACTCAGTCTCCAGATATTAAGATGATTTACTTAATATTGATAATCCTTATTTTGAACAAATGGTAGGTCAAATATATCCCACTGAACTTCAGTTAAATAAGGCGAATTCTTCTGATACGGAAGCTCCGTTTTTTGGACTTGAACTTGTCAATAATAAATGGCATAGTTCTTCTAAAATTTATGATAAACCGGATGATTTTAATTTTGAAATAGTAAATTTCCCTTTTCTTGTTGGGGACGTTTCTCGCTCTCCTTCCTAAGGTGTATATATTTCTCAGCTTATTCGTTTTGCTAGAGTATGTTGTAATGTTGATGACTTCAACAACAGAAACTTATTTTTCACTGCTAAGTTATTAAAACAAGGTTATAGATATCATAAAATTCGAAAAGGATTTTGTAAATTCTTCCACAGAAACTCAGAGTTAATTGTTAAATACAACATTGGGTTAAAAACTCTTCTGCAACAAGGCATACCAGAACCTATATTTTATGGTGATTTTGTTCATAAATTCAAACGAATTGTTGGAAAACCTAATTTTAGTAATCAATTCAAAAAGATAGTAAAACGTTATATAAGGGTTGGATATAACTTGGATATCATGCGGCAGTCTGCATGCCTAGTTTTAAACCCAATCACAAATTATAGCTATGGTTTCCTCTTTAATTGCACGATGGTGGGTCAGGCCTCAGACTCTATGACGGCTCTGACATAAAGCTTAAATCGGTGGGTTGGTGCCTGATACTTATCTGTAGCTGGACCCACCATGGCTCAACTTGAGGTTTCTTTAGTCTGACTATCTGTGAGTCATGAGCCCTTTTCTTTGTTTCATCATGGTGTGTTAATTTGATTAGAGTGTTTCTCCATGATGATACATTGCATTATTTAGATGGCTTCCATGCAAGCTGCACATTTCTTGTACTTAAACAGCATCAGAATCTAGGGCAAAGATTTGGTACCAGTTATATGCATTTAAACCCCCCGGTGGCTTAGGCTGCTGTCCGTTCTAAGGCCGTGGTTCTGTTGTTGTTGACTTTTTGTTTATTGATACTCTCATTGTTGGAGTCTGTATTTTTTCTATATTTTGTTGTATATTATTTTATGTCCATTTTAGTATTGCAATCATCTTGATGGAGAAAAGAGAGCTGGTTGCTTTGCTTAATTTGTCTTCCTGGTGTCTCATGATGGTTGAGCGGCTCTTCCTTGTGGTGCCATGGGGTTGTCTGCGGTTTGTGATTGTGGTAATTCCTGATCATACTCACTTACTATTTTTATATATGGGTTACTTTTATCAAACTCTCACTTAAGTTGGAATCTGGGTTCTGTCTAATGCTCTATGACCAAGATGGGCACCAACAGAGTTAATTCTGTTTCTTTCCATTTAAAAATTTAGCCTGAATTGCACTTCAATATATGCTACAATAGAAAAAGCAGATGACACTTTTTTTCAGGAAAAAAAACAGTGGCGAGTAAGGGATTAATACGGTTGTAAATAATCTTACCTGCACCATTGGCACTGATGTTGCTGTCGTGGTGGTAGGTGCCACAGTTGTTTTCTCTGATACAGTTGTAGTAGTAGCTGTAGTCGTTGTTTGGGAAATGGTTGATGTAGTTGTCTGCAGAGAGGTTGTCGTAACAGCATCAGTAGTAGTTGGTGCTGATGCTGTTGTTGTATCTGAAGTAAAAGTAGATAAATTCGCATCCTCAAGGGCCAATTACAACAAAAGATGCCTGCCTGTTGTCTGCTGAAAAGTTTTTTATACCTCTTGGTCAAACAGTGTTGACCAGGGCTAGTCCGCTCCTGTAGGAGCAGTTTAATCTGAGTTAACATTATTTGCTGCTATACTTTCATTAGTCAATAATGTTACTAAATGAGTGCAGCAGAAAGGGGAACATATTCTTCCCTTTAATAGTAGCCTGCTTTAGGAGGTGACTTTCTCAGCATGGAAACATACTCTACCGTTGACAAGCTTGTTTAACGATGTAGATACCAAAATTCTCAGGATGCGTGTCTATTTATAGCTTATTTTGTAACTGAATACAAACCTGTATTTCACGTAAAATGAACTGCCAGTCAAGGTCTTCATATAAATGTGCGTAACTGAAAACTATTTCTCATTTCTCAACTGAAACATATGTTGTGAGTACTCAAAAGATGTCTCAACTGGAGGGTTCTTTTGCACACCCAAAACATATTTTTAGATTGCTGAGTAAGAAAATAATTACAATTTACGCTCAAAAATTTTGCTTAACTGTGCTAGTACATTGAAGCAAATTTATAAACGAACACATGATAATAATTATTGCAATATTATTTTGTCATTTTATAGATCTGTTTTAAAAAATCTATCACTGGCTTTAACATCATTAAATAAATAATCATCTGAAACGTCATTCAAAATGAAGTTTATGTAATTTTTTTTTAACATGACAGCCATCACAATAAAAGGTAGAAAGACGGCAAAGATAAGGAATGGATACAATCAAGTACCAACCCTGACCCCCGATACCACATCGGAAAGTAAATTTGATCAAAAGAAAGGGATTTTGTGGGCTGTATTTTTCACTCAAATTTGACAATAACGAGCCTTCCTTCCCCTATTGGTAAGAATTACAGCAAGAAATATTAAATTCATACATTTACCTGTTACAGCCAGCGTGAGCTGTTAAAGATTTTTGATGAAATCTGAGAATTTTCAATTTGATTGGTGACATGTTAACCCTTTACTCCATAGGCTATTTTAGATCATGACATTATTCTCTATTTTAGATAACATTGAAAAAAATCAAGCAAAAAATAAGTAAAGTTTAATAGCTCCTTTTTCCATACTATTTTCAAATACGTTGTTTTTTCACAAGTGTCAAAAGGTGTAATTATAAAGTAAAGTGTTACCCTGGCTTGTTTTAACATTAAATTTGCTTTATTTTGAATGTAATGTTGTATTTTCATTGGAAAAATATTTTAAAAACCCAACCAAAATATTTTAAAATTGTATAAAATATCACGCTTTTATATTCCAGACCATCAGGCGTTTATTCATAAGTTTTTTTAGGCAATCAATATAAAAGCTGTAAGATGAGATATCCAACAAAGTGGTATGTGCAAGCAGCAAAACCTCAGATTAGCCTGCACTTATGCGCAGTCTGATTAGAGCCTTTGCTAGTCACTTGAATATTCAATGACTGTCAAGCTACTGACCGAACATCATTCAGAGTCTTCAAGCTTAAAAGGAGGCTGCACATGCTCCTCTGGGTCTACACTGGTCATAATGCCACATTGCTGGTAACCTCATGTCGTGGCTTAATCATAGTGATAAAAGCTCCCCAATGAGGGTATTCTAGTGGGATAGGGCGCGTTCTAAGGCAATGACGTAGCCAGAACGCTGCAAAAGCTATGCACATCAAAGGGAAACTACTGGATCAAGCAGTGGTTCTCTTCAATTGTGTCACTTTTCACAATGGGAATTTCTCTTAAAGGAAAGAATTTGCTCCCTCTTTCTTTAAGAGCAGTTCTTTATGGTTTGGAAAATCATTTTCACCTCATAATGTGACCTCCACTAAATGTATCTATTTGTATCTATGCGTAATGAGTAATGGGAGCTATGCCAATGTAAGGCGTTGATTCTGCTGTTATTATTTCGTTGTTTGTTATTCCTCGAATTGTGGGGGTTCTGTTTTTTTCCTTGTTTTGTTGTGCATTTTTTTGAGTCCTTACTATTTTTTCAGTGTTGTAATCATCTTTATGGGGAGTGCTGATTGCTTTACCTAGTTTGTTTGCCTGATATATTGTAACCGTTATTGTGATTGTTGCTCTGCCTCACGGTGACGTGGGTTGGTCTGCAGTGTGTGATTATTGTATTTCTCGATTATACTCACTTACTTTTTACTTGGATATCCTTATCATGTGCAACAAATTAGATATGTCAAAATAAGAAAAAAAAACATTTTAATTAGCCATAAATATCAGTCTACAATTGTGAATTGTTATTGAACTTAAATAGTGCTTGAGTGTACCAATCACATATGCACACTTTTTTTGCATAGTGGGATAATCTATAGCAGCATCATAAAACGTTTAGCCTTTAAATGCACCCGGAGGAGTCTGTTGATTTCAATTTACCCTTAACAGTTTACCTCATAGAGACGACTTTTTACGCTTTTGCAAACAAAGCAGACACAGGTCAGACAGCTTTTGTAAGAGCTGCCTAATCAGGGTCAACTGGTTTTAATGGAAATGTGATATATCTGATTCTACACTAGTATATCTGACAAGTACTAAGTTTGTTTTATGTACGTGTACCAAAATAAAAAAATATTTAATTTTATATTATTATTCATAGTGGGATGAGCCTAAAATGAATATTCATGAGGGAAAAGAGTTAACCAGCCACTTTTCTTTTGTCCTGAAAATGTGCACTGCAGGCTTGATTATATTTCATGAAAGCATACACCCTTAATAGACGGCACAAAAGGGAGTTATAAGATCTAGATCCATATCGTTTGGAATATATGCTGCTTACGAACATTTCATAAGTGAGAAGCAGACTACAAAAGCCATGGCTAGCAGGAAAATGGTTCAGTTTACAGAATCTGGCATTAAATGATGCTGATACAGTCTTGGTGCATTGTTTTAATGATTTTGTGTCTGACCCTTTTTACTCAAAGGTTTTATGCGGTGCATGTTTAAGTTATTGATTTAATTAAATGGCGATATTTTAGTTGAAATGAAGTCATTTTCCATGTAAAATATCACAAAAAATATAGAATAATTAATAGAACGACTGACAAACTCAAACTGCAATTAATAAGGTTTTAATCAAACTATAACTGCATATAAGCCTGACCCCAAAACTATTTTGTCATAAAAACTGTGTCTGCTTTGAACGACTGACTTTACTGATTGCATATGTAATACGTACCAAATCAGATAAAATAGTTCAAATTGTAAGATCACCGTCAAATAGAGTGTATAATCTTTAAATCATCAAATACTTACTTTGGGGATCCAGTGGAACTGTGTAGTAATATGAAATACCAGTGTTTGTGTTTGAACCTTCATTGTGCAACTGAAAAATACAGTACAAAACATGCTTTTTATGAGGTTTTAGATAACAAAGTAAGTAAGGTTGCAAAGATCAGGAATCGATACAATCAAGTACCACACCTGACCCAGGATACCAATGGGAAAGTGACAAACTCACAGAAGACACAACAAACGAGAGCCAAGAGGTCAGCCCTTTCCCACGAAGCACATATAAACAGACGCGCACAAAACATTGCAAACACAAGACAGAACAAAAACATAAAAGATCCACAAAAGAAGTACCGCCTTGGAACGGTCAGTAAAATATTTTACTGGAGGGCTTATACCGGTTTAACGGCGCCAACCTCACCCTTAATTCAGATGTGGATCAAGACACATAGATATTTGGTTTGCATGAAAGACCCCTAACTTATCAATGCATCATCTCCTAAAACATATAAATCAAGATATAACAAGGAGATAATGCAAGGATAAGGACTCAACAGTAAATTAAACTGAATACCGGAGCAAAAGAAATCCAACAGGTAAACCCCGGTGGGCCGGACAAACAGCCAAAGCATCAGGCCCCTACCATCTCATCAATAGATAAGTCTTTAAGTTGGAACCATCATAGAGTCTGAAGTCCGACCCACCGGCGTGCAATTAAAGAGGAAAGCAAAGTTGCCAACTGTGATCGGGTTGACCACCAAGCATGCAGTCTGTTGCAATACATTAATGTTATAGCCAATCTTTTTATAATGGGAAATTATTTTAATGAACTGCGCTGAAAAATTATTAGAGCCAACAATCCTCTTCAACTTATACACCAAGTCACCATAGAAATCAGGTTCCTAATGTCCTTAGCGCAAGAGAGATTTAAGTCCAACTTGGAATTTAGAAATCAAATCAAAGTATCGTCTATAAAATTTTACTTTGGGGAAGACTTATGGTGTTTTTATAATTGCCTGGATTTCTGCAAAATTTTTATTATTCTGATACAGGCTAAAACAGGCTTTTCACTACCAACACATATTTAGTTGGTACTCGTAAATAGACAGTTAAAGTATAAACATCTAGTTTGTTATATTTACATTAAAATTGTATTTTAATTCAGAGCACAGTAATTTCACAGAGGGCCATACAGACTGCCCAATTGTACCAGGGGGTCCGTACCAGTATTTCCAAGGAAGCATATAGCCACTTGTGATTTTCTAGAGGAGGTGTCTGGCCCTCTGTCTCCCGCCTATGGATACCAATTTGACATAGATCCAGATAAGGATTTTAGCATAAAAAAGCTAAATAAATCCACGTAGGTAGTAGTCAGGGGCCATCGGGACTCCCGTGCGAATTTAATGCCGATTTATGGTGACCTTTATCAAATTAAACTTTAGGGGATAACTAATGAAAATCTACTGGTCACCAATCTGGATTTTACGTCTGGACAAAATTATGACGTCATCAAAATAGCGTTTATTGTGTCAGTGCCGTCTAAATGTTATGTCTATTGTTGTCTATGGCAATCGGCATTTTCTTGCATTTTGTTTGCCCATTTCAGTCGAAATATGCCAAATTTCATCTAAGGTGGTAAATTATTAAGATTAACATATCACTCATACTTATTTGGCGTCAGAAAAAATGATAAAGTCACCAAAATGACGTCTAATATGTAAAAACTATATTTATGCATTTTGTCCTTACCTTGGATATTTTATATTTTCTTGAACAGTCTTGCTCATATATCGTGATATATCGTTTCTTACTCATAGAAACGTTCCTTTAGCGTATCATATCTGAATGCAAACACTCCACACTGAATCCAAATTGTAATGTTCAAAATATATTCAGATAGGGTGAAGTCAGTTCAAGGGTGGGATGTAAATGCCATTACGATTTAGGGAAAATAACATTGGGGTGAAATGAAAAACAATCAGTGTTTGTGATAACAAAGGGTAAAATATAATCGCTTATGCTTATATGTAGCTGCTTATCCTACACCCAAAGAAAATACCTTTACATGGGTCCTCTTCTGCTCCACAACAACACAAATTGGTACAATGTGAGTGGTTAGCTTAGATATTTCGCATACAGACATAATTACATTTTATAAGCTGCAGAGGGGTTTTGGGGGGAGGGGCATAAGGCAATGTCATCATAACGGTTATATGTTTATCACAGTCCTGCTTCCAACCATAATTGTCAGGCATTGGTTTTTCAGGATAAATGCCAGATGCGGATTTCCAAATGATGAATTAATATATTGCACCTGTTTGAGACCTTCTGGAAACGCAGCCCTTGAAGGTGGCAGGCTTAACAATTAAGGTTTTTTTTTTCTCTAAAACATCCACCACCTTAACTCAGTGAGTCGAACAACATGGACGTCTACTTGATACAATTTACAAACGTATTCCTCTAGTGCATCTGTCACACTGATTTCCAAGCGCACAGAGTGGAAGTAACAGAATGCATTTTGAAATACGTCTCTAGCATTGCTGAATCCCAGCATTGCTGAATCCCTCCAATATGATATATTGCCGTTTTCTGACAATGAACCAGTTAATATCAGCACCCGAAAGTGCATCGAATCCAATCAGAACCCTGGCTGTGGCATCACCAATGCCATCGCGAACGGCTGATAAATTGCCATCTTAGATAAGCGTGTTGATTTTAGAATATGAGTGATATATGAGCAAGACTGTTCAAGAAAATATAAAATATCCACACGCTGCAACATAAACAAAATTTGCCCCTCTGTAAAACAGGGGGTAGGGCTGTGCATTGTTTTTTGTATTCATCAATAGAGTATATGATTGTAAAACCTAATCAAAAACGAGTTGAAACCAACACAGAGCAATTGTTAAACTAAATGACCATAGCCAGATTTACCGTTTTTTAATATTAACGAAGTTCATGTTACGCACATAATACAACAAGTAGCCACATTAATGTTAAACAGCTTTCATATGTAGTAAAGGCATCCAGTATGCAGACTATAAGACTATCAATTGATAAGCTAGTTTTAATGCCTTCCTTAAAACAATCATTTTTTTATTCTCAAATTGATATAGTAACATATATAACAAGCTGTTACAGGCTAAAGCCCAGGCTTACAGTATGCAGCCTCTTATAATTAGATTCACAGTGAAAATATTAAGTGAGTATGATCAGGAAATACCACTTTCAAAAACTGCAGACAAATCCATGGCATTGCGAGGAAGAGCCACTAAACAATTATGAGACACCAGGAAGACAAACTAAGCAAAATAACCAGCTCTCTCTTCCCCATCAAGATAATGGCAAAACTAGAATGGAGATGCGTACAACAAAAATAGACCAATTACAGACTCGCACAATGGAAGTTGCAATAAACAACAAGTCAACAACAACAGAACCACCACCTTAGAATGGACAGCAGCCTAAGCCGATGGGGGAGGGTTAAATGCATTTTACTGGTACCAAATCTTCGCCTTAGATTCTGCTGTTGTTGGAGTACCAGAAAGAAAGTAAGTAAGGGTGCAAAGATCAGGAATTGAAGTTTAATTTTTATGTCTGTTGAATTCCAAAGAGGTTGGGGATGGAGCAGGCCCTTACTAAGCTTGCAGTCAAAATACTGTTTGATGATTCAACTGGCTTTTGTTTGTTTGTTTAATTTGATTCTTTACATCCCATTAACAATCTTTCAGTTATGTAGGGAAGGGTCTTCTTGGGTTGAACCAGTACTAAGCTATGATGAGTGTGTCTTGCTTAAGGACACAACGCAGTGACGCCGGTGAGGCTCGAACCCCATCCCCTCGGTCTCAAGCCAATCACTCTACCAATGAGCCACTGCTCTCTCTTTCTCCTGGTTTTGATGAGGTGGACACTTATGGATATTGTATATGACTTGGATAAGGATTAGTTCAGAATATTACATAAGATAGGAACATTTACTAAATTGTCCAGTTTAAATGTGAAGCTATTAATTTATATGTCCCTCTAAGCTCTATCTATACTTTTGTATTTAACATATTAGGAACTATTGAAAACAAATTTTTTAACTTCTTCAATGAAGGTACAGGGGCTTAATAACCACTAATGAACTAATAACTCAGATTTAGGCACCAGAGGATAGAAACGTATAGGAAAACATGCAAAATGTATTCACTTTTTCCTGAAATGTCATCGCTTACAGCAAGTAAATGTCCTTGCTCATTTATTATGCCATGTAACATATGTTACAGCCTTTAACAAGTTTCTTTGATCTTGTTGTTAAACCTGCACAACCTATAGCAGGCTATATTAAATGAGCAATACATTCCCAAATGTGTAAGATATACAACAGCAGGAAATGTTTTTATATATCTTTACTTTAATAATACCTACCAGATTCGGCTCCTTAAAACTTGGTGTATGGATTGTTTAATTGCTGATATAAGAAAATATTTTTAAGTAGAAATCCAATCTTCGATTTTTCACTAAGCAAAATGGGTATGTAAGTACAAAATTTTCAATTTATTTTGAAAATACACAGATCAGCTATAAAAAATAAATGCTATTGATCACAATTTTTAATTTTAAAGGGTAACCTAAATAAGGTAACATACATAACACAGTAGGAAGCTGTAATTTTGCTCTAAAAGCTTTTTTATGTAGCTAAAGTAGCGAGCATGCCGACTATATTGAATAATTTAAACAATTAGACAGTTTAAATCATTATTTCTGTACCTTAAACTTTGTTAAGTTTCTTTTTTCTAAACTTAATAGGCCTATGGTAACATATGTAACTGGCTGTCTGAGACTAACGCCCAGGCATACAGAATGCAAAAGATTCTTAAAAGACGCAGCTTGAAATTTTCTTAAAGATGGAATCAGTTTGCAAAATTCACTAGAGTGGAACAAAAACATTATCAGCCATCAGTCTAAAGTTTAAACGTTTCAAAACCTATACGCTGGTAAATGGAGGCTAGGTCTTGACCCCAACACCTTGAGATCTGCACATATGATACAAACAGGGAAATAAACATGCATCAATGGAGAATAAAATTCGTTGTGAAAAGAATTGATTCATATTAGTATTGTCTTGATATAAATTATCACAAACCAACGTATTGTTCGTTCTATGCACAGATACCAACAGTAGGACAGTTAACAAATGTAGCTGCATATTTGATGATAATTATAGGATATCTTTTATTATTTCTCAATACGGCGTTTTAATGAACACCATAAGCATAAGTTTTATGGAGAACTGACCAAATATGTGTTTTGTTACCATAAATATACACACCTTTTCTGATCTACTGATAAGCTGGGTATTATCATGTTTATAGGAAATGCGCGGTATTTTGCAAGCAAAATAACATTATTGAGAAAAATTTATAATCAAAGTCACATAAAGCCTTGACTTAACCATCATGTGATTAAAATGAATGATATTGAGTGATAAAACGAATTTGCGTTGGTTTAGAACGACTATACCAATACAAATTATAAATTTTATTAACAAACCGTTTCTATTTATGGTCGCCATATTGATGACGTCATAACTAGCTTCAGACGCGGATTTGAGATAGGTGACCACCTTTAAATTAAAGGTAATACTCCATTAAAGATTTTGATATAGGTCACCATAAATCGACAAACAATTTGCTTGGGACCTACTTTTTGTCCCTTAGGGCCCTGACTATAGTACAAATATAAGGGCAGCTGGGAATCATTACCTTTATTACAACAGGTTCAGTAACTGGTCCTGTGGCATGAAGATACTGATCATACCAATAAAATGTCCAGGCGGTCCCTGCTGAGCTCAAAGGGTCAGATCTTGTGTCCCAATGAGCAGTTTTTCTAGGTGATAGTAGTGCTTGGTCTGTCTCTGACCATAACTCTAAAATATAAGTTTGATCTATGTTAATACAATTTTTTACACTGATGATGTATATACTGTAAAAATTCATAAGGCATTCTACTATCCATCAAAGCTTTGCAAAAGTTAGGCTTTAGAAAGTTCAAACTCTATTTTTACTTATACGTATCTATGTTTGTGGCATTCGACTTAAGTTGGAGCAAAGCGATAAGTACTGCATAATTGGCTTGGACAAATATGTTTTGTGCCTTTTAGCAAAGTAAGTAAGGGTGCAAAGATCAGGAATCGATACAATCAAGTACCACACCTGACCCAGGATACCAATGGGAAAGTGACAAACTCACAGAAGACACCACAAACGAGAGCCAAGAGGTCAGCCCTTTCCCAGCAGGTGACCACAAAGCACATATAAACAGACGCGCACAAAGACATAGCAAACACAAGACAGAACAAAAACATAAAAGATCCACAAAAGAAGTATCGCCTTGGAACGGTCAGTAAAATATTTTACTGGAGGGCTTAAACCGGTTTAACGGCGCAAACCTCACCCTTAATTAAGATGTGGATCAAGACACTTTATCCACTGCTTGGTACTGGCTCAATCCAGAAAGACAGGAAATTGTTGAATGAGATATAAAGCATCAAAACAAACAAGCAAACAAACACTAATCTGAATCGGCATACAAATCATCAACCTAAGCCATTTAAGTGTTTAGTAATAATGAATATGGCTGGCTTTATCATAATCAAGTTGTTTTTGTTTTTAATGTTATTGTTATTTTTTGGAAGCATATTATATTAATCCTTTTCCCACCACTATTGTTTTCCTGAAAACGACGTCTGTGTATTAATGTCGCCTGCATATATTCAAGTGCATTTCAAACTAGATGTTTGATGAAAGCAAACAATATAAATATGAACCATGATCATGGGATAATTCTACTCTGGATCCATATATTGTTTAATACCTAAGAAGGTGGTAGATGTAAAAAGTCGTGACTGAAGAAAACTGAAAAATTGTTTCAAAAATACATCTTATTATAATGGTTTATCAGATAATGCTGTTTCAGAATTTCATGGCTTCAGCTTAGAAATTTCTACGTGCAAGACCCCAAGAAAAAGCAAAGTCTTGGTGATAAAAGAAGAACGCCAGCGCTATACTGAATATGTCGAACTTCCACTTACCTAAATAATTTGACTCCATGCTGCTGTATGTAAAAGTAAACTGGATAATCTTAGCGCCAACTGGAAGATTGGCAATCACCTCTCTTCTGCCTAATAGAGATATTGAGATGAACATTTTACAAATAAGGTTTGTCTTAAGTAGCCTTTGTTGGTTGCACATGCAATTACTACCAGCATGTTATTAACATGCTGGTACTAATTGCATGTGCAACCAACAAAGGCTAAGACAAACCTGCTTAAAACACAGACAACATGATTAAGCCAAATTTTAGTAATCCAGCCTTAGTAAAGAGGATATAAGAATCTATCATTGAGTGTCAGGGTGGGATAGAAACAGTATTCCCCAATGCGCCGATCCAGAAAGTTTAAAAAGGGGGTCTTACACTGACAACTTTTTGTTTTTGTTCTTTTAGTTGAGAACAGAGGAGTTGATATAGCCACTTTAAGCGGGCCATCATCTGCCAACTAGCAAAATGACATTTAAATGGGGTTTTGCAGGCGTGCAGATGATGGCCCAACATGGAATGCTGGCTTGGTAGCTTTGGTAATTTTCAGTGGATCTGGACCAGTATTGCTGAGAAAACTAATATTTTTGTGATTTTTCAGGAGGGGGTCCAGATTTCCTGTCCCTTCTCTGGATCCACACATGTTCCATAGGATAGACAGATGTTTGCATTACAGTGATCCTGAGGAGTTCACAAGTGGCAGCCTGGGTAAGATTCACATTGGTAAAATATTTTTTTTTCTTCTAACACAGGTTAAAGTCTTGTTGTTCAAGAAACAAATGAGCGCAGATCTGAGAAAAGGGTCCTTAAGGCATTCCAGCAATTATTACATAAGAGACATTTGAAAAACACCTAGATTTACAAAATTTCACATCCTTTTGAACTACCACGAAAATGTTTCTATAGCTGGATGTCACCAAAGTAGCAAACGTTTCTTATTATATTTAAAGTTTTGTATGAGTGATGTCGCCATGTCAACAATTAGAACATTACAACTACAAGGGTGCATAATTAATAGTGAGTCACTTTAATTGCCTATAATATGACTTAAAAAGTATAGATTCATAAGATTTCACTTGCATTTACATAATAACGTAAGGACAATTATTGTTATTTACAATAATTGCATTTATTCATGGGAGTTAAAATGTTTGTAGAGTCATAATTACATTAATTTCATCACTCTGTGGATCCTCGTATACAAGTTATATAGGGCCGAACCGAATTGGGGGCGAATGTTATATAATAACCGATCCCTCAAAATAATGTGAGATCCCTGGTCACATGACTCGCTGACTGCCTTTTTGACCTTGGAACAGCTGCAGAATGGCGAACCATGTCAGATCTTGTTTGTTTTCTTATTTTATTGTGTCTACGAGTGGGAGACTGCGTCGTGCTTGCCATTAGGATGTGTCTACTATGTCAAAGAAGTCTGCGCTGTTTGGGAAAGTTTGTCAACAGTCTATATGTCTGAATTTGATTTTCAAGCGACGGGTAAGGTGACGGCCTCTAGTCTAGTCGTGTTGTCCTGGATTCGATGAGCGGAGGTCACAAATTTACCAACCGTCTGTTCAATTTTATTCATGACTGTGATCACTTGGCACTTTATAATTCATTTCCGTCGGGCAGAAAATAATTAATTCAACGGTTCTTTGTATAGTTTTCCCTTTTCGAAGCCAGCTGCAGTGCTGTGGCCTGTAATTGTTGCCCAAAGTTAACCGCATTTAAGCACTGATTTAACAAAGATTTGAGATACAACAACATCGCTGTCTACAATTTTACTACAACATTTACAGATCGATAAACCCCAAAGGTATCCAAAAATAGTAAACATTAAAGTAAATGCTGTGCCAAGATAGATCAACGATCACATATTGAATAGAATGGAATAAATACTGCATGCCCAGTCTAGGAGATTTTAAAGTGGTCATTTTCAATTGATTACAGATGAAAATAATACACTGCTCAATATTTTCCCATTCACACAATATTGATAAAGATGGCTCCCCGTCTAGCTTTAGCACGGGGCCATTTGATGATAATATTGAAAATATGGGGCCCATGCCCCCCCCCTCCACCCACATACTCTCTCTAGGTTGAATACTGGCCACGGCATGGATGTTTTAATTGGAAATTTCGAAAGAACTAAATTTTTTGTGAGGCTGGTTCATGTGTGATTGAGGTCAGAAACTTTTTTAATTCATATACCTTTCTTTTTTGGAGCTAAGTTTGATTTTTGTTGGGCATATCAGTTGAACTCATTTTCTGTGTTTGATTCGTCGTTGTCCATTTCCCTTATAAAGGAATTTTATGGGGGTTAAGTTTGTTTGCTTCAAATTTTCTATCTTTGGAGAAACCTTATTCTTCCCTCCACTAGACTGTGACAGCAACGTCAAAACTCATTGCAAGAAGCGGTCATCACTTAAAATGATGTAAAGGTTTTCGTAAGTTCCAGTTAGTTTAGATCCTATTTTCATTAGATTTCTTGGGTATATTTCATGTCCAGGTGGTCTGTCATGTGCAGGAAGGTTTTGTTTGATTTACCCCACTTGAATTATTGTCAAGAGTCCCCTCTTTAAGTTTAACTTCCATATCCCCTGGAGATAATTTAGTAAGTGTTTGGTTTTATTATATATTTTGTTGTTGTCTGTTTAATTGAGCAAAAGTGGTTGCTCTCCCTTGTGTCCGGGTAGGAATATAATGCTACACTTAATAACTTTAACTTTCTTTCAGATATTTCCTTATATTTGCTATTATTTGGTCGAATTATGCATCACATCGTGATCAAGCAGGTTTGTCAAATGCATTGATATTTTGCTTATTGGGGATTGTGTCTGTTTAGTAAGTACTGGCTTTATCTATAGAAAGTTGTAATCCCTAGCACATCCATGTATATAGATGTGTTCATGTTAACAAACAGGCCAGCTGAAAATGCCCATGCACTCATGCAGGGCAAATCTGGCTCAGAATTTGTTGTAGCCAACGCTTTAGCCAATTACAAAAGAAGTTGGGGTCTAATGGAACTGATTTTTACCCAGGGGCTCAGCCTTCCGAAATTTAGCATCAACAAGTTGTATTGTATTTAAATATGACATTTGCTGTGGTGTTAGGAATAATCAAGCCATATTAAGAAGTCCAAGAAGCTGATCAAAACCCACTTCTGCAATTATGTAAATTTTGAACCCCCAATGGTGTATTTTTAGCCAATCAATTATATTTATAGTCACTCAACCTTTTTTGTAGTAAAATGGCTAGAATACCTAATCTCAGGGTGGGCCAGGCCCATGCCACGTATTTATATTTATAGTCCAACCTTGGTCCATATAATTATTAAATACTATAAGTATTTATCTTTCATAGACAACTTTTGACCTTTGTACCTTGTGATTTAATTCTTCAAATAGCTAATTATTATATGTACTTTGTATGGATAGCATATATCATTGGATATCAGATACATCATGCCAATACTGTCGTATCTGTTGCTTAAGAGTAATTCTTTTCAAATAACTTTTAGGCTCAATTACAATTACATGTGTTTTATTCTTTTTAAAATTTTGGCGGATAAATTTTAATTCAATTTTAATTCTAAAATGTTCTTCAAAATGTATTGTGGCGGAAAATTCTTCTGGACTTGGGTTGATCTCATGCACAGCTGTTCAATTTACAGTCATTAGCATATGGCATCTTGGTATAAGGGTAATGTTTTTGCTGATCATCTTGCATTTGACTGGCAGTCACTAAAGTGTTTCAGCATAGTACATGCTGGTTGTTAAAAATGTTACTCTACTGGCAGTCACTAAAGTGGTTCAGCATAGTAGGTTCTGTGTTGTTCAAATTGTTTTGGTCATTTATGATTGCTTAAAAGTATAAGCTTAGTATGTGCTTGGTCGTTAATCATGTTGTGGTTATTTGTGATTGCCTGCAAGTACATAAGTGTTGTAATCCCATACAAGTCTATGTGTTTCGCTCGATCGACGTGATGTCACCAGATGGTTGTAGTCATAGTTTTATTGTGACATCTCATGTTGTAGGCGTGTACATGGAGTTGTGCATCAGTCTCAAAGTCTGGGATTCCGTGGTCCATTACTGGTCATGGTCAGCATTAAAATTTTCCAATTTCAAAATTATAGTGCAATTTATCAACCCTTGTCCAGTGCATCAGAGAACACCATGGTCCTTCTGTTTCCTTTTGAGAGGCCATTAAATATGGTTTCTCAGTGGGAGCCAGAGGCCATTAACCTTGGGTTCTCTTTCTCTGCCATTGTGGCCGTATTACGCCATTTAATAAATCAAACATGCTATCTTTGTGTTTCGTCAGATTAGCACTAGGTGTGTGTTGATTTTCCCAATCACTTGTAGAGCGTTGTGTTTGGGGTTCATCATATACACTGTTTATAAGGAGACTGGTTTCAATTTGGGGTAACTAGTTTTACTTATCCAGGTATACGCAGATCTCCTTATATGTAGGCTGAAAATGAAACATTATTGTAAATAAAAGTATGTAACACACAAGTTATTTCAGTTTATTATTTTTAGCGAGTCTATTGAATAAATTATGCATGTGAATGCATAAAATTTGTAAGATGTTTATACTGAGACAAAAATGACCAACATGCAACAGGAGACCAGCACCCTGGCGTCAACGTTTAGCGTCAACGTTTTCCTTGACGTCACAATCCAACCGATTAGATAAGTTGCTTCAAACCTCAAAATAGTCGTCAATATTGAAGATAATTGCCTCAAATGTTTAGTAAATGTTCTTAAGTGGAAGTACTTTACAGACTTAACATTGGATATATTTTAGATATCACAACCATAAGGTACCTTTTTGTCATATCCTGGCCCTTATATATGTAAGTGCACAATCTCATAAACAAGCTAAAATAATGATGATAATGCAGTGATTGTTATAACAAATAGCATTCTGCAACGCCAAACTAATAAAATGGATTGTGCGCATAGTAAAATGTTTACTGTCTACGGACCTCAACTACCCTTTAAGGATACATATAATACTTTAATTGACTTTATAATTAAAAAAAATAGCACATCTCCACTGAACACTCGTTTGTTTTTATTAGATTAAATATACAGTAAACCCTATCTTAAGCAGACACTTAAAAGACAAACAAAGGTCTTAAAAGCATCTGGTAGCTAAGTGCAGGTCGAATGTATTGCAGAATGCTTGACTGGAGCATTATGCAATACATTTGACCTGCATTAAACCAGTATCGGTCTTGAATACATGATTTGGGGTCAGGATTTAAGTGATCGCTTAAGACAGATTTTACTGTACTATGGTTCACAAAACATCTGCTGTGTTTAATATGACACTTTGAATGAATATTTAAAATTAATAAAGCTGATGTTATTTTCATGATTATATAACTGCTTGAAAAGGATGAAATAGTTTCATTCTTCTTACCATTGTCCTCTAGTCTGCTCTTTGTACAATTAAAATCACTAGTTAACTTTCTTAGAAATATAAAATTAAATATAAAACATCAGAAAGCTGTACATGTACTAATTGAATCTTTGATAACTTTGCTGTGCTTTCTTGTACAACTAAAATATTAGCTGTTGTTAGTGTAAACAAATATATGCTTTGAAGAAACAGATCAAGGAATATTATTTTTAATAATATTCAGCAATTGCTTAGTTTGTCTTCCTGGTGTCTTGTGATGGTTGAGTGGCTCTTACTCATGGTGTCGTGGGGTTGGCTGCGGTTTGTGATTGTGGTATTTCCTGATCATACTCACTTGCTATTATTCACCTGTCTTTGGTGGTTATGGAAAAGTTTCAATTAAAATTCTGTTCAATTCTGAGCACATTATAGATCAAAACGTTTGCTTACCTGCATCACTTGTCGATACATATATAGTTTTATAACAAGACTGTAACAGTGTGATTAAAAGGATAATAGGCTCCTTTAGAATGGCTGATAGCAGTGCATAATCGAAATGGCACGTGCTCAGCCATACCACAAGGAAAACATTAAGGTTTTTGAAAACACAATATAGTGTGTTCAGAGGAGTTGTGATAACAAATAAAATCAAAGAGACCACTTATAGTTATATTTGATGATGAATCAATACACAAAACTAGAATAATAGGATTCTAATCCTGACAAACTTAAGAAAACACCAACCAGGTGGTCTGGGGGATATTAAGTGAAAATATTGCTGCAGTGAAAATAAGTAAAGAAATAGACAGTTTGTCTTTTTTAGGATGGCTGCTGTGGGGCAACTGACAGATGCAGAACCAAATTACAGATGCACAATGTTGGAGCGCAGTGGCTCAGTGATAGAGTGTTTGACTCAAGCCCGAGGGGCTGCGTGTTTGAGCCTAACCGGCGTCACTGTGCTGTGATCCTTGAGCAAGACACATTTATCCAAGCTTAGTACTGGTTCAACCCAGGAAGACATGTCCCTGTTTAACTGTAAGATTGTTGATGGGACGTGGAGAATCAATCAAACAAACAAACAAACAAACAGATGCGCAACAAGACCACTAGAAAAAGATTATAGAAATTAAATCCAGAAAACCTATTCAGATAAGATTCCAAAACTAATAAAATTAAGGATGACAACGTCACAATTTTAGACAAGAGACAACCAAATTGAAACAAAAAACAGGGACACAAGAGCATATTTTAGTCAGAGATCAAGAAAACAAAATGAATATAACATGCAGACTGTCTCTGTCTCAGTGGTATAAATGACAAATTATAAATAACAAGGCATACCTCATAAAAAAAGCAGGACCAAATACAAACCATCCACAAATTGAAAAACCCCAAAAACCTCACAACAACAAAGTGACCAGAGTTGGCAGAGGGCCTAATGAGAAACACTTGAGAAAAATTGTTTTGATTTTGTTTCACAAATTTAAGAGAAGATATCGTCTAAACGTTTTGTTTTTAAATCTAGCCATTTGGCTTAATGGAGCAAAACTGTCTAGGCAATTTATTTCAAGGGCATTATGAGGAACATTTGTATGGTTGATAATTTTGCAATTGTATGGTTTATTATTTATGCTATTTAATGCTATGTTAAGGCAATTTGTTTCAAGGGCATTATGAGAAACATTTGTATGCTTTATCATTTATGCTATTTTTTGCGATGAATTATGACATGTTTCTCAATCTGTACCTATGTCAATCAATATTACATGCAGACTGTCTCTGTCTCAGTGGTATACATGACAAATCAGAAATAACAAGACACCAGTAGGTTATATTTCTTAAGAAAATTCTAGTGTAAGCCATCGTGGCAATTTAATTCAGCAGTGCAAATTAAAGGGAGGGCATAATGGGGAACACACACGCTATTTTTATTTAGGGCCAGCGATTCAGGGCATGTTGTTTAAAGATTTAATTTTATGTTCAGCAGAGTAGAGCCATTTGAGCAAGCCTTAAGTTATTTTGAAAAACAGTTTTGTGTTGTTGTGTTTTGTGTGCTTTTTGTGTTTTTTTTTGTTTTTTTTTTAATTTTGGGCAGTGGATTTAGAAGTCATTTTAAGATACAAATATGCATGATGAAATACAGATGATAGATGATGCATGGTTGACGCAGAACAAATATGGATCGCAAGAGCCTGCCTTTGAAAGCAAAGTAATCAGGTGAGCTAAATTTCAAAACTGTTTTTACAGGTAAAAGTCATTTCTAATCTAAATATTTTAACTTTTATCTAATTTTCTTTCAGATTTTACTTTACTAATCCTAATGTTATGTAAACGATGTTATATGCTATCAAAGTAATGCATATTTAACCTTTTACAATCGATTTAAAAGTATTCCAAATATTATAACATAACTTTTAGTTTATCTAAAAGAACATTTTGCCTACCTGTAGATACAGCAGTGTCAAAGACACCTTGGTATATTGTGCAACTAGTATTGTCACCACCACACTCTCCACAACCATCAAAAATCTTCCCTCCAGTTTTACCTTCACAATCAAATGCCTGCAAATTATTTAAGAAGTTTACCAACACATTCAAATGCATGCAGTGCATTTTATTGAAGTTTTACCAACATAACCAAATAATAACATAATACCATAGTAACCAAATCAAAGTTTCTAATGTATTTTATGAAGTCTACCAACACATTCAAATGCATGCAATGCATTTGATTGAATTTTTACCAACACAACCAAATAATAACATGATACCAAAATGACCAAAATCAAGTTTGCAATGTATTTTATGAAGTTTACCAACACATTCAAATGCATTTTATTGATTTTTTTAATAACACATTCAAATGCATGCAATGTATTTTACGAAATATAAGAACACAATCAAATGCATGCTATGCATTATATGAAATATATCCAACACAACCAAACATATGCAATGTTTTTCATGAAATATTACCAACTCAATCAAATACATGCACTGTATTTTATGAAGTTTTACCAATACAATTAAATGCATGCAATGTATTTTTATGAAATTTTACCAACAAAACTTAATGCATGCAGTGTATTTTATGAAGTTTTAATAACACAATCTATTTCTTGCACTGTATTATATGAAGTTTTACCTCAATCAAATGCTTGCAATGCAATTGAATTCATTCGGTGTATTATATGTATTATAACCAACACAATCAAATGCATGAATGTATTTTGTGAAATATGACCAACGCAATTGAATGCATGCACTGTATTTTATAAAGTTTTACCATCACGATCAAAGATAAGCAATGTATTTCATGAAACACTACCAACTCAATCAGATGCATGCAATGTATTAAATGAAGTTTTAAAACCAACACAGTCAAATGCATGAATGTATTTTGTAAAGTATGACCAACACGATCGAATGCATGCACTGTATTTTATGAAGTTTTACCATCACAATTAAAGATACGCAATGAAACACCACCAACTCAATCAGATGCATGCAATGTATTAAATGAAGTTTTACCATCACAATGAAATATATGCAATGTATTTTATTATGTTTGACAATACAATCAAATGTATAATATGTATTTTATGATGTTTTAGCAAGCTATAATTCTTGCTGTACTGTTGTTGGTTATTGTCTTTTTATATTTCTTCATTTTTTAATATGATAAATAAACCTTCCTAATCACAGGTTGAAATATTACCTCACAGTAGCCTTGAATACAGCGTCCAGTAAAACCTCTGTTGTTCGTTGGAAACCCCTTCTTTTCTTCCTCTGTTTCTTCATATGTTGTCTGGTCACACGGGGTTCCGTCTGGCATCAGCCCATGTCTAGTATTAGAAGGGTATGTGTGGCCTGGTTTAGGGGGACACCAAGCTTCACATTGACCTAGCCTGGCTGAAACAGAACATAGTTTATATAGAGGATCTTACATGAGTGCTCATGTTTTATTGATTTTTTAAAAGAGTTGGGGAAAAGAGATCAAATGCGAGGCTTGCCGAGCATTTTATCTCTTTTCCGCAACGAGTTTAATAAATTCAATAATATAAGAGCACGAATGTCAGATTCAATTTATCATATGGCATTAAGATCACTTTGAAGTCTCATTTCTGGCGTAAAAGCGTTATAAATTTGTAATTATGTACGCAACGTTGTTATGGACGTAATAACGTTTCCCGAAAATTGATAAAACCACTAGTGGTTTACAGATTTTATTGCATGGCGTTATTTCACTCCCAGACGCGACATCATATGAGAAATTGATATAATTAGCCCTTAATGCGCCAACCACAACCAAAAACGTCTGCTTTTCTTGTCTGCTGAAATGTTTAAGAAGCCTCTATGGCAAACAGTGCGGATCCAGAGGAGCAGTCTGTTCTGGGTCCACACTGTTAGCTTCTATACTTAATTTGTCAGTAATGTTAGGCAATTATTTGCAGCAGACGACTTCAGCCGACGACATTTTCAGATGCATATTTTTCTTGGAGCTTTACGGGTCAGTTTATAAATGCTATTAGGATATTACATGGTAAATCTGGCAGTTGACGTAGTATTCAAAAGGAAAATGGGATTCAACTCAAAGACCATCCTCATGCACTAGTCTCTCTTTATCTTGAGGTCCAATTGAACAGAGATTTGTATACTGGAAATCCCTTAAGGGTACTTTGACAAACAGTGAAGACCAAGATGAAATACAACATTAGATATTTACTTTAATCATTTATATACTGGAAATCCCTAAGGTGGTACTTTGACAACCAGTGAAAACCCAGATAAAATAAAGAATTGTGGTAAGTAAGTAAGTGGTTTACTCACATTACTTAAACATCTAAACAGCTCATCGTTGTTGTGACAATACACATACATATACAAATATATATGGAGATGATAGAAAGCGAATTGTTGTTCAGGTTAACGGTTTTTGTGTTTAATTATGCAGCATATTATCAGGGTCTGCACTGTTTGCTAAGATTAAAACAACATACAGGGACAAAATCCATCATAATTAAGAAAAATCTACCTATAGCCTCTTTAAGTACATAATGGGCAGTCCATACTTATTATTTCAATATGTAGAGGAAAATCCATTAGAATACATGGGTTAAGCATTTGGCAGCCTGAGTAAAATAAGTTGATCCATTAATTATACTTGACCAACAATGCTTATTTTCCTATCAAATTGAAAGCGCATGGAAGAACCATTCTTTTTGTCCTGATCTGTGTCCAAACTGTTTGCAAAGGTTATCTGCATGCATGCACCAAAAGTCGCTGCTAGCAGGCAAAAAGTTAAGATATTTGTGAAACAGCTAGCATTTTCAGGACTTTAAGGGTGAGTTTGGCATAAAACCGGTCTAAGCCCTCTAGTAAAATATTTTACTGATCGTTCCAAGGCGGAACTTCTTTTGTGGATCTTTTATGTTTATATGTGCCTTGTGGTCACCTGCTGGGAAAGGGCTGACCTCTTGGCTCTCGTCTGTGGTGTCTAACCGTGAGTTTGTCACTTTCCAATTGGTATCCTGGGTCAGGTGTGGTATTTGATTGTATCGATTCCTGATCTTTGCACCTTACTTACTATAGCTAAGAGTGTGTAACGAAAATATAATTTTCTTATTTCTCAACCAAAACATATGCTGTGGGTACTCAAAAGAACCGTCTTAATTAGACGGTTCTTTTGAGCATCCATTACATATGTTAAAACTGATGGGTAAGAAATATTTACAATTTCACGCTGAATTTTTTTGGTTTATCTAAACCTATGGGTTTGGTATATTTACAGTATGTATATGTTTCGCCATCTGATGTGGACTCTGTATCTTCCAATCTTCCAACTTCAATCAGCCAGGTACACACTTCTCTTGCCCTCGCGCTGATTAATTCTGCCCTTGTAACAGGGTCATCCTGGCATGCCTAGAGTTAAAGTGAAAAGGAATTGAAAGAAAATAGAGATATAAAACAAGGTGGAAGAATTTAAACAAATATTAATGTTTCATATTATAGTCTGCATGATAAGGCTTAAATCTGATGACGCATGCAGTTATTTTATATATACAAGTACATAGATTAGATGGCGTCATAATTTTGAATTTTAATATTTGCGTGGGTGGTGGTAGTCTGCAAAATGAGTTTAGGTGCTATGAAGATTTTTTTGTATTTTTGTAAGGTCACCACTAATCTGGATGATTTATTATGGTCATTAGAAAAGTCATGTTAAGGTCTGTTTTTCATAAGGTCTAATAAAAAATACCTGTGTTTAGGGTACTCCGACCCTACCTAAATTTACCTGTGAAACCTAGAATTTTTTTCAGGTTTTCTGAAAATAAATACAATTTTATGCATTTTGAAAGGCATTTCGCTTTTCAAAATGAACAAAATTATATATTTTTTTTCCAGATAAAAATAATAAAAAAAATTGTGTGCCTACCATACCTAAAATCTTCAGGCCTGTTACCCTAAACACACTATTTTTTATTTGGCCTAAGGTTAATGTATACATGGCAATAATTTTAGAGGGACTGCGCTAAAATTTCAAAAATAATTAGGTATGCCATAAATGCATATGCTGAGACTTATTTATATTATTATTATCTTTTTTCTAGGCGTTGATTATTCAATAAGTATATATTCAATTGTATACTTCTAAGTATTGATATAATTCATGATGCCTATATTTGTATTCAAAATTCAATTGGTATGTTCCAAGTGGGTGTTGAGCATTGGTTTGTTTTATCTATCGAGGCTATTGACTAAGGTTTTCTTTCTAAGGTTGATAAAAGATAAGAAGTTAATTAACTTTGTTCTGTTTCAGCGGTTTAATGCTTTTTGGCAATCTTTAAAGTTCTTAAAGCAATTGTGAAATAACGTAAGGATATCCTAAACCCCCTTCATATAATGGGAGGTTCGGTCAATGCGAAAGTGAGGGTTTTTGCATGTACATATCTAGGTTATATATGCATGATATTGTTTTATTTTAGTAAATGAGAAGTCGTATTAGATTAGAACATTGTAGATTCAATTGCTTTTTGCAGAGGTGAGTTGTTTTGAGCGCATTCTTTCCGTATTCTGTCTTTATACTGGTTTATTTATCGGTACTAGACCAATGACCTACATTTGGCGGTTCCACGACTTCTATCTATTTTAAACTGGGCTTGGCTTTTGAAGAGATCTAAAGTGGTTTTTAATTAGTTATTTATCATCGTAAGGAATGTATTTCTCATATACAAAAAGGTTTGCACTATTAAAAATTGAATTAAAATCGGAATCAAACAATTAAATAGCTCAAATGAGAGTTATCTTCCGATAGGGGACATTTTTCGGTGTCCTCTGGTACATAATCGGTCAACTAAATATATACTTACCTAAACATACACAGTCGTAACTACCTTTTTGGCGCAGTTAGTTGAATCGCTGACTCTGAACTTGGATTTTGTTGGTTCGAGACGAGTCGGGGTCACCTATTTTTTTTCATGCAAATTATCTTTTTAAATCTATCTTCCCTACTATTGATATGCATCTCGGAAGGTTTTTAATTTTGTCACGTGTTCTCCCCTTTTTTACCAGTTGTAGAAATCGCTGATAATGGATGTATCTGGTGACATATAGCTGGATCAGGTGTAACTCTCTTATCAAAAGTTGATTTTCAATATTGAAAATGCATAGGTCACGATAATTAAAATCTAACTTACTTACTTTTACAATAATATAAATATACTGAAGGCTTTAAAAACGCAACTTTAACCCATTTATATATTTCAAAAGACAGTTGAATGTAAACTTCCTATCATATGATTCCATGATGTCATCATGAAGTGGCTTCTTCAGCCAACTCTTAAATTCAAATTGTACAGCTAAACCCGACGACGTTATAGAGATTTTATGTCATCAAATAAACGGGTACATACAGATTAACTTCAAAAAAGCAAACCTGCCGTATCACAAACCTGCCAATCAAAATGAATGCATTTTCTGGATGACTAGTCTAACAAAGTTCATGACACATTTAATGCTTCTCGCGTTTCTAGTAGATCTTTCACTTATAAAATTTTGTCAAATGAAACAGTTGACCCCTATCTTAAATATTTTACATTTTAAATGCTTTTAATTAATTTGAAGTGGAGATTTTTTTCATATGTTATTAACAAATGCATATACTCTTTAATATGCAATCAAACTGCTTTTTCCACAAGCGATTAAGCTATGTTATTCAAAGGTTGTGCATTGCTATGTTATTCAAAGGTTGTGCATTGCTTACATGTACATGTTTTCCTGCATTTAGCATGCTCTTTCCTGTGCAAATGCACAATCTACTTTGAGCATGCTCATTTGTAGGTACTGAAGCTGGGATTTTGCATGATGTACCATTTTTTCTTAAAACGGATTTAATGGTTCGAGATTTTCCATCTGACACCAAGCTTCAAACAGGCACTAGCGAATCAGGCGCAATTTCCATTATATAATTATATATTTGAACTATATGTAGCTGATGAATTAGGGCGGTGCTATGTTAACTGCACATAACTGTTGGTGCAATTTTGGTAAAGGGTATTATGAGGAACATATCTTTGAAATAATTATTATTTTAGTGTAGGAGATTCAGTGGATGTGGTTTAAAGATGTTTCTATTTTAAGCGCGGGTGGTCACTATTTTCAGTAGAGCATAAACAGTTTAGTGCTATTCCGTAGAATACAGCATGAACACTTCAGTGATTAACCACACCAGGACCAACTGACAAAGCTCGGGACCGAGAGTCACTAGGGTTAGGTAAAGCCTGTCTTTTTTTTTTATAAACCCTTGCTACAGATCAAACATCACTGTGCCAACTAGGTTATTTTGATGAGTAAGGTAAAGATAAATAGCATTCATAAGATTCATTGGATGGGGCATTTTTTTCTATGGAGCTTGTGCAATTTTGAAAGAACATCATTTTGGGAACGTTTGTGTGAAACTATTTTTGTTATGGGTCAGTGGTACAGAATAAGTAATTTTGTTTTAGTACTGGTGGCTAGCTATACCGTTCAACAGTCCATATCGGTTTGTTCAATTTTGGTATATAGGGAGTTTTGAGGAACATTTTCTGTGACATACATTATTTGGGCCACAGATACAGAGAGTTGTTTGAATATATAATGGCCATTTGTTATCAATTGAGCAATTTGGTAGAGGTGTATCATGAGGAACATTTCTGTGAATTCCGAGTTTGTACCAAAACAGCATGATTAAATAACTAATAAATTTAAATAACATGTAGCAACGCCTTTATATAACATGCTATGCTTTTTCTTGTTTATTTTTAGGGGGGGGGGGGGGTTGGTAAATTTAGAAGATAGGACCAAGTGTATGGAACAAGAAACTTTCCAAGAGTATCCCAATCTTGGGTGGTGAAGTATGCCAGTGTGTATGGTGTGGAAAACTGCAGCAGTGCGCTTATGTATACTGAGCAAAAGTTCTAACGCAACTCGTACAAGCTCAGAATTTATAAAACCAATAGCTGTAGGGTAGTTTATGTTGGAAACATTGTTCAACTAACCTTGTAGATTCTTTATCGCACATAGAATACGTTGTCTGGAACATGGTTCTCTGAGCTGTTGTCTGATTAGTCTTAAGCGCTTTTTTGGGTCTCAGGACCTTGTAAATGGTCATAAAGTTAAAAAGTCCCTTTTTACCCACACTCCAATGCTAGGTCAGTAAGATGAGGGACATTGCTTGAAAATTGTTCTGTTTATTTTCACTAAAAAAAGCCTAGAGTTTAATTCAATTAAGATTTGTGCCAGGATGTCCATACAACTCAATGCCAAATCAATATCGCGTGAATAATCAAAGCATGGAACTCATTGAAAGAAGGATAAACATAAGTTACATCTGCTGCTTAGCAATGGCGAGGAGCAAAACTGGATTAAAAGAAGTACAGACGCGGCTTCATATTCACTCTGACAATAATTGAAACTTCCTTCAAAAACGTAAGCTCATTTCTGACTAAATCCTCCTTTGTATTGGAAAACAACGGGTGCTGATGTCTAGCTGAATTGAGGAAGAATAATTTATTCCTAAAAAGCTTTAAGAATTCTGACAGAAATCCCCAAAATCAAGGCAGATTTCTTGATGCTGAAATGCATGTCACATATTGAATATTGGAACATTATCATGATTTTTTTCAACCACCCTTCCTCAATAAAGTGCTTTGTTTCTTAAACAGTTTGAGGCATATTGTTAAAACTAAAGTAAGTTTCAATGCCTAACTGATAGGCGAACCAATTGGCCTAGGGCATTCGTTCAGACAAAGATATTATCAAAATAAAACAAAATTGCGTTAGAACTTTGGCTCATTAAATATGCTATTTGCACCAGCCTATTCGATGTTAACTGTGCCAAATCAAAGATTATGCCTGCATATGAACTGAACCTTATCCTAAGTGAACGTGATTTTACTTACATTAAAGATAAAGATCAACCTTTGCATCTGTGAGGTCTGGCCCTGAGGTTATAAAACTTTTATCATGCTCAACTCACCTTAGCACGAAATATATCGTGTTCATAAATGTTAAAATGCAACAACTGTTTGCATTTTAACCTTATTAGCGTGATAAATACAATTATGTTCTTAAAAAGGTTATCCAATGAAAGCAAAGAATGCACCAAAGAACTCCTGAGAGATTTTAAGCAATAAACTTCTTCACGAGGCTTGTTCCGAAACTATTGAGACAATCATTATTTTGTCAAACCGACTGAACAGTATTTAAAACAAAGTACATATACATTCAGTTCAGCATCCAAGGAGACGTGGGCTGAATTATCTTACAGCGATCTTTAACTGCTATGGTTCAATAGCTTTTAGAAGACGGATACCCCCACCACATCGGAGCATGCCATATAACGTTTCCGTTCATTGTGCAGTGTTTATAATAATATCATTCAGGTAATTAAGCTACAATGATAAATTGACAATTTAGGTATTCTTGGGGCATACGCTTTTGATATGTATGTCTGCATTTGCAGAATCAACTAATAATCTGTATGGACTTTGGATATATACGGCATGACTTGTAATATGTGAAAAATCTGAGCAATAAGTTGAGGAAATCCACTGATGCGGGCATGTCAAATTTATTTTTGATAGTAAAAAGCAAATAGGCTGAATAGTTTGTTAACACTTTAGTTTAGTTTAAACATATTTTATTTCCAACAGATAACAAGTTATACAGTACAATAAATACAATTCATAAGGAAATTAGGATTAGAACGAAAGCGTAAGCTTATAGAGTTCTTCTCCTATTATAGAGTACACTGTGATATGGAAGGCGGACTGTATCATATCAATTCGTAGTCAATATGATCACACATTGACCTGTCAAGCAAGTTTGATTTTTATGTTCGTACATACGGAATGGAAAATGACTTAATATTCTATGTGAACTTGTAAATTGATGAAAATACTAAGACAAAAAAAAAAAAACTAATGAGGGAAGATGGGATCATTTGGATGTGAGTTTGGCATTTGGAGATCAAACATATAAGTATCGCATCAGAATCGCCTTGACTTTAATATATAGTTGTGTACATGGTCAAATATACTCCTGTTACTTTCTTCAGGCAAAGCTGTGTCACCATAAAGTAAAAGATTTAAGGAAGGGTTTTGAATTAAAGATATACTGTTTAATAGTTCATGTCTGATTGCTTGGTAGTTTCTGCAGTGGAAGAAGTAATGTTGAGAGTTTTCAATACTACCACAGCTACATAATGGTGAATCGGTTATGTTTTTAGTAAATAAGTCTAAATTAAGTGCACTGCAGCCTGTTCGTAAACGTGAGTGAAGTATTTGAGGTTTTCTATTTCCATGATAGTAATATCTAGGAATGGGAAGGATGTCTTTTTTTAGAAAGAGCTTGAAAGAGTTTAGAGTATTGGATTGTCTTGCTTCAAGTGGTAAATTGTTCCAGAGATGTAGAGATGATGGTAAGAAGGAATCCCTGTATTGATTTGTTCTTGCTCGTATTGTTTGATAGTTTTGTGCATTTCGTAAATTGTATCTAGAAGCAGAACTAACTTGTGCTGGTATAAGGGAAGACAGATAGATAGGTGTGAGATGGTTAATCATTTTATAAAGAAGAGTTAATTTATGGTTGTTTCGTCTTTTTGAGAGTGATTCCCAGCTTATTTCTTTGTATAGATTGGTCAGGGAAACAAGTTTTGTAGCTCCTGTAGCTATCCTAGCTGCTTCATTTTGAATTTTATCTAGTTCATATTTTTCATATTGAGTGCAATTATCCCAGATAGTGTCACCATACTCTAATAGAGGTCTTATAAAAGATATGTATATGGATTCAAGTGATTTGCGGTCAAGTTTATACTTTAATCTCCTCATTATGTTGATTCTAGCCCAAGCCTTATCTTTGATATAATTAATGTGTTGATGCCAACTGCAGTCATTAGAGAGAAATAAGCCAAGATGCTTGTGAGCTTCAACTTCATTAATGGGTGTGTTTTCCATAAAAAGTGGTGGGTGAAGTGGGTGGCCGACTTTGCGAGAAAGTAACAGGGCTACACTTTTATTGGGATTAAAGGTCACCAACCATGTAGCTGCCCAACGTGATATCTTTTCCAAATCAGCATTCAGAGTTCCAGCAGCCACCAATGGGTTATCGACAACTATATAAAGGCTAGTGTCATCTGCAAAAAGACGTATGTTGGAGCCAATATCAGTTACTATGTCATTTATGTAAACTAGAAAAAGCAAAGGGCCCAAAATTGAGCCTTGAGGAACACCTGCCTTAATAAAGTTCCAAGCAGAAGAAATACCTGGCAGTATAACTCTTTGTTTCCGATCAGAAAGATAATTTTTGAACCATTGAAGAACATTACCTGTGACACCAGCAGTACGAAGTTTATATAAAAGGCCAGCATGCCAGACACGATCAAAAGCTTTGCTGATGTCACAAAAGACAGCCCGCACCTCTTTACCAGCATCAAGAGCCTCGCAAAATGTATGATACAAGAAAGTTAATTGATTTTCAGTTGAATCTCCTGGAATGAAACCAGATTGAAAAGAAGACAGAAAATTGTTATCAAGAAGATGATTATAAAGATTTTTAAAGATAAGTCTTTCCAAAACTTTATTTTCCGAGTTTAATAGAGATATAGGTCTGTAATTGCAGACATTAGAGCGATCCCCTTTTTTGTGTATAGGACAAACATTAGCTTCTTTGTAGGATGATGGCACTATGCCTGACTGAAGAGATTTATTGAAAAGACAACAAAGAGGATGAGATAATTCACTAGATAGTTCACGCAAGATGCGATTAGAAAGGCCATTTGGCCCTGATGCCTTGCCAGTTTTTAGTGTTTGAAGAGCAGATTTTACTTCAAGGTTAGTAATAACAATTCTGTTGAGTGTTGTATTGTATGTTGGAGGTGGTAGATCAGGAAGTCTTACATTACTATCATCAAGTATTGTTTGGCTTTGGAAATAGTCATTGAGGATGTTAGCTTTTTCATAGTCATCAGTGTATGTTTGGCCATTAATCTCAATGGGTGGAATATCAGAGTTTGAATCTGTTGTTATAAATGATTTGAGGGTAGCCCACCAATCTTTAGGAGATAGATTTTCAGATTTGAGTTTTGCAGCTAATTTGTCATAAAATTGTTGCTTAGAGCTACGAATAAGGGTTGTGGTATCATTTCGGATATTTTTGAATGTAGCCCAATGTGCATCCAAATTTGTATGTCTGGCTTTTTTATATGCGCGTTTCCTTTTACGAATATTACATCTAATTGTAGCAGTGAGCCAAGGTGGGTCTAATGGTTTGATGCGTACATGTTTATTTGGTATACATTCTGCTGCCAGTGATAAAATGCAAAAATTGATATTATTAGCATATATGTCTAAGTCATCGTTTTCAAGAGATTGCCAGTCAAAAGCCGATGCTTTTTCTCGAAGTAACTCATAATTACCATTTTCATAACTCCATATATGTCTGACAAACGCCTTGGATTTGGGTTTCGAGAATTTAAGAACGCCATAAACAGGACAATGAAACCTAACGTCTTGGTTAAGAAACGGATCTGTAACACCAGAGAGAATGAGATTTTCCTTATTGCTTACCAGGATAATGTCTATCAGACTAGAAGAATGTTCAGTAAAGTGAGTTGGTTGAGAGATAGATTGGTGAAGTGAGAATTGCATGCAAAGCGAATCAATTTTCCGTCTAGATGTGTGATTAAGATAATTAAGATTAAAGTCACCAGTAATAACAATATCTTTTATTCCAGTATCAACAGCTAAGGAAACCGAATCTTCGATGTTATTATAATAGTTAGCATCAGAGTTAGGTGCTCTATAGAAAAGTCCAAAGAGAATTCGTCTACGTGGGTTAATAACTTCTATCCAAAGACATTCCAAACCCCTAATTTCTAAATCCTCCCTACGCTTATAAAATATTCCATTTTTGACATATACAATGACTCCTCCATGAGGATCGCCAGTTCGATCCTTTCTTTCTGGAATGTTGTATGACTGTAACATTAAGTCGTTGGTTGATACAGCTGGGCTTAACCAAGTTTCCGTAAATGCTAAGATGTCAAAATCTAACAACTCAGCATGCAAAATATCGAGCTTGTTGACAATACTCTGTACATTATAATGAACAAATGAAAGATTCTGATTGAGACTTATAGAACTGAAAGAAGGTCCTTGGGTATTTGAAGAGTCAAAACTATCACTAGATGAGGAAAAGGGGCCAGGATTTGGATGGATGTCGCCACAATAGAGTAAGAGAATTGAAAGCCACAGTGAAAAGTCTGCCACTAGAATGATCAATATGAGGATCTTAGAAAAAAGTGAATTAGATATAGACTTTGTGCTTGCCAAAACACGCTTCTTGTAACAAGCAGGTATTTGGATGGGACAAGTGGTTGTGGCATGAAGTAAAAGCGAGAAAGTATCTGTACACTGGTTAAAGATTGAGCAAAGAACAAGCATATGTAGACACATGTTAAAGGCTACGATGCGACGATAATTTGCCATGACAACTATTTTATTCTCCTTTCTGGGTTGTCTCATGTTATTGTGTTTAGAAATAGAAGTAATATTTGGAGGGTTGTCATGACTATCAAACTGTATGAGAACAAAGTCATGTCAGCCTCTCCAAATGCCAATCTCATAATCCGTCGATCCCATGAACTAGAATAGAAATACATAAACATGAAAAGAAAAAAATACATGCTGAAGAAAGGGGGATACATATGGGGGCTTGGAATATTAAATGTTTAAACGACGAAGAAGAGCTAGGACAAGGGAGGAGAATAATCCACACTTCAAAAATATGATATAATAATAAAATTGACGTCGGTCGTAATGCTGACATATCATTATTCCTATACTCCGATATCACTGTATACTGAATTCCAGCCTCCAAGTATCAACGAAACTAAGTCATTTTATTTAAAATGTCCACACCAAAATCAAAACACAACTTTCCGCCATGATCACGTGACCCGGTTCTAACACTGTTAACACTTTCGCTGCCAAGCACCTCAAAAAACCAATACCTCAGTGCCACGCATGTTTCAATGACTCCTGAATATTGAGGGTTTATGGGTTCAACACAGAGTTTCTACAGAACCATTCAACCTATCGCTGTGAAACTTTCACAGACTGTTGCTAATATATTAAACTTTTATTTGAACCAATAATAAAAAAGATAGTCACGTGACCTTTGGCGGCCAATTTGGGAGCCATATTGAAAATATAAAAAATGCCTATAAACAACTATTTTATGCAAAAATAGACAAAACATCCATCTACATCAAGTATCAAACATCAGGATTTATTCTGATATATTGTTTTATCAGAAATAAATCAAAATATAGCGGTTAAAGGGCTTAATGCATCCTGTATATCATACCCACGGACATGTTTTTGATATTTTTGATTTTCGCGAAATCTAATGACATTACAAAAAAGTTTGTAAAGTCAATTCTTGTACAGAAAATTGCATATACGTCCATATGCGATAGTACTATGTCCCCTAAACTGTTTGAAATAAAGAACAAAGAGTTGCGTTCCTTATAACGGTTAAAAATAGACAGCTATAAACTGTGCCTTTAAATTTCGAATGTAGTCGCGTTTGGCAGTAAACGGTAAATTCGACTACAGTTGCGTTTGGCAGTGAAAGTGTTAAAATGTGTTTCAATCGAACACATTTACCAGATGAAAATTAAATATAACCAAACATTTGGTCTTAATTTCATTTCGAAATTGTAATTAAGCGCTGCACTCAGTAATTTCGTTTTTGGTGCTCCACGTTTTCCACTGACGTCGTAATTTTGACATTTGAAATTCAAGAGTATCCTTAAGTATGTGTCAAATATACCATTCATTTATCTGTAAACATTACAAAATCTGTTATCAAATGATGCACCCAGAATGGCCGTTTGGGTTGAACAATGTTTGCAAAATATTTTACTTAGATCATATACGTCATGGTGATTGTAAAACTAAGTATTCTAAAGAATAAAGCGTTTTTTGGCGTGCTCCGGTAATTGCTACCTGTGCTTACTAAGGTAGCAGACCAATAAAAGTCGACGCAGTTAGTCCAACATTGTATAGCAAAATAACTTTGCAAGAGGACAATGCTCCTTCAGAGCGAATTTCAACTGCCTACGTCAAATATTGCATGTTACAATGCATGTGTCTTAATTGTTTCTAAACAAGCCTCGTATTTGTCGGTGTTATGGTTTTAATGAGCAGTTGAAATTTCGTGCTCAGTTGAGTTGAGTAAGAAAAAAAGTTTTATAACCTCGGGACCAGGTTATACAGCTTTTTTTATGCTCTCCTCAAATGAAGGTGACATTTGATCTGCTATTGAACTAAAAAGCAAAAAAAGTATATAGAGGATTATACATGAGCACATATGTTTTATTGAATTTATTAAACAAGTTGGGGAAAAGAGTTAATATGCAAGGCTTACCGTGCATTTTATCTCTTTTTTCGCAACGAGTTTAATAAATTTAATAGTACAGGAGCACGATTGTTAGATTCTGTTTATCGTATGACATAAAGATTACATTAAAATCTCATTTAAGACGTAAAACCGTTACAATTTTGTCATTAAGTACGCAACGTTGTTATGAACGTCATAACGTTTCACGAAAATCTGTAAACCACTAGTGGTTTATCAATTGTAATGCATGGCGTTATTTCACTCCCGGTTGCAACTTCATGTGAAAGATGGTTCTATACTCATAACTTTGAAACTCTCAGATAATGTACTTATCCTGCTAATAAATTTTATAAGTGCCAAAATTATTGGCATTTTAAGATTTATGAGAAGGAAAAAGTGTATGCTAAGTTGAGATGAGCATAAAAAAGAGTTCTAGCTAAGGTGGTTACGTCTTGTATTTCATTTAGATGTACCTGATATTCGAACACACCGCAGTTAAAAATCGTGTTACATGTAAATTAAACACCAAAGTAACAATTTTGAAAGTGTGAAGAAAGCGCGTACAAGCTGACATCAATTGACACTGCAAAATGACGTGAGTCAAGGCGTTTGGAGGTGTAACATCGTTTTGGCGCTTGAAAGACGTCACAAATGAAAAGTATGTAAACGTATGAAAAAAAGTCCAAATATTGCAGGATTTCTTCAGTGCAATGATGGAAAGTTGGAAGAAGCTGAAGACCTATAATATGTTTTGTCGTTTATTTAAGAATTCAAAGTTATAATTCTGCGCTTCATTTTTTAGAACTACAACTTCTTTCGTTATTCTTTCTCCTAAGTACTTTTTGATTATGTTTTCCATAAAATTACGTTTCCAGTTAATGACGTTTCGCGCATTTAGACCATGACGTGCACAATGACACATACGTAGACGTCACGACGTTCAAAAAAAAACAAGATGGCGGCGAGATCGCATTATGTATTTAACCAGCATTAATACTGTTAATTTAAGCATAATTTGTAAGTTAATCTTTGCTTTTTTACCTCAAAATATTCGTGTAAAGATAAGGTTAAGTGTAAGTAGTTGGAGACTGTACATTATCTTCATAGAATCAATGCACAGTATCACAAAAGAAGTTCTGCTGTAAATGTACCTGCCCCTCACGAACACTTACAGAAGTTCATTGAAAATGAAATACAGGTCAATACGATCATATGACCATTCTAGACCAATCAAATTATTGGATCTCAATAAATGTTATGACAGTTGTAATTATTGTTTGTTCGAATCGAAATCGATCTGCTCTAGTGCACGAACTATTAAGTAATAATTCACTGTTTGTCAGTCAGTTGCACGAAGATTAATCACTCAAGCTGCACGCTCGTAATTTGTTCCTCCTTACAACTGACCTCAAAACAGTAAATTATCACTGAACAAATCACTGCTAGAGCTGATCTATTCTTTAAACAAAACCTGAAAGGATTTTCCCACAACGTGTTCTAAACAGCAGATATAGTTACTTTAGATGATCCTAATATACCTCATATATATTCATTATATACTCAAGAATCCTCTTTGATCAAGCATGTATCACGGACAGTATATTCTTGCACACACGATAAGGATATCTGAGGTTTTACCCTGGGATATAAAATCTTATCTTACCCATGCTATTTTACCAAGGACATCAAGTAACGTCATCATGTGAAATTGCATCTAAGCGTATTCAGGGATTTTAAAATAAATAAACAATAAAAATAGTGGTGAGGAAGAAAAAGAATCCATGATTCCTGTGAGGGGAGGATAGAGAAATCCATCCCTCTGGAACACCCTTTGTCATCACTTGGCAAGCCTCGTGATGTCAAATGGCCATCCTTAGGACAGATTTTTCTATCCTACTCTCACACTCATGGTAGATTCTTATATTCTTACTTAATCCTCTAAATACGCAGTAAAATTTAATTTTTGCTGCTATGTCACAAGTCACTGAACAATTTACTAATTGATAGATTTAGATTTTATCTGCGAAAATACCATGGCCTGGTTTCCTGCTTTGCTGCTGACAGCATGCATGCTCTTATTGAGATGCGTGGTGCAGATGCGCGTATACTTTGTTTAGTCCAGGAGACGTTATTTATGCTGCTCTTACACATTTAATAATTGGCTTGTACACATACTGTGTATCTGGAATGGCTTAGAACGCAATGTCAACGCCACAGCATTGGAAGTATATATACGGTATATGTAGCTGTTTTTTGCACTATCGCCTTGTTTGTGAGGGTTCGCAAAGGCGAAGCAATTTTTTTAAACAGCTTAGAAATTAAAAAATGACATGTCATGTTAAAGATTGACAAAAGTGACCATCTTCTTTAAACACTTCTCAAATGTCAACTTACATTAGTATTACAGACTTCTGCATCATATGAAAGTCCATCACATTCACTGTTTTGGGGCCTACAAATGGAAAACACATTCATTTTTGTGATTTTCGTATGTATAGAATCACCAAATAATTAACCGTCTAAATTTTATTATTGCAATTAAGAATAATAAGGAAATTAATTTACTCTTTGTTTTTCAGCCATTAAATTGGACAAAAAATTACTAATTGCAGCTTATAATGCAACTCAGTTTTTTGCTTGTCACACTAAAAACATCAAATAATTATCTTTAAAAGTTGTATTGTAATTTAAATGAATAAGGAAACTAATTTTCTCTTTATTTTCCAGCCATTAAATTTGACAACAACCTGTACTAATTGTAACTTATAATAAAAGTCAGATTTTTGTGTGTACATGTTGTTGAAACTAGTTTGTATGTGTTTTATTCGCACCTGAGCCCCCTGGTGTTAATATGTTCTGTTATACAAGAGGTGTTTCATGTTTATTTGAACAAAGTTACTCATTTAATTCTCGTTATATTGGGTAATAATTTATTTTCATGGGTTAGTCTGATCTCCAGGAATACACAGTCGTCAAGAAAATAGTTCTTAATCTTTATTTTCTGGTTTGAAACAGTCTCTGAAGATGAGTAGTCAAAATTTAAGCGTCTAAAAATGCTGTCTGAAACGAAATGTACTAAATCTTTCTCGAACAATTTCTCTAAAAGATATGACGTTTTTCTCTTGAAACCTTTTATATATTGTACATAGATAATTAAAGTATGTTCTGTTAGAAAATAAAGCATTCCAGTTGGATATTTACTTTTTGGAAACGACTTTTACATCAAATTTTAGGGTTTACAGTTTCCATAGCAACACTAAATTGTATGCAAAATACTCAAATGCAATATTTGGTGATCAGTTTTATCGGTAATAGATTCTTAAAATATCTTAGAAATTAAGTAGGCTGTGAGTTTTGAGAATTTGCTTTTCAAACTTCTTCCAAGACACATTTTAAACATGAGATACCCATTTGGGCACTTTTATGGAAGAACTAATTAAGCCCAGTTCCCAAGCAAAAACAGGCACACATAGGCTGTTTCTCATCTTAATAATAGACTGAGTGTGCCTCTAAACTTAAAAGAAAATTTCACACTTAAATGTGTATTTTCTTAGAAGATACACCCGTTTTAGCTCTTGAAATCAGTAAAAGGGGGAGGGGATGTATTTCAGGCCGCCGTGTTATGGCTATGCTATGAATTGCCATCTGGTCTGTTTGGCAATACCAGGGACACGTCTGTTATGCACGAAAAAGCATTTTTTTTTTAATTTTATGCAACCGCAAAAAGTGAAATTCAAATCTATTCAAATAAACATGAAACATGTCTCGTATAAAATATGCAGTAATATAAAATGTTTTTTTAAATACAAAGTTAGCCCCAACTTCTCACATGCACACAAAACGGAAGATATACTAGGTCTCAGTGGCTTCCTCTGTAGTCACTCCTGGGGTGGTGATTCTGTTGTTTATTCATTGTCAATCGTAAAATTTTGGCTCAATTCCAGAATCAAGCCTCTGATGTATGTGAGGCGTAGTGCTATGTATGAAAAAGCTGCGTTTTGTTGGCCGGAAATGGCGAAAGGAAAATTAATTCTGTACCCTGTGGGTTCAGCTCCGTTAAAATCCATTACTCTGACAAAAGAATAAATAAAGGTTAATATGTTCTTTAAATAAAATATCGCTTAAACGATATTTATTGAAAAAAAAACTTAACCTCATTTATAGCGTCTTGTGGAATGTTGTAAACGTTTGTTTCGCTGCAATCGAACTTGTTATGGTATTTGGCATGTTTTTGTGTCAAAAGCATCACATTATGTGACGTTAGCGTCACATTATGAAAGTAGACCCTCAATGTACATCCTAGATCTGATTCCAAGGAATTGGCTGTGGCAGTTCCGATTGATTCAATGTTTGTGGTCGCATTTTGTGGGCGGTCGTGTTGACCTTTATTTTGTGATGTAGTTGTTATTATTGACCTCAATTTTAACCTAGTTTCAAGTAAAAGAAAACTTGCAATTTGGCATTTGAAAATGACTTCTGTAGTGTTGCGTATTTTCAAGTCATTTTAGCACACTTTCAATGGTATCTATAACCTCGTTCAATTATTAGATAATATTTTTTCAAACTTTAGGTCTAGAGGTATTTTGCTAGAAATTTATTTCATAAAAGTAAAGGCGATCTATCTCGATCTTAAGTAGGGTAGGCTGATTACTTATTGATTGGCCCTCATAACACTGTCTACTTGGGAAAGGGGATTCGGACTACTTTTATCAAGTTCTTTATACCTTGGATTGTTGCAAATCCTATGTTTAACTTTTAGTCCTGTTCCACAATCTCTTGAACAATCTGTAAATAAGGTTTGAATTTGAGAATGATAAAGCAGTATAAAACATTTAAGAGGCTCTGGCCGGAGGGAATTGGTATTCTTTAATCATTAAAAGAGGGTATATTATGCACTCTATTTAAGTATTTCGCTATTCATCTTTCATTTTTATATCTTATATAATTTTGTCTAATTATTAAATTTTATATCCCGAAAGGGTGTTCCAGACACTAATTTTCCATCTTAGGCCACCAGGGTAGGTTATTTTCTCCTTGCACTCTATAATTCCAATTTTGGAGTCATATTTTGTTAATTGTTATTCTTTTCAAAAACATATTTTCCAGTAATCATTATGTTTTCTGATATTCTTTAAAAAGAAAGAATTAATCTGTATTTTTGGTGCCTCATTATTCTCTTATCACTAAATTGTTTGCTCTTTATCTACAAATCATTATAAAATAAGTCCATCATTATCTGAGCGCCGTCACACTAAAAGGGGGCTTAAAGTAATTTTTATGCAATTTTAGTTCTATGGATTTTCTTAAGCTATAATTAGTTAAAAGTCCAATTCTGACATTTATTTTGTTATATGACGCCGATAAAACGGTTAAAACGTCATAAATATATATATGGGTACCCTCTTCAGGTTCTGTATAAAATTACGTTACAATGTTACGTTATTAATGACGTAACAAAGTAACCTTATTTTACTATAACGCCAAAAGAAAAGTCTAATAACCTTGCATGTATCAAAGTCTGAGAATTCTTTCTTTAATAATACCATTTAAAGAAGAGTACTGAGTTTTTCTTGTTGTCAGTTATTTAAAGGCAAATATAGTCTATATTAAACGACGGCGATTCTGCTACAATTCGAAATTTTGGCCAAAATGAGAAGAATCGTAGCTGAAACGTCAAGGGCGCAGTAGAAGCGCCTAGGTTGTAGCAGAAGCACATCAGAATCTTCATGATCGCCACCTCGCGGCGATTGTTTTGACCTGCTCAAAATTTACGTAGCGACATCGCCGTGGCCTCGAAGTGCAACCGAAACGTAGTCACATTGCAGTAAGATCTTCATGGGCGTAGCCGTATCGCGGCAGCATGGTGAGCATCGTAGCTCAATCGCCGTCACATCGTGGCGAAATTGCCGAGTTATTCATCAGCGATGCAGCTGCGCTTCAACTACGCTTCTGCTGCGCTACGCGCGATCTGATTACGCTCTGTGCACACTTTCTATGACCTCGCTTCAACTAACGCGCTTCCACGGCGACTATGCTATTTAGACATAGTCAACATGGGTGTTCTGGTCAACTCATTGCCTGGTTCAAATGCTCTCCTAAAGTTTGGTGTCGCTATTTTAGATTCTAGGACCACCTCTGAGCGTTTTCATGCTCATGTAATTGAAAAATTAAGAGCCATCTTCCAGTTGGTCATGGTGCCAAAATTGTATCCATCTGTCTGCGGATAATCATGGACAAACCCAGAACCGTGTGGCCCTCCGCCTCCGTCTTGCCTGGACCTAATCATCCAACATAATAAGTCTTAGGTTCATTATGGCCAGCTGAAGCATAGTGACTGGAGCGCTTCTATCGTTGACATTCAGCTAGACATAAATCAGTTAAACTTCAGATTCAGTGATTGTTTATAGAAATGATACAAAATCGCAACGAAAAAGTAGCTCCATCGCCTAGGTCATGGCAAGGTCGCAGTTGCAACGCCATCAGCGTAGACTAAGCGAAGCGGGATCTTCATTGTCGTAGTGGGGTTGTAGCAGCAGCGTAACTGCAAGCATCAAGTTCCCAGATCACGTGCTTGTCTACGCTTCCGTGGCGATTTGTAATAATCTTAGAGAAAATATGTCATCGCCATGGGCGAAAACAACAAAATATTCAAACGCTGACCGCGTTTCCAGCCAAAAATGTGATAAGCAAAAGACCAAAATTACCTTAAGGCTGGTTAGCATAATTTATGTTGAGGGGCCCTTCAATCCAAAAGTGCGGTACTGCTATCCAGATACAATTAAGTATTAGGCATACTTTCAAGAATAATAGGGAGCGCAGTGGCTCAGTGGTAGAGTGCTTGACTCGAGACCAAGGGGCCACGGGTTGGAGTCTCACTGGCGTCACTGCGTTGTGTCCTTGAGCAAGAACATTAATCCTAGCTTAGTACTGGTTCAACCCAGGGAGACCCGTTCCTTTATAACTGAAAGATTGTTGATGGGACGTAAAGAATCAAATGAAACAAAACTTTCAAGATAAAACGGACATCAATTTCAAAAACCATTTGTGGTATAGCTCTATTTTGGTAATATGTGTAGAAAATGAACAAATTAAATTCACAGGTTCCATATTTTTGTAAATTTCCTGCAATTGCACACATTTGAAATTGCTGTATTTATTTATAGGTGGGCAAGTTAGGTCTTTAAACTTATCACTGCAGAACGGCCGTTCATGTTTGTATAACTGAGTATAACTTTCTCTCTTCACTTAGTCCGCCTTAATTGAAAATATTTGGCATGCTGGTTAGTAGATAATTCAAAACTACATTTGGCTTTATTAATAAATTCTCTTCTCTTCCGCAGTTGGAGAAACTCTCACAAATATAACGCCGGGCACAGAAGTGAACCGGAAATGGTGATATTTAGAAATTCCTCTAAAACATTTAAATGTTCTATTAAAAAAAAGAATCCCATTCATACCACGTAAATGGTGGACAAACGGCTTCATTAATAATGAAGCAGAACTGTTGACAACCGAGGCAAGATGTTGTAAATTCGCATATATTTTAGTCTTATAAGCCCAAAACATGCATCACACATTTATTTAGTGTGACAAGCAGTCATAAAATGAAGACTAATTTCTGTATTTAGTCATTTGAAACAGCGCCATGACAGATAATGAAGCATGGTCTTGTGTTTGTTTTGACCAGCTGCATTATCTGCATGGAACACAGAATATTTTTCTCCATAAGACTTTTCTGGCCATTCTTTGGTTTTGGATGTTTCTATGCAGTATGATTCTGAAATCAGACCGAATTCAATGAAAAATGGCTTGGATAAAACCAATTAGTTTTTATAATCACTAAAAATGCAAGTTTATATCAAACGAAGTGGCAGATAAGCTGTCAGCTCGGTTGGTGTAAACTTACATCTATATTTCATCTAAATAGCATACGGCAAACTTGTATTCAATGTCCACTTTTAATAAGTTGCATCCCAAAACAAAACGAAAAGAAAGCAAATGAACAGTAGTTATTCTAGTCGAATAACAGTGCAATATAAAACGAAGACCAGTAGTAGCTCCGCTACAACTACAATATTTAACGCTTGAGATCGTTTAAAGCTGCATACTCTGTAACTATGAACATTTTTCGAAAAAAAATATTTTCTTTTTAAATCATTTGTAAAAGTAGAATTAAGCTATGTTTTCACAATAAAAGTGTTCAGTACAGCTGAAAACTGCATGGAAAAGTGAATTATCTCATCAAATAGGTGTGTTTTTCTCTTGTTGGTAATTATTTGCGTCCCTCTAATAATTCTAGACCGTTGATTTTTACATAAATGTTTCGATAGTGATACCTTGTTAAGATTTACGAAAATGGTAAAATGTTTACCTGAATTTGAGTTTTTTTACTGTGTTCTTGAAAAATAAAATCATTATTTTTAAAAGTAGAATGTCAAAAGTTACAGACTATGCAGCTTTAATCATCCCAATATCATAGTTTCAATCCCATCTCCCCAGTAAGCATGTAATATCTGGTCACTATCGGCCCGCAAGCGAAACGCCATCCCAACGGTGTTTTGCTGGCAGACCGTTAGTGGCCTGAGAAAGGGTGTTGGCTGGCTTTGGGCTGCATGTCACACAAATCAAGTTGTTTGCGTGCTTTTATTTTTTTCTGGGATCGTGGAACAATTATTTTTCGCACATTTATTCGTGTACAAACGCACACATAAATCAAACCAAACGAATATGTCCCCGATTTTCGATAGTGATAATAAATACGGACCAGCACATGAGATTTTCGTACTTATCACATAGGCGAGAGGCGAATGCTCAGTTGATCCTGCGCATCTATGCAAACTCGTCTGAGCCTTGCGTTGTGCACACAATCACAATTGAGCTCTCTTGTATTATACATATACGTGTCCATACTAACAAAATGTCCAGTGAGAAGCTAAGGAGACACAATCTTATATTTATTTATGAAGACAGACCAGTCTCGAGGGAAGCCCAGACTGATCTTGATCGTTGCTTAGTATTGGGGCTTAGTACCAGCGCATGCCGTAACTGAAACATTGCTGACGGACTTCGTATTGATTTTATCCCGTTCCGAGCCTCTATACAAGTCATGATTGGGTTATTTCCCTTGCGTCTTGTGAAAGGTATCCTATTTTTGTCCCAGGATTTTTGTATGTCATGAGCAGGGCTTTCCTGGGCATTTCAGATCTTTCAACTCGGGTAAGTCGGTAAAAAGCTCTAAGTACACTAAGTACTCCAAGTACAAGTATACTGGGCGTTTTTAAATTTGTGATGATGAATGATCACAAGTGATCAGTGATGATCAGAGGTCATCAGACTCGGTGATCACACACTGGTCAGATTTCTTTTCTTCATTGAAATAAGATCAAATAAGTTGGTTGGTTGGTTGGTTGCATGTAATAAAAGGGGGGATGTTTCTTATAAATAATGACCATGGTTTTCTTCCAATCTTCTTCGCCAACCCAATCTTCTTCATTAACCCCGGTCCCGTTTACACAATAATACTAATCATATGACTTTGCGAAATAAGAGAGGGAGAGATTTTTTTATTTATCTTAAAGCTAAAGCTTCTAGGCCTAGTTTCGATTGAGATGGGTAACCTTTGTTTCCTTTTTTTATACTGACCACTTTTTGACAATCGTTGAAATTTTGTTTAAAAAAACAAGTCTTTTTTTTTTCTTTACAAAAGATTTTCGTCGAGGTAATCAAAATGGGATAGGAGAGGCCTTCAAAGGGAGGAAACTAAAAACAAACTACGAATGGTGTCAATGGTTTAATAGCGAGCGCACATGTTTTGAACAAATTTGGCGCGGAAATTAGCGTCAACTTCGAACGTCATTTTCTCATAACGTCATCGATTACGTTAAGCACCCTTTTGCGTGACGGCGCTCATCTAACATTTAACTCTAATCCACACCTTTACTAAGGCTATATAGGATATTTAAATGTTAAGAATGGATATGACATTTATTTCATTGAGTGAACTGAAAAAATACATTTTATGAGTGGCGAAGTCACGAATGTATAATACATTTTTTATACAAAGATATGCAATTGCATTTTTTCGCTACACACTTTTGAAGCATAATAATTTGTTTGTATGACAACGTCATGCATGATCGCACATATGCATAATGTTCCTGTCCCACAGGAGCTGGAGTAAAGAACATGAACATTTCAGCAAATCCCTACAATTTTACTACCACATGTTCCTCAATATAGAAGAAAATGAGATACATGTACCCACAATTTGTGTTTTGTCCACTTATATGGAACTGATATTATAGGCCTTCGAAAAATCTAAATTAGGCGTAGGGAGCAGAGAACATCCAATATCACTGTTGATAAGTCGTTATATTGTGAAATACAACTTTTTATATTTTCACATATGAAATAATAATAAAAAAGCAACTTTAATTAAACAGAAGACATTTTGTAAAAATATACAGTAAAGTGTGAACGCTGAAAGCTCTGGCTAATCTGAATTAAAAGTGTGATACATTCATGATTGAGTACAGGTGGCGTGTTATATAACTTTTTGACAGTTTCTTATCAAAGCGAAACATCTCAGTGAGACGTTTATAGCACCTTGAATATGGAAAGGAGTCAGTTTTGATAGGAAATACTAAAATAAATATAGGATCTTACATGAGTTCTCATGTTTTATTGAACTTATGAAACAAGTTGGGGAAAATTGATAAAATGCTCGGCTTGATGAGTATTTTATCCCTTTTTTTGCAAAGAGTTTAATAAATTCAATAATACAAGAGCACGAATGTTGGATTCTATTTATCATATGACATAAAGATTACTTTGAAATCTCATTTATGCTGTAAAAACGTTATTATTTTATCATTATGTACACAACGTTGATATGGACGTCATAAGGTTTCCCAAAAATCTATAAGCCACTAGTGGTTTATCTATTTTATTGCTTGGCGTTATTTCACTCCCAGATTCGACGTCATATGTAAAATTGATTTTCATTGTTGTTGTTTTTTCGGGAAAGCGGTGTATATTATTTAATGACTAGCTCCCTTGACTTTGAGCGATTGTAATTCAATAGCTATTTGGGACATATTTGATTGCCTTTGTTTTGTCAAGAAAATGTCAGAATATTAATCTAACAGAGTATCTGAAAACTGATGTAATCTGAATGTTTAATGTTCGAAAGACAGGAGTAGTAAAGATTCTCAAGTGAGTTAACGGTTTACCAACGCAGGAACGATGCTCATGAGAATAAGCTGATTTTGCCTTTTATCCAATAACTATTTTCTATGAAAGTTAGTTTGTTGGGTTTCTTTCTGGCAGTTTGTTACTTTGTTTGTGTTGATGCTGTACATCGCAGTCAAAACGTTTAGCCATGTCAGGACAAATTGCTGTCTTCCTTAGTTTGTTGAACCAGTTCTAAGCAGCGGATAAAGTGTCTTATTCAAGTACACAATACAGTGAATCTGGTAAGTCTCAAACTAGCAACCATTCGACCCCCAGTATAACGCTCTATCAACTGAGCTAATGCCCTCCTTTCCTCTTAGTGTTTGCATAATTTCATGTTCGCATAAACAATGTTCTGCACCCTTAAGTTTTGCTTAAAGTAAGAGAGCATTTATTACTTACTTGTGAAACTACCCCAAGCGCTCCAGCCCCCAGTTACCCCAGTAAGAGCTGATGCGAGTAGATGAGAATCAGCCATAGCTTTACAGTTACCCATCATACACATCTTACTCTCGCCAAAGTACTACTTACTTGTGAAACTACCCCAAGCGCTCCAGCCCCCAGCTACAACAGTTAGAGCTGATGCGGGAAGATGAGAATCAGCCATAACCTTACAGTTACCCGCCATACACATCTTACCCTCACCACAGTAGGCCCCAAAAGCATTGGGATTAAAGTTAACCATGTGACCATAGTTATTGCCAGGTGTCAAGTCTACACAGCTGTGAATGTCGCAAATACCCTGGAAAAAGAAACAAAAATCAATATTACCCACAACAAAAGTCGTCTGATTTTGTCGTCTGTTGAAATGTTTGAGTAGTCTCTTTGACAAACATTGTGGACCCAAATACGCCAAAACGAAACAAAACTCAAGTTTACTCTTAAAGCGTCAATCACAGCTAAAGTCGTCTGGTTTTGTCGTCTGCTGAAATGTTTCAGTAGCTACTTTGACAAAGAATGTGGACCCAGATCAGACTGTCCACACTGTTTGATATACTTAAGTTATTCAATAATTTTACGAAATTATTTGCAGCAGACGACTTCAGTAAAGACTTGATTTTCAGATGCATTTTTCTCAGCGATTTAAGGGTTAAAGTAAAGAGGAAGGCAAAGATCAGGAATGGATAAGTTACAGTGCACAACAAATATTATTCACACAAATTACTTATAACCTTTTCTTTGCCAGTGGCGACTTTCGTCGTCTGCTGATCACCTTTGAGAACAGTTTGGATCAGGTCAGGACCAACAGAACGTTGGGCCTGATTTAGATTCAACCCGTTTGATACTCTGATAGTGTTCCTTATAGGGATTTTGAAAAACGTTAATTTTGAAAAAAAAAGTCTGCAGATAACTACAAATTATCATGGGGGCGCAGTGGCTCAGCGGTAGAGTGCTTGACTTGAGACAGAGGGGCCGCAGGCTCGAGCCTCACCGGCGTCACTGCGTTGTGGTCCTTGAGCAAGACACATTTATCCTAGCTTATTACTGGTTCAACCCAGGAAGACCTGTCCCTGTTTAACTGAAAGATTGTTGATGGGACGTAAAGAATCAAATCAAACAAACAAACAAACAAATTATCATGAAAATTTACCCAGTATGCGAAAAGTTTAACTTTTTTAAATTGCTTATCTGCCACTTGAAAGCTGGGTTTTTACAATCACCAGCAAGTACCATCTAAGCCATCCTTGGTAACGCAGGTGTGGCCTATAACATACTCCTTATTAATGAGCAACGTCTGTGTTACTGAGTATACATTGATAGAAAACAATAATTTGACTTTTTACTCCCAGTGCAGACTGTGAAAAGCCTAAGAATATGCTGGGCTCGTTGTGTGGGTGTTTGTTTTGTCTTACCCATACTTAGTGTTTAAATATCCATAAATTGGCTTTTAGATGGAATTCTTTGTAGCTGAATTTAGTTACACGGCAGACATATGCTTGAGTTTTAATATAAAGGTACACATACCATAATTCAGAAAATTTTGTGAGGGTTTTCTTTTTAGTGAAACTTTGCATCTGCGAAGTTTGGCGAAAAAAAAAAAATCACAAAATGGCAAAATTACTTTGTCGTTTACTGGTATGGTAATTTACGTTCCAGTTGTAAAGTTTAAACGTCGCAAATATGTCTTTTCAAGCTATTCTCAAAACATAATTCTCATGAAAAGTACTGAATTTACAGTAAATAAGCTCAATAAATGATACCACTTTAATTTTAACCAAAATACTGTCCTATACTGTTAGAAAGGAATACACTATGTTGGTGTGACGATTGTTTCCAAATATGGAATAACACCAAAAACAACGAACTCTCAATGTGAGTCCTAAAATACTCTTTAATTACAATTCTTCATACGATACTCTGCCCTAGTTATAATGGCGTCGTCTCAACTCTAATACTTCTTAGCAACTAACGTTACGTAAATACGCTACAACGTCGTTACGTCATAGACGTTACACCCAAGTACGACACTGTTATTGACATTCACAAACTTCCTTCTGTCCATTTGCCCCTCCTCAAAATGTTCATTTTGATCAAGCTGTATAACATTATTGGTGTTAAAACTATAAGCGTAAAACTTTCAAGCATAAATTACACAATACTAAATGACAACGTACCTTTTTCTATCACACTATTGGGCATTACGTAAGTTCAAATAATCAAAGGATGCTAGCTACATATCGAGCAAAACTATGAAAGCTTATAAAACCCATAAAGGTTTCTCTGAAGTCTTAGGATAAACATAATGTAGATTACCTTTAGAAATACAGATTAACATGTAAATTCCATAGTTTACAAAGTTTGTAATATATCTGCAACTACGAAGTACGCTTCCGCTTTGAATACATGACTGTTTTTACTAAAATTACGCAACAGTTTGAAGAATCTGCAGCACTTAGCCATGTATTTCCCCTCCATGAGAATGTGTGTTATTTCATGTTTGTCTTCGCCAACCCAATGTGCAGTTTCATCTCCTCGGTGTAGCATGCTGTTTCTATCGCTACCCCTGTTTTCTGCTTTATTCTCCAGCTCAATAGCAATGCCTGCTTCTGTGGATTGTTTTATTGTTGCATTGTCGACTTTATGTCTGCGATCCCATTGACTAACTATGGCAGGAACAGTGGGTAGACTACTGAAGTCCGCAGTATAAACATCATGTGCCTGCATTCGAGATTCTTCTGTTTGATCAATCCCCTCCTTGAGGGAAGTGCCACAATTTAGTTTGTTTGTATTTATAAGGCTTGCATCAGGTGGACTATGACATTTTTTTGTATAAAAAGATCTTATTGATAAGCAACTCTTTAATTTTACTACTACCTGTCGAGCGTCATTTCTGTGTAAAAGCACATGATGCGATTTTTGGCACCCATTTCGACCGCATGACTGACTTCTTTGACATGATTTTCCTCTATGTCCACCACCTAAACATCTAAAACATAACTTGAAACGCTTTGCAGTATCCATCGTTGAGATACACATTTTTCATAAATTTTGGACAGGTCGAGATTGTGTGATCCCTTCTGCATATCTGACAGGCTGTGTTGTTTATGCTGTAATGGTCTATCATTTCTCTGAAAAACTTCTTTGGTTATTACATGTCGGTAAAGCTTGTGATGACTGACTCCATGTATTCTTGAAAGTGCCTGTTATACCATGTACAGTCTCTGACAGGATGGTTTGAAATGCAGATTCTTGAAAAAACCCACGTCTTTAATGCAACTACGGATTCTGGCGTTTTTGTTTCAAACACCTAACCATGGTATTTTGCTAGCAAAGATTCTGTCAATTTTGTTCGAAGTTTATCATAAAAATAACCATTCCCGAGCTCATTATGATAACCCGTTTCCTTCAGATTTGTTATGGCGATTTCCAAATCTGCAAATTGTTCCAGGTCTTGTGGGTTTCCTGGTCTTATTGGCGGGAATTCGTCCAAGTCCTCAAGATATATTGCGACTTGCATGCGCTTACCTCTATATCTCTGCTCCAGTCGCTCATAGCTGCTTCATAGGCTGCTGTAGAAAGTCCAAGTCTTTCACTTACATTCAGAGCCTCTCCAGATAGGCATTGCCTTAGCTGTAATAACTTGTACTCCCCTGTAGACTGGGCAGTATCTATGAACGCCATATTTGCAGCTTTCTAATTTCGGTAACACCTTTTGTCCTAACTAAATACAGGTAATTGGATTCGCTTTAGCTGCCTCCAAAGAATTTCTGCAATAGAATAGGCAGCACAGCGCTCTGGTTCATGTATATTACCTTGACTAACGGTTTGCTCTATCATTTTTTTATTCTTTTGAAACAGTTTGGACATGAACTCTTCCATACTCAACATCCGCAGTGGAGCCGTTGACTTCACATTTGCTGTATTACACTTCAATAAACTCGTTAATTCCCAGACTGTCTCATATGCAGAGCAGAATTTTTTTTCTAAAATTTCCATCTCATTCACGATTTTTGCACCTTAAGTTTGTCAAATTGTTTGTTTCGTATGTAAATATCTTACATATGAGACATTACCTCCATTGAATATTCCATACACGAATCCATTTTCCTGCAGGCACTGTTCACTTCTGATCTAGGTAATTCCTGTTCCTCTATCAACAGTAACAGTCTGTTCCTATATAGTGTAAAGCTTGATTTTGATTTCGACTTTTCCTTCTTCAGTTGTGTTTCCTTCTCTGCATTACTTATTTCTATTGACGTCATTTCGATTGTGGTTTCTGTCGATTTCAAACTAGTTTTAACATCGCTCTGCTACCAAATGTTGGTGTGACGATTGTTCCGAAATATGAAATAACACCAAAAACAACAAACTCCAAATACGAGTCCTAAAATACTCTTTAATGACAATTCTTTACACCATATTGGGCCCTAGTTATAATGGCGTTGTCTCATAACTTGGATATCATGTCTGCATGCCTAGTTTTAAAACCAATCACGGTTTATAGCTATGGTGTCCTCTTTAAATGCACAACAGTGGGTCAGGCCTCAGACTCTATGACGGCTCTGACAGGAAGCTTTATTCTGTGGGTTGGTGCCTGATGTTTATCTGTAGCTGGACCCACCATGGCTCAACTTGAGGTTTTCTTTAGCTCTGACTACTTGTGAGTCATGAGCCATTTTCTTTGTTTCATCATGGTGTGTTAATTTGATTGAAGTGTTTCTCCATGATGATACATTGCATTAGTTAGATTGCCTCCATGCGAGCTGAACATTTATTGTACTTCAACAACAGCAGAATCTAGGGCGAAGATTTGGTACCAGTTAAATGCATTTAAGCCCCCTGATGGCTTAGGCTGCTGTCCAGTCTAAGGCGATGGTTCTGTTGTTGTTGACTTTTGTTTATTGTTACTCCCATTGTGGGAGTCTGTACTTGTTCTATGTTTTGTTGTACGTTACTTTATGTCCATTCTAGTATTGCAATCATCTTGAAGGGGAAGAGAGAGCTGGTTGCTTTGCTTAATTTGTCTTCCTGGTGTCTCACGGTGCCATGGGGTTGTTTGCGGTTTGTTATTGTGGTATTTCTTGATCATACTCACTTACTATTTCTAATACTACTTAGCAACTAATGTTACATAAATACGCTACAACGTCGTTACGTCATAGATGTTACACCGAAGTACGACAGTGTTATTGACATTCACAAACTTCCTTCTGTCCATACTATTCACATTATATAATCTAATTACTTGATAACATCTCAAAATAAAAACTGGAATTGATAAACAAATAATAACAAAATAGAAAAATGGTGAAACAGACAGAGAGACAAACACTTAAATAATCAGACAGAGAGACAGATACAGATACATTGGCATTTAGAAGGATAGACAGTCAATGATATGGACAGACAAACAGGGACAGATATACAGACAGACAGTGTAAGATACTTAAGACTTAATATACAATTTAAAATATTCCATACCCAATCAATATAGGGAAAGGCTCTAAATGCAAACCCATCTCCTGCTTTTAGCTGACAAAGCCCATCAAGTGTGTGATCCATTCCTTGAAAATAAAGACAAACCACATGTAGATGTCCTTCAAAAAGGAATAGTAAAATACACATATTTCTTTATCCAAATTTTCAAGGCTCTCCCCTCCTCTCAAGGGTTTCCCAACCCAAACAAAAATTGCAGTAAAACAAAAAAAGAACACACACAAAAAACACTATCAATTAGGGAATAACTGTACTCAAAATTTAATTTGGGGAGGTATAACATCCGATATATGGTCAGAAATTAAGCTTTATGCTGACTCGCCAGCGGAGCTGTAAAACGTGATTTCCGAAAGTATATCCGAAGATATTTCTCCCCACATGAAAATTTTGAACGTGGTTATCCCCATTCTAATGCGCTTCTGCAGTCTCATCTTAAAGTAGAGTGTAGCAAGTTGCATAAAACTGCCCGTCATCTAACGAATGTGACGTAATTAATGACGTCAAACTATTTCCCACATTACCACAGGATTTAATGTCGCAAATTTTTTACGTTATCTAATCAGACATCACGTTACAAAAGCGTTTGCATTAGAATACATGAGTCTCTGCCTTGTTTCAGTATTTTGAAGTAAGGCACTTTATGAAATTCTACAAGTATGCAACCCGAAAAATGTATCACTACTATCGATACGCAATTTGTTAAAGTAGTGATATGCTAACAATATGCAACCTGAAAAATGAATCATTGCTATCAATAGGCAATTATGCGTTTTTTTTAAAATAATGAAATGCTAACAATATGCAACCTGAATAATAGTATGATTGCTATCAATACGCAGTTGTGTGCTGTGTTAAATTAATGAAATGCAAACAATATGCAATCTGAAAAAGTATAATTGCTATTGATACACAAGTCTGTGTTTTGTTTAAGTATTTTAAAACAAGGCGCTTAATGTAACGCTAACAATATGCAACCTGAAAAATCTACAATTGCTGGCAATACATAATTCTGGGTTTTGCTAAAGTATTTTGTAACAAGACGCTTAATGTAACGCTAACAAAAAGCAACCAGACAAATCTACCATTGTTATCAGTACACAATCTGCACTTTGTTAAAGTCTTTTTAAACAATGCACTTAATAGAATGCTAACAGCCTGAACAATGTACCATTGCTATCAATACACATTCATGTTCTTGCCAGTGGTTTTCTCTAAAATTCCCCCAGGGCGCCACAGTTTTGTAAACGGTATCAACTAGGAAGTAACTCTAAAAAGAATGATAAGCACGCTTCGGATTCCTCAAAAGCTGTATGTTGGGGCGTAAAGTGATCTATGTGAGATGTATAAGTTGTTCATACAACAATGTGGCCACAGGTATCCGTCCCCTTGATAAACAAACAATTCTTGTTTATACAGGAAAATTTTCATGCAAGTAAGAGCTTTTGAAAGATATATTCCCTTAAGCAGCTATGTTTCCTGGAAATTAGTTTTATTTTGATCATGTAATAGAAAAGGGTATAAAGAAAGTTCATTCCACAGTAAAACAGTTTTCTTATTACTCTATTTATATTGTGTCAAAATACATAAATGGCACTTGTATTCTTTATAGTGGACATACTTGACATGAAATAAACAATGGGGTATTTAATCAAATACTTTGTCACGAAATATATTGGCTACAAAACCCAGTACCCCATTGGACAGTTGGCACAGGGTGCAAAATGGAAGTATACACCAATCAACCATTGTCATCCAATGAACTTAATAATCAGAACTATTCCAAATGAGTTTTAAAAACTCTCCATAGACTTGTACTTATCTTATATAAACCTATAGAACATTTCTTAAACTCCTAGCCTGAAAATAGCCATTCAAAATCATAAATGTCACAAATTTTGGAAAATAACAGAGTATTCCAGCATGTTGAAGCAGGTTCCTAAAAATACTTTTTATGCATTGTTTCTTTTCAAAAATGCCTATGATTAACTGCAGAACAAACTTTCTTAACACCCTTTCAATAAGGATACATTTTTCATGTTTGCAGTAGTAATGAAAATAAAGAAATCAAGAAACATCTTTACACAGGCCAAAGGAACATGCATGTGTATTAAATTTAAATTTTTTTTCGCCTTTTTGTACCTGGATTGTGTGTTGTTAAATGATCTCTTGGCTGGTGCTAAACATTGTACCATGTTGTTAGTGTATCATTTCCTTTTTGTTAAAGTTTATTGTTAATGGTTTACATAGTACTTGGTTAGCTTATTTGCATATTACTTTAAACTTTAGCCATTCGCAAATAAGATGCTGTGTCCTTTTGTTTTTTTTTTTTTTTTTATTTTCACATGGGAAATGTTATGTAGAATCTAAAAGAAATGTGTCAATTTAAGCCCCAAAAGAAAGGGGAGGACCCTCAAAAATTAGGAAAAACAACAAAGAAGAGAAAAACAAACCATATAAGCAAGCACGTTGGGTTTTGTAATTTTTGCATATGCTAGAAGTGATTTCTCAGATGGGCTTGATTATTCACACAGCATTAATAGACCATTTGCTTCTCGTATAGAAAAAAGTATGAACGTAGACAAATACACAGATCAAAGTTTATGTATCTAGACCCTTTAGATATGTCACATCAGGCGTTAGAGAAGACTTTTGTGTAAACATTTTAAGTACTTAAATCTCATTTGTTGACTGATATATCTTCTATTATTACTAAACAGAGTGTTCAAAGTACGGCCTTATGCACTAGGGGAAATAATCTCAGACTTTTCCAGTCAGGTTTACATTTGGATTCCTTTATCAATCAGCATTTATACACTCCATCTTATCAGTGAAATGGTCATTTAAATTCAGCAGAGGTTTGTTTTGCTCTACCAAAGATGGATAAATTATGAAAGTGTAGCATAAATAGGTGATGTAAACATGGATATTACGTCACACGGAATAGTCGATTTTAAGGGTTGCTAGCATTTAAAACATGTGCTAATTCGTTTTTTTCAAACTGAGCATTTTCCAAAATAGAAGGAAATAATGTATTTGATAGACATATAAGATAATCCATTAAATGTCCATGCACAAATAAGTCGAAAATGTAAACGAAAGCAATTGTTTGTTTGAAAAGCACATTTCAATGTAAGGGAGTGACATTTATATAACGGGTGTAATATCAGGTGATTAACAAGACGACGCCGTGGTCGAGTGGTTAAGCTGCTGTGACTCAGAAGAACTGGTAATTTTTATACAGAGGCTAGGGCAACTCCTGAAAGCACTTCCAAGTTAATATTTTTTTCATTGTTTAAGTTAAATTTCATAGTAATGTTGAGTTTATGATTTTTAAATTATACATATATCTTATTTTTCTTTGTACATTTGATAGGGTTATATGTAACATTCGTTATTTCAGAATTTTCAATTCTAATGTGATGAATCGAATGCATCACAATTTTGCCGTTATATTCTCATTTTTTTCAAATTGCTGAATTACAGCTATAAAAACAAGATGAGTGTCCATATATCTGTCGCTTTTAAAGGCTGCGCACGTGTACCATGAATCAATCAACGTAATTTCTGAGTCCACTTGAATTATGGTGGTAAATATCTCAAGGCATGTATCTTTTCCACAATTTTCAATCGACGTCTATCACGTCTATGCAGTATGCTCCCCATCATTTTTAATACACCAATGCTTATAAAATATTATTTTGTGTGTTATTCTATCTTTTCCTTGTTAAATTGTCGATTTCAGCTCATTGAAAACAGTGAATGCTTAGCTATCCATAAAGCATATATACTATGCACAATTAGTTTAGCAATTGTTTTGTATGGGTGAGCCCATCCACACCAGATCTCAAGTATCATTTGCTGTCATGAAGATACAAGCGCCGAACATCTGACAACAATTTCCATTTAAAAAATACGCAATTACTAAAGGCAGCGGCTGTGCTAAAGTCACGTTAAATTTTAGGACTAGCAGGTAACGTGTGTATTTTAAATCATTTGGTGAAGCCAAAAACATTTTCAAGCGACTGTTTGGTCACTGAAAACCAAAAAAGCATAGCAAATGCTGCAATGTTCTGAACTTTCTCAGAGAAATAAATGCCAATTTTCACAATTTGTCGTTTTTATTAATGCTTTTACGTTATTTCTTTTAAACGGTATTTCTAGTCGGTTTTGACAAGTTTAACTGTTTGATGCCTTCCAACACATTCAGAAAAATAATGTTGAATGAAACATCTTCATAGCTATAGAGCACGAGCCGAAAGATAAAATCTAACGCCACTGTTATGTCGCAAAAACGTTGTACCATTTTCCAGCAACTTAAAGTTTTAATCAACCATAAGGTGAGTTACATTGTAAGCCTATGGTATCTTTGTAAACTGAGTCTCTGTTGAACTGAAACGCCAATTTAACATCAGATGTTTAATCAAATGATGACTACGTTTTGACGTCACTGATGGCAGCTGATTTTTTCAGCATTATATCTCTATCACACCTGTCACACAACCAATAGTTTTTATAGGCGTATGATGCATGAGGAAGATGTACGACCAATAAACGAAAAAATCACATGCTTATCATTTAAGCATTACTAACAACGAAAGTGATTTTTGCTGACTGACCCATCCTGCAATTCTTGCGCTCTCCAAATGCCTATTTAAATGATGGTGTCTGTAAATTCGTGGTTTCATTTGCTTAAGATCCTGTTCTCGTAATTGCAATTGAAGTTGTTCGATATTGCACAAAGATGAGCATATAAAGATGCTAAACGTAAGATATTGCTAAACATATTGTGCATAGTATATATAATGAACGCACCAACTTATTTCGCTTTTTTATGATAACCAATTCAGGCTTACCATTCAGGCTTCATTCTTGGATATAGGCGAATGTCTAATCCAAATGCCCAATTACTAATGTGCCAAGGACTAAACATGATTTCATAAATTTGAACATTATAGACTCCTATTTCTCCCTATTTTTAAAGAACATCAGTTTCAGAGATTTATTTTTTAATCTATAGTGAGATGCGAAAAAGACGCACTTGAATTCAAGCAAATCAACAATAACAAAAAAGAAAGATAACAAAATGCGCTTGTTGAATTCGGACTCCCAGCACTCTGTGTAAAAAATGTCGATAGTGTTGGTATGATACGCCCTTACCTATATCGCCACCATTTTATCTACTCATACAATGCTCAGTTAGCCGTTTAAATATATAATAAATACGCAAATATGAAACATATATCCTGCTCACCGTTAAAATGGTATGTTCGGAACTACGTAATGTTCATGTTCATTTCACAGATTTATAATGGACATAGAATTTTTATTATTTTCTATCCATCCGTTTGAAATATTTTTACACAGAACATATTTTCGTATGATTAATAAAACAAATTAATTTTATATGAAGTACTTTTCTCGAGGAAGTGTGAATGGACTGTTAATTTGTTAATCTATACGAGCAAATGGCACGAGATTTCAGTATACTTACATGTACGTTACCAGCAAGCAGCGAAGGATCAAGCCTTCGATGCTCGCATACATAAAGTATGGATTTAGATTAAGGCACAGACATAAATGAAGACCTTGTTTTTCAGGATACGTCCACAGGGGCGTGTATAATAGCCATTTGAGCACACGCGATAAGTTCCAAAATCATATGTGCTGACTCATATAAACGCATTAGTACTTTCAAACGTACCTGCCCACATTGGACCAAGGGTAGAGCCTAGCAAACTATCTGGAGAGACTTGGTCTAATATGATATTTTCTTCAAAAATACATGCAGGGTTGGAGCTGAAAAACGAAAACAAAGGAATTCTATATTTGGGCCAGCAAAACCACAAAACCAAGACAATGAACAAAAAAACTCTCACACAGCGGGAACAACAATACACAATAAACAAAAAGCAAAGAATCGCCGTTTTTTGAAAGGAGAGTAATCAAATCTTCTGTTTAAATAAGTAAATATTTAATATTATACAACTATTGCCTTCAGTGAGGTATGCATATGGATTTATCTACCTGAAAAAGTGATATTCACTGAGGTTTTTATCCTACATCAACTTGTAGGCCAGTTTAGATCAGTTTTCAGGTAGAAGCCCCTTTTAAGATGAATGAGCTTGCCTACGCTTATAAGTAAATAGAGTCCATTTCAAATTTTATGGATGTTGGGTGTTTTTGGTTGTTTGATTTTTTTTCTCATTTTTCCAAATTTTAATAGAGAATTCTTTAGACAATCGGTGGTGATCCTGATCAGACACCGCATCATGCGGTGTCTGATTTGGTTCTTCATCGTTTGTCTATGTCCCATATAGTAGATATAGTAGACGCTATGCTTATATGGGTAAAGCGATAACTCGTACAAGACCCTTTATGTTGATGTCCCTTATAAGAGTTTGGCTTTATAACAAGAGCTTCATGTTTACCCTGATCCTGCATTGGGTCTCATTAGACCAGCATCGTCTACACAACCCTTATCAATTTTAAGGTGTTGGGTGGTATTTTTTCACACTTCTTTTTCAAATTTGAATAGAACATTCTGATAGCAAACAGTGAAGATCCTGATCAGACACCGCATCAGCGGTGTCTGATCTGGGTCTTCATTGTTTGCCCATGCCCCATATAGTTGATGCTAGGCTTATCTTTGTTAAGCGACCACTTGTGAAAGATCCTCTATGTTGATGTACCTTATAAGAGTTTGGCTTTATAACAAGAGCTCAATTCATAACCTGAACCTCCATTGGGTCTCATTAGACCTGCATCGTCTACACAACCCTTATCAATTTTAGGGTGTTGGGTGGTATTTTTTCACACTTCTTTTTCAAATTTGAATAGAACATTCTGTAGGCAGCAGTGGAGATCCTGATCAGACACCGCATGATGTGGTGTCTGATCTGGATCGTCATTGTTTGCCTATGTCCAATATAGTAAACGCTAGGCTTATCTGGGTTAAGTGACGACCTATTATGCAGGATCCGCTGTGCTAATTTACCTTATAAATTGTTCCAGTTCAGCTTTATTACAGGAACTTTAGTCATACCCTGAAACTCCATAGGGTCTCATTAGACCTGCATCGTCTACACTACCCTTATCAATTTTAAGGTGTTGGGTGTTATTTTTCACACTTCTTTTTCAAATTTGAACAGAACATTCTGTAGGCAACAGTGAAGATCCTGATCAGACACCGCATAATGCGGTGTCTAATCTCGATCTTCATTGTTTGCCCATGTCCCATATAGTAGACGCTAGGCTAATCTTGGTTAAGCGACCACTCGTACAAGACCCTCTTTGTTGATGTCCCTTATAAGAGTTTGGCTTTATAACAAGAGCTTCATGTATACCCTGATCCTGCATTGGGTCTCATTAGACCTGCATCGTCTACACACCCCTTATCAATTTTAAGGTGTTGGGTGGTATTGTTTCACATTTCTTTTTCAAATTTGAATACAACATTCTGATAGCAAACAGTGAAGATCCTGATCAGACACCGCATCATGCGGTGTCTGATCTGGGTCTTCGATGTTTGCCTTTAACGCATATAATAGATTTCAGGCTAATATGCCCAAGATCCTCTATGTTAATGTACCTTATAAATTGTTCAAGTTCAGCTTTATTACAGGAGCTCCAGTCATACCCTAAACCTCCATTGGGTCTCATTAGACCAGCGTCGTCTACACAACCATTTTCACCTTCACCATCACCATCATGGGTCATATCTAATCTATAAATAAACAAGCTCCTGAAAGTATGGTACTAAGTCCAAACAAGTATAGTAACCCATTTCTATCTTTTAAAGTTTTCTTTTTACTGCGTTTTTTGGGCCTTTTTGAAAAGAATATATTTGGATACATTTTGAAAATGTTATACCTCAAGTTTTCGTTCGAGCCTGGCCGGCGTCACTGCCTTGTGGTCCTTGAACAAGACACATTTATCCTAGCTTAGTACTGGTTCAACCCAGGAAGACCCACCCCTGTTTAACTAAAAGATTGTTGGTGGGACGTAAAGAATCAAATCAAACAAACAAAACCAAATATATTCATACATGATAGCTTAAACACACTTATTTTTGTTTTCGCAAATGCACATACTCACCAGAGCCTCTGCTGTAAACATACAAAAGTATAGATGTAGTTAAAGCATCCAGCCAAATTGTACACCTCTGGCATTGCTGGATCCGTCAGCATGTTATTTATAAGTGGCTTTGTGCATATGTAGTAAATACCAAAATCTCAAATATTTCAATATAATATCGTAATATACCTTTGATTATAAGAATGCATAAATAAGCCCTAAGTTCCTAACATTTTGTGGTGGAAAAACATTCAGAAACTATTTATGAAAATAACCATATATAGATACGTTCGTACATTAACACGTATGGTTATAAAAATTATTTGTGTGCAGTTTGTTTATGGTATAAATATTTTATGTGGATATGTGGATATACGCAAACGTTATTGTTTGTATGTAGTTGAATGCTTGCATTTGCATGTGCTTTGCATGCGCATATGTGCGTGTATTACAGTAGTTTGTTTGAGTGTATATGTGTTTGTGTGTATGCTATAATGCATCTTTGTGTTTCACTTTATATGTGTATGCGTTATTATTTTGTGTACTTATTTGTGTGTGTATGTGTTTCGAATGTATGAATGTGTGCATAGTAATAACCAAAAAGCGATTTTGAAATGTCACAAACTGAGAATACAAAAGGTCTTTGAGTTTGAAAGGCGACACGTTTCCGAAGTCTGTAAGCTTCTTTATTTTCTATCAAAACAATAACCTGTTTGAGGGACGACCCTGCTGATACCATGCCCACTGCACGACCCCGTTCTTCGATGGTCATACAAGCCATTATAAATTTTAAATGACAACTTAAAGTCAATGCGTACATGTCGATACTGGCACGATTTTGGACATTCCATGATGTTTCACGTGAAATTAATGAAGAACCATATATGCCCGTGTTGATAGGACAAATACATAGTGATTTTAAGGTGACCGCTTAGAACTTTGGGCAAGTGTATGTGTTTTTGAGTGTATGTATGTGTCCATGTAATACGTGACTCAAAAGCTTGCACATATGCAGACATGTGTAGGTCTTAAAATTACAAAACTTGCTTAAAGTTGAGAACTTCTTTAGTTAAATTTTTCAACATGATATTTCAAATGTAAAATACATTGCTAGGCTCGGTACAATATATATGATCAAAGCTGTCATTGTGATCTTCAGAATACATGATACAAATTTGACCTCTTGGCTGTCATGTTTGTTGTGTTTTGTCACTTTCCCAAATGTGTCCTGATCCACACCAGAATTAATGGTGAGATTGGCGCCGTGAAACTGGTTTTAAACACTCCAGCAAAATATTTTATTGACCGTTCCAAGGAGGTACTTCTTTTGTGGATCATTTGTGTTATTTATATCTTGTGTTTGTCTTGCTTTTGCGTCTGTTCATTGCTGCATGGGAAAGGGCTGACCTCTTGGCTCTCGTTTGTGATGTTTAATTGTGTTTTGTGACTTTCCCATGTGGTATCCTTGGTTAGGTGTGGTACTTGATTGTATTGATTCCTGATCTTCGCCAACGTTTTTGCTTTAATAAGCTCGAAACGTCATATTAGTCCTAATGATCAATACTTAACGAAGGTCGTCCATATCTTTAAGGAGGCAGTGTAATTTCGCGCCCAGATACATACTCTACTTACGCATGTCCGATTTCGTGTGTAACAAGTGAAAAGTATAAAATCTGATGGACTTTTGCTACTGCGTAGTTATCATTCCCACAGATAGACCCATACCAGGCATAGCCATCTTTTTCACCGTCGTCATCCCTAAAACAAACAATACATGAACCGATACCCAGCATAACGTCACGGGCGGATCCAGAGGCGGGGACAGGGGGTCCGGACACCCCCCCCCCCCCATGATAAATCACCAAAATATCGGGTTTTTAGCAATACTGGTCAAGATAAAAAAAAAATCACAAAGCTACCAAGCCAGCATTTTATGCTGGGCTATTATCGGCCCGCCAACGAAACGCCATTTGTTATCATCGGCCCGCCAACGAAACGCCATTTGTTATCATCGGCCCGCCAGCGAAACGCCATTTAAATGGCGTTTTGCTGGTGGGCAGATGATGGCCCATTTATAGTGGTGTTTGGATTCCATATCTCCTCATCAACTAAAACATGTCATCAAATTTGGATCACTTTGACAAAACTTTCTTTATCCGCGCCTGAACGTGTAAGTTGTCATGTGTATACAATATTTTTTCTGATCAGTTTGCTCATTCACACGATCTAATCAGAATCTTAGATTTATGACTGAAGAACTGTTGGACCCTTTGCTACCAATAGAGTTCCTATCAAAGACTCTGGTCAGACTGTGCCGATGCGGAGGCTGATCTGAGTCATCGGTGGACCCACAAGACAAATTATACCTTTTGCTTGACACCTACTCAAATTTAAGTTAATTTACATTTGTAAAGCAGAAATCCTTTATGAAACTTTAAATTTCATAACCGTTCAAAACCTCGTGTAATACAAAATATAATTGACTATTACGCCAACTTGTACGTGAGATCCGCTTTAAACGCCATAAGTGGTGAAGACGCTGTGATTGACGATAAGCCAACGCTTGGTTCGCACATGCAAAACAAGGCTTGTGTTTGCTGTGTCAGCTGTCCAAGGTCTGTTCCACTCATACAAAATATACCGATGGAAAAAAGTTTAGCAATATACTTTGAGGGATCACAGTTTAGAAGAAAAAAGACTTTTAATTTCATATGTTGACAAACGTTCACGAGTACGATGACATTAACAGGATGACATTTCACATAATGTAAAGTCTGATTTTATGCCCCCCCCCCCCACACACCCCTTGCTAAACAGCTTACCTGGCAAAAGTGCGAATAGTTTTCGACTTAAAGTTTCAATTGTCTGTCAAATGCTTAGATCCAAAAGCAAGAAAGTGAAAAACGGTTTAAAACTGATGTTATATTCACCCTTTTCGTACAGTTTTAGTTGAAAATCGTATTTTTCCAAATTACCTCCCTTTCAATTGAATAACGTTTGAAATTAAAATGCTCAGCTGATCAAATCCTCACTATGAAGTTGGATTTTGTTTCTTTTGACCACTTGCGGGTAGCTATTTGGTCATTTTCAAACACTCGACATGTTTGCAAACCTGCCAATTAAAAAGATCTAATGCTTCAAAGATCGCCTATGGGAAACCCTTTTATAAATAATCGCTTAACTTTTTTCCCTCAGTATAGTTAAATATGGTGGTAAATGCTACACATTTTATTGTTATGTATGACAAGTATAAATACAATCTATGTTAGATATTTATTGTAATATTGTAAAACATAAGGGATGAATTATGTCAAACAGCGGTTAATAAAATTATTAACATCATGAGCTCAATACAAAATTAATGTGACATCCGAACGTGACATGAACCAATGGCGTTTTATACTTTCGTGAACATCCGGCTGTCACGTCAACTTTGAATTGATGCTGTGCCTTTCATTTTTAATCCGTTTCAAATGCTGTTATTTCTTTATCCTTTGATCAAATTCAATACTTGTTTTCACAAACAGGTCAAGTTAATGATTGACTATCATATGGCGTGAACATAATTTTTTCCGCAACAGAGGGAGATTTTGAATAATGGTTATCTGGCCCCGAGGTTATACAACTTTGTCATGCTCAACTGAAATGAGCATGAACTTTCAACTGCTCATATAAAGTTAAATGCTGAAATATAAAGCTTTCAAATTCTCAGGTGTTGTTTTATAATGCTATACATTTATTGGCATAATAATTTTCTAGCTCAGTTGGGTTCAGCATGGAAAAAAACTCGAGGCATGTATTATTCCTTTTGCTTCTCGGTATATAGAGATTAACTTAAATTACTAGCCAGTATATATAGTGTAACTAACAAGCCAGTATATATATAGTGTCACTTACTAGCCAGTGTATATAGCGTAACTCACTAGCCAGTATATATAGTGTTACTTACTGACAATAGAGAAAATGAAGATCATACGGCAATACATCTGTCCTATCGTTCATGCCAGTCGTAAAAGAGTTCAGTGTGTCCACCAAAGTACTGGTCCCTACCGTCAGCCATGCCTATTATCAAAATATAACAGAACAAATAGTTATGTTATTTCATATAGGAGTTCCATGTGTCCACAAAGCCATCAGACAAGCCAAGTAGTACTGTTTTAACTAATATAATTAGTAACATAACTTGATATCGAAAATTCTATTCATGACTCTTGAGATTGTAAAGACTCTACGTACTGCTATCAATCCGCAGGTCATATAGTCACAGGGGATTTAAAAATCATAACTGATTCAAGAATTCAGTCTATTATATGTAAGGGACCTAAATATAGGTTTCCTGTGCCAATAGACTTCAAATCATGTCGTGAGGTAATTGCAGGAGCCTTACAAGAATTGTGTAATCGCTGGTGTAAACGAGAGCATGTTGAGTCTAATGCCTTAAATAGTTGGAAACTAAATATTTTTTTTTTAAATTATTGATGGTAGAATTTTATCTTATTGCAACAATTTAGATCTTCTGCCACCTAAACCTAAATTCACTTTTAGACCGATGAAGAAAGGGATCCAGGAATTCCATAGCAGGTTTGTTTTGGCCCCCTCAGGCTGCTAACAATGTTGTGTTCGTTTGATATAATATTGACACCCTAAAGCAAGAACTTAGCACTGCAAAAACATATGAGCATAACAGGCTTGATGAGAAGTCTACCGTTGATAGGCATCGGTACCATATGGCAGCTAAGTTTGGGTTGTTTGTTGATGAAGACCATAGCAAGCTTCCTACGTTATACTGGTTACCTAAACTTCATAAACGGTCCTATAAGTGGCGTTTTATTGCTAATTCTAGTGCATGTACAACTACTGAGTTGTCTATTCTTTTGACTTCTTGCATCACTGCGATAAAAAAAAACATGTAATTAAATATTGCACAACAGTTTATGAAAGAAATGGTAAAATTTTATTTTGGTCTATTAAAAATTCAGGTGAAATTCTTAACAAATTGAAGTCTAGAGGTTTTCTAGCATCTGGTTTGTCTACATATGATTTTTCTACTCTCTATACTACATTGCCTCATAATCTAATCAAAGAAAAACTAACAGAATTAATTGAACAAACATTTAACAGAGAGGGCTCACTTTATTTGTCTTGTAATGATAAAAATGCCTTTTTTACTTCTGAACAACCTAAACGATATAGATTGTGATCATGTCAGAAAATATGTGACGCGCTCCATTATCTTTTGGACAATATATTTATAAGATTTGGCTCGAAATTATACAGACAAATTGTAGGTATTCCTATGGGTACTAATTGTGCTCCTCTTGTTGCAGATTTGTTTTTGTTTTGTTATGAGAAAGACTTTATGTTGTCTCTGTCAGCTGATAATATTGAAGCTTTTAACTCAACCTCCAGATATTTAGATGACTTACTTAATATTGATAATCCTTATTTTGAACAATGGTAGGTCAGATATATCCCACTGAACTTCAATTAAATATTCGAATTCTTCTGATACTGAAGCTCCGTTTTTGGACTTGAACTTGTCAATAACAAATGGCATAGTTTCTTCTAAAATTTATGATAAACGGGATGATTTTAATTTTGAAATAGTAAATTTTCCATTTCTTGATGCAGATGTTCCTCGCTCTCCTTCCTATGGTGTATATGTTTCTCAGCTTATTCGTTTTGCTAGAGTGTGTTTTAATGTTGATGACTTCAAAAACAGAAACTTATTTTAACTGCTTAATTATTAAAACAAGGTTATAGATATCATAAAATTCGAAAAGCATTTTCTAATTTCTACCACAGACACTCAGAGTTAATTGTTAAATACAACATTGGGTTAAAAACTATTCTGCAACAAGGCATATCAGAACCTATATTTTATGGTGATTTAGTTTATAAATTCAAACGAATTGTTAGAAAACCTAATTTTAGTGATCAATTCAAAATGATTGTAAAACGTTATATAAGGGTTGGATGTAACTTGGATATCATGCGACAGTCTGCATGCCTAGTTTTAAACCCAATGACGGTTTATAGCAATGGTTTCCTCTTTAAATGCACGACGGTGGGTCAGGCCTCAGACTCTATGACGGCTCTGACGTAAAGCATTAATCGGTGGGTTGGTGCCTGATCCTTATCTGTAGCTGGACCCACCGTGGCTTAACTTGAGGTTTTCTTTAGCTCTGACTATCTGTGAGTCATGAGCCCTTTTCTTTGTTTCATCATGGTGTGTTAATTTGATTAGAGTGTTTCTCAATGATGATACATTGCATTAGTTAGATGGCCTCCATGCGAGCTGAACATTTTTGTACTTCAACAACAGCAGAATCTAGGGCGAAGATTTGGTACCAGTAAAATGCATTTAAGCCCCCCGTAGGCTTAGGCTGCTGTCCCTTCTAAGGCGGTGGTTCTGTTGTTGTTAACTTTTTGTTTATTGTTACTCCCACTATGGGAGTGTGTAATTGTTCTATGTTTTGTTGTACGTTACTTTATGTCCATTCTAGTAATGCAATCATCTTGATGGGGATGAGAGAGATGGTTGCTTTCCTTAATTTGTCTTCCTGGTGTCTCGTGATGGTTGAGCGGCTCTTCCTCGTGGTGCCATGGGGTCGTCTGCGGTTTGTGATTGTGGTATTTCCTGATCATACTCACTTGCTATTTCTGTTATCAAGATATAAGGGGACAAAATATCTCATAGTTATGCTAATCTATACACAGAGACATTAAACATTATATCACAAGTTAATTTATTATATATCCTCACTTTTTAACATTGTATTACTTGAACCATACATTCGAAAAATTACATGTATGTAATTTTTCTTTTTAACCAGCCATTTATGAATGTAATTTACATGGAACTCTTTGGTAAGCATGGTTCTTTTAAACCAATCAAACATGATCTGTAATGAACATGGTACTTTTTGAACAACACATAAAAAACTTTTATGAGAATTGTTCTTTTTAACCAAACATAAACGTTTATGAAAATTATTATTTTCAACTAAGCAATCATACATAAAAAATATATAGCATGGCACATTTTGAACCAAACATTCTTGTGTAATAGATCAGTATTTGCCCATTACAAATGCACTCAACCGTGTCACTACTCCACCACAATAAAGTTATCAGGATACCTAGTGCGACTTATAGTTATGGTTTATCTAATTACTTCCCTTTAATGGATTTGTTAACTTTGACTTTTATTGAAGTATTTCACTCTGTTTTCATTTGTAAATGCACGCACAGCATATTAGGACACATTTAATTTGAATAAAGTATCAAGATGCTGAATACGCCATTCGTTTGCTTATATAAAGGTTTAAGACTTGATATTGTAAGACACCACATATAATTAATAAGATCTTGTAATACAATCAATATGATTTACAACTACATGGCTACGGGGCCAGGGGCGATCGACCGTCTGTTAGATAAGTAAAATCTCCGCCCGTGGGTATAGCCCAAATCAGACATTCCGCTGGAACGTAATAGGGTTTAAGTTATAAATAACATATTAGTACCAAGCAGACACGCCAAGGACTGCCTGCAGGGTTGTATATTCGTCCCCTGAGGGTAAAACAGACACCCAGAAGACATTCTGTTGGAGTGTACACTGACATTAGTATATAGCAAATCAAAGCACAAAGTCGTAAAAAAAAATAATGAAGAAGTTGCATTAGTAAATAACTGCTTTCTGGTTTATTTCAGTTTGCATGCATCTATAGGATTGAGAGAGTCGCTCACAGATTCTATTTAGTGCAATACTGATGTATATTAAGATCTATTAAATTGATTCATTTGAACAATCTTGTTTCTCATTTACCCAAAACACTCCTACTCACACCCAGTGTACGAACTTAAGAGGGGCGTAACCGACCCTGTCGCGGGCACTTTTCACATGGTGCTTGGCCACTGGTTCAATCAGTCTGTGTCTTGGAGCTTTATACTCATAGTATAGCATTCACTGTTTATACTTATGGTCCGTCTGTGCCTGGTTTGGCTTGTCTGTCGACTGAAGTTTAATTCACACACGGTGTACAATCTACAGATGCTGGACAGACTGGTCTGAGCCTGCGCACACCCAGGCCCTTCGGTTACACTTGCATAGAATTTGTTGCATGAAGCCGCAAAAATCCATGTTCAAATCATGAGATTCACGTGCTGTTTGAATATGGTTTTTAACTTGACAAAGCCTAAACTGGCCCTGATTTGCTTGCATAACTTTGCACAGAAAGGCGTTGCAGCCTTGATTTATCATTCCAGCGATGCTTTTGTTTGCAAAAATGTTTTGTGCGTCTATGACGTTGTGGCGACGTTATGACGTTCGAAAGTTTGACGCTGTCGCCATTAGTTTAGAGAAATCAAATATAAGAAAATGGATATTTTAATGTTATAGCGTCATTTTCAGTGCAGTTTATGTTGAAATTAGGTAAAATATGCAAGAATAACGAGCACACATTAAAACTTGTATGGTCCCCCTGACGATGTTTGAACACTTTGCCTAACAGCCTCATATTTCAACAAATTCCTCGGAAACCAGCAAATGTTAATGCATGAAAAAAAACATGTGTGATGCCTACATTCATTATATTTTATGAATAGAATTATGGTTTTAAAAACCAAACATACAGATATTCTAAATAATGAGCATAGTCCTTTTTGATGCAAATTTTCATCATATTTTTGAACAAGGTACTTCTTGCACCAAACACTCATAAGCTATGGTATGAACATGATGCTTTCTGAGCCAACTTTACATTAAATGTTATGAAGATGGCTGTTTTTAAGCCAAACATATATAAAATGAAATTAAAACGGTATGTTTATAAAATCCTATGGACATGTTCATTTTAGTAACCACTATACTTTATGCAATGGACATTGTACGTTTGGAACCAATCATTTATAAAATATATATAAACATGGTCGTTTTGGTCACCACTATCCACAAATGAATGGACACGATACCTTTGGAGCAAAACATTCATAAAACCTATGGACAAGGTCATTTATGTCAGCACTATTCATAAATGTAAAACCATGGTTACTTTGACCCCATCCACAGTCGGCCGACTATCAGTGATGCAAATTGGGCAATAGTCAGCTGACTGTTGCAATTTTAGCTGTTTTAATAGACAGCCTACTGCAAAGAAATATAAGTAGTCAGTTTTATTCTTTCCATCAGCCTACTGTTTTGGTGATTTGGCAATCGGTTTGGAGTCAGACAAACATCTGCCTACTATCTGCTGATAGTTGGCTGACTTTATTTTTAACATCAGTCACTCAAACTTGGCCAATCATCAGGCCACAGTCGGCCGTGTGACCGAAGATGATATTTTTATCTGCGGATCGTCGGCTGACAGTCGCCCTACTTTACTGATTGTCCGCCCATGATCGCCCTATTGTTGGCTCTTATTAGCCATGTCCCATATTTTTATAGTGTTCATGTATAATTTATTTTGAACTTTCTGATTTCTCTGATGGTTTCTTCTTTTTACAGAAAGAGACAAATTGTTAATTTATTTATTTCATACAAGATGAACATGGCTACTGAAGCCAAAATGTGATATAATCTTTTATCAGTTGGCACATGGCGGATCATAACCTGACGCATTGTATGCTGCTCGACAGGTAAATACAATCATTGGCCAATAATCAGGCAATGGTTTGGCAGATTGGAAAACTTTGTGGTTGATATAGTTAACCTGTGAGGTTTGTTTTTAATGTAACTGCTCCAGTCTGCCGACTAAAACCATATTTATTGGCTGATCAATATGAAAAATCTACTGGGTCTTAATGTAGCCAAGGATAATGGACATGGTAGGTTTGGGACCAAATATTTATAAAATCTGTGAACATGGTTATTTTAGTCACCACCATCTATAAATGTAATGGACAGTGTACGTTTGGATACAAACATCCATGATATATATATTTGGAACCAAACATCTATGAAATGCTACGAGCATGAAACTCTTAAACCAAACATTCATAGAATGTAATGAACATGGTACGTTTTGACGTGTACAAGTTATAAAAAGGGTAAAATGACATACACATATTTGCGTATAATGCAATGAACATGGTTTTAAAATGTTTTATATTATACGTTTTAACCAGAGATACTGTATATGTCATGAACATGGTACTATTTGAAACTAACATTCAAAATATGTCATGAAAGTGGTACCTTTTAACCAAAATATTATAAAATCTTATGAACATGTTTTTTGGGACCAGCCATTCATACATGTAATATGACATTAACTTTGTACATTTTGAACAACAAATGTGTAATTGACGTAATTCTTTTAGCGGATCATCAATAAAAATGCCACTAACATGGCCCTTTTGCCCCAAACATTCATGAAATCTAATGAACTTGGTACTTTTAAAATCAAACCAATATAAAAATATTTTAAACATGCCATTTTTTTAAATCAAACAACTATAAATCTGTTGAACATGGTGTTTTTGAAACCAACTAATTAATTTGGAAAAAGCGGAAAAACCCAAAAAACTGAAAAAAAAAGTAAAACATGTTCCTTTTGAAAGTAAACAAACAGAATTATCTGTTAAACATGGCACTTATTGAACCAAACATTCATACATTCTAATGAACTTGGTACCTTTTGAAACTCAATTCTGCCAAAACACAATGTATCAATGATGTATCGATATACAGTGAAATGTTTTGTAACCTTTTACATTATTTATTTTTTAGTATTGCTGCTGAAAGTAGAACAGATATTCTATCTAAATGCTTCTTTTCCTAGCTTCATTGACCGTTTTATGCATAGAACAGAAAAATGGCATAATCTCAGATGGAGGTGCAGAATTTGTTAATGCCATTTTGGGGGGGGGGGGGTGCAGAGTTTGTTAATGCCATTTTTCTGTGCTATGCGTTAAAAGGGTAAATGAAGCAAAGAAAATATAGATGGCGGTGCAGAGTTTGTTAATGCCATTTTTTCTGTGCTATGCATAAAAGGGTAAATGAAGCAAAGAAAATGGAGATGCCGGTGCAGAGTTTGTTAATGCCATTTTTCTGTGCTATGCATAAAAGGGTAAATGAAGCAAAGAAAATGGAGATGCCGGTGCAGAGTTTGTTAATGCCATTTTTCTGTGCTATGCATAAAAGGGTAAATGAAGCAAAGAAAATGGAGATGTCGGTGCAGAGTTTGTTAATGCCATTTTTTCTGTGCTATGCATAAAGCGGTAAATGAAGCAAAGGAAATAGAGATAGAGATGCAGAGTTTGTTAATGCCATTTTTCTGTGCTATGAAAAAAATGGTAAATGAAGCAAAGGATTTGGACAGAAAATGGTGTACTTTTCTCATTTCATTTCACCTGAAAAACGCCATATACGTTCAAAAACTTTGAAAGGAAAATTATGAGCAAATTATAAACAACAAATTGTTAATCGGTATGTAATTAATGTATGACATTTCCACAACTTTTGTGAAAATTGCAAAAGTGAAAGATTTTGGCGATAATTCATGTTTTCTTTGTGTATCTATGTATGGTCGTTTATCACGGTCGATTTAAATTCATTTTGAATAATAATGAGCGTTGTGATTGAAATTTAGGTAAGTGTTATGCTTTGTAAAATAACAATTTACTGAACGTTCTCGTTTGCATTTATTGAATAGTACAATAGATGAAAAGTGCATTTCATTGGTATCTTCAACAATGTGTTGTATAATTGATAATTTTGCCTTTCAACTGCTCCATGTAAAGATTAACCCTTTGTTTGTTTGTTTGGTTTGATTCTTTACGTCCTATCAACAATCTTTCAGTTAAACGGGTACGGGTCTTCCTGGGTTAAACCAGTACTAAGCTAGGATACATGTGTCTTGCTCAAGGACCACAACACAGTGACGCTTGTGAGGCTCAGTAACCCTTTGAATATCAGAATCTCCTAATCTGGTACTTTGACAAATAGTGCTGACACAGATGAAATGCTGCATAGTACGGCATTTCATCATGGTCTGCAATGTTTGCAAAACCAAAAAAAAAGATTTTCACAGAAAAACAAATATTTTTTTGTAAAATGTATAACATGTGACCCCCGCAATATATACAATGGACCATCTAAATTTAACTGTATCAAGCTTTAAGGAAGGTAAGAAAGCAGGCACAGATCAGAAATCGATACAATCAAGTACCACACCTGACCCAGGACATCACATGGGAAAGTGACAAAAACACAAGCAAACATAATACACAAAAGAGCCAAGAGGCCAGCCCTTTCCCAGCATGTGACCACAAGACTGCAGAGAACAGACAAGAAAGCATGACAGACACGAAAAATAGATAACAAAAATGATCCACAAAAGAAGCACCGCCTTGGAACGGTCAGCAAAAAATATTTTTACTGGAGGGCTTAAACAGGTTTTACGGTACCAACCTCACCCATATTTCTGATGTGGATCAAGACAAATGGATGTTTGGTTCGCTCATTACAGATACAACTATAGTAGGCCATTGTTAACGTGTGTCTTCTAAGTGGTATTATGATACCACTTTACTACTATATGGGCGTACGAGCTGTTGCCTGATGATCAGACTAAACTAATCCAACTCGCTTGCTTTGTTGAATTTAGATTTTCTTTCTTCTTTACAAAAATAGTTTTGCGTTTGCGTTTGGTTTGGATTTTGTTCCTTTTTTTTTATTTCAAATTGTATATGAAAACGATTAACCCGCCAATCGCAAAAAAGTCGTCTGCTTTTCTCGTCTGCTGAAATGTTTAAGAAGCCTCTATGGCAAACAGTGTGGACCCATATCAGACTGCTCCTATACTTAACTCGTCAGTAATATTGGGCATTTATTTGCAGCAGACGACCTCAGCAGACGACATTTTCAGATGGATTTTTTTCTTGGCGCTTTAAGGGTTAAAATAGATGAAATGTTGTTTTTACCTATTGGGGAGGACCAGCCAAACAAAGCGTGTGAAAGATCTTAATTTAATTATGTACCATTTGATAATGCAATACATAATTTAAGTAAATGCAGGAGGCAGGGAAGCCAGGCATGCAATGCAGTACTTATCTAGATAAATAAATAATTAAATCAAACACGAGTATTTATATGTCTAGACCCTGGCGTACTGTCTTTGTTTGCAGACCACGCGCGGATCCAGAGAGGAGGTCAAGAGAAACTATATTTTGTGAATTTTCAGAGTGGGTCTGGACCCCCTCCCACCCCCCACCCCCCTCTGGATCCGCGCATGCACACGACATTGCCTCAATGTCCGTATGGTTTATACTCATGTAGTTTCCATTTACTTTGGTGTATATTCTGATTTGCTGATATATGTTTGCAACCTCAGATCTATATGTCACATTACAATTGGAGAGCAGTAAAGACTCAGATGAGCGTGTGCATCCGCACAGTCTCGCCAGAGCCTCTATTTTCCAATACATTAATACCAGTTTTACCAGTGTCCAAGAAAATGTTAACCAAAATATCCATGACCAATAAGATCGCCTCCAATTCAGTAGTATCTCTAATTTCTAGGTATATGTTGACTGTGACCAATTTTTCAGTCTTGCAGACAATCGGAAATGTGAGAAACTCTGTAACAACCGAGTACTGAGGCGCCAGTTGTCGAGAATAATGTGTCCAAAATAAGCTGTTCATATCAAAAATGGCCGAGTCAATATGTCGATGTTAGAGATTTTGCAGCCAAGAATGACCACACCTCAGAAATGTACCAGTCTTTAAAACTGTGTCTGAAGTATAGAGTATCTGAGATGTTTTTGTGGGACATGTCTGGGTTTAAACTGATTACTTTCAACCTTGTTCTTCAGAAACGTATGTTGCCAAAATGCCCCAGTCATAGTCTGAACATGATTTAAATTATTACCTTTTCCAACGCTAATGCGTATGGAAATTGATACAAGAAAACTATCATATGTATGGTTTTCATTGCTTATCTACTTAAATATAACAATGTTTCCATTTTAGTAGGCAAGCCTCGTGATGCCAAACGGCGAACCTCGATACGGATTTTTCTATCCTACCCTCACACTCATGATGTATTCTTATATTGTACAGACTTACCAACGTGAAATGTAACACTGTTATCTTTTACTTAACTTCTATGTGAAATCCCGGTGGAATGCTTTTTCTATCCTACCCTCCTACATATAATGGATTCTTTTTCTTGCTTACCTTTTTTTTTTTATTATTATTATTATTTTATTTTAAAATAAGTTTCCAGAAGTCTCTGAATACGCTAAGATTCAATTTCTTATGATGACGTCACTTTAACATAACAATGACGTCACTTTATGACCATATGCGTGAGTTCCAATACAACCAATGTATGTAACTCTCACGTGACAGCCTGGGTAAGATAGCCTGGGTAAGATAAGATTTTCTATCCCAGGGTAAAATCTCAGATATCCTTATCCGGTGTGCAAGAAATTAACATTGTTACATATCACAATGGTTAACAATGCTACATTCTACGCAGTTTAGCTTGTAAAAGTTAACATTCTTAAATTTTACGTAGGTAAGTCTGTAGAGGTAACATTGTTACCATATACGCTGCTGTTACATATTACATTTTTTCATATGACGTTGCGTCTGGGAGTGAAATAACGCCATGCAATAAAATCGATAACCCACTAGTGGTTTATAGATTTACGGGAAACGGCATAACGTCCATAACAACGTTGCGTACATAATGACAAAATTATAACGTTTTAACGCTTTGACGTTTTTTTTTCAAAGTGTTTGTCATATGATAAATAGAATCTAACATTCATGCTCTTGTATTATTGAATTTATTAAACTCGTTGCGAAAAAGAGATAAAATGCTCGGCAAGCCTCGCATTTTATCTCTCTTCCCCAATTCGTTTAATAAATTCAATTAAACATGAGCACTCATGTAAAATCCTCTATGTATCAAGGGATCAAAAGAGCAATCTTATACACCCAGCATTCTCCTACAGATGATACAACTAAGTGCTACTACTACTAAAATGTTACTGTGTGTTATTGTTCAAACATTTAAGGGATAACCATATTCAAAATTTTCATTTGGGAGGTATATCGTCGGATATACGGTCGGAAATTTAGTTTTACGGCGACGCGCGAGCGTATATCCGACGATATACCTTCCCAAATAAACATTTTGAATATGGTTATCCCCATTCTAATGCACTTCTGCAGTTTCGTCTCAAATTGGAGCGTTGCAAGCCGCATAATACCGCACGTCATCCAAGGAAATGTGACGTAATTGATGACATCAAACTGTTTCCTACAGTATATCGCAGGATATACTGTCGCAAATTTGTGACGTCATCCAATCAGAATTCGCGTTACAAAAGCAAGTGCATTAGAATATGTGTTGATACTCTTTGTGCTGTTCCAAGTATTGAAATATGGCCAAGTAAGCATGGCCAATGTAAGGATTATGTTCAAGTAATGAATAATGGCACTCACCGGATTCTCTGTCCAGAAGTGTATAAGCTTCAATTCTATATTTACGATGAAGCCTAGCTGGTCTGACTTACTATATTCCGCTTGTACCTGGAAAGTGAATATAAGGATATATGCTTAAAGTTTTATTGTTTGTGGCCGTGTTCCTTGGCAATAACCAGTACTGGCAAGGTAGGTTTATGGTTTTGTGGTTTTATGTCCAGGAGTACCCGAGGGCTCACTGGCAGTTGTTCTGGTTTTAAAGCGTCTCAGAAGACTGGGCCACAGTTAATAAAGTCTCATCCGACAGACTGGGAGAAGCCGGGAATCGAACATGCGACCCCTGGTTTACAAGACAAAGGACTGGTTATGCTTAATGTTTTCAGCATAAAACTGCAAACATATTCTCATCCTTCAGTTTTCTAAAACGTATGATTTGGTTGATAAATATTAAGTCCAGTTTTACGCCAGTCTCTGCAAAATTCTTTCAAATAAACTCGTCGATTAACCCATCATTAATATTCAAGATTTCAACAGTTCTTAACCATTCTGATAGCATTTGGTCTTTGGTCTAAGTTCCGACTGCTGTAGTTGTGTTAACACCAAATCTTGTGACAGGTTGCACATATATCATCATTGGCGTTGCATTATAAAAAGTCAAAATGGATTCCGAACAATGCAATCACTTTGCGTTGTCATTAAGACGATAAAACATTCTTTTCCTTTTATCAATGCTTGCCGAGCCCGAGTGTGATAATTTGTTGCAGACCGAACCGGGAAGGGTTGTGGGCTGTAACACATTTTCACACAAGGTCTTAGCAAACGTTAATACGGAAAAGAATGTTTTATCGTCATTGTTATATACCTCCCTTTCCAGCACACCAGGCTTAAATGGCAATGAAGCCCTTTGCTGTCGTTTATTAATGGCAATGAGGCCTGGAGCAAGTGATTGGTCAACAATTCTAAAACACCTCGCCTATATAACCAATGGTTAAACTCAGTGATTTATTGGTTGATAAATCACTGCACGAACTGGGCACGGACAGGTGTGACGTCATTCATTCGCCAGTTTGATTTTTATGACGTCATCTAACATATACAGCATTGTAACGTTGAAAATATACAGAGTAACGTCGTCTTTGCAACTACTTGACGTTCAAAATGTACGTAAAAGTGCGGGTTTCAGTCTAACAAGAGTTGCGGGAAATACTGACAGTCTGTTCAAGATGGCGGCATCGTTTTATATTTTAATCTTTTTGTGTGTTAGAATCGAAATAAATTCGCGCTGGCAGTGATATGTTGCTTAATATATCACTGTCTGTCGATCAGTCGTAAGTGGATAAATCATTCGCGCTTCGCGCTCATGATTTATTCACTTTAACGACTGACGTCCAGCCAGTGATGTATTAAGCAACAAATCACTGCAAGCATGAATCTATTTTTTAATCAGCCACATTGCGACACGTTAAATTTAGATGAAATGTACAACTGCCAGCGATTGAAACAGGTCAAGATTCTATAGTACAAACTTTGTAGGTATTCATTAGAGCTGGCCATGTTTTAATTTTATTTAATTCATAGATTGAAGAATTTATTACATTTTGTAGGTGAAATAGATTCAAATAAAGCGTTGTTTAAGAAACATTTTGCTAAAATAACTTAGCTTTCTCGTACTATTAAGTGTTTACCAGCTTTGCCAAACGTGTAGACCATGCTCAGGTTATTAAAAGCTGCAGGTTATTCTGTGCATATATTGGACTGAAATTTAACATGACTAGACCAAAGGCTATATGTGTATAAACATGTATAAATTCTTTCAATATACTCGTATATGTATATAAGCACTTTTGTTGTGCATTATGACCCAGGCTGTCTTACCCTAAATTATACAAATCAGTAGCTGTTAGATCAGGGTCTACACTTTGACATAGGATCAAGACTACAAATGTTCCACCGATCAGGGTCTAAATTGTGATATAAGCAACATCCAATTTTTGTCTATACATGAGCATCAGGGTCCACTTTAATGGAACTACTGTTTTTGTTTCATATTTTCAGACAGTTAAATGGCAAATTGAGGAGAAAATGATAAGTTTTAATATATGTTTAAGTATAAAACAAAATATGATGTTTTCTGATAGCCATAAACCAAAAATGCATGTGCTTGTAAGTTTTCTGTGGCTCTTCCTTGTGGTGCCTTATATTGGTCTGCAGTGTGTGGTTGTGGCATTTACTGGTCAAACTTACTTACGTTTTAGTATTCAAGTGATACATTTCAAATACCACAATTATTTCAAAATTTCAGCTTTTTAATAAATTTATGCAAAAATCCTAGTGTCAGAAACATCATAATTGCCATCTTATTTATTAGACATGTTTTGTCAAAAATTGTAATAAACTGACAAATGATGTAGGTTTAATTTCCTTGACATCGTTAAATATACCAATACATCGTTCTTAAGAGTTTTTCAGGAATGACATCAGAGTGTCAAACAGCTTGGATTCGGATCTGGTGGGGCCTGATGATTGATTAATTGTTGACTGGGACGTAAAGAATCAAATCAAACAAAATTTGCTGCTAGCACCCAAAAAGATAAGTAATTTTGAGAGTGATACTACGAACTTTGATAACCTACCCCATTCCAAGTTACAAGAATTGTTCTAACTTTCTGCTTAGTTGTAATTAACCCACTCTCGTCTAACATGTTGGTACTGTACGCATCAAGGTAGAGGGCGACTTCGATTGTTACCGTAGTTGGAGTCTCTCGACGAACCCTTTGTGTTGATGAATGTTGTTTTGATGAATGATGGGGCGTTGTACCTAAAGAATGATTAATAAAGGAACGTTTAAACAACAGTTAATCTTACAGCTAAGAAATGAGTCATCGATCACTATTTTAGATTAGATTAGCCAAATAACCAATCACTGTATTTCAGATTAGATTAGCCAAATAACCAATCACTGTATTTCAGATTAGATTAGCCAAATAACCAATCACTGTATTTCAGATTAGATTAGCCAAATAACCAATCACTGTATTTCAGATTAGATTAGCCAAATAACCAATCACTGTATTTCAGATTACAGGGTGCCCACTCTTAGTCTGAAATGAAATTCCCTGACTTTTCACTGACTTTTCCCTGACAAAATTTTTTTTTTCCCTGACCATTTTACTGCCCCTTTGCACCCGCCTCCTCCCCTTACAACTGTCTGCTACGTCCGCCCTTTGTTTATACTGACATCTATCAAACTTAATCCTTAAGATATATGAGCTTTACATCAGAAATGTGTGCTTAAATCAAAACGACAAACAACAGGCAGCAAGCGTGTAAGAAAAGAATATAACATCTTTTTGTTGCATAAGATGATTTGTTAATATGTTATACTGCTTACCTGAGCTGTTGGCTTCATGGTTTCAGAGAATTTTCCCCGTTTTTTCTTAATATGAGTCTATGGGAGCAAATGACCCCCAGGACATGGACAATTTGGACATCAGGGGCATGGTTTGCAAGATTTATGAAGGAGATCACAAAACATTGCTATATATGAGTAATATATAAGCTGTAGGCCTCATGATTTTAGATTGTTTTCCATTTATAGACAATGGAAGTTAATGGCACCCAGGGTGTGGCCAGTTTGGATCCCAGGGGCATGATTGGCCAGATTTATGTAGGGGACCAGTAGACATTGCTTTAAGCTGTGGGCCTGAACTTCAATGGCTCAAACTCTGATGGCTCATTCACCTTTTAAAGTTTTTATGTGTATGGGTGCTTTATGTTACCCATGGGCCATGGCAACTAGAGATCCAATCCAATCGGCGCAAAAACCTTATGCAGCCTTTTCTCTACCTTATGTGCTTTACATGAAATTTGATAGCAACTTGAGATATATACTTCTGTGAACAGACAATGACAACAGACCATCAATATACTCATTATCATACCTCATTTGAGCCTGAGCCTTTGACTCAGGTGAAATAAAACAAGGTGACAAAAAATTAGGGCTTAGATTAAAATAACAGTTACTAGCCAAGAGATATATATTAGAATAACTGGATTGCATTGTTATATTCACCCTAAAACTATCTATCTATCTATCTATCTATCTATCTTCCAATATGTCTTAATCCCCAAGGGGGACGTCAGAAGGGTATTCCGGAATACCAAGTGCTGAGGGGGTTAATCATCATCTCATATCTGTTTGTTCATTTTTTGAGCTATTAACCAAGCATGATTTTAAAATTCCCTGACTTTTACCTGACTTTTGAAGATTTTCTAATTTCCCTGACCATTCTACAGAATTACCTGACATTTCCCTGAACTTGAAGGAAAAACAAATTTCCCTGACTTTTCCCTGACGAGTGGGCACCCTGGATTAGATTAGCCAAATAACCAATCACTGTATTTCAGATTAGGTTAGCCAAATAACCAATCACTGTATTTCAGATTAGATTAGCCAAATAATATATCAATATTTTAGAAGATTATCCTAATAATCGATCGCTTTTTTAGATTAGATTAGCCAAAAAATCGAATAATGATCGATTATTTCTCACACCAATACCAACCACGCCTGCCAGTCTAACTCGTTCATTCCATATACCAATGGGGCAAACCTTTCTGTTCCTGCTATTGAGAGCAAAGTATATAAACAGGTCAATATGGGCGGATCCAGAGGGGAGGAGGGACAGGGGTCTGGTCCCCCCTGAATATCACAAAAACATAGGGTTTCTTAGCTTTCTGGTCCGATTCCTCTGAAAAATCACAATGCTACCAAGCCAGCACTCATTGTTGGGTCATCATCGGCACGCCAGCAAAACGCCATTTAAATGGCGTTTTGCTGGCGGGCTGATGATGGCCCACTTATAGTGGTATTTGGATCCTCTTTCCCCTTATAAACTAAAAAACATATTAAATAAACTTGTCAAAGTGGGACTCCCTCTGACAAAACTTTGTGGATCCGCGCATTGGTCAATGCAAGCTTTTGGGCACTGAAAATATTCTTAAAGCGATATTTTGCTTGCCAGTGTATAATGTTTTGCAATGAAGAAAAAGGTCATTGTTTTCAACTTCAACACAGATCATCTAGAATCAGTCTATGTTCCAAGGGGCGGATCCAGGATTTCTGGAAAGTGGGTTCATATGTATAAAGGGGTGGGGGGCTCAGTATGCTGATTAAATCTCATTTTTCTTAAATATGCCATGAAAATGAAATAATTTGGTCTCATTGATATTTAAAAACAGGGGGTTAGGGAGGTGGTCCGAGCGAACCCCCTGAACCCCCTCTGGATCCGCCACTGGTTCTAGGGCACAATATTTAAGATATGTCGAAGGTTAACGTCAAGGCTATCGAATAGAATTTCTGGAATTCTAAACTTTTCTATTCACAAGAAAACACCGATTTTATTGAATTTTAGGTCCATCTCATTTATAGAAAAACGCGTCATTGGTAGTATGTTATGAAGAAGATGTGTTTGGTGGGTGTGCAAAATAAGCGACCAGAAATCAATAACAAATCAAAAGAAAGCATTGTTTTAAAACATTGATCAAACTCGATCAGTATATCCAAAGAATTAAAACGTCTTACCTTTTATAAACAATTCTAATAGTGTATACACATATATACTTATAAGATGGGTTAATTTAATATTTGTGGGTACTCAAAAGAACCGTTTTATTGAGACAGTTCTTTTGAGTATTTCAAACATATGGTTATACTAACAGATAAGAAAATAATCACAATTTAGATAAGACGATTTTGCTCACACGTATCTGGACCTATTGTTCGGTCTGACTACCTTAATGCATGTTTTCATATTTTTTGTGGCCTATTGTTTTATTTCCCACAAACCCAACTTATTTGAATAGACCTTCGGGGTGCTCTCAGCACATTGTGTCAAAAGGTTTGGATCCAGAACAGGCTCAACGCTCTATTGGACCTTATCCAATGGCGTGAAACAGCTACGCACATCAAAGGGAAACTCCTAAATCTAGCATAGATTCTCTTCATTTGTTTCCCTTTTCAAAATGGTAACTTCTCTAAATGGAAATAATTTGCTCCAAGAGGGAGCGAATTCTTTCCTTTAAGAGCAGTTCCTTATGGTATACCATATTGGGTGACCACCCTTGAATGTTGTTATTTTTATTACGCACGTAAGTAAGTGCGTTATTGGAGCTACGCCAATGTTATCGGTGTACAAACTGTTTCCAAAGGTTATCAAAGTTGACACTAGCAGGCAAAGAGTAAAAACTCAGTTGCTTCTCAGAAAAAGTATTGTTATGGTTGCCTCTGTTGATTTATGTATAAACCATTTCCTGTGTAGACTATAAATAGAGGATCTTACATGAGTGCTCATGTTTTATTGAGTTTATTAAACGAGTTAGGGAAAAGAGATAAAATGCGAGGTTTGCCGAGCATTTTATCTCTTTTTCGCAACGAGTTTAATAAATTCAATAATACAAGAGCACGAATGTTAGATTCTATTTATCATATGACAAATACTTTGAAATCTCATTTCTGTCGTAAAAACGTTATAATTTTGTCATTATGTACTCAACGTTGTTATGGACGTCATAACGTTTCCCGTAAATCTATAAACCACTAGTGGTTTATCGATTTTTTGCATGGCGTTATTTCACTCACAGACGCGACGTTATATGATAAACATAATTGTATGTTTAATTCTTAATAAAATATATTTTATTGTATTGTATATTGTAGTCAATCGTTTGTTTATCCATCATGCAATGCAATAAGGTTGAACATACCTTGCTGAGCAGAACATTTAAAGGAATTTGATCGATTTGAATCTTCAACGAATTGGATACCAGTACTCTGTCTTCTTCTCCACTGGTGCCAGCAATAGTGTCAATACGGTAATGGCTCCCATTTGCAAAGAATGCTCCCATCTGAAAAAAGAATGTTTTAAGACTTTTTCACGCTCAATTCAAATGAGCATGCAGTTTATCATGCTCATAATGTTAAAATGTCAATAATGTTGGCAATGTAACATTTATTAGCATGACAAATACATGTACATTCTCTGAGAATTTGAAAGCGAAAACTGCCTTTACTTTTCAGCATTTTAGTTTTTATAATTAGTTGAAAATTCATGCTCAGTTTAGTTGAGCATGAAAAATATAACATCGTGGCCAACTCTTGAGATTTTGGTACTCATTGCATACAGGTATATGCGAGAAATCATTCTATTGAGATACAGGCGCAGCTACCTTGCCACTTCTGACACCATGTTTTGGTACCCTATGTTAAAGAACATAAAGGTTAATAGGTCATCTCTTTAGATTTTGGTTATCATCGCATACGCTTGAATCAAATCTTTAAATGCATTAAAACTTGCCTTAAGCGACCACTGAAAAATAGATATAACAAAGGTTCCAATAGCAAATGGTAGCTTTATGAAGGTCAAAAGTATTCCAGAATGCTCCCCTTGGAGCCTTCTGCAATACTTTTGACCTGCATTAAGCGATAATCGGTCTTGAAAACTATTATTATCTTCTTTTTGAGTGGCCGCTTAAGAAAGGTTATACATGAACAGCTACCTAGTGGTGTTATATGCCCTAATTCTGGTCTGAGTCATATTCTAGATCCCTAAATTGAGTCTGTGAGTAGCCACGTCTGTTTGTGAGACTGCAAAAACATATACAACCCTGTGCATTCGCTTAACTTTTTACAGTTACTCGCTTTCAGAATGACTATTAGCTAACAATGTGTCAAAAATAGTGATCAGACTGGAACCCAGGATATAGTTGATTATAAAACTTGTAAACGTTTATTGTAATAGGGGCCAATTCACATGTACACCGAAACTAAACCGCCGAGTCGAAACTTAACAAGCACATTTGAACGTTGTATTTTTATTTGTCTGAAGTGACACTTTTTTGGCCGAGGGTGTTCATTTTGGCACAGTCATTGCCTATGGTGTGTGAATTACAAAATAAGTTCGAGAGCAGTGCTATGACCCTGAAGTCAAAATTCAAGGTGGGAAACAGATTTACAAAAGTCAACATACTTTCTTCTGAATCACTTTTTTAACTCCAAAGAGATTTGTGTGGGAACTTATCGTACTATATGTACAAATGTTGTTATACAAAAATAAAATAAAAGTTTTACGCAAAGGCAAGGGTTAATATGTTTAGAATCTCTTTTTTTTCGGATCATAACGCGAATTCCTTTCATTCGATTAAGCTGGAAGCTCCGAAGCATGTTTGTCAATGGTTTGTAGATCTACGGCAACAAATGTTTTGGATTGCTGGTATATGACTTTGCAGTCGAAGGTCGAGGTCAAAACAAATGTCATTCTATGTGGTATTAAATTAAAATGCAGATAATTGCGATGAGCCACCCATTGATTGATCTCAAATCATGTACTGGTTCATTGTGTGCTGTCAAAAATAGTTAAAATATGATCGTGAAAACGGAAAAAAAACATATCATCCGTGAGGACAATAGACAGTCTACTATTAATCAAAGAACTGATATCGATATTGTTCAATAATTTATTGTTTTGTAAATGAGTTTAACCACGTGAAACATATAGCCTGTGTCCGTGGATCGCTACCAGAAAGAGCTCTAAACCAGTCTGCTAACTAGAACCTTCACTAAAACTGTAACTGTAGTTCTAATTTCAGGCATCACATATGGCGGGACACCCTTATTTCGAGGTAATCCTAATTTCGGTGCAAAATTACCATCTCAATACTTCTCACTCTGTATGGGACAATTATTGTTATATACATGATAGTACATAGCCACTTGATTGTGCTTGAAAAGTATATGGTAAAATACATGTATTTCTACTCTTATATGTTGCGTGAATAAGAAGATTTTCTATAAGTGCATGCATTTTCGTCAAACAAAAGTGAAAGTAGGGTCCCAACAACAAAACCCTTATTATACACATGTATCTGGGTGTATAACAATTTCATTTTTATCTGTCAGTTAGGAATACCCAGCACTAAACTATTTGAAATTCCAGAAAAATAACACCACCAGTCATGTTTTTACTTGAACTGTGTTCACTGTAACACCGAATTTAGGGTGGGGTTTTCACATGGTTAAAATCCTTTTGAATGATGTGCTTTCTGTTTGGTTACACCTTGGTTCATTTTCATTGTTTAAATTGGCATTACAGATGTTGATGCTCATGAAACGGTATAGATTTTAAATTTGAACACCTAAAGAGAGTTGTAATAAACATTAACTACCCCGAAATTAGGATGTACCATCATTGTAATAACACTAAACAGACTGCATGCATTCACATGCTGGTCTGCTCCTTTGTAGTCTGAACATGGCATCAAGGTGTTTTCACGCGAGGGACATGTGTACTTCAATAAAGGAACTTGTTCTTTCACAATTAATGCACACATAGCTTCATAACTATGCCTACATAAAACATGCTTACAATATGTGCTGCAACCATGCAAAAGTAATTATAAAATGCAAATAAGGGACACATTATGAGATAACAGCCCTATCACATACGGTGAGGCAGTTTTTTCATGAAACGCTATAGCTATTGTAGCAATGCAAAGTAACTACTTTCCTGCCAGCCAAGAGTGACAGTGACGTAATCTTTTGTTTATAATTGTTGAGTAAAACATTAACTTGTACACCCCACTTACGCTAAAGCGAATCGATATGTCACTTGTGTATTAATCCTATCCACAGGATAGGATTAATACATAAGTGATCTATCGATCATAAAGCCCTGATAACTTTTTAAACAAAACATGACGTCACTGTCACTCTTGGCTAGCAGGACAGTACTCTGTGCTTCTAATGTATGTGTCCTGATTCTTTAAGGCAAGTGGTTGCCGTCTTGAAAACTGTCCGCATAAGAATCGTTATTAATTACGAAAGTCCCAATGAAAAAACGTGTAATGATTATTGTGCCCATGTAACTAGTGACGATTTTGGCAAGTATACGTGTATGCGCAACTCGCTTAACACACACACACACACACACACACACACACACACACACACACACACACACACACACACACACTATAGTAGTAGTGAAGTGTTATAGTTGAGGCGGTTCTTTTGCGAACCCACAACATATGCTTTGGTTGAGAAATGATTAAAATTAATTATTCTGACCCGACAGTATAAACTCTAAACTTAAATAGAGAATTTCTTTACTCGTATGTGGTAAAGCTCTTTTCTACTGTGATGGCCCATTTAAACGTTTCCATTAAGTTTGATTTGCATGCATTCATTATGTTTGCATGCAAACAATATTCTTTTAAGTGAAATGTCATTTTGTCAAAACGTCAATTTCGTCTGTTCAATAATAACTAATGATTTAAGAGCCTATTCTAAACGTATTATTCAATTGTTATGTCAGAATACAATATGACGAAGCAAAACACATTGATGGTTGCATTTATGATTTTATTTCTAGAGCATTTGATCCATGCAATGCAAACTACCCTGGCGATAAACGGCCCAACCCAGATACAAATCTAATGGGCCAGCACATGATATTATGGTACTTATCTCATGTGCGTAAAAGCCTCCATTTAGACGCCTAAGTTGACGTATCATCCAAATTGTGGCCTTATAAGAATCATGAGTGTGAGGGTGGGATAGAAAAATCCGGCCAGAGGATCACCGATTCGCATCACGAGGCTTGCCGAGTGATGACAAACGGTAATCGCGAGGGACGGATTTTTCTATCCCATCCTCACACGAATAATAGATTCTTTTTCTTGCTCACCACTAAGGTCCACATTTTATATTGGTAAAACATAAAAAAGGCTTCCAAAAAATCCTGAATACGACATGGTGATGTCATTTTAACGTTACAATGACGTCAAGGATCGACGTGCGACCACCGTGCTGTTTCGTTTTTTCATATTCCCCATGGGCTGGTACCTCACATGGGTAAGAACAACAGGAATCCCGTTTTGGTGTTCGCGAAAAGTCTTGATCCGCATAAATTTACTTTGTTTACACCAGTAGCGAAAGCTCTAGTGAGTCTGTTCGCCTTAGCCTCCATTGCTCGATAATGTGACACGCAATAAACGCTCATGTGCTGACTTCAGTCATGCAAAAAGTGAGTATACAGTAAAACCTGTCTTAAGCGGCCACTCAAGACGAAGACCAATAGTTGGTTTTCAAGACTGAATATCGCTTAATGAATGTCAAAAGTATTGCAGAATGCTACGAGGGGAGCATTCTGCAATACTTTCGACCTTCATTAAGCTACCATTTACCATTAATATATTTGCTTTGTCTATTTTTGAGTGGTCGCTTAAAACAGGTTCTACTGTAATCGAAAACGCCACAATCATACACTGTAGACTTACCCACGGCACCACGAGGAAAAGACAAAGAACACAAACATCCATATGGTATCAAGATTAATATTAAAGTAAAGCAACCGACCCCCTCTTCCTCAGCAAGATGATTGCAAAACTAGAAAGGACACTAAGTACTGAATAACAAAACAAGGACCAGAAACAAATCCCCACAAACAATTGCAGCAATAAACATAGAATCAAAAATACCTGTAAATTAAAAGAGCCATCGCCTTAGAACGGACAGTTGCCAAAGCCATGGGGGAGGGGGCTTAGATCAGATTTACTGGTCAAATCTTCGCCCGCCCTAGATTCTGATGAACACAAAATTTGTTAAGCTCACGTCGGGGCTTCCTAACAAATGCAATTTATCATCACGGGGAAAATCGCGACCATTATAATGAGATTAGACTGCGCAGATTAGTCAAATCTTTTTAAAGTCAGCAAATAAGCCTAAAATATGTTCTTGCTATTTGCTGCTGTTGTTTTTGTTTCGTTATGCATTAGGAAACCGAAATCATTTTGCTGTCATTGTTTTTATTTTTTTTTTTATTGTTTTAACTTTTTCACTTCCATTTATGGGGGACGGTGAGTATCGATAACGATTTTTGCTAGAAATCAGTCCGTTTGCGAATACCGCCTTCCCCGTGTGTTGATATTTGCGTGGATTCGAACTATTTGGGTAGGCTTAACCGAATCTTCAAAAAAATGTGGGGACTGTGAAAGTGACATTTTCAAATAAGACGGCACAATTTCATAAATTTCAAGAGTTTTAATAAAATTCAACAATAATTGCTTATTCACATATTATGCATCATAATCCACCCATTACTGGAGTCATTTGACGTAACTTTGAAGGTGCATAAATTATATTAAATCATAGTTTATTATGTTAATTTGTTTCGGTTGGTATAATACTGGTCTTAAGCCTCTAAAGTTACATGTAACCCATACAAGCCGAATGGAATTTCCCACTGTTATCAATTGGACCAGTCCACTTCCATTGGTGATATTTTTCACTTTTATTCAAATTTTAATAGAACACTCTGTAAGCAAACAGTGGAGAACCTGATCAGACGCAGCGTTCTGACGTGACTGCGTGGTGGGGACGTCATATCATTGCGGTTCTGCAAACATTGAACGTTATATTGCGGAGCTATTGGTTTGCGGAGCCCCGATTTTAAAATTTCCGTCGATTGCGCGGCGAACATTAATTTTGTCCGCTTCTAACTCTTTTGTGCGCACTCATTTTTTTTTTTTTGTCGTGTTATGGTGCAATTTTTTTACGATAGATTCACATGCTAAATGGAAAACAGCGTGGGTCCTGATCAGATGGCTTCGGCAGAAGACTTATGATCAGAAACCGCGCTGTTATCTAAAGACGATATACCCGGATTCACCAAAAAAAGTCAGAATCAGTGTTAATATATTGTCTTTATTTGTTTGATTACGGATTCCAATTGATAAGCTTTAAATAATTTCGCATTTGTACAAGAAATCGAATTCGATTCGTTTAATTATTATGAAATTCTAACGATATTTTAATTTTTCACATTATCAAAGAATAAACTTAGAATGAATGCATTATTTGATTAAAACTTATCAAGATGTTTGCCAGTGCAACCCTTTAGTTATGCATAACAATATACCACAGCCCCGTATTATACAAAACTCATTGGCGTAATATTTTCTGAATTGATAATTTGATTCCAAACACGGCTCTGACTGCGTCATTTAAACGAGAAATATGAAGTGCCTTTATTCTGCTGATTAAACGTTTGGGATAATCAGAATAGAGCTTAAGTACGAAAGAGGGCAAAGATCAGGAATCGATACAATCAAGTACCACACCTGACCAATGATACCAATGGGAAAGTAATAAGCTCACAATAGGACATCACAAACGAGAGACAAGATGTCAGCCCTTTCCCAGCAGGTGGCCACAAGGCAACAATCAACAGACGCACACGAAAGCATAACAAACACACACCAGAAATAACATGAATGATCCACAAAAGCAGTACTACCTTGGAACGGTCAGTAAAAATATTTTACTGGAGGTCCTAAACCAGATTCATGGCACCAACCTCGCGCTTAATTCTGATGTGGACCAGGACACATTTGGAAAAGTGACAAAACATAACAAATAAGACAACCAAGAGCTAAGCCCTTTCCCAGCAGGTGACCACAAGGCTACACATAACAGACACGACAACACAACACACACAAACAGAAGCATAACTAACAAAAACGATCCGCAAAAGAAGCACCGCCTTGGAACAGTCAGTAAAGTAATTTACCGAAGGGCTTAAACCAGTTTAACGGCGCCAACCTCACCCATAGTTCGGATGTGGATTAAGACACATAGATGTAAGTTTGCATAAAAGATCCCTAACTTATCAATGCATCATCTCCTAGAACTAATAGATCTATATATAAAAAGAAGATTAAGCAAAGATAAGGACTGAACAGTAAATAAAACTGAATACCAGAGCAAAAGAAATCCAACAGGTAAACGCCAATGGGCCTGAAAACAGCCAAAGCATCAAGCCCCTACCATCTTATCAATAGATGAATCTTCAAGTCGGAACCATCATAGAGTCTGAAGTCCTACCCACCCACGTGCAATTAAAAAGGAAAGCAAAGTTGCCACCCGTAAATGGGCTGACCACCAAGAATGCAGTCTGTTGTAATACATTAATGATATAGTCAATCTTTTTATAAAGGGAAATTATTTTAATGAAATGCGCTGAATTATTATTAGAGCCAACAATCCACTTCAATTTATACACCAATTCACCGTAGAATTCAGGTTCCTATTTTTTGTAATTTAGATATCAAATCATAGTATCGTCTATAAAATTTAGAAAAGGTTGTGTAAAGTTTATGATACTGATGGCCTTGTTTAAGAAGTTTCTGAGTTAACAATTTATTTCGAGTGTTGAAGTCAGCAACATGGCTTGATGCTCTAACAAAACGAATGAGTTGAGAGATATAGACTACATAGGATGTAGAGCGAGGAACATCTCCATCAAAAAATGGGATTTTGATGATTTCAAAATAAAAGTCATCACGTTTATCATAAATTTTGGTAGAAATAATGGCATTAGAAATTGATAAATGCAAGTCTAATAATGCGGCTTCGGTATCAGAGGTATTGGCTTTATGAAGTTGGAGCTCTGAAGGGTATATTTTACTTGCCATATTGTCAAAATAAACATTATTAATGTTTAAAATATTGTCCAAATATCTGGATGTAGTGTTACAAGCATCAATAACATCAGCCTGCGTATCATCAGAAAGAGACATCATAAAGTCCCTCTCAAAACAAAACAGGAATAAATTGGCAACCAGGGGAGCACAATTAGTGCTCATAGGAATTCCAACTACTTGTCTATTCAGGTTGTTGCCAAATCGAATACAAATGTTGTCCAACCAAAAGGTAACCGCATCACATACATTTTGACAAGACCATGCATAATATTTTTAAGCTTTTTCCAAAGTAAAAAGTGTGTTTCTGTCGTTACATGCAAGGTTAGGAGAGCCTTCTCTATTGAAGGTTTTTCAATAAAATCAATAAGTTTATATTTAATCAAATTATGAGATAAAGTAGTATAAACAGTAGAAAACTCATAAGTAGACAAACTGGTCGCATTTAAATCTCTAGCTTTAAGTTTATCTAAAATTTCACCCGAATTTTCAATATACCTAAATATCTCTCATATACATTTTCACAGTACTTGATAACATGTTATTCACACCTGTAAGACATGAAGATAGCAATTTAGCAAGTTCTGTTGTCGTACAAAAACTAGAACTTGCGATGAATCTTGCTTTATAGGGATGTTTATGGAGTTTAGGTAACTAATACAACGTATGAAATTTGTCTTGGTTTTCTTTAGCTTTGACACCAAAATGTAGGGCTGTATGACAACCATGCCCATCGATGACCTCCCTCTAATTCAAAAAAGGATACAGTTTATAGGCATTGGTGTCAACACGCTCACGCCTAAGAGTATTAATATAATACAATCGTCAAACTACTACAACATTGTTAGCAGCGTTATCTGCTGGAACCAAAAATAGTTCATATGAAAATCCTGGATACCTCGTTTAAGATGAGGAAAAGAAGCTTTAGGTTTAGGTGGTAAAAGATGTGTATTATGAGAGTAAAATGAAATACGAGTATTGATAATTTTAAAAATGTTAATCTTCCATTCCTTCAAGGCATGAGACTCACCATTTTCTCGTTTACGCCAACGATTACTTAAGTCATTTAAAGAAGCAGCGATCTCTCTATGACAATTAGAGAAATCAATTTTAGCGGGAAATCTATATTTAGGACCTTTAGAAATAATATTGCTAACTCTAGCGTCAGGAATGACATTTAGAATACCTATTATCACATGCCCAGCAGGCGGATATAAACAATTAGAATTTTTACAATCACAGGAGTCAGGAGTTTGGAATCTTTATTAATATCAGTTACAATTTTATTAACATTAAATGTAGTAGACCTTATTGGTTTGTTATATTTATAGCAAATGATAGGAGTTTCATAATTATTAAATCCACATGCGACAGAACTAATTTTCCGTACGCCAGTTTTGGCTAACAAAATGGAGTTTTTTGTTACATAGTACTACGCGTAATGCTCCTTATATACACCCATGACATGATTTGATTCTCGTATTTTGATGGACTTTCCCGAATCAGTTAACATGGCACAATGTACCATGATCCTTTAATAAACATCAGAACACTGAAACTCATTTCTTAAATGAACGCCTTAAGTTAGTAAACATCACTGTAGTGGACTTAAGTATCTCGACTGACATAGTACCTAACCAGAGATCGCTCAAACTTGCTAAAAACTCAATTTTACCAATTATACTTAACTACTAAAGAAACCTGACACATACTTTGTGTCAAATTTTGGTAGTAAATGAATGCGATGCACACTTGTATTTTCATTGCGTAAAGCTGAACAAAGATAGACTAAGATGCACTGAGATTTTTTGAAAAGATGACCTAATTTCAGACGTCAGCTATCAAAACGTCACGTAACCCCTAAAATCAATTTTCGCAAAAAACAAAGAAATCACGCAAAATTCACCAGAATCCGCTTTAGTGTGATTCTTTGTTATTTCATTGACATTTTCTTGGCATTCAAATAAAGCATGCAAGCATTGTTCAACCCAAAAGCTTACTTTCATTTTCTAAGCGTCAGTTTTTCGTTATCAGCGTTTTATGAGCTTTTAAAAGCACTGCCACTTTATCAAGTTTTTCACTTTGCATGATGTTAGGAATGCATATTGACAATGTTTCAGTCCTTTTGAACTCCGTAGCTCCCGCCTACGTCCATTTAGCGACGTCAAGCCTTAAAATGACATGCTGATATGTGTATACTGCAAAGCTTGAAATTCATACGCGATTAAAGTAAAGTGTAGCCAAATGACACTATAACAAAGTAGACAGCGCACACTAAACGGCGACATACGTTGACAAAGATAAAAACGGTTATTATCCATAGTTTACTTTGTTCCTTAATTGACATTAAGCTTGATTTATTCCGCTTTTACCATTTAACGGGACACGAAACATAAATTCTGATTTTTGAAAATGCATTCTCTTACAATGATTGGTTGACTCCAAGTCATTTCAGTTTCTAGAAATTGCATAAACAAAGGAAACAAACACTGCCGTTTAGACAACGTCAAAAGCAAAACTTAAAAACCACCATATCATACGTCAATTGCAAATTTTTAAAATGCACTTTTTGTCTGTACTTGTATTGGCATTGCATACATGAAAAAAGTTTTCAAAAATATCTAGACATACACTCCCGAGGCAATCTTCACCAGCGAAGGTTTCGTCGTATCAACCTTTCGACAAAATAGACAATCGCAACCCTTGGTAGGACAAGATGTCCCGAGGCAAAAGTGTTAAAAACGGTGTTTTTGGCGTCATGACGCCATTTTCTATATTTGATAGGTAATTTTTTTCGAAAAATACTTTCTCATGTCTTGTTATTAAAATAAGCATATCGGCTTAGCTCTATAATTTGTTATTTACGAGTTTGTAGCAAGTAAAAGTGTCAGGTTTATTTAGTAGTTCAGTATATATCTTTTATCATTTTCTTTATGACAATTCTGAGACGGGTAACTGATATAGTTTGAATAGTGGGTTGTACATGGAGTGAAATGAAAAGTATGATTGCATGCAAAGAATAGAGACAGCATAAGTTACTAAAGAAATATTTATCTGGTGAAGGAATGCAGACTTACCAGACCATCACAGAAGTGCATCGAAGCGGAACCAGTATGCGATGTTACTTGACCAAACATATAACAATATGGATCAGTTTGTGACCACTCATCAATGCCATTCTTGTGGCTAACCACAACTTTAGCAGAACGATGGAGCACGTTTGATTGTTGCAGCTTGAACATGAATTTTTCTCCAAATGATGTAAATGATGCACGAATTGGCTCGCCATTTGTGGTTGATCGACGTAGACGTTTTGAAAGACTACAAAACAAGAAAGCACAGTGTTACCATGTGATTACTAATGAAATGCTTGACACACTGTAACAAACTACTAAACAAATATTTCTCTAGTGATAAATAATAACATTAAACCTGTACATGTAATTGCTGTATTCATTCTCAGGACCAATACGAACAAAAGAAATTGAAATGTTCTTCCTCTGCGTGGATGAAATCAGAATGTTTCCAAAATCCTGAGTTTTAGAAATTCAAAGCTTAAACCCTGCAGTATGCCTACAAAACATAAACTACTAAAGATTAAAAGGCTAATCTTGTTTTAAGATAATCTAAAAATAAACCAGAGAAGTCATTTAAATGCCTAATTCAGTATTTTGAGGCTGACTTTCTGAAAGTCAAGCTCAAAATCCTGAATTTAAGAATTGTCGTATAAAACTTTCACCCATGCAGACATGTATTTTTTGCCCATCGGATAAGGATATCTGAGATTTGACCCTGGGATAGAAAATCTTATCTAACCCATGCTATCTTACCCAGGCTGTTACGCGAGGGCTTCATTCATTGGTTGTATGGGAATTCACGCACATTGTCGTCAAGTGACGTCATTGTTATGTTTAAGTGACGTCATCATGTGAAATTGCATCTTAGCGTATTCAGGGACGTCTAGAAGCTTATTTTCAAATAAAAAAAACAGTGGTGAGCAAGAAAAAGAATCCATTATTCGTGTGGTAGGATAGAAAAATCCGTCCCTCAGGAGCACCTTTTGTCATCACTCGGCAATCCTCGTGATGCCAAACGGCGATCCTCGGGATGGACTTTTATATCCAACCCTCACACTCATGATAGATTCTTATAGTGTTCCTTTTGCCAATATCTTTGACGTGCAAAGAACAGGTGATACGTGGCTTCAATGCCACCACAAGTACATGGCTGTTATATATTTACCTGTGCGGTGTATGTTCTTCACCAAATAGCTCAACAATAGTGAGATCAAAATGTTTAAAACCATCTGAAAAAAAATATATATATTAATCCTTGAGAATAGAGCAGTAATACACATCAAAAGTCGTCTGCTTTGGTCATCTACTAAATGTTTTAGATCAGGGTCTCCACTGTTTGCTTACAGAATGTTCTATATAAAATTGATTACAAATGAAACATACCACCCAACGACCCGCATAACCACAGGAACTGGGCAAATTGATTACAATGGGGAAAAATCCTTTCCGCACAAATGGTTTCAGGGTTAAAATCATGTTGTGTGCCTATGCAGATTGCAGCAGCGGAGTTTTTAACCTAAATATTTTTACTCACTTCCTATAGCAATGCAAGTTTGGATGTCTAATGATATTCAACTACAATTTCATTATTATAGTGTCATATAGTGAAACTCAACTACTTTTAACGTTTAAATAGTTACAAAATGACAAAGACGAGCATGTAAACTAAAACCAATTCGGGCGAAATATAAGCTAACTTAAACTAAACCACGAACAGTACATTTGATACTGTTTGAGTCAAGACATGAAAAACAAATTGAGTGTGCGCGTCTGGGTTGGGTATCTTAGGACGCAAGCTCTCTTCGTGCGGACAGCGATGACTCCGTTCAGGCTGAGCCAATGCCTAGGCTGACCTGAGTCTTCTTGTGACGGCGAATTAGCGAAGGCATGTCTGGACTTTCGCTTAGTACCAGACTAATTTGTTAGTCTTATTGACTTTTTGCCTTCTGGGTAATTTTGCATAGACATAGACATTGCATGCTTTTTGTCGGCTGATGAATATTTTCAAAATCAACTTTTTCGAAAATTATTTCATGAACAACATCAGAGTGACAAACGTTTTGGATCCAGATCAGGCCCGACGTTTCGTCGGGCCTGATCTGGATCCAAAACTGCTTGCAAAGGTTATCAGCAGACGACACTAACAGGTAAAGGGTTAAACCCCATTTCCATGTAAAACCCCAGGCAACCGTTTATATGAATTAATTTATCTGATAACGGTATGTGCATGCTGTGATAGTTGCTTTTAAAATGTTAATTTACTTTTGGTTTTCGAATTAAAAGTCCTACCATGCTGTACAATATTCGACAAAAAAATAAGGTTTCTAAGTCTATATGTCTATGTTTTGCTTGACGACCGTCGGAACCCGGGCCGTCAGACCATTATTCAGACGTTACTGGCGCGAAATGGTGCGTAGTAATGTTCGAAAGTTATAGCAGCATTTTAAGTACAGAAATGATTTAATCGAAAGTATAAAATGCCTGTTTTGATCATCTCCTTATCAACATTTTCATTATATAAAAAAGTGTAAAACATATTCGAAATATACGCAGTCAAACCTGTCTTAAATGCCACATGTATTTAGCAATCATCTGTCTTAAGAGGCCAAAATTTCATTTCCAAAAGTAGCAGTTTCAGTTCAAATCAACCTGTATTAAACAAACGCCAGCCTTAAACAAACAGTTTTTGTCATTCCCTTGGAGTTGACTATGGTTGTTTGTCAAGATACATACATAGAAAGAATGACTAAATCAACAAGAGGGGGGAGAGGGACACACACACACAGATTTTTTTATGTTTATTGATAACATCACACTTACTATTATACATTTATGTGTACCAAGACGAGACATATTGCCAATACATTACTAAAGCGAATTGTGTGGGTGATAAATGCTGTTCATTTTCGTCATTATGATTATACTGAGCTACCCTTCCAAATACGAGGTATTCAGTTGTGCAGTTAGCCAACAAGTCATGAGAATGATCCTGTCTTGATTGCGCAGATCTTGAATAGTCAACATGAAGCTATCTCAATTTAACCACACGTGCGATTGGGACTGGCAACATTATAATCCGCTTATTTATAAACTTAATTCCGCGCTTTTTACTTCAAACTCATCGCATGTTCTGCGCTTTCGTATGAAAATTTCGCGCAAAAGATGATTCAGTAAAACGCTGTATAATGCAATGGTTTGGGGGAAATATCTGAATTAAGATGGCGTTTGACAATTGCGAATGAGCCTGTAGGAAGACCGATGCGACTTCATTGAAATATTTTCGAATCACTTGAGCATTTTTCATTTGAATATACAAAGTCTAGTGCCGAAAATGGACACAATACGAAGTGAAACCGGTGCTTTCGATATCCTTGTCTTCTCTAAAAAGCTGGTTAAAACCGAACATAGCTAATGACACAATTCAAATTGAAACTTTTAAGCCTCCATTCAGGAAAGACTTGCTGTTGACTTGCTGTTTATTGTTACTCCCATTGTAGGAGTCTGTAATTGTTCCATGTTTTGCTGTACGTTTCTTTATGTCCCTTCTAGTTTTGCAATCATCTTGATGGGGAAGAGAGAGCTGGTTGCTTTGCTTAGTTTGTCTTCTTGGTGTCTCGTGATTGTTGTGTACATGTGTAGCTCTTCATCGTGGTATTATGGGTTTGTCTGCAGTTTGTGATTTTGGTATTTCCTGATCATACTCACTATTTTTGATCGTATAGGCAGAGGGGTCGCATACCATTCCTTGTGAACGTCTTAAACGGGATGTAGAAGCTGTTTAGGTCGAATTACAAGTGAAACGTAAAAAGATACTAGTAAACCACCAAACAACACACCAGACTATTTTGAAATGTTGAAGGAGAGTGTAGATAGAGCATGGAACACTGATATTATCGACATAAGGAGATTTTAGTTGTAATATGACTCTATGAATCCCTTACAATGTCTGAGTATAATCTCTGAGGATCCACATTTTACCGAACATTGATCTGAATCTGGTTCGTAATTATGAAAATATCTTATGAGTGGTGTTATAGATCCCCTTATACCAGAGCAAGTAAGATAGCATTGTCCCATCATGGTGTTGCTTAAATTTACACCGCCATGCATTACTTTATTCAAGAGAAAAATTTGGTATTATAAATGAGCAGATTATAATAAATATTGTAAATTATTATCTGAAGCCAATTTAGAAAACATAATACAATCTAATGACAATATAGACCAGAATATCAAAGACATTACAGATGCCATCCTCTCAGCTGCTGAGAAATCCATCCCAAATAAAATTATAACTGTCAGACCCGATGTATTTCCATGGATTACATGCCACACCGAAAGCCTGATTAGAAAAAAGCAAACACCTCTTCTGACAATTCAAAACTAGATAACTTTTGGGAGAAGTATAAAATCGCTCGAAACAAAGTTGTCAAAGAAATTAGGAAATCAAAACAAGAGTATTTTGACAAGCTTGGCCATTTGATGTCGTCCAAGAACCACGATCCAAAATTATTTTGGAAAACATCAAAACATGTCCTTAATCTTAAAAAACTGTTAATACCATTTCAACTCTCAAAATGAATAATGAGTTTGCCAAAAGTGATCAACAAGAAGTTGAAATGCTCAACCTTTATTTCTCTTCCCAGACTCAGGTCGATGATTCCAACAAAGATCTATCTTATCTCAAACCAGCCCCGCATACTCACGAATCTATTATTATCTCTAGTCAAGTAAATGGCGTCACAGGTGAAAAAACATGGCGGCTCTCGAAGGCAGATTTCGACGCAAATTTCCTAATTTTAAAACGGCGATATCTGATCAGTTAACTACTTTTTAAGCATTTTTTTATACACATGCTTGTGATGGTTATTGTCCTTCAAATTAAACCACCAGATACGGTATGTTGCGTTTTTCTTTAAGGACGTTCTACAACATTTTAATGCACCTAAAGCCTCTGGGCCAGGTCATACCAGCCCGCGTTTGAGAAGGAGCTAATATACGAGATTTGCTATACTCCATTGTTTTAAACCGTTCTCTTGATTAGAAATACAACTCTTGGAAAGAAGCCAATGTTTCGCCTATTATAAAAAGGATATCATCATACGACGTCGCGTCTGGGAGTGAAATAACGCCATGCAATAAAATCGATAAACCACTAGTGGTTTATAGATTTACGGGAAACGTTATGACGTCCATAACAACGTTACGTACATAATGAGAAAATTATAACGTTTTTACGCCAGAAATCAGATTTCAAAGTATTTGTCATATGATAAATAGAATCTAACATTCGTGCTCTTGTATTATTGAATTTATTAAACTCGTTGCGAAAACTAGATAAAATGCTCGGCAAGCCTCGCATTTTATCTCTTTTTCCCAACTCGTTTAATAAATTCAATAAAACATGAGCACTCATGTAAGATCCTCTATATAAGTCACTTTCAAGTAATTCACAGTTCAATATCTCTCTTATGCCAAGCTGGAAAAGCTAAGGAACGATGTATCTCTTAATAGAGAATACTAGGTGAGTGTCTTTTGATATCAAGTTTACCAGGCAAGGCTTTGAGAACGCATGTTGACATCGCGAGGCTTGCCGAGCGATTCAACATGCGTTCTTAAAGCCGAGACTGGTAAACTTGATATCAAAAGACGCGAACCTGGTATTCTATTTATCAGTTTACCCATTGTTGAACACTCTTCAAACTAGCGATTATGACGTAATTTTTTATTTTTGTGTTGATTCATCGTCATTAGCGACGTCATTCAAAAAGTGCAACGTCATCATGACCTGATAAAGGTAACATGCCGTGAGATAGGAAACGTTTATTAGGTTATGTTGAAACAATTCAGTTAATATTAGCGGTGACTGATAAATATCTTTGCAACTACATTGTCTCTAACTAAATCTTAACTCCTTTTCAATCAGGCTTTGTCCCCGGTGACTCCATTACCTGTCAGTTTCTTCATACATATCACATGTTCTGCGAAGTGGTAGATAATGAAAAAGAAGTTCTAACCGTCTCTGCAATATAACTAAAGCACTCGACCGGGTCTGGCATAAGGGATTACTTCATAAGTTACGAGTTATAGGATGCTCAGTGAATGTTCTTGCCTGGTTTTTAGCAATCTTTCAGGACGCAAACAGCGAGGATTATCTGGAGTCCCACAAAAATATATCCTTGGCCATTTACCTTTTCTTATTTATATTAACGACATTGTCAATCAAATTGGTGGCTCTATCCACGTGTTTGCTGCTGGTGATACCAGTTTGAACATTATTGTAGTCCTCCCAGAGCAAGCTGCCAGGATTCTTAATGCTGATTTGCAAACCATTTCTCAATGGGCAAACTCTTGTCTGGTGACATTCAATCCAAGCAAAACATTATCAATGATCTTTTCTCGTAAGTTAAATCTTGTCCAGCACACTTCTCTTTTTATGAATGGCAACATTATTGAAGAAACAACAAGCCACAAACACATTGGTCTCACTTTCTCAAGCACGTGCATATGGAAAGACCACGTCAACAGTATATCAGATAACGCCTGGACAAGACTCAATCTCTTAAGGGTTCTTAAGTTCAGAGTCAGCGGGAAATCACATGAGAAAATGTACATATCATACATACGCCCTTTGCTTGAGTACAGTGACTCAGTATGGGAAAACTGCTCTTCAGATTAAAAAAAAACAATTGGAATCAATCCACACTGAGGCTGCTAGAATAACCACAGTAACTACAAAACTCTGTAGCATAGAGAAACTCTTTATCGACTTGGGTTGGGAGACCCTTCAAAGTCACCAAAACAAACACAAACTTGTACTATACCATTCACAAATGTTGTAAAATCATACTGACATAGAAAATGACCAAACTAAGCCTCATGGCTTACTTTCAAGATCCTACTGCTATGATATTGTACTTATGTAATGGTGATTGACCAAATAAAATACTGTTTAAACCAAAAACGAAGTTTAGTATATAAATTAGTATTAGCACGGATTGTTTGTAGATCATTAGCATTTCTCAAATTATAATTATGGACAACGGGAGGAACAAGATCAGAAAGCTACTAATAGGATATCCATTTATAAAATTAAGAAATTATCACTGTTCTCCCATCAAAAGTTAAAAAGCATGAGATATCTGGGGCGTAGGGGTTCTTCTTGTAATTTTAGTTCATTTTGGAATTAAAGCTCATAACAAACTTACCTTACCTAAATTTACAAGGGACAATTTGAATTCTATTAATTTAGAATTATGAAAACCTTTTTAATTTTCCTATGCAAATAGTGAGGAAAAATAATTAAAGCAAGTGTAAGAAATAATAACTGCAAGGGTAGGAAATAGATATTCATTGAAACCAATGATATTGATGTTAAGCAAATATTGATCTATGCATATTATCATAAAAATGGTAGAAATTAATTAACCCTTTGTGTACCAATGGAATTTTCCACCAAGTTTGATACAGTCAAGTCAGGATGGTTTATATCCAACGGTTTATATGGCAACGGCCACCATTTTGAATAGTTCCTGATGATCTGAAAAGTGAAACCGGTAGAACAAAAGAAAATAAAGTTATATTATTGTGAAATCGGACTTTTTTATTTTACATATATATATATATATATATATATATATATATATATATATATATATATATATATATATATATATATATATTAAGGGGTCACATGTTGTAATTTCCTAAAATGTTGTATTTTGATCTGTCTCTGAGCTCAGCAAACAGTTTAAACCCTGATGAAATGCCACGTTCTGTAGCAGTTTATCTGGGTCTTCCTGTTTGCCAAAGTATCCGCTTAAGGGTTTCTGGTCTTTAAAGAGTTAAAGAACGCATTTCTGTCAAAACGCAACGAAGGGATATAGTCACTTTGTATAACATGTACCGTTAATTCGTATACTCAGCAGCATAGGAAACTCGTATTTTACGTATTGAGTATCTTATATTTATATCGGGTGTTAGATAATGGTTGGCGACAATGATGTGTGGAACATGTGTTCAAGCAAATGTATTGCAAACATTTTGCTCATTTGAAAAAGAAGGGGAATAACTCTGTGCGTCATAAGATAATCGAACTTCGTTGTCCGTTCTAAGGCGGTGGTTCTGTTGTTGTTGACTTTTTGTTTATTGTTACTCCCATTGTGGGAGTCTGTAATTGTTCTATGTTTTGTTGTACGTTACTTTATGTCCTTTCCGGTTTTGCAGTCATCTTGATGGGGAAGAGAGAGCTGATTGCTTTGCTTGGTTTGTCTTCCTGGTGTCTCGTGATGGTTGAGCGGCTCTTCCTCGCGGTGCCACGGGATTGTCTGCAGTTTGTGATTGTGGTATTTCCTGATCATACTCACTTACTATTTTCGAGATGAAATATCCCTAAATTCACAAAACGCAAGGACAACCCTCGTCGGGTAACTACATTTTATCAATATATGACATAGTACGGATGTGCGAGCCGAATAGCCTCCTTTTCAGCGCTGCCAGGTATACGGTAAGCCCACTTTTTCTAAGAAAAAGTATATGACAGGCCAAATTTTTCATCATTGATATATGAATGATCCCTTTTTCTAACATTCCTGTTTAAAAATACACATATTTTGCTCAGATATTTAGCTCAGAAACCACAATTGAAACAAAATTGCAATATTTATTTGTAAACGCTAACCTGCACGTAATATCCGAGAGGGGGTGATGCGATGCAGTAGAGATAGATAGATAAACGACAGCACAGAGTGTATATAAAAATCAAAGGACAGTATAGTAAATATGTAAACATTTTGTTCAATCAAGTATATGAATAGGTCGTTTCTTTCCAATACCAAGTATATGTTTGGGGTAGGTTTTAAAATTCTGGCTCGCTACAACATACCAAAATTATACCTAAGTTACCCCTCCCCCCCCCTCGAGGGAAAACCAATGTTTACGAGTTTAATTGTCCAACAAAAAACCGGTAGTGTGTATGAGATAGGCAAATTCATGTCCAAATAATAGTTAGAAATGGTTATGCTGAACCTTGCATAATTTACCATTTTATCTTACATCTCAAAGATTTCAGCCGTTTTCTAGATCAGAGTAAGTAATGAAAAAAGTGATTTTTAGATATGCGATGTATTTCTTACTGCAATGATTTTAAGAGTTTTATTCCAATTTCCAATTTATGACATTGTGCTGTGGTAACATGCTGCGAAATTGGAATCAAAGTATTTTTTTTCCAACATACAGCACTTCTTTGTGTTTTTCGAAATTACTTTAAAATATGATTTTCTGTGTAAACAATGGCGGATAAAATAACAAATGTCTGGGTGAACATATTCATTCAATTCATAGGGATAATAGTATGGTTTAAAAGCAAGTGTTTCTTTCGCAGTCGAGTATAATATATATGCAATAGGTAACAGCTCATGTTTTTGCCCTTATATGGTATTTACCTTCAATGAGCCGCCTCTCTGTTACAAATTCCTTTACAACTGGGTCGGTGTGGATCAAAGACTGAAAACAAAAAAATAATTAATGCATGTGCATGTAAGTAAATAGTAGATACCTAAGCGAAGTTGAACATTGATTGAGTTTATTTACGAGAGATGATTCCTATACTGACGGGGGCTTTAAAAACGCAACACTAACTTCCTTTTATATATTTCAAAAGACAGTTGAATGTTAACTTCTTTTGCTTCGGTGATGTCATCATGAAGTGGCTTCTTCAGTCAACGCTTAAGTTTTAATTGTACAACTTTACTCGGCGTATTGCTTTGTAAAATTTTAGTCGCTGAAACATTACTTAAGCAGCCGAGATTTTAAGTCAATGAATGAAGGGGTACCCACAAACTAACGTCACAGAAGGAAACTTGCTGTATCGCAGACCTACCAATCAAAATGAGAGCGATTTCTTGATGAATAACAAAGCCCATGACACACATTTGATGCTTCTCTTGTTTCTTTATTTAAAGAAGTCGGGTATGTTGGAATGATAACATTTTTTCACATGAAACAGTTGACCCCTATCTCTTAAAGTTTACATTTTCAATGCTTAATTTTTTTTTTAAGTGAACAAATTTTTCATGTGTTACTTACAAATATAGACCTTAAAGGTTAAATCTAATCCATTGATTTGCATTCCTTTTTTTATATAACTTAAAGCTGCTATCAGAGTTTTGCGTTTTTAAAGCCCGTCAGTATATGTTGGCTTAAGCAGAAATGAAATCTTTCAGATGTAAAAACCTTAAAACATGTTAGAGCCAGTACAACTTATCGCGCCGGCGGGCAGCGAGGGCTTAGGCGAGCCTGCGCATACGCACAGCCTCGCCAGAGCCATTGCTGCACGCATACAAAGAATATGGAAATATACGTTGGCTCAGGTCGAAATTTAGACATGTAGCCACACTGGCTTGCTACGCGTTCATGTTTAACCCTTAATGCGCCAATCACAACAACAGTCTGCTTTTCTCGTCTGCTGAAATGTTTAAGAAGCCTCTATGGCAAACAGTGTGAAACCTGACATCCAATCGAGAACAAGAAAACTTAGAGTGAAAATGATAAAATAAAGTACACCCAAAACATATGTTTAAATTAATGGATTAGAAAATAATTACAATTTCACTCTAAAAAATACATGTAACTGGACCTATGCTTAGAGCTGCATAGTCTGTAACTATGAAATAATGGTTCTATTTTTCAAGAACACAGTAAAAATACTAAATTCATGTATACATTTTACCTTTTTCGTAATAATTAACAAATTATTAGTGCTAAAACAACAGCATTTATGTTAAAAGTTAACTGTCTAGAATTATTGGAGGGACGCAAATAATTACAAACAAGAGAAAAAACACCTGTTTTTATAAGATAATTCACTTTTCCATGCAGTTTTCAGCCGTAGAAAGTAGATTTATTGTGACAACATAACTAAATTCTTCTTTTACAAATGATTTAAAAAGAATTTTTTTTTTTCGAATAATGTTCATAGTTACAGACTATGCAGTACGGAAGCGTTAAAGGGCCACCGTCAACGCAATAATTATCTCCAGTGTTGTCTTAAAATACTTGACAAGATGCAAAACATACGCTCTTCTCGAGACAAATATGTGAAAATAGCATAATCTTTTTGATCTTATTGATAACTATATATCTCGACACAAAAGATGTTTAGTGTATAATACAATAGTATTTATTGGAAACGTAGATAGAATATTAAGTGAAGAATATTATATGGATACAGAAGAAAAGTTATCATTCCTTACGACATTGTTTTGATAAAAGAACAAAAACATCTATCAAGTTGTATAATTTATGTATAGAAACAAGAAGAATGTTCGTTCTAGTCGACACATATTTGTTGAGATTATAGAATTGTAATATGTTTATTAGATAAAATAGATAAAAAAATCTTTGCTGACGACAATAACAACTCAACTGACTTAATGTGCACGACCCTTGGAAAACGTTGATTAATCAGTATCTGGCTCCAGAAGAAATGTGTGAAAAAATGAATGGACAAACTCACACACAGACACAGACACACACCCTGTGGGTCGTACAAAATTTCGATTCCAAGTCTTTAAAATATTGTTGTTATTGATGTTTTCGCCCATGATTGCATATTTTGTAATTTAAAATAGATAAAATGATTTACAGCATATTTCTACGTTTTAAATTTTCCTAGCAGCCTCGTCACAGTTATGCATACCAATGGCTGGACAGTGTTTTAAATAAACACAAATGCAATTTGATCCAAATATACCCTGTAGTTCAAGAGTTATGAGCATTTTCACTTACTGGCCATGACTGGCTGGACTGACGCTCAGCAAAGCCACGTCCATGAAAAAAAGGTTCTTATGCATGCCAGTGGTTAGACAAATGATGACATTTTGCATCCTTATGGTCACCTGTTGAGAAAGGTCTGACCTCTTGGCTCTCTTGTATGTGATGTTTTTGTCACATTTTCAAATAACACACATGACCCAGGGCACAATATGGGAAACTTTTCCATATGGTGTCCTGTGTCAGGTATGGCATTTGATTGTATGGATTACTGATCTTTGCCTTCTTTATTACTTTTACCTAATGTATACGTATGCAAAGTTTGATCAAAATATACCGTGTGGTTCAAGAGTTACTCAGTGAGCATTTTCACTAAAAGAACACGACCGACCAAAATGCTGTTCGGTAGCACATTGTCACCTTTTTGCATACTTTTCATTAATTGACCACGGACGGATTAACGGACGGACTGAAGGACGGACTCATATAGTGAGTATAGTACAGACCCAAGGGTCGTTTAACACATAATAGGAGAAACTATATATCTTTAAGAACATAGGAAATCGCCAAGAATGCTACTCTTCCAGTTTCTTGCAACTACCTTAGTATGTGAAGAGAAGCTTTTGTTCTTTAGTATAAAAAAGAAAGCGCAAAAGCTAAAGACTCTTCTGGTTTATTCACATAATCATATTAGTAAATAGAAAAGTACAACCTTTATAACAAAACGAAATCGTCAAGAATGATAGCATTTCCCGTTTTTTCATAAAATCTTACACCTTTGGTGTTATTTCTATGTTTTTCAAAAAGATTTTTGTAGAGAAAATGGCAAGTATTTATCATGTCGAGATATATAGTTATCAATAAGATCAAAAGGTTTACATTATTTTCACATATTTGTCTCAAAAAGAGCGTATGTTTCGCATCTTGTCAAGTATTTTAAGCCATCACTGGAGATAATTATTGCGTTGACGGTGGCCCTTTAACGCTTCCGTAAAAAGGGGGCTGATTCTTCATTTTCATCCTTAAAGCTGCATTACGGAAGCGTTAAAGGGCCACCGTCAACGCAATAATTATCTCCAGTGATGGCTTAAAATACTTGACAAGATGCGAAACATACGCTCTTTTTGAGACAAATATGTGAAAATAATGTAAACCTTTTGATCTTATTGATAACTATATATCTCGACATGATAAATACTTGCCATTTTCTCTACAAAAATCTTTTTGAAAAACATAGAAATAACACCAAAGGTGTAAGATTTTATGAAAAAACGGGAAATGCTATCATTCTTGACGATTTCGTTTTGTTATAAAGGTTGTACTTTTCTATTTACTAATATGATTATGTGAATAAACCAGAAGAGTCTTTAGCTTTTGCGCTTTCTTTTTTATACTAAAGAACAAAAGCTTCTCTTCACATACTAAGGTAGTTGCAAGAAACTGGAAGAGTAGCATTCTTGGCGATTTCCTATGTTCTTAAAGATATATAGTTTCTCCTATTATGTGTTAAACGACCCTTGGGTCTGTACTATACTCACTATATGAGTCCGTCCTTCAGTCCGTCCGTTAATCCGTCCGTGGTCAATTAATGAAAAGTATGCAAAAAGGTGACAATGTGCTACCGAACAGCATTTTGGTCGGTCGTGTTCTTTTAGTGAAAATGCTCACTGAGTAACTCTTGAACCACACGGTATATTTTGATCAAACTTTGCATACGTATACATTAGGTAAAAGTAATAAAGAAGGCAAAGATCAGTAATCCATACAATCAAATGCCATACCTGACACAGGACACCATATGGAAAAGTTTCCCATATTGTGCCCTGGGTCATGTGTGTTATTTGAAAATGTGACAAAAACATCACATACAAGAGAGCCAAGAGGTCAGACCTTTCTCAACAGGTGACCATAAGGATGCAAAATGTCATCATTTGTCTAACCACTGGCATGCATAAGAACCTTTTTTTCATGGACGTGGCTTTGCTGAGCGTCAGTCCAGCCAGTCATGGCCAGTAAGTGAAAATGCTCATAACTCTTGAACTACAGGGTATATTTGGATCAAATTGCATTTGTGTTTATTTAAAACACTGTCCAGCCATTGGTATGCATAACTGTGACGAGGCTGCTAGGAAAATTTAAAACGTAGAAATATGCTGTAAATCATTTTATCTATTTTAAATTACAAAATATGCAATCATGGGCGAAAACATCAATAACAACAATATTTTAAAGACTTGGAATCGAAATTTTGTACGACCCACAGGGTGTGTGTCTGTGTCTGTGTGTGAGTTTGTCCATTCATTTTTTCACACATTTCTTCTGGAGCCAGATACTGATTAATCAACGTTTTCCAAGGGTCGTGCACATTAAGTCAGTTGAGTTGTTATTGTCGTCAGCAAAGATTTTTTTATCTATTTTATCTAATAAACATATTACAATTCTATAATCTCAACAAATATGTGTCGACTAGAACGAACATTCTTCTTGTTTCTATACATAAATTATACAACTTGATAGATGTTTTTGTTCTTTTATCAAAACAATGTCGTAAGGAATGATAACTTTTCTTCTGTATCCATATAATATTCTTCACTTAATATTCTATCTACGTTTCCAATAAATACTATTGTATTATACACTAAACATCTTTTGTGTCGAGATATATAGTTATCAATAAGATCAAAAAGATTATGCTATTTTCACATATTTGTCTCGAGAAGAGCGTATGTTTTGCATCTTGTCAAGTATTTTAAGACAACACTGGAGATAATTATTGCGTTGACGGTGGCCCTTTAACGCTTCCGTACCCTTTTAGACTATCTAGCCTCACCAAATAGCTGTATAAAATTATGCATGTTTATTGACTATTTATGTCACGTTAAAGTAGTCGAGTTTCACTATATGAGACTATAATGATGAATTTTCTTATTTATTGTAAAGGATATCATCATTTGACAAGCAAACTCGTATTGTTGCAATAGGATGTAAGATAAGTCAAGCATTTTTTTTGGTCAGCATCATAACACTATCAAAATAGCCTGTAAAATTGGGTCTCGATAAGTCGCATTCGGATAGCTTAAGTGGATTTTGATTTGAGATACATTAAATTCACCAAGGCGCGTCAGCGCTGGTGATATACGTTAGTAAACTTCCATTTGGCGCGTGTTCGATTCGGGCCTGTTCCATTAGCAAGTTGCGGAAATGGATCGATTGTTAACTCCCCAGTAGCAGTGTATTTTACTGTTCTTTCTCAGACTCCCCGTCGACCAAGCTACTTCCAAAGTTCAACCATTGCTTTGGATACCGGATTGCTTCTTAAAGCGAAAATGCCTAATAGAGACCTTACCACTGAGCTAGAATCCCGATCAAACATGGACCCTTCGGAAATTCTAGACTAAGTGTGACGAAATATCTAAATGTAGATGGGTCAGTTTCAATATGCCCCCTAGGCATTATGTGCATTGTCTTCGATTGAAGAATACGATTGAATGACTTAATACATACTGCTGGGGAGGGGGTTAACTCTACCATTATTCAGTGTGTTCATGAGCAGAGGCTTACTGGAATATACATATTTCATGTGTTTTATTTGCTTCCAATGGATCACCTATGTACAAATCGGTAACTAAAAAATACCCAGAACTTGAAGCACATGGAACGCTGATAAGAGCGGCTTCAGCAAATGCAATATTAAAACACTATATTAGTTCTTCTTTAATAACTGTAAAACGCAATGCAATGGTTCTAAGCTTTTTGTAAAAGCTAACCTTGTTCTGATCTAAAGTGTATTTCTGAATTATTTTCATCATTTTCTATTAATAAAATATGCTGAAAGTACTTTAATCAACTGTTACTGTTCATATAGACTCGTGCTAAATGTACCATTGGCCCACCCGCCATTCAAATGGCGTTGCGCGGATGGGCCGATGGTGGCCCGAGAACATATGCTGGCTTGGAACTAATGTTGTGAGAACTTGTGACCCAACCCGATTGCTGTATCAAATTTGGCAATAAAATATGTTTAAACTAGTACCATATTTCGTTTGTATATTGAAATAGAAATTATTGAAAGCAACCTCAGACCCCGAGGTTATAATACTTTTTTCGTGCTCAACCTAACTGAGCATAAAATCTATCATGCTGATAAATGTTAAAATGTCAACAATTGTTGGCATTTTAACATTTATTAGTATGATAAATAAAACATCTGCAAGTTTAAAAGCAAGAAAAGTCAATATTTTCAGAATTTTAGTTTTAATGAGCAGTTGAAATTTCGTGCTCAGTTGAGTTGAGCATAAAAAACGTTTTATAACCTCGGGTCCTGATCTGTATCCAATGAATCCAAAATTTACTTTGATTTAAACAGAAACGTTAGTTTATCAAGGTTTGGGTTATCAGCTAGGAGTTCACTATACTTTCAGAGAGAGAGCGAGAAAGAGCGAGAGAGATATATAAAATATTAAACTCACCTGTTTTGATCGATATATGCACATAAAAATTGTTAAAGAAAAATAAAATCGTCTAAATATATCCATGTATCTTTTTTTCAAACTGCAAAGTACCAATTGAATAGCGTAATAATCTAATCCATATTTAAACACTGATTCAAATAGCACCCTGTATCTTATATAGTCAAGCATACAACGTGTCATATGAAAACCTGACTTTGAGATCTTGTTGATGTAACAAGCTCATAATGACCGCATACAAGCATGCACACTCTGATAAATGGCAATGCAGATTGCAGACCTGTGTTTTGTCTTTTTACAAACAATGTATGCTCTAATAGCTTAAGCTGGTCATAGTGTGTGCAGCTCGCATTGGATCTAAACATATTTTTTCATGGTCCAAATATTATGTTAAGAGTCAGGAAATTACATTTACATACTAGTATTGTAAACAATTTTCAAACCATGAACTGACGTTTCCATAAAAAGGCGACATTATTTCATTAGTAGAGTTTCAATAAGGATGATATGGTCAAATTCTCCATTCGAAAATTATAATTTGCATAGAACGGGACAGCATGCGATAAGGGGCGTGTGATTGATGTGCTCGACAACGCCGTTTGACCACGGTTGATCCACCCAAACAATGTGTGATTTTAATGTCCATCATTGACAAGTTACCTTAATGCGTAAAGTTTACCGCTATGGGTGACCGAAAACATGAATAAGATTGAACATGCACATGACAAGGTTTAATGGTTCTAATGAAAAGTTGGGAATCTGGGATGTTAACCATCATTAGATATTTAGACATAATAAATCATTCGGACCAGTACATGAAATGTTGGTGCATTTGAGCCCAGACATGTGATTTCAAACAATGTGGCAGTTTGACAAGTGTAGACTCAGACGAGCCTGTGTAGACTCCTTTTAAGCTCAGAAACTCCAAATGATGGTCTGTCAGTAGCTAAACACTCATAAAACATTTAAGCGATGAGCAAAGGCTCTGATCAGTCTGCGCGTATGCGCAGGCTGGTCTGAGCCTTTGATGTAGCACATACCGCATTGTTGGAAATCTCATATCGCGGCTCATTTCTACTTATCGCATATACGCAAACGCGTCCTTTAAACGCGCCTGCTGACGTATCCAACGGGACAGAAGTTTGAGCTTTCCTCTACTTCCATACTTTATTTATGCGGGAAGCGAAGGCTCTTTTGATTCTGCATATTTGCTTGATAAGGCGATAAGGACCACACTCTCATGTGCTGGCTAATTTGTCATCATTTGATCTTAATGGTGAAAATGGGCGAATTACGTTTGAGCGGAGAACCATACTGTCAAAAGAGCGGATGGATAATTCATTCAAATGAGCGAATTTTACAGGATAGGTATTCACTCAGTCGAAGTACCTATAGACCAATATTGCTCAGTGCTTAATAGGTGATTGGCAGTGTTTTGCAGTGGTGGATCCAGATGGGGTTTGCACACCATCCCCGCTATTAAATATCCTTTGAAAATGAAATAATTTGGTCTCACTGAGACCAAATTATTTCATTTTCATGGGATTTTTAAGATAAATGAGATTAAATCAGCATAGCGAACCCCATACATTTATACTTATAAGCCCCTTTCCAGCAATCATTGATCCAGGTCTGCATTTGGAAGTTACTTGGAAAATTCGCTCATTTGAATTATTTCTTTTGAATGGCTATTTTGTGAATCAGCAACGGTAACAAAAATCGTTAACATGGTTAAAGATAGCTTTTTGTGGAAGAAATAATGGTAACGTATGGTTACTTTATGAAACCTTAATCGTACAAGTTGGTTATTGTGGTATGGGAAAAGATGATCAATTTGTGAAAACTATATTTGGAAATGGTAAAGCTATATCTAAAAGCTCTGACGCCAGCCAGCGCAGTGGAGGAAGGCGCAAAAGAAATATATTATATACTTATTTCATTAATCTTTGGTATTGGAGTAACAGCAGCTTATTAGCTGTTTCTACCCTCATATGGTTCAAAGCTACATAAGGATAAATCATCTGCGACTGTAAAAGTTATTGCCCTTTAAGGCTGAACAACCTCGTGAAATTAACAAATATGAAACCTGTGCAATTTTGCTCGGGTTTCATATGTTATACATTTCCTTCGAGTTTAACAGCAAAATATAAATAGCATGTGCATTTCAAAAAGTTAACTTTTTTAAACATGTTTGTCAACACATTCTTGAAAGTTTTGGTAACGCGCCTCTGGATTTCTTCGAAGTACGATACATCGACTGTCAGGCACCAAAAGTAATTTCACAACATCAGGAATTTTATAGACTTCAATACATTTTTGTGTTTTACAAGGAAATTTACTGTGCTTCTCCTGGCCTTCAGTCTTGTACTTTTTGTACCATAAAATGTTAAAATGAATAAGGCATTTTGTTAAATTTGCAAATTTGGGGCAATGTCGACAGCCACTGTCGATAGTTTCATATGTTATAAATTTCCCGCGAGTTAAACAGCAAAATATAAATAGCATGTGCATTTCAATTCAAATTGACCACAACTTTAAAATACCACTTTACAATCGACAGTGGCTGTCGATATTGCCCCAAATTTGCAAATTTACCAAAAAGCACGCACGTGCGTAATAAAAATAGTAACAATCAAAGGAGGTCACCCAATGTGGTAAAAGTGATTAGGAACTACTCTTTATTCGCTATTCTTTCCTTTAAGAGAAGTTCCTATTTTGAAAAGAGACGCAATTGAAGAGAATCGTTGCTTGATTCAAGTCTCCCTTTGGTGTGCGTTCTGGCTACGCCATTGGTACAATAATGATTCTGATCGAACTGAGCCGATTCCTTTAGGCTGGTACGATTCTCCTCTTGAAGCACGGCCATAGTGTTGGTTTTCTCGTGTTGCGACTCATGTCAAGTTTCTGATCTGATATCGCAAAAGATTCCTTTTGATAGTAAAAATTCAATGAATAAAAAGTATGACCTTGCGCTTGATATGATTGATAGTTTTCATTTTTACAAGAGCACATCATTATCAGTCTATGTCTAAGGGAGAGGATTTTTGTATTTTGATAAAAAGGGATCCAAGGGATGAGGCCAAAAATAAGTACATTCTCCGAAATTTTATTTGTATGAAAGCTATGTACTAATCAAGCAGACTGTCGCCTTTGGTCGTATCTTACATGTATCGTCCCGTTACCTATATCGTCTAATTGCGCTTCTTCCGTATTATGAAAAACCGCATGTGAACCGTTTTGTCTAGATCAGAGATTAATTTATAGTTATTTTCTACTTGTATAGCTTGACTCTTTCTTTTGCTACATGTAGCGGCAATTTTTGTCGTCTGGTGATGACCTTTGTAAAAAGTTCAGACCCAGATCAGGACCGACGTTTTGTCGGTCATGATCAAAACGTCGGTCCTGGTCTGGATCCAAGCCGGACACTCTGATGAAAAAAAGTTAATTTTGAACAAAGACAGCAGACGACAACAAAAGCATGAAAAATTAGCCAGCATGCAACTCTCCACAAATGCATTATTATTCATTTGTGACCTCTCAGTATTGACCTTTGGTCGAGTCCATGTTCCTGGGTTGAGCAGATAATTTACCGTTAACTGTTTGTAAAAATTCTTTATATCCTTAAAAGCTATATTCAATTTATATCTGTCTCGTTAAACCGCTCTCCTGAAACACCCGAAGTCGTGAGTTCGAGCCTCAATTCGAACTTGCTTTTTTTTCTTGCAATTTTATTGCATGTATTGAATTTGATGTTTAGTTATTTTAATATAGGAAGTAAAATGATTTTTTCGTGCGTTGGGTACGAGTCCCTCATTGTACCCAGCATGGAGAATGGTCATTCTTTCACCTGGAAAAATAAGTTAAGCATATTTAGTACATAGAATAAATCAATTTTATGTAAAGTGAAATCAGCAGACAGTAATATGCACGGCAAATGTTGAATGTTTGCCAATTTGAATGAAACCCTCTTCCATAAAAAGTGGTTTAGCATGCCAGTAATTAGGTAATGACATATGCATGCAAAATGTGATCAAAATTTACTATGTGGTCAAGAGCTATGAACATTTTCACGAACTGCTAACGGACGGACGAGCGGACGAACTCAAATAGTGATTATAGTGTCGACCCAAGGGTCGTACATTTCCACTATTCTTAAATTACCTTTAGAAAAGGGTATCTTTAGACCAGTAGAACTATTTTGCCAGCATTTCTGGACAGCGTGGCTGGTATGAACGTAAGTTTCATCTATGTAACCCGCCTCTCTCAGCTCCCTGACCAAGCGAAGGTATCTGATCCTGCTGAGGACTACACCTTGTCTCTCCATCAGCACTTTTTGATTCACCCTACAGCGTGTGCTAGCAGACTTCGTATGAAGGAGATCTTTGCGAAGACGACCCTTGCTGCCAGTGTTACCAATGCTCTGTTTGAGCTCTGTTCTGATGTTATCAATGGTTGGCAGAACCTTCTACAAGGAGTACATGCTGGCGATGGTCCTCCGTACAACACCATTATCAAAGTCATCCAGTGACACTTTCGACGTAGATGACGGTGGCTGCTTTGGTTGTTGCTGCTCGTCTTGTGCCTTCTTCTTCTCTTCCACAATTATCTGAGCGGTAGATCTGCAAACGCCAGTGAGCGCTGCAGTCCTGTCCCATACACGATTCAGTGACAGTTTCATTCCAGATTTCTTTTCCTCCATGCAGAACTTGTACACGTTTTCAATTATAGCTCCTGCATCGTCGCTGTATCTCCATACAAGCCTCGCCATTTTACTAGGTGAAGTCGCTTTACATGTGCATAATACATTAAAGCATGTTTTTTTCTGCAAACATGTAAATCGCGAAAAATTGCCTGCTTCTTTGCGAAATAAAAAATAAAAAATTAAAAAAAGTTTTACTGGGTCTCGAACCTTCAACTTTGTTTTCAGATTCTTTGAGTACAACCGTTATATACTCCTCAAAATAATTAAAGGACCAAGATTTTAGAATGCGAGTATGATTATCTCAGACATTTAAATTTTGAAAACTTGGCCCAAATATTTCTATGCTTTAAGCCCATAAATCAAGAATCATTATGAATGATTCCCATGCTTAATTCTGCCATAACTGTGTTTCAAATGCACATACCCTCAAAAACACACTTTCAAAAGGCAGAGGGTGGGGTAAAGAAGTTCTTCTGTGGTCGTTCGAGTAGAATGAAAGTGATACCAAATTAAACTTTGTTTTAAACAGTACAGCTTACATGCAAAAAAAAAATCTTCAAACTGTTTCAATATACTGGTTAGCAAGCATTTTCATCTCTGGCAATGGAGTTTTGACATTGTTTGGTTTTCTGTAAACAATGTGTTCTTGACTATCAAGAATCAGATTTTCAATCGTCATTCTGTGCCGTTGAGTGTTAGAAAGATGTCCCGACGATTCATTTAAAGATTGTCACAGACAAACGCCAAAATCAGTTGTCTGAATCTACAGTCTGGCTATTACGCCACAGCCAAACCGGGCAGTTTTCTCTCACAGGAAGAGGTGGATGGTATCAAAGGGATTAAAACACCATAAAATCATGCGAAAACAGAGATTTCAGCATCTAAAACCACTTTTCATTCATTTCATGCAGTTTTGTGGTCCATGGATCACACACAAAAAATGACATTCCAATACATTTAGGGCAAGCTTTAAAATGACAAAAAAATCCTTGTTAGTGACATTTTCTACCACTTTCTTTTTGCTGTTTCACTTGGCAATAAGGTGTCAAAGATGTCTGAAAAATTTAGGCTAGATCGTAAAATCGGTTTTCGAAATACGTTCTACACAAAATGCACCAATGTTATATTTGATAGTATTGGTCCTTCAATTATTTTGAGAAGTATACTCACTGCACTATCGAATCGCTTGTAAAAGTTCACTTGTAAATATGAATAACTGCATGAAATAACGTTGTAACACCCCTATTTTGTGGAGCAGTTCATTATTGTTAGTGCAGTCACGCCCTGATGCTTTTAAGGCTATTATACCGGCGATAAGGGCTTTCGTACTATCGTGACGTACAAATTATGCGAGAAAATCTGTCTTCGGTGTTTGCGAACAACAAAGGCGCATACCAGCCATCGCATCCGGACAGGCTGCTCAGCGCCTTTGTTATTAGCTTATTGGAAAGTATCATATCTAACCTTGCTACAAGCATATTTTCAATTTTCTAGCTAGTATCTGTAGCTTGGGAGACTGGTTTGAATCTGGCTTTGTCGGAAACCCAGAAGACAGGTTTTGTCGCTTCGATGCCCAAATGGAATATCAGAAACCAGTAAAGTTCCATAGGATCAGGGTCCGCAGTGTTTTCTTTCCTACAAACTGAAATATATTGAACATTTCAACAGCAACCTTTTGTTATTACAAGTAAATAATGGTTGAAATGGCAGTCTGCAACTACTGTTTAATTTGCACTTTAAATCAAATATTCTGCTTTGATCTAATTGTCACGGACAATGGCATTGATTGAATTATTCTTCCATGAAAGAGAATGTAAATTGGCATCAAAGTAATTCACCCTTCTCTCTTTGCATGCTGGGTAATAATACATGCCTTCTGGTCGTCTGCTGATTTTTTTTCCAAAATCATCATTTTTTATAAAAAAAAATAGTTTAGTATAGGAATAGCGTCAGTGTCAAACAGTTTAGTCTTGATCAAGCCTGACGTTTCGTCGGGACTAATATGGTTCCAAACTGTTTGTCAAGGCTATCAGCAGACGGCAAATAGTGTCACTAGTAGGCAAAAAGTTAAAGAGCCTTGTAGTCACATCTAACGCAGACGATACGTATTGAAGCTTGTTTCTTCGTTTTTACTGGAACTATGACATGTTTGTATTTTTAAGAAACAGCAAAAAAAAATGAAAATGTCGTCTGCAAAGTTATGAAAGAATGTTCCAACTTTGATGAAATGTGATATTAAGCATTGTCCTGCTGAAAATAATGTTTTTTGTAAACTTTATGTAAATGAATCTAATTTCCAGCAAGTTTGAACTTTTACCATGGGTTCACATTTATATGGGCCCTCATCGCGTGAATACGTGTACATGTGTTCGGTGTTTGCAACCAGATAAGGCTGGGCTCCAGCCTGCTCAGCTACAGGGACTAGCTAGTACTGGAACAAGAGCAGTCATAATACTGTAAGTTCGGAAATTCGCGAGTTTCGCGAAAATAAACCCCACGCGAAAATTTCCGAATTTACAGTGGTTGCTGATTTTTTCTCGTTTTTCATAAATATCCCATGAAAATGATTTTTGATTTGATTCTTTACGTCCCATCAACAGCTCAATGACTCCATGAAAATCCTTTAATAAGACGTTCGTTTTAGTTTGTTGAAATAACGACTGGAGACACTAGGCACACCCAACAAATACATATAGACGAGCCGTCTATGTATCTTTGCCCGCTAGTTCTTATATCTAAAACGGGTTTTCCTAGATGCATGTAATATATCTACTTCGTTTTGAATGAGAATTTATTTTGACCATCAACTGTGCTTGCTATTCAGTAACATGTGCGGGAAATAGACCGTTAAACTAAGGTAAACAATCGTCATACATTTATCACGATAAAGTATATTATATATATTTATACAGTTGATGTACAATAAAAACGACCATCTTGCAAAGTAGTCTATTTTTGTCAGATGATTGGCGGGGAAAAGCCTCTAAAAACAAACTGAAAGACACCAGTTTCATCTTTTCAATGACAAACATCACAATTTTAAGTATATTTCGTACGCATGCGCAGAAGGAATGCTGCAAAGTTTTGGAAACGAAGGCCATTCATATCCTTAATCATTTTGTACTTTTACTTTTTGAAAACCTATAATGGATTTACTAAACTTCTGGTCTAAACGACACCCAGTATGAAGACGTAAAATGGGGGGTGGGAGTAGAAAGCGCAAGCTTTCAAGGCTTTGTAAATGATGAATCGCTTTGAAACATATTTTGATGCTAACTATACATATTATACTACCCAATCAGACGAATTTTAAAATCATTAGGGCTATTTGAAAATTTAGCTTTTGTAATCATGTCAACTAGGGAAAATATACGCCTTATCGCTAGAGCTTCTTTGGTCTCATTGAGACAAAATTATTATATTTTCATAGGATATTTGAAAACAGGGCAGGTGGGGGGCAGGGAGGGGGTTCGAGTGAAGCCCCTGTACCCTCTGGACCCGACACTGTTTTGTGAGCCTGAAGCGGACATCTAGGATTTTGCTCCTTCTGTATTATCTTTTCAATAATGCCATAAAAAGGACCCCATTTTGACAGCTTTTTCAAAATACTTAACAACCCATAAAGTACATGTACTCAGTAAGTGCTTACCATAAGAGCATATGTGCAACTAAGGTCAAATACGGTATGAAACGCCCACAATAGCAACAGCATTCATAGCAAAATATTGGGTTGTTGTAAATCATATTTCTATTATCAGCTGTCAAACAAAATGCAAAACGACAATATATAAATATTCAAAAATATTCCTTTGGCACAAGGCAAAACTGGCAGAAAATGAAAAGATTCGGTCAAAGTTCAAGGAACGGATACCCATAATGAATTATTTTACGGTCGGCCGTGGCCGGCCATATATATAACCTTTGTGCAAATCACACATCAACTTCAGGTTTTGACCGAACCTTTATGCCGTGCTCAGGCTTTTTTCCTATGTGCTGCCGAACAACGAGCGGGGTACCAAATATCGTTGGTTAACCTACAGCGCAAAGTAAGACTTTCCGTGAATCTGTAGGTCACAGACCTGTATTTGTAAAAAGGGCACTGATTCGCTTAAAAGATGAGTGGAAGCTCAGCACATTTTTTTAAGTTGTAAGGTGTTTCATGATTGGTCAATAATAAAACTACGGAAATATATTGTATTTATTAGATTGATTTATCTTTGCTGTACTATGTAAAACAACATCTCATTGCTTTTGTTGAATAAGTTTACTGGTGTGGCTTAGAAAAAAGTACCTTGCAGTTTGGTATTTTTTTTCAATGAAATTTCCTCTCATGTAGGGTGCCCACCTTCGGAGGCCAAAAAGTGGTAAAACATGGCGGTCACCATGGTATCTCATATTTGTTTATTGGTTGATTTAGGTCCAATGTGTAATTCTATGGCAGCCTCATTGTGCTTGAAGAGTTGTGGGGACCACAGGTTACTTAAAAACTATAATGGAGGTCTATGGAAAAATAATTACAGGTCTGGGCCATAAAGGGCTACCTATAGCGCAAAGCAAACTCGTTTGCAAATTTGTTTTTCACTTAACTGTTAGCATAACCGTCGTGCGGTCCATTGAAACACCCCAAACCATCCCAAACCTTCACCAAAACACCCAAACCATTACCGTATATATAATGCGCGAAAACAATTTTTAGGACACTCAATGCCTCATGGGGGGGCGGAGGGGGGGTTCAACATAAAGCCGGTCAGGACAAAAGAGGGGAAATTTAATTGGAAAATTCCGTTATGTGTTGACAATGCTACCAGGGAAAAATAATGCACACAACTAGTAATAACCGTTCAGTACTTTTTGTACTAAAAAAACATCGATAACACATTAATGATACAACGATACCACCTACGCTATTATTTGTGGCTAGTTGACCATCCTATACTAGAGCAAGTTCCAACTCTAAGATAGTTTCTATACGAATCAATCTTAGAATTTCCTGCTTTAGACATACGTCAACAAGTCAGAAATAAGAAACGTAAAGAATGTACGATTCACATATAAATCGAAAATCTAGAAAAAAATGAGCCCTTCTATTATAATGTTCCGCCGTATTCATATCTGTTTTCTGTATTTACGCAATTCGCGAAATTTTCATCATCTTGGCTTCACAATGTTGACTTTTAGTCAATCTGCTCTGTGATGATTCAGTGAACCTAAGTCACTACGTCCTTTCGACGTCAATTTAACTTTATTGGGTTTTTCTTTTATAACCCTTGGGTTTATCGTGATCTTGACCTCTTAACTTAAAGTCATTTCACCACTATTGTTGGTACGCGATTCTAGCTCGTAGGCTGTATCAACTCACTGGTTGTACGATTGACCCCAAAACTACGATGAGGCTATACTAGATTCCCGGTTGGTGAATCATGAAGCCAAATCCCAAGCTCTCAGTGGCCTAAGGGGACCAGCTACTTCTGTACCCTCAGATTTAGATTCGCTGGCTTCACAGCATACTACCCCTAACGTAGGAGGGGACACACTCAGAGATAATTCTGCAAAAATAAATTTACTTAGAGAATCTTGGTTACTCAGAATCTCTCTGTTGTGTCAAATGGAGTTGTTTGTTTCAAATTCACAAAATAAAAACAATTTCAGTGGTCCGATTTTTAAAACTACAGCCTAACCTTATAAGCCCGCAATTAGCCCTCACCCGTGGCTGTATGGCTGCGGCTCACATGCATTTAGGATGGATCCCCTTTTCCGGATATCCACACTCAAAAATATGTGAAACGAAGAAGTAATTTTAGTGACTGGCATATGTCAGCACTTACTAATACCTCCTATGCCAAAACGAACCAACCAACGCATTACAAAAATATACAGTGCACTACTATAAAGTCACCCTGGTTTGCAACGTCAACGTAGCCGAAACATCGAGCATACGTGGACCTTTTCCCTTTGAGGTCATGCAATCTAGATAGTTTCGAGGTTTACAAATACTGATACTTATTCTCTTTGAAAATTCCAGGAAAACGTTGAACAACGCGGTGTTTACGTAACGCGGTGTTTACGTAACGTTTCAACGACACGCCGGTCACCACCTTGTCCACGTGCCAATTTTGTACTTGCACACCGTATCAGTAGTAAACAGATAATTATGACCTGTCGTCAAACACAATATTTACATCAATATTGCGTTATTTCTTTCTGCTGTTTTATGCGTGAATAATGCACAATATTTCTACATGTATTTTGGTGAAAAAACCTAATCTCTGAACGTACATGTGTCAGCTGTCACCTTATTTATGTGAGTGTTTCAGTGTATGCACCTAACCCTTAACTTGTACATGCATTAGGTATAACTCGATGTGACACACACAGGTCGCTGTAGAAAGCCGACTTTCTCTGAAAGTCGAATCGTCTTTCCAAACCACGCAATATAAGTCACAACAACTTAAAACCTAGTTGATAAGATGTTTATTCCACTATCGTTCTCAGGTAAACCCTCCAGCATGCAATTACGGTTTTAAGTGCAGGCCCGACATAGTCTGCGGCCACATTTGGCCAAAATAAACCTTCAAATCTATCCTGATAGCTCCACTATAGCTGCAAGAACGGTCCCAAAGGATTTTTAGGCACTACGCAAGTGCGTAGATTGATACGCAAAGGCGTAACATTCGCTATTTTCGCCAAAAAAATGGGACGTTATTGGTAACACCCGATAGAACCTGTACACAGAATGCTTGTCAATTCAACAGACGACAAAATACCAAAAGAATGACTTATTATTTCAGTAAATGTGACCTGCTAGAGACGTCGCGATTCGATGCAACAGCACTAAATCGCCATAGCCCTAACATGTACAATTCAAACACGGTCAAATATATATAACTTTACGTACCTGTCTAGAATAATGAAACAGCGTCTCTACAACGTATCTGATACCGGTAACTTTTCTATGTCCCTTAACGTAAATGAACAATTTCGCCCTTATCATATGGGAAGAAATGCATAAAATTTGCGAGAAAGTTAAGAAAAGTAAGTAAGGGTGCAAAGATCAGGAATCGATACAATCAAGTACCACACCTGACCCAGGATACCAATGGGAAAGTGACTAACTCACAGCAGACACCACAAACGGGAGCCAAGAGGTCGGCCCTTTCCCAGCAGGTGACCACAAAGCAGATATAAACAGACGCGCACAAAGACATAGCAAACACAAGACAGAACTAAAGCATAAAAGATTCCACAAAAGAAGTACCACCTTGGAACGGTCAGTAAAATATTTAACTGGAGGGCTTAAACCAGTTTCACGGCGCCAACCTCGCCCTTAATTCTGATTTGGACCAGGACACATTTGGGAAAGTGACAAAACACAACAAACACGACAGCCAAGCGGCCAGCCCTTTCTAAGCAGGTGACCACGGGCGGACTTGATTTAGCAATTTCAGAGTACGTGGAGTACGCCAGAACAGCCACCAAAAACAAGCAAAACTGGGCACCTTGGAGTACTCCGGAGTAAATCAAGCGATAGCTGTTTGAATTTTGAAAAAAAATAACATGATCCGATTGCCAAAAAGAAGTAAAAAGAATGACAAAGTACATGTGCTTTCAATTCCTTTTACTAATGGCCATATTTTTTCGATATGAATAATTATCAGAATCTATCAGGAAAGCCTGAAAAATATCTCAGTACAGTGTAGGTAGTGCTCCGCCATTTTATTTTGGAACAGGTCACGTGACTGTTCTGTCTGTACCACCTTGGAAGATGGAGTACTCCGGCCTACGCCAGCACAGGTGTTCCAGCGCACTTGATTTCTGTTCTGCCTGTTCGGAGTGGAAGGAGTAAAGAGAACAGGGGCGGACTTGATTTAGCAATTTTAGAGTACACGGAGTACGTCAGAACAGTCATCTAAAACAAGCAAAACTGGGCACCTTGGAGTACTCCGGAGTAAATCAAGCGATTACTGTTTGAATTGTGAAAAAAAATACAACAAAACAACAAAAAAATCATAATCCGATTGCTAAGAAGAAGAAAAAATGATGACTTTCAATCCATTTTACTAATTACCCTATTTTTTCAATATAAATTATTATCAGAACCTATCGGGAAAGACTGAAAAATATCTCAGTACAGAGTAGGCAGTGCTCCGCCATTTTATTTTGGAACAGGTCACGTGGCTGTTCTGTCTGCACCACCTTGGAAGATGGAGTACTCCGGCGTACGCCAGCACAGGTGTTCCAGCGCACTTTATTTCTGTTCTGCCTGTTCGGAGTGGAAGGAGTAAAGAGAACAGCTAAATCAAGTCTGTCCCAGCTAAATCAAGTCTGCCCCACAAGGCTACAAGGAACAGACACGACAGCACAACCATGCTTCACTAAATTCTCGCGTTACTAAATAAAGTAACAGTGAACTCTATCTCAGACAAACCGCCCTTATATTGGACTTATATTAGAAAAGGTACCGTATCTCAGTTCATATAGGTGACTAGGTGCATAACTAACCCTTTGCGTATTTATGCGTATACGCAACCATCACTGGTTGTACAATTCTGATGTTCCGTAAATTCGACATCATAACAGGGGGGGGGGGGGGCACGTGCCCCAGCACCTCCCTCCCGGGTCCAGCACTGGCATTGTGCAAGAGTACATACAGTGATAGGGCTAAACGACCGCCAGCTTTTTTGAAAAGCTAATAGTTGTAAGTTTAACCGTTTTCATAAATTAATGCCCATTTATCAGTTTTTTAACGCTTAGATGTATAAACGAGAACAAATGCTGCCAAATGTTAATGTCAGATCATACGCTCGTGTATGCGTAACATATTTTATAGGGGGAGGGTTAATAAAGATAATTAAATAATAAATAAATGTTTTCATACTTCTTAATGACGTCAATCGATGACCAGAAAGTGGCTACTCTGTGCTTAAGTCTCAAGATAAATACTTTGAAAAACAGTGCAGACCCGGATCAGCTGGCTTCTGAGAAACAATCTTATCGAGATCCAAAAAGTAATTGAGTATAGCCAGGAAATGCCACAATCACACACTGCAGACCAACCACGGCACCGTGATGAAGAGAGACAGATTACTATTTACAGCCACATGATACCAAGAAATCAATTAAACCTGCATAGTCTGTAACTTTTGGTCTTCTAATTTTATAAATAATGTTTTTTTTTTCAAGAATACAGTAAAAATACTCAAATTCAGGTAAACAGTTTACCATTTTTGTAAACCTTAACAAGTTCTCACTATCCAAACCTGCATTTATGTTAAATATTAACGGTCTAGAATTATTGGAGGGACGTAAACAATAACCAACAAGAGGAAAACACCTGTTTTTATAAAATACTTCACTTTTCCATACAGTTTCAGCTATACTCAGTATTTTTATTGTGAAAACATAACTTAATTCTACTTTACTATAATGATATAAAAAAAAATCTTTTAAAAAATGTTCATAGTTACAGACTTAGTCTCTTTAAAGTAAAGCAACCAACTCTCTCTCTCTCCTGGAGATCTCTCTCTCTCTCTCTCTCTCTCTCTCTGTAACTTGTTATGATTCTTCTCACGGACAGCCGTTTTATTTTAAGCCAACATTTTGCTGACATCATCTATAAACTAGTGATGCCCGGAAAACTGTTGAATAAAGGGCTTACGGGCATCACTCACATTTAGCCTGTTTATTTGAATAATAAAGTGTTAACTGCCAATCTCTCTCTCTCTCTCTCTCTCTCACAAAACTGGCGCATTTGATACATATTAAGCGATACCCGGATTAACCTAACTCAATATATCCCCCTCCCCCCTCTCTCTCTCTCTCTCTCTCTCTCTCTCTCTCAAATAGTCACATACAGGATAATCCCGGTAATGCAGCACATGCAAACAGTGCAAACAAAATGTAATGTGTTTGAAGTGGCTGCCGTCAGATTATATTCGAGTTTGAAAATGAGAAAACACCTCTCTGCAAACGGTCAACGTTAAAAGTGGGACTCTCATGCATGTTCATCCAATTCTCACTTTGTCCAGCCCATTCCTACTTTGCGCACGGCCTGGTTATTATATAGCAAAAATCAATAAAATACCCCTTGCGCAATTCTAGAATTGTCCGGTACAATTCCGGAATCGGCGGACAAAGTAGGAATTCTCACAATGCGCAGGTACAATTCCGGAATTGTACCGATTCTCACTTTGCGCTGAACATATACATGTGATTGCCAATTCCACTAAAACCGTGCAATCTGGCATTTAAGCTCGTTTTCGACACAGAATGGCTCTGATTGTGAGCAAGTCGTTTTTTAACAAAGCAAAATGCAAAGGAGGAAACCGTTAAAATCATGGAATAAAACGGAATATAATAGATAAAATGGCTTTTCTTACCTTGTTCGAATGTGTATTGTCTGTATCGCTAACAATATAAAGCGAAACGTGTACATGTACCTAAATACACGCATTTTCCGACGAGTGCTGTTACTCATGTTTATAAGGCGTGAGCCAGCGGAGGAACGGTACAGGAAGTTTATTTCAGTTAACATACTGTGATGTTTAATCCCTATATTAAAAAACAACCAGGCGTAACAAAAACTATTTTTCTAATTTCTTTACCAAAACATATGTTGTGGGTACTCAAAAGAACCGTCCCATTAAGACACCCAAAACATATGTTTAAACTGATGGGTAAGAAAACATTTACAATTTTATTTACGCTCATAATTTTTGGTTATCTAATCCTGTAACCTGTAACCAGGAAATGCCGTACTCACTGATATAAATAGGTAAAGAGATCAAACTTCATTTTTTTCTTTTTTTAGTAGACAGATAATTATGACCTGTCGTCAAACACAATATTTACATCAATATTGCGTTATTTCTTTCTGCTGTTTTATGCGTGAATAATGCACAATATTTCTACATGTATTTTGGTGAAAAAACCTAATCTCTGAACGTACATGTGTCAGCTGTCACCTTATTTATGTGAGTGTTTCAGTGTATGCACCTAACCCTTAACTTGTACATGCATTAGGTATAACTCGATGTGACACACACAGGTCGCTATAGAAAGCCGACTTTCTCTGAAAGTCGAATCGTCTTTCCAAACCACGCAATATAAGTCACAACAACTTAAAACCTAGTTGATAAGATGTTTATTCCACTATCGGTCTCAGGTAAACCCTCCAGCATGCAATTACGGTTTTAAGTGCAGGCCCGACATAGTCTGCGACCACATTTGGCCAAAATAAACCTTCAAATCTATCCTGACAGCTCCACTATAGCTGCAAGAACGGTCCCAAAGGATTTTTAGACACTACGCAAGTGCGTAGATTGATACGCAAAGGCGTAACATTCGCTATTTTCGCCAAAAAAATGGGACGTTATTGGTAACACCCGATAGAACCTGTACACAGAATGCTTGTCGATTCAACAGACGACAAAATACCAAAAGAATGACTTATTATTTCAGTAAATGTGACCTGCTAGAGACGTCGTGATTCGATGCAACAGCACTAAATCGCCATAGCCCTAACATGTACAATTCAAACACGGTCAAATATATATAACTTTACGTACCTGTCTAGAATAATGAAACAGCGTCTCTACAACATATCTGATACCGGTAACTTTTCTATGTCCCTTAACGTAAATGAACAATTCCGCCCTTATCATATGGGAAGAAATGCATAAAATTTGCGAGAAAGTTAAGAAAAGTAAGTAAGGGTGCAAAGATCAGGAATCGATACAATCAAGTACCACACCTGACCCAGGATACCAATGGGAAAGTGACTAACTCACAGCAGACACCACAAACGAGAGCCAAGAGGTCAGCCCTTTCCCAGCAGGTGACCACAAAGCAGATATAAACAGACGCGCACAAAGACATAGCAAACACAAGACAGAACTAAAGCATAAAAGATTCCACAAAAGAAGTACCACCTTGGAACAGTCAGTAAAATATTTAACTGGAGGGCTTAAACCAGTTTCACGGCGCCAACCTCGCCCTTAATTCTGATGTGGACCAGGACACATTTGGGAAAGTGACAAAACACAACAAACACGACAGCCAAGCGGCCAGCCCTTTCTAAGCAGGTGACCACGGGCGGACTTGATTTAGCAATTTCACAGTACGTGGAGTACGCCAGAACAGCCACCAAAAACAAGCAAAACTGGGCACCTTGGAGTACTCCGGAGTAAATCAAGCGATACCTGTTTGAATTTTGAAAAAAAATAACATGATCCGATTGCCAAAAAGAAGTAAAAAGAATGACAAAGTACATGTGCTTTCAATTCCTTTTACTAATGGCCATATTTTTTCGATATGAATAATTATCAGAATCTATCAGGAAAGCCTGAAAAATATCTCAGTACAGTGTAGGTAGTGCTCCGCCATTTTATTTTGGAACAGGTCACGTGACTGTTCTGTCTGTACCACCTTGGAAGATGGAGTACTCCGGCGTACGCCAGCACAGGTGTTCCAGCGCACTTGATTTCTGTTCTGCCTGTTCGGAGTGGAAGGAGTAAAGAGAACAGGGGCGGACTTGATTTAGCAATTTTAGAGTACGCGGAGTACGTCAGAACAGTCATCTAAAACAAGCAAAACTGGGCACCTTGGAGTACTCCGGAGTAAATCAAGCGATTACTGTTTGAATTGTGAAAAAAAAATACAACAAAACAACAAAAAAATCATAATCCGATTGCTAAGAAGAAGAAAAAATGATGACTTTCAATCCATTTTACTAATTACCCTATTTTTTCAATATAAATTATTATCAGAACCTATCGGGAAAGACTGAAAAATATCTCAGTACAGAGTAGGCAGTGCTCCGCCATTTTATTTTGGAACAGGTCACGTGGCTGTTCTGTCTGCACCACCTTGGAAGATGGAGTACTCCGGCGTACGCCAGCACAGGTGTTCCAGCGCACTTTATTTCTGTTCTGCCTGTTCGGAGTGGAAGGAGTAAAGAGAACAGCTAAATCAAGTCTGTCCCAGCTAAATCAAGTCTGCCCCACAAGGCTACAAGGAACAGACACGACAGCACAACCATGCTTCACTAAATTCTCGCGTTACTAAATAAAGTAACAGTGAACTCTATCTCAGACAAACCGCCCTTATATTGGACTTTTATTAGAAAAGGTACCGTATCTAAGTTCATATAGGTGACTAGGTGCATAACTAACCCTTTGCGTATTTATGCGTATACGCAACCATCACTGGTTGTACAATTCTGATGTTCCGTAAATTCGACATCATAACAGGGGGGGGGGGGGGCACGTGCCCCAGCCCCTCCCTCCCGGGTCCAGCACTGGCATTGTGCAAGAGTACATACAGTGATAGGGCTAAACGACCGCCAGCTTTTTTGAAAAGCTAATAGTTGTAAGTTTAACCGTTTTCATAAATTAATGCCCATTTATCAGTTTTTTAACGCTTAGATGTATAAACGAGAACAAATGCTGCCAAATGTTAATGTCAGATCATACGCTCGTGTATGCGTAACATATTTTATAGGGGGAGGGTTAATAAAGATAATTAAATAATAAATAAATGTTTTCATACTTCTTAATGACGTCAATCGATGACCAGAAAGTGGCTACTCTGTGCTTAAGTCTCAAGATAAATACTTTGAAAAACAGTGCAGACCCGGATCAGCTGGCTTCTGAGAAACAATCTTATCGAGATCCAAAAAGTAATTGAGTATAGCCAGGAAATGCCACAATCACACACTGCAGACCAACCACGGCACTGTGATGAAGAGAGACAGATTACTATATACAGCCACATGATACCAAGAAATCAATTAAACCTGCATAGTCTGTAACTTTTGGTCTTCTAATTTTATAAATAATGTTTTTTTTTCAAGAATACAGTAAAAATACTCAAATTCAGGTAAACAGTTTACCATTTTTGTAAACCTTAACAAGTTCTCACTATCCAAACCTGCATTTATGTTAAATATTAACGGTCTAGAATTATTGGAGGGACGTAAACAATAACCAACAAGAGGAAAACACCTGTTTTTATAAAATACTTCACTTTTCCATACAGTTTCAGCTATACTCAGTATTTTTATTGTGAAAACATAACTTAATTCTACTTTACTATAATGATATAAAAAAAATTCTTTCAAAAATGTTCATAGTTACAGACTTAGTCTCTTTAAAGTAAAGCAACCATCTCTCTCTCTCCTGGAGATCTCTCTCTCTCTCTCTCTCTCTCTCTCTCTGTAACTTATTATGATTCTTCTCACGGACAGCCGTTTTATTTTAAGCCAACATTTTGCTGACATCATCTATAAACTAGTGATGCCCGGAAAACTGTTGAATAAAGGGCTTACGGGCATCACTCACATTTAGCCTGTTTATTTGAATAATAAAGTGTTAACTGCCAATCTCTCTCTCTCTCTCTCTCTCTCTCTCTCACACAAAACTGGCGCATTTGATACATATTAAGCGATACCCGGATTAACCTAACTCAATATATCCCCCTCCCCCTCTCTCTCTCTCTCTCTCTCTCTCTCTCTCTCTCTCTCTCTCTCTCAAATAGTCACATACAGGATAATCCCGGTAATGCAGCACATGCAAACAGTGCAAACAAAATGTAATGTGTTTGAAGTGGCTGCCGTCAGATTATATTCGAGTTTGAAAATGAGAAAACACCTCTCTGCAAACGGTCAACGTTAAAAGTGGGACTCTCATGCATGTTCATCCAATTCTCACTTTGTCCAGCCCATTCCTACTTTGCGCACGGCCTGGTTATTATATAGCAAAAATCAATAAAATACCCCTTGCGCAATTCTAGAATTGTCCGGTACAATTCCGGAATCGGCGGACAAAGTAGGAATTCTCACAATGCGCAGGTACAATTCCGGAATTGTACCGATTCTCACTTTGCGCTGAACATATACATGTGATTGCCAATTCCACTAAAACCGTGCAATCTGGCATTTAAGCTCGTTTTCGACACAGAATGGCTCTGATTGTGAGCAAGTCGTTTTTTAACAAAGCAAAATGCAAAGGAGGAAACCGTTAAAATCATGGAATAAAACGGAATAAAATAGATAAAATGGCTTTTCTTACCTTGTTCGAATGTGTATTGTCTGTATCGCTAACAATATAAAGCGAAACGTGTACATGTACCTAAATACACGCATTTTCCGACGAGTGCTGTTACTCGTGTTTATAAGGCGTGAGCCAGCGGAGGAACGGTACAGGATGTTTATTTCAGTTAACATACTGTGATGTTTAATCCCTATATTAAAAAACAACCAGGCGTAACAAAAACTATTTTTCTAATTTCTTTACCAAAACATATGTTGTGGGTACTCAAAAGAACCGTCCCATTAAGACACCCAAAACATATGTTTAAACTGATGGGTAAGAAAACATTTACAATTTTATTTACGCTCATAATTTTTGGTTATCTAATCCTGTAACCTGTAACCAGGAAATGCCGTACTCACTGATATAAATAGGTAAAGAGATCAAACTTCATTTTTTTTCTTTTTTTATTTATTTATATCTCAACAATCCATGTCAGTGCAAACGGAGGCAATAGAGAACAGAATAAGACTCACACTCAAAAGAAAGAGCACAGTTTAAGTAAATCAACCAGCTATGATCTCTTCCTCAGCGAGATGATTGATTGCAAGGATAAAAAGGAAACCAAGAATTGTATTACAAAACCAGGAACACCCACATAATGGGAGCAACGACAAACAATGGACTTACAACGACAGAATTATCACATTTGAAAGGACACTGTCCGCCGCCACCCCGGGTGTGTGGGGGTGGGTGGGGTGAGCAATAGGTGGTGCTTAGATATATTTTACCAGTCATAAATTCGCCCTAGCGTCTGCATTCCTTAAACACATACATTGTTTAACTAGCTCGGAGGTTTCCGATCTTAAGTATCGAGACAAAGAAACAATCAAATCAAATTATATGCTGCTAACTTTGTTGAATAAAAGTGCTCATAGCTCACAGACAGACAAAACTAAAGATAACTCTTGGCTGTTCGTGAAATAAAACCCCATTGTTTCTGTTGCACCACAGCTAGTTAAAATGAAACTATTATTGCTATGATACATTGAATAAGTTACGAAGCCTTCACCCATAACAATTGGTAAATTTTGACACCAACTGAACTTACATCGTAGATTCTGACAGTAAAATATACTTAGAAAGTATTATCAGGAGATGGCAAAGATCACTCACTGCAGCCTAACCAGCGGCACCTTGAGGAAGAGACACATAACACTACAGCCACATGTCATCAGGAAGACTATTTAAGTAAAGCAATTACCTCTCTTTCTCAGCGAGATAATTGCAAAACTATTGATAGAGGGTTTTACGTTCTGCATTACAAAGTAAGGACCTTACACGAAGCTCAACAAAAACAATGGAGTAGCAATAAACATTGTTATATGACTCCTATAAAAGACCTCCTCTGATTGGTTGAAACTAGCTTGCACTGGTTGTGACAGATCATGATGTCAAACAGTGATGAGCTAAAGACAGGTTAACATCAGTGTTGTCAGTCTTGACAGAGAGCTAAAAATAGATTGAACTAAATCTAGCCCAGTAGACATGGCTTTTGTCAGTCCTGACAGAGAGCTAAAAATAGACATTGAAATACTATTTGGTTTCTTATGTATATTTCACAGGTAAAATGTGTTGAATTCAGAATTTGTTCATTGTATGAGAACAGCATTTAACCTATTAATTTTTATGCCACATGGAATTTCCCACCGTTATCAATTGAAACAGTCCATTTCTGTTTTAAGGGATGTAAGGTGGTATTTTTCATTTTTATTCAATTTTTAATAGAAAATTATGCAAGCAAACAGTGGAGACCCTGATCAGACACCATGTTAGACTGCGGCCTCTGATCTTGGTCTGCACATTTGCCTATGTCCCAGAAAAAGGACGCTTGGCATATATGGGTTAAAATGCAATTATTTTGCTTATCTCATAAGAGTTGCAGAAATTTGGGAAGTATATTGTTGAAATAATCTTCCTAGGAACATCTGACGTGAGTAAATTTATAAATATGAAAATAAAAGAGAGACAGTGTCATATAACAAAACAATTAGTGCATTCATTTTCGGTTAACATCAGGACTAGTCAACCCTCGAAAGTGATGTTCACCTCGGCTTCGCCTTGGTGAACATCACTGTTCTCGGGTTGCAAATCCTGAAATTAACCTCAAAAGAATGTATCAATTGTATAATGTTCCACAACAACAAACCCACCGCCTTAGAACAGCGAAGCCATCGGGGGATTATGATAATTGTATCAGCCAAAAATCTTCGCTCTAGATTCTGCTGTGGAGGTTTCCTTAATTATGAGATGTATCACAACACCAATGAAACAAAGAAAAAAACATCAACCCACAGACTGTCAGAATGAGGGAGACCCCAGTTTAGCTAGGAGCAGGAACTGACCCACCGATGAAGGCTTAATGCCAGTCAGGGTTGTCAGTGAGTCTGATGCGTGGTTCCTTCCAATTACTTCGGCTGTTTCCGTTCTAAGGCGGCAGTTCGATTTTTGTTATAGTTGAGTGTTTAATGTTGATCCCATCGTTTATTTGAGTTTGTGTTTTAGTACAGTTCTTTGCTCCCTTTCTAGTTTTGCAATCATCTCTGAAGCATAGAGAGCGGGGTGTTTCACTTTAACCCGATAATGGCCCGCTTATAGTGGTATTTGGTTGAATCGTCTCTCCCCTCTAAAAAAATAAATAAAACATATAAAAAAAACTTGTCAAAGTTGGGCAAAACTATCTGGATCTGCGCATGTGCGCTTTGTCTACGTTGTGATGCTCTTTGTGATGGTGCCATGGGATTGTCTTTGATATGTGATTTGTCGTGACACAAATACTAGGATCCCGCAAACCATCTGTTATTAGTCGTCTTATATATGGCTATCTTTGCAAAAACATAAATTCTAACACACCTCGCCTATAGAGCCAACGGTAACAAATTGTGATTTATCGCACAATAATTCACTGCTAAAGTGTGTGATAGCTGACGTCACTAGAAAATGACGTCATTCATAGCGTTAGACGGTGTAACGTCGTTTTTACGCTTGAAAGACGTTACAACTACATGTAAAGGTATGCGACGTAGTCTAAGAATTGGCGGGAGTTCTTCAGTGCAATGGCGGAAAGTTGGAAGAAGCTGAAGACTTCGAATGTGTTTTCGTCGTTTACTGTGTGTTAGAATCGAAATAGATCAGCTCCAGTGCGTGAATAGTTGAGTAATAATTCACTGTTTGTCGGTCAGTTGTACGGCGATAAATCACTCGCGCTGCGCGCTCGTGATTTGATCTTCTTTACAACTAACCTCCAAACAGTGAATTATTACTCAACAATTCACTGCTGGAGCTGATCTAATTCTTAAATAAAATGCATTGTTGTGCTTGATTAATGTACAATAATTAACGGCAATCATTTCATTAGTTCGAATTGCTTTTAAACACCCAAATTAAAATACATGCAGTAGTATAGAAACATGTACTCTGGCCAAATTACTTGTCACATGGTAAAGTAAAATGAACAGGCCGAATATCGTAGCTATATTAAATGCCACACTTGCATGATATAGACTCAAAGCAGTTATTTGATGAATTATGAGGTTTACATAGACTTAAGGCCATTTTATTGCGAAGAGTGTTTAGGTAGGTTAAGGCTTTAAAAGCTAAAAAATACATGTAGATGATAGCCGGTCGGGTAGGCCTAATCTGTTACCACGGCAAGCGTCGCTTTGTAAAACGTATGTGTCGACCAGGATAGCAATTGTCGGTAAAAGAGTTAGGGTTGTACAGGCAGATCAGAATACAATAGGCAAACACTTCTTTGCATGTTAGAACAATCTGTACTGTGTATGTCCCCTATTTGTTCTCTGTGAAACGCCTAAAACGCCATTAATATGTCAAGAAACATTAAAAAAGGGCTGTGGTAGTCAGGATGTTTCAAGCTTATTAACAGGTGACAGAATCTTGGTGCACATCATAATAAGCTAATAATAATCAGTTGATGAGTAAAAATCAATATCGCCCATGAATTACCATGCTTTTCTTCAATTAATTATAGTCGTCGGCTTGTTCGAGTTTTCTGTCCAACTGGTCCTATAGTCCACAGGTGGCACCGCAAGGAAGGATCAAATAACGATAACAGCGACATGATATCCACAAAATTGTAAAGCAGCCAGCTCTCTCTTCCCCAGCAAGATGATGGCAAAACTAGTAAAAACTAAGGCAAAGACCAGGAATCGATATAATCAAATACCACACCTGACCCGAGACATCATGTGGAAAAGTGACAAAAACACACGAAAGCATAACACAAAAGAGAGCCAACAGGTCAGCCCTTTCTCAGCAGGTGATCACAAGGCTGCAAGGAACAGAGAAGACAGCATAATAAAGAAAAACGTGAAACATAAATAACAAAATGGATCCACAAAAGAAGTGTCAGTAAAACAATACTGGAGGGCATAAAATGTTTAACGGTACCAACCTCACCCTTAATTCTGATGTGGATCAAGGTAAATAGATGTTTAGTTCGCAAGAAAGATCCCTAACATATCAATGGATCATCTCCAAGTACATACAAATCAAGCTATAGAAAGGACATAAAACAAAGACAAGGAATTTAAAAGTACATACAACCAGAGCACAAGAAATCCAATAGTCAAACCCAGGTGGGCCCTACCAAAGCCCGAAGACACAACATCAAGCCAAAGCATCTCATCTACAAATAAGTCTTAAAGTCGGAACCGTCATGGAGTCTGAGGTCCAGCCCGCCGGCGTGCAATTAAAAACGAAAGCAAAAATGTCAACCGTGATTGGTTGACCTCCAAGCATGCAGTCTGTCGCAATACATTAATGTTATAACCAATCTTTTTATAATAAGAAAGTATTTTAATCAAATGCTCTAAAATTGTTAATGCTTAATGTATTCACTAATCGTCATAAAGCTCTGGCGTCGCGGAATGTCCCTGGCGCAAGAGAGATTTAAGTTTGACAGGGAATTTAGATATCAGCTCGTATTAATGGTGATAAAATTTAATTTTCGGGAGGTCTGCAATACCAATAGCATTGTTTAAGAAGTTTCTGATGTACTGCAAAACCCAAAAAACTACCTAACACAAAAACCCCACAAACAATGGGAGCAACAAAAAAAATGAATAAAGAACAGCAGAGCCACCGCCTTAGAATGGACAGCAACCGAAGCCACTGGGGCAGTCGTAAAGCATCTTCTGGCATCTCAAAGTTGTAATTGTAAACCACCCAATTATTTACCAGAACTGAACCGCTGTTACGGTATAATATTTCCACTGCTCAATAAAAAATAGTAAGTGAGTATGATCAGAAATACCACGACAAACCCATGGCATCGAGAGGAAGAGCCACAAAACAATCATGAGACACCAGGTTGACAACCAAAGCAAAGCAACCAGCTCTTTTTAACCCATCGAGATGATCGCATAACTAGAATGGACACAAAGTAACGCACAACAAAACATAACACAATTACAGAATCCCACAATGGGAATAACAATCAACAATAAATCAACAACAACAGAACCACCGCCTTAGAACGGACAGCAGCCAGAGCCACTGGGGCTTAAATGCATTTTACTGGTACCAAAGCTTTGTCCTAGATTCTGCTGTTGTTGAAGTACAAAAATGTTAAGCTCACATGGAAGATTCCTAACTATTGCAAATGTATCATCATAGAGAAACAATTTAATCAAATTAAAGCATTTTACCATGATAAAACAGAGTAAAGGGCTCACGACTCATAGATAGTCAGAGCTAAAGAAAACCACAAGTTGAGCCACGGTGGGCCCAGCTGCAGCCAAGCATCAGGTACCAACCAACCGATTAAAGCTTTGCGTCAGAGCCGTCATTGAGTCTGAGGCCTGACCTACCGTCGTGCAATTAAAGTTGAGACCATAGTTATAAATCGTAATTGGGTTTACAACCAGGCATACAGACTGTCGCATGATATCCAACTATTTTTAATGTGTGATAATCTTTTTGAATTGATCACTTAAATTAGGTTTTCAAACAATTCTTTTGAATTTATGAACTAAATCACCATTAAATATAAGTTCTGATATGCCCTGTTGCGGAAGAGGTTATAAACCAATATTGTTTTTTACATGTAACTCTGCTTGTCTATTGTAGAATTTAGAAAATGATGTTCGATTTTTATGATATCTGTAACCTTGTTTTTATAACTTAGCAGTCAAAAATAGGTTTCTATTGTTTAAGTCATAAACACAAGAACACACTCCCGCAAAGCGAATTAGTTGCAGAATATATACACCATAGGAAGGGGAGCAAGGAACATCTCCATCAAGAAACGGGAAATTTACTGTTAGGCCTTGAGCTGGCTATAGACCCCGCCCGAAGGGGAATTTTGTACGCTATGATTTTCTGAAACTACATTTTATAAGACACAAAATAAAAAATGTTATCCCTCTGGGAGTGGCATCGTTAACAAGTGACATCACGTTATATGTGTTACCCGCCGAAATAGCATTAAACGTCCCTGATAATGCAGTAAGTAAGGCTGCAAAGATCAGGAATCTATACAATCAAGTACCACATCTGACCCAGGATACCAATGGGAAAGTGACAAACTCACAGATAGACACCACAAACGAGAGCCAAGAGGTCAGCCCTTTCCCAGCAGGTGACCACAAGGCACATATAAACAGACGCGCACAAAAGCATAGCAAACACAAGACAGAAAAAACATCTCAAAAATGATATGTTCGTACATATTTGTATGCTGACATAGGTTTATGAACTTCTTTTAACACAGTTATATATTTTTAGTATTAATTTCATAAATGTCTTGAGTTATAACCGTTGTATACCTTAGTGTTTCCTGCGTTATTTCCGAGTATCAGTATGGCAATTATTAACTATATGTGTATTACATCTGTCACAGAATATAGAAAATCTATAAGGCCACTAATTAAACGATATTAAGTGCCTTATTATGGTCGCTTACATTACAAGGATAAACAACTATGAATTGCATGTCAGCTCTATCTGTATGCCTTGTTCCCAATGTTCATTGCAAACAATCACAACAACTACTCACAATAATTATGTACGGGTATAACTGATAACACTCATAAATTTGTCTGATACACATCGAAGATGCAAAGAAATTCCAACACAAAATGGTTTCTTTTGTGGATCTTTTATGTTTTTTTTCTGACTTGTGTTTTCTACGTCTTTGTGGTCTGTTTATATGTGCTTTGTGGTCACCTGCTGGGAAAGGGCTGACCTCTTGACTCTCGTTTGTGGTGTCTAACTGTGAGTTCATCACTTTCCCGTTAGTATCCTGGGTCAGATGTGGTACTTGATTGTATCGATTCCTGATCTTTGCACCCTTACTTACTTTGATTATCAGAGTTGTTTTGTCTGTGCTGCGTAGCAGCCCCAAAAGTCTCCCTGCACTTTCATTTAATGCTCTTATTATTCCAATTCTCAGGATTGTGTGTACAATCTCCTTCCATTATTCCTGTCCCTGGATATCCTCTATGTCTTGTACCGCATTTAAGATCACAAGATGACCGATTTTCATACCCCGTTGTATAACGTCTACTTTCTACATATTTGTGGACTTGTATAAGCCATTTTGGATTATCACTTGCATTTGTTAGGCCTTCCTATGCTTTTAAGGACTTATATTAATACTGGCTTGCCATTTTAATAACCTGTGTGTTGATTGCTTGTCTTGGGATGAGTCGGACGTCAGACTCTGTGAAGGTTCCGACTTATCTATTGATGAGATGGTAGGGGCCTGATGCTTTGGCTGTTTGTCTGGCCCACCGGGGTTTACCTGTTGGATTTCTTTTGCTCCCGTATTCAGTTTAAGAACTTATTTACTGCTGAGTCCTTATCTTTGCTTTATCTCCTTGTTATATCTTGATTTATATATATGTTTTAGAAGATGATGCATTGATAAGTTAGGGGTCTTTCAAGCAAACCAAATATGTATGTGCCTTGAACCACATCTAAATTAAGGGTGAACCACATCTAAATTAAGGGTGAGGTTGGCGCCGTTAAAGTGGTTTAAGCCCTCCAGTTAAATACTTTACTGACCGTTCCAAGGTGGTACTTCTTTTGTCAATCTTTTACGTTTTTTTCTGACTTGTGTTTTCTATGTCTTTGTGCGCGTCTGTTTATATGTGTTTTGTGGTCACCTGCTGGGAAAGGGCTGACCTCTTGGCTCTCGTTTGTGGTGTCTAACTGTGAGTTTGTCACTTTCCAATTAGTATCCTGGGTCAGGTGTGGTATTGATTGTATCGATTCCTGATCTTTGCACCCTTTCTTACTTTAGTGTGTCACAATCATTCGTTCTTTGCTTGAGAAATGTTTTTGACAATTATCAGGCAAACAGTTAACCCTGTACCAAGTCAAAGGAGGTATTGTAGGCTTCAGCAGCTAGAATTACACTTCGTATTACAGATGGAATGGTATATTACTCATCACACCAGAGCTCATTATATTGATACAGCTCTTTATTGCACTGAAATGAAATATCCTATCTGCTCCCATACAAAGTAGAACGAGTACTAGAGGCAGTTTCTGGCTTCACCAATCCTTTTAGTTCTAGTTTTGAAGACAATGAACTGTACGTTTTGTCTTTCGGTGTTCCTGCTAAAAATAGTGAGTATGATCAGGAAATACCACAATTACAAACCGCAGACAACCCTGTAGCACCACGAGGAAGAGCCGCTCAACCATTACGAGACACCAGGTAGACAAATTAAGCAAAGCAACCAGCTCTCTCTTCCCCATCAAGATGATTGCAATACTAGAATGGACATAAAGTAACGTACAACAAAACATAGAACAATTACAGAATCCCACAATGGGAGTTACAATAAACAAAAAGTCAACAACAACAGAACCACCGCCTTAGAACGAACAGCAGCCTAAGCCACCGGGGGGCTTAACATTAATCTACTGTTACCAAATCTTCACCCTAGATTCTGCTGTTGTTGAAGTACAAGAAATGTTCAGCTCGCATGGAGGCCATCTAACTTATGCAATGTATCATCATGAAGAAACACTCTAATCAAATTAACACACCATGATGAAACAAAGAAAAGGGCTCATGACTCACAGATAGTCAGAGCTAAAGAAAACCTCAAGTTGAGCCACGGTGGGTCCAGCTACAGATAAGCATAAGGCACCAACCCATCGATTAAAGCTTTACGTCAGAGCCGTCATAGAGTCTGAGGCCTGACCAACCATCTTGCAATTAAAGAGGAAACCTTAGCCACAAACCGTGATTGGGTTTAAAACTAGGCATGCAGACTGTCGCATGATATCCAAGTTATATTACGCCTGACATAGCTAAGGATTTTATTGAGGCTAATGACATTGGCAGGAAGGCTGTTGCAGACTTCATAGACTCACTTTTAATTGAAAATCTATCTTTTACACCTCATGAAATTCTGCAAGCTATTAAAGGTTTGAGGCTTGCGAGGCCAAGAAGAAATGGTCCCCTTTACAAACGCAATTGGTCAGATGAGAGCTAAATGGAATGTCTAAGGTCAGCATGACCTTCTTTCTATTAGACATAATGTTGACCTTGAGTTGACACTGCCGTTCCTTTTTGGAACTCTACCATGGTCACTGTCAACTCCTGATAGAATTCCCACCAAAACTGACAAGTCAAAACTTCCGCATGGCTTGCAATCACACATTGAACCAACATTAGATTGGCCATGTAGTGCTGCACATAACTTTGATGGCAATGTCATACTAAAGTCCTGTCACCTTCAAGGATCTGACGGAACCAGTATTTAACCAGGCATTAAAGGCAGGGCATGTTGGTTTTATCACTGATACATATATACAATGTATAAGCAGCGGTCTATAAAGTCTTATAAACATTCTCGCAGAGTATAGCCTGGGTGTTTTGTTCAACACTGGTATATGCAACAAAATATGCTCCTTCTGAATTTCAACAACATTGGCCAGAATATGGGGGAAGAGATCTGCAGTCATGCACTGTATTACAGATTGTGACACTACCAATGTGCCAATGTGTTAGTACCACGGAAAGGTTGTCCCTATCAAACTGATAGAGAACCCCTCCCCACTAGTTCTTCTACATTCTAAGCAGATTAGGAAAACAAACAAAGAACTGCTCTAGGAACTCATCAGTGATATAAAGCCCTAACATGTGCTATTTATATAAATGTGAACAAGCTGCAGTACGAGATGCTCTCGTTTGTGGTGTCCAACTGTGAGCTTGTCGCTTTCCGATTTGTATCCTGGGTCAGGTGTGGTTCTTGATTGTATCGATTCCTGATCTTTGCCTTTGTCCTTAAGATGTACATAAAAAGTTTGAACTATCAAGTATTTTCCATGAAAACAAGTAAGGCTTTCTAGATATGGACAAAATGTGTGGAAATAATGGGAAGGAAATAGAATACCTCTGGTGAACGAAAACTTGATTGTATCCAAACAAAAGTCAGAGCCATAGAATTCTATTTCATATTTTTTGTGATATGGGGCTACCATATTCAAAACTCCACAACTCAAACCTTATAAAAGATAGAAACATAATATTTGCAGTTTCCAAAAGGTAGATAAACATTCTTTTATACAAAATGAAACAGTAAGCACATTCACAATTAAAAAAAATATCCAACTATATTAGATTCAATAATCATTTATATAGGAATAATGAAAAAAAATGTAACATACGTAACACTTGAGGATGCATTCTGTTTTCTAAGGTTCATACGGTGATGCAAAAATAGCTTACTTAGATGGTATAGCCAATTTGAAAATCTTACCTTATGGTTTGCACTTTTAAGAAGTCATGTCATTTACTAAATTATCAAAGATGTTGATGGGTAAGATATGTAATTGACTGTTACAAGGCAATGGTGTCATTACCAGAGTGCTAGCATATTACAAATCATTGCAAGATAAATCTGAGAGAGGATTAATAAGCTGTATTGTAAAATTCTTTAAACCCTTGGATAATATACGAAGAGTTGCTAGGTTGGCAAGAAACAGCTCTATAACTTCTAACTGATGGGGTTTTCTTTGATCTTTAGAGTTGCTACTCACAAATTGCACTGTATGCTACAAACTTTCCATGAGTATTATATATATGTTAACTATATTTGATGTCTCTAAAAAAGAAAAAAGGGTTTATGGTAGTTTCTGTTTTGAGCTACTTCCTCAGCAAATGAGCCATAGTAAAAAGAAGTACATAGACCTGTGCCAGCATGCAAATTAGTACAAGCAGGTCGTGTTGGAGACCTTATCTTGAAAGTTTAATGGTATTTGGAGGGTAACGTAAGTAACCAGAGCGTAAAAACAGTGTAAGACATCATAATAAGAGCTTCAATTCATTTGAATAGCAGCCTTATAGATTTGATATACTCACTGACGGATGTAATACATGTTTAGTCAATATATGCCATACTGATACTTGGAAATAACATATGAACCATTAAGTAAAATATCCAACGACAAAAACTCAAAAAAAAATTATAAAATAATTGCTAAAAATATGTAACTGTCTTAAAAGAAGTTTTTAAACCTCTTCAAAATTTAAAAAAGTGTGAATATGTCATGTTGGAGACATTATCAGGAAATTTAAGGTTATTTTGCGAGTAACGTACGTAACGTGATGTTACACGCTAGCGCTGCCACCCTAAGGAGGCTTACACATTTCATTTTGCGGCTTATATATTGTTGTATTAGGAAATTATAGGGGTTTATAGCCAGCGCAATGCCTAGAGAATTACATGTTACATTTTTGTGTGCTTTGGAGCTACAATGCTCAACATCTGGGAAAAAACATCAAATACTGGACAGATCAGCTTAGGATTCAAAGTTTTGTATCCGTAGGACCTGCAGTAGAATATTGTATAAGTGGCAAAGGGCCCCTTTACAATTTCATAGGATAAAAAGTATCATGTATGGTCATGTCGAAATGTATGTGATGCGCTGACTTTTTTGTTGGACAACCTTTTTATTCGACTTGGCACCAAGCTGTAAAGACAAGTAGTGAGGATTCCTATGGGCACTAATTGTGCTCCACTGGTTGCAGATTTATTCCTGATTTGTAATGAGGGGGACTTTATGATTTCTCTTTCTGATGATAAGCAGGCGTTCAGATATTTGGACGATATTTTAAACATTAATAATGTTATTTTGTCAAATATACCCTTCAGAGCGAAAATACTTCTGATACCAATGCCGCATTTTTAGACTTGCATTTGTCAACTTCTAATGTTATTGTTTGTATCAAAAATTATGATAAACGTGACGACTTTGATTTTGAAATTGTCAATTTCCTATTTTTAGATGGTGATGTTCCTGGCTATACAACCTTTGGAGTCTATATATCTCCACTCATTCGTTTTGCTAGAGCATCTAGCTTTGATATTGACTTCAACACTTGCAATCTATTGTTAATTCAGAAACTTCTTAAACAATGCTATTGGCATTATAAACTTCGCAAACCCTTTTCTAAATTTTATAGACGATACTAAGATTTGATATCTAAATTCCAAGTTGGACTTATATCTCTCTTGTGCCAAGGACTTTCGGAACCTGAATTCTATGGTGACTTGGTGTATAAATTGAAGAAGATTGTGGCTCTAATAATTTTTCAGCACAGTTCATTAAAATAATTTCCCATTATAAAAAGATTGGCTATTATATTAATGTATTGCAACAGACTGCATGCTTGGTGGTCAACCCAATCACGGTTGGCAACTTTGCTTTCCTCTTTAATTGCACGCCAGTGGGTCGGACGTCAGACTCTATGATGGTTCCGACTTAAACAGAGAGGGCTCACTTTATTTGGCTTGTAATGATAAAAATGCATTTTTTACTTCTGAAAAACCTAAACGATATAAATTGTGGTCATGTCAGAAAATGTGTGATGCGCTCCATTATCTTTTGGACAATATATTTATAGGATTTGGCTCAAAATTATATAGACAAATTGTTGGTATTCCAATGGGTACTTATTGTGCTCCTCTTGTTGCAGATTTGTTTTTGTTTTGTTATGAGAGAGACTTTATGTTGTCTCTGTCTGACAATAATCAAGCTGATATTATTGAAGCTTTTAACTCTACCTCTAGATATTTGTTTGACTTACTTAATATTGATACTTCTTATTTTGAACAAATGTTAGGTCAGATATATCCCACTGAACTTCAGTTAAATAATGCAAATTCTTCTGATACTGAAGCTCCGTTTTTGGACTTGAATTTGTCAGTAACAAATGGCATAGTTTCTTCTAAATTTATGATAAACGGGATGATTTTAATTTTGAAATAGTAAATTTTCCATTTCTTGATGGAGATGTTCCTCGCTCTCCTTCCTATGGTGTATATATTTCTTAGCTTATTCGTTTTGCTAGAGTGTGTTCTAGTGTTGATGACTTCAACAACAGAAACTTATTTTTAACTGCTAAATTATTAAAACAAGGCTATAGATATCATAAAATTCGAAAAGCATTTTCTAAATTCTACCACAGACACTCAGAGTTAATTGTTAAATACAACATTGGGTTAAAAACTCTTCTGCAACAAGGCATATCAGAACCTATATTTTATGGTGATTTAGTCTAAATCCAAACGAATTGTTGGAAAACTTAATTTTAGTGATCATTGGTTGGATATAACTTGGATATCATGCGACAGTCTGCATGCCTAGTTTTAAACCCAATCACGGTTTATAGCTATGGTTTCCTCATTATTTGCATGACGGTGGGTCAGGCCTCAGACTCTATGACGGCTCTGACGTAAAGCTTTAATCGGTGGGTTGGTGCCTGATGCTTATATGTAGCTGGACCCACCGTGGCTCAACTTGAGGTTTTCTTTAGCTCTGACTATCTGTGAGCCATGAGCCCTTTTCTTTGTTTCATCATGGTGTAGTAATTTGATTAGAGTGTTTTTCCATGATGATACATTGCATTAGTTAGATGGCCTCCACGCGAGCTGAACATTTCTTGTACTTCAACAACAGCAGAATCTAGGGCGAAGATTTGGTACCAGTAAAATGCATTTAAGCCCCCCAGTGGCTTAGGCTGCTGTCTGTTCTAAGGCGGTGGTTCTGTTGTTGTTGACTTTTTGTTTATTGTTACTCCCATTGTGTGATTCTGTTATTGTTCTATGTTTTATTGTACGTTGCTTTATGTCCATTCTAGTATTGCAATCATCTTGATGGGGAAGAGAGAGCTGGTTGCTTTGCTTAATTTGTCTTCCTGGTGTCTCGTGATGGTTGAGCGGCTCTTCCTCGCGGTGCCACAGGGTTGTCTGCAGTTTTTGATTGTGGTATTTCGTTATCATACTCACTTACTATTTTATCAATGGATAAGATGGTAGGGGCCTGATGCTTTGGCTGTTTGTCGGGCCCACCAGGGTTTACTTGTTGGATTTCTTTTGCTTCGGTATTCAGTTTTATTTACTGTGAAGTCCTTATCTTTGCTTTATCTCTTTGTTATATCTTGATTTATATGTTCTATTAGATTATGCATTTATAAGTTAGGGTCTTTCATGCAAACCAAATATCTATGTGCCTTGATCCACATCTGAATTAAGGTTGAGGTTTGCGCCGTGAAACCGGTTTAAGCCCTCCAGTAAAAGTATTTTTACTGACCGTTTTTAAGGCGGTGCTTCTTTGTGGATCGTTTTTGTTAGTTATGCTTCATGTTGGTGTGTGTTGTATTGTCCTGTCTGTTCCTTGTAGCCTTGTGGTCACCTGCTGGGAAAGGGCTTACCTCTTGGCTGTCATTTTTGTTGTGTTTTGTCACTTTCCCAAATGTGTCCTGGTCCACATCAGAATTAAGGGTGAGGTTGGCGCCCTGAAACTTGTTGAAGCCCTCTAGCAAAAGTATTTTTACTGACCATTTCAAGGCGGTGCCTCTTTTGTGGATCGTTTTTGTTAGTTATGCTTCATATAGGTGTATGTTGTGCTGCCATGTCTGATCCTTGTAGTCTTGTGGTCACTTGCTGAGAAAGGGCTTACCTCTTGGCTGTCGAGTATAATGAGCTTAGTCACTTTCCCAAATGTGTCCCGGTCCACATCAGAATATTCAGGGCGAGGATGGCCACGTAAAACTGGTTTGAGCCCTCCAGTAAAATATTTTACTGACCGTTCCAAGGCGGTACTTTTTTGTGGATCTTTTATGTTTTTTCTGTCTTGTGTTTGCTATGGCTTTGTGCGTATCTGTTAATATGTGCCTTGTGGTCACCTGCTGGGAAAAGGCTGGCCTCTTGGCTCTCGTTTGTGGTGTCTAATTGTGAGTTTGTCACTTTCCCATTGGTATCCTGGGTCAGGTGTGATACTTGATTGTATCGATTCCTGATCTTTGCATCCTTACTTACTCCAACAAATGCAAATAAAAACTATTCCCTGCTTTTTTGGATTGGTCAAGAAATTACATACGAATATTAGGTAAGGTAGAGGGAAATACTTTAAAGGTTTGTTATAGAAATAATTTAGATACTAGGCAGCGCTTTTACACTCTCCTAGTATTTTACATGACCCTCGTAATAACTAGTAATACATCCAATTGTCCCATCTGATCTAAACTATGGTAAATGTAACATGACAATACTTCACAACACTTAACAGTCAATTTCAAAGGCATAATATAAGTTACCGTATCTTAATGTTTTATCAACAAACAGTATACTCAACTGTGAAGCTTTTATTAGAAACCACTATTTAACATAATGAGCCATAGGTCAGAGCTAATTCATCCAATACATATGGTTAAGATTGAAATGATGTTCTCTGTATGAGTACTAAAATTTCAAAAGCAACAAAAAACCTCCACCTTCTCCAAACATATTAGTTTTACTTACCAACTAGAAATTGATGTAAGAATTAAGCAATTCTGCTTCTAATACGCTGACTGTCTAGTTGTCGGGGAAAATTAGTTCAGTTCAACTGGGAAAAACACTGTGAGGTTATGGCAGCCCAGAAGATAACAGTCAAACCATTGAGATACATACCACTGCATGAACAATTTGATATTTTTCAACGCTAACACTTTGAAAGACTCATATCCCAAACGAGACATACAAAGACAAAGATGATTGACTAATTAGTTTCAGGTACGTAGCATTTTGTTTATTTTTTTACCTAACATGGCATGAAGGACAGTTTGGTTATTTGGCATGGATAGTAATTAAGGTTGTCTGATCAAATGTATGATCTTTATGAAATTTGACTCCAATAAAATGACTGACCGTTCCAAGGTGGAACTTCTTTTGTGGATCTTTTATGTTTGTTTTTTTATCTTGTGTTTGTTATGCCTTCGTGCGCGTCTGTTTGTTTGTGCCTTGTGGTCACCTGCTGAGAAAGGGCTAATGTCTTGGCTCTTGTTTGTTGTGTCTAACTGTGAATTTGTCACTTTCCTATTGGTACTCTGGGTCAGGTGTGGTACTTGATTGTATTGATTCCTGATCTTTGCACCCTTACTTAATTTTAATTGGCCCTTTGATTTCCGAAAAAAATGTGATTGCAGTATAATGAGAGCTACGTTGGCTGAAAGGTCAAAGGTCAATCTTGATTTTTGTGGGTACCAAATGTCATAGTCTCATAAGGTTAAAATATCAAGTAAATGTCATGGTTTTGGTTTCAACGGTTATAGAAAAATCATCTTTTTAAGGTCCCTCTTATTTGTACATTCAGAAACATATTTGATCTTGTAGTAAAGTAGATCAAGGTCGTCCTTAGATCACCAGTCAACTATACGTACGTTGCAGAGCCATGCCGACATCGTTACCTACCAAACCACAGGGTCGTTAAAGGCAGGTTTTACTACGCTAAAATGTTTAATAATGATTTTTTTTCTGTTTTACGGTAAAATTTTGCACGACTTTTCAAAGTTTGAATCATTTTGACAAGATAAGGACGTTTTGATGAGATGGTAGGAGCCTGATGCTTTGGCTGTTTGTCGGGCCCACCGGTGTTTACCTGTTGGATTTCTTTTGCTCCGGTATTCAGTTTAATTTCTTGTTGAGTCCTTATCCTTGCTTTATCTCCTTGTTATATCTTGATTTATATGTTTTAGGAGATGATGCATTGATAAGTTAGGGGTCTTTCATGCAAACCAAATATCTGTGTCTCGATCCACATCTGAATTAAGGGTGAGGTTGCCGCCGTTAAACCGGTTTAAGCCCTCCAGTAAAATATTTTACTGACCGTTCCAAGGCGGTACTTCTTTTGTGGATCTTTTTTTTTTTTTTTTGTTCTGTCTTGTGTTTGCTATGTCTTTGTGCGCGTCTGTTTATATGCGCTTTGTTGTCACCTGCTGGGAAGGGGCTGACCTCTTTGCTTTCGTTTGTGGTGTCTACTGTGAGTTTCTCACTTTCCCATTGGTATCCTGGGTCAGTTGTGGTACTTGATTGTATCGATTCCTGATCTTTGCACCCTACTTACTTTGACTCACTGGCATGTTCATGATGGAATATAGAGGTGATTCTTTAAATGATTGGAAATTACAAAATTTTTCTCAGAACAATTTAATCTAGAGTTGCCTTTATTTCATGTTGTCTATCACCCACAAGTACAGACGATTGGGTTCAATAAGATGTTTTGACTTATTGGTCATGTGTGTTGTGATATGGAAGGTAAATTTAGATTATATAGATCTATGGTTGATGAATTAAAGCAATTTAAGAAGTCTTTAATTTTAATTACAGATATCAGAAAGGTCACTATTATCTGTGATTCTATTCCAAACATGTCTCAGGTATAGATGGCTGCAGTGTGCCATCCTTTCCGGGGGATTCTATTTCGAAGCTAACCAATAGGCTTCTATCTAGAGATGGGCGTGCCCCTGAAGCAGTGTTAGAAAATTTTGACACAGTTATTTTTCATAATGGTACCAATGAAATTGATTACAGGGCATCTTACCAGGCTATTGTGTTTGATTTTGGTAATTTGATTGCTATACTATATATGTAGGAAACAGAAGTCTGACATCAAGATTATCATATCAGCCATAATTCCAAGACCAAGGGAGCATTTAGATACAAACCCAATGATAAGGTCTGTGAATTCTTATTTGCAGAAGAAAATGAGTAAAAGCCAGAATTTTCAATTCATTTGTACATACAACCCCTTTACTCATTGAAGCAAAGTTTCCGCAGAGCTCTATGCTAAAAGAGACATTTGTCTTCAATAAAATACTGAAAGAACAAACAGGCTGAAACATTTCTTCCTAAGAGTAATTTCTACTCTCAATAGATACATATATATTATGGTAAGGGAAGTTTACCCTTTGAGTGCCAATCACTCCAAATTTTAAGAAAATACATACTCAGATCATGAGTCAAGTAATAGATTTCTAGTTAGGGTATATTTTTTCCAAATATAAGCAATCTGTTCAAATTTTGGAGACTAAATAGTTTGACATTATAGTCACGAGTGTTCTGGAAGTTTAGTCTATACATGTATTTGGAAATGGGATTGGTAAATAAAGGGTACATAAATATGAAATCCTTCAGTTATCTTTAATATCAACACCCATTTTTGTTGTAGTATATTGAACAGTACTAAAAATGCAAGTAAATTCATGCATATTTCGTTGAGACTTAGGTTACATTTATGGTGTTTCTTGTTGTAAATAGGTAAGACTGTTGTGTTGTCTGACATATGCTTGCTTGTTTCTTTGTATTTTTAAAATGCTTTGCTTTTACCCTTTGGCTCATTATAATAGCTGTACAAAATATGGGAGCCAAGCATAACAAATGTTATCTATCCTTGTTGTCCGTTGAGTTGTTTAATAACCCTTCTGATAAATAAGAACGGTCTGTTCTGTTATACATTGTTGGCCTCTGTTTTCATACTTTTGTTATTAAAGTTAGCAAGGATATGCAGCAGACTTCTTGGTAGATGATATTTGCAGATGTTTTGTTTTTTCTGGTGCTTAGAGCTTGTTGATAACATTTAGAAAAACTATTTTAAGAGGCTTAATTTTTCTATAAAACTTCTTTCAAAAAAATTTACTGCTTAAATGAAGTTATCTACCTTTGACCAATTTCAATTAATTGCTATCATGATGACCATTGAGTTTGTTGTTTGTGTAAGTTATTTACCACAGACCAGAATTTAAATAACTTGATAATAAACGTCACTGATTACACAATATCATAGATTCTTTTTTAAATACTTAGATGTATTACTAATACAAAGTGTCATGTTTTTCATTTAATTGTTCGCTAAGTAGGATTTGAGTTTTGACTGCAGGTATATTTATTTAATTTTGCTTATGGTAAATTTATTAGTATTCATATTGAGATAAATTAGAAAGTTATTTAAAATCGCTGTCAACAGTTATAGCAGAATATTTAAACTTTTGATTACTAGACATTATTGAAAATGAGAAAAACATTATGAGGTGACTTTCGTTGCTTAAGAAAAAATTTCGAGTTGAAATTTATTCAGGTCAGAAACAGTATCTTCACTTCTACGTACAAATATGTGTATTTATACTATAGCCATAAAGTTAAGCATATTCTATTTTATAACACCACTTAGGTTTTAGGAACAGTAAGAAAGGAATCTTTTGAGAGATACCAAAAATTTATTGTGGTAGACAACAAAAGTAGGATACAAGCGATTTCATAAAGAAAAAACCCTGGAATCTCTGACTCTCTGCAAACACCTTACAAAAATTACTCAGCAATTGTACAAAATTCAATGAAAACAGCATGGAGGCCAGGAGTCGGCAAAGCTTTTACAATAAAGCTGCGATAGTTGTAATTTATTCACAACTTTCTCTCTGGAGTATACACTTTCAGGATCTGGTGCAAAAAGTCACGAAATGACTCACAATAATCCACTATTTCCGGTTTATGTTGTGTATAGCCTTCAGACTGTGGAATAACAACTTGGCACATTTTCATCATTAAATTCACTTTGAACATGAAATCCTGTCCCACTCCTGCAGTAGAGTCTAGCCAAATTCACAATGGTTTTGATACGGCTGGTTCCCGGTTTCAACACTTCAGATGAGCTTGTCCCACACGTGATTGATAGGGTTCAAGTCCGAACACAAGCTCCGCAGTGGAAGACTATCGATGTTCAGTTGATTAAGTATTCCTCGATGATGCGAGTAAAGTGAGTTCTTTTGATGTCATCTCGGAGCACCATGTTCTGGCCATCTAGTGAGCCCAAGGGTGGCATAACACCAGATTCCAGGATTTGGTCCTGGTACTTTTGAGAGTTCAAAGTCCCAGTAGCCACCTTTAACTGTATCATGTGGTCGTCAGATAATGCACCACGTACCATAATGCTTCAGTAGCAGTTCCTTGCACATAAGAATCAGTGTAGACTGTTTCCTTTTTTCTAAAACTGCCACTCTCTCTATGTTCTTTCAATGGTCTGCTTACAGCACTCTGAGACACGTTTAATACTCTTGCAATGTCATCTTATTTCATACCAGCGTTCCTAATGGCAATTTTACACATTTTGTCCTCTTTCTTTTTTGTAGATTTATCCAAGATACGCGTTTTTAAGGCTATTTCATGACTCTACAGCAAAAGAAATTCGTTCTTGCATATCAACTCCTGGACATGACTGTACCGTAAGCTTCCTGTTCATGGACAGTAGTAAATGAAACTAATCGAACTTATCCAAAGTTGGTAGCTAAAATACAAGTGTACATGTCGAATAAAACCCAAAACTCAAATTATTTTTCATTACTTCGAAAATTGGGATCGTATAAAAAATATGCTTAACTTTATGGCAATAGTATTTTATGTAACTTAAGTTTACTGATATGTGTGTGTATATTATTTTCTCTGAGTTTCTCCGAGAAGCTGAATGATCTTTATATTTTGGCCTGTGAATTGGCATTTTGTATGAAATATTAATGAATTAATGATTTAATGAATTGAAGTACATGTATACTGATGAACTTAGAGTTTAAATCATTTGAAAATATGATTTATGGAAATTGAATAATATGTTCTGTTGAAAATGAATTAATTGAATTGTCTTCTCAGAACGGGAAATAAGTCAAATTATTATATCAAATTTATCTATAGATTTTTTAGTTATGTATCCCCTGAAAACTCATGAATAATTGGGAGACTTTTTCAACACTAAAATATTTAATTATGAAACAGTTTGGGTGAGTTCAGTCCTTTTGGTGATACATTCAATATTACTCCTTTAAGCCGAAACGATTTGTAACTGTTTCTTCTATTGGTCAGTATATTTTCTTTATTACGGTAAAATTTTGCGCAGCTTGTCACAGTTGAATTAGGACGTTTTCTGAGAAGATTTCCAATTTTGAAATTAAAATGCCCGCCCACCCAAACCCAAATACTATGTGTTAATACCTTTAAGTGTAATTTAATTGTGTAGATATATTGTACTTTGTGACATAATGTTTGTATTGCCTAATTACTGTGTATCAAGTCTATGTTCATCAAACATAGTGTGACAATTCTGTGTTCTAGTTTAAATGTGTAAGCATTTCGTATGAAATATACTGAGGGAAAAAAGTTTAGCAGTTATTTATAATGGGGTTTCCCATAGGTGATCTTTGAAGCATTATATCTTTTTAATTGGCAGGCTCGCAAACATGTCATTTTTTGAAAATGACCTAATAGCTACCCGCAGGTGGTCAAAAGAAACAAAATCCGACATCATAGTGAATATTTGATCTGCTGAGCATTTTAATTTCAAACGTTATTCAATTGAAAGGGAGTTAATTTGGAGATTGACGATTTTCAACTAAAAACTGTACGAAAAGGGTGAATATAACATTCAGTTTTAAAAGTAAGTAATGGTGCAAAGATCAGGAATCGATACAATCAAGTACCACACCTGACCCAGGATACCAATGGGAAAGTGACAAACTCACAGTAGACACCACAGACGAGAGCCAAGAGGTCAGCCTTTCCCAGCAGGTGACCACAAAGCACATATAAACAGACATGCACAAAACATAGCAAACACAAGACAGAACAAAAACATAAAAGATCCACAAAAGAAGTACCGCCTTGGAACGGTCAGTAAAATATTTTACTGGAGGGCTTAAACCGGTTTAACGGCGCCAACCTCCCCCTTAATTCAGATGTGGATCAAGACATATAGATATTTGGTTTGCATGAAAGACCCCTAACTTATCAATGCATCATCTCCTAAAACATAGAAATCAAGATATAACAAGGAGATAAAGCAAGGATAAGGACTCAACAATAAATTAAACTGAATACCGGAGCAAAAGAAATCCAACAGGTAAACCCCGGTGGGCCCGACAAACAGCCAAAGCATCAGGCCCCTACCATCTCATCAATAGATAAGTCTTTAAGTCGGAACCATCATAGAGTCTGAAGTCCGACCCACCAGCGTGCAATTAAAGAGGAAAGCAAAGTTGCCAACCGTGATTGGGTTGACTACCAACCGCTTTTCACTTTCTTGCTTTTGGATCTAAACATTGGAGGGAAAATGAAACTTTTAGTCGAAAACTATGCGCACTATTGCCAGATAAGCTGTTTTAGCAAGGGGGTATAAAATCAGACTTTACATTTATGTGAAATGTCAACCTGTTAATGTCATCGTACTCGTGAACGTTTGTCAACATATATATTTGACACTATGAAATTATACGTCCTATTTCTTCTAAACTGTGAATCCTCAAAGTATATTGCTAAACTTTTTTTCCCTCAGTATATTACTGATTTAATGAATGGATATTCATGTATACTGATAAACTTAGAGTTTACATCGTTTGAAAATATGACTTTTAGAAATTGAATATTATGTTCTGTAAAAAATGAATTTATTGAATTTTCTTTTCAGAACTTGGAAAAAGTCAAATTATCATATCAAATTAATCTATAGATTTTGCAGTTATTTATCCCCTGGAAAACGCATGAATAGTTATTTTGGTTCTAAAGAAGAATATATATTTTAACGTTTTGATCTAATATAGGCATGACAGCAATTTAAAATTGTCATGTGACTTAGACCACATATTTTTTTTACATTGTCTCACTCATGGATGTTTTATATTAAATTTGAGTTTACTTTATTTATTTATTTTTTTTGGCTTTTCCATGGGCACTGTCCTGCCAGCCAAGAGTGACAGTGACGTCATGTTTTGTTTGCAAAATTATCAGGGACTTATTATCGATAGATCATTTGTGTATTAATCCTATCCGCATGATTGGATTAATACACAAGTTATTTATCGATTCGCGTTAGCTCATGTGGAGTGTTCAAGTTAATGGTTTACTTAATTGTAAACAAAAAATTACGTGACTGTCACTCTTGGTTGGCACGACAGTAGTAACCAGTACTGAGCCGGGAGGGTTTATGATATGTGTGTTTATTATATGACGGGAGCACCTGAAGGCTCACTGAAAGTGGTTTTATGGAGAAGCCGGGAATCGAACCTGCGACCCCTGGTTTACAAGACATAGGTTTATCACACCAAAGCGGCTTCTCTGATTGTCCAACAAGAGCGACCTTCGTCTAAAGGGTACATATCAACCTTGACCTGAGGTTCTTATCTATAGTTATTGTCTATTAGATCAACCATATTTAGTCAATGTAATGACTTTGGCTGCAAAGGCATTAAAAATCAATTTTTCAAGATTATTCCCAATAAAGAAAGCAAATGTAAATCAAGAATTATCAGTGAACTGGCTTGGTAGGCCCCATATCCCATATACTACATATCAAGTCCTTAGGTCATTGGCCATCTGGTTCTGATAAAGAAGATTTTAATGTGTTTTACTATATATGGGCATGTTGGCCATCCAGATAATGTGACAAAACCATTTGCCTGGTGGTATTCTATTAAATTTTATCAGTTTACAAGTTGATTCACTCTCTAAACTAACAATTATCACGTAATCCGTGTCGATTCACCGTCATTGACGACGTCTTTCAAAAAGTGCAACGTCATGATGACCTGATAAAGACACATGCCGTGATATATGCAACGTTTATCAGGTCAACGTGCACCTTTGCAGTTAATATGACAGATAACTGTCACTCGCGGTTATCAGTTGACTTAGGTTATACTCGAGATAAAAATCATTCATTCTGTTAGGGGGTATGTTGAAAGTAAGAAAGACAGCAAGGATCAGGAATCGATACAATCAAGTACCACACCTTTCCCAGGGTACTAAATGGGAAAGTAACAAAATTACAATAAACATCACAAACAAGAGCCAAGAGGTCAGCCCTTTCCCTTCAAGTGACCACAAGGCAGCAATGAACAGACGTGAAAGCATGACAAACACAAGACATAAATACACAAATGACCACAAAAGAAGTACCCCTTGGAACGGTCAGTAAAAATATTACGGTTGAAGTCACACGTTTTGATAATGTCAGGGATGTCTGTGCTACAGGCTATGTCGATAAAAGGTCTAAATTACTGTTGGGTGGCTTATAAAAACCACCAACTAGTATTCGCTTGCGTTTCACTTGTAACTCTACCCAAACCGTCTCTAACCGAAGCAATTCTAAGTCAGTTCGTCGTTAACAAAGATATAACACCAAACGACCCTCCGCACTTTCTATAGTTATTTTCTCCCTCTCTTTGATCGTCCTAAAATAAATATAGTCTTTTCTGACACTCTAAAGGTTAGATCCTGCATTACAAAACAAGCTTGCAATTCAAAACCTATTCTTTAGAGGAAAAAGGAAACAAACACATAGTTTGAAATGCCGCCGTTGCTTCAGTTATCGACCGACATAAACATTTATTCATATAATTAATACACAAACAAAATAATTTCCTTCTTATGTTCTATATCAGCTAACTCCGGTCTTCCAATGCCAAGGTACCAGCGCACATCAATGTAACAGTTCTACAAGTACTCTCCATCCTGCAAAACTTGAAAATCCTTTAAAGTACAATTCACCTTAGACATTGATTTTATGTCCCACATAAAATCTCAATCTAAAATAGTAAGTGAGTATGATCAGGAAATACCACAATCACAAACTGCAGACAACCCCGTGGCACCGCGAGGAAGAGCCGCTCAACCATCACGAGACACCAGGAAGACAAATTAAGCAAAGCAATCAGCTCTCTCTTCCCCATCAAGATGATTGCAATACTAGAATGGACATAAAGTAACGTACAACAAAACATAGAACAATTACAGACTCCCACAAAGGGAGTAACAATAAACAAAAAGTCAACAACAACAGAATCACCGCCTTAGAACGGACAGCAGCCAAATCCACAGGGGGGCTTAAATGCATTTAACTGGTACCAAATCTTCGCCCTAGATTCTGCTGTTGTTGAAGTACAAGAAATGTTCAGCTCGCATGGAGGCCATCTAACTAATACAATGTATCATCATGGAAAATACTCTAATCAAATTAACACTCCATGATGAAACAAAGAAAAGGGCTCATGACTCACAGATAGTCAGAGCTAAAGAAAACCTCAAGTTGAGCCACGGTGGGTCCAGCTGCAGATAAGCATCAGGCACCAACCCACCGATTAAAGCTTTACGTCAGAGCCGTCATAGAGTCTGAGGCCTGACCCACCGTCGTGCAATTAAAGAGGAAACCATAGCTATCAACCGTGATTGGGTTTAGGACTAAACCTCTGAATATATACATTTTTTTAATATATGTAGATATAGTATTAATCAGAACCCATTTATCGATCTGACCACAAAAATTAAGAATATTCAAGCTTGTACTAAACTTAAAAATTCAAAATCCAGATCAGAATCTATAAACGTCTCGGATCTTATAAATTGCAAAAATCTAGCTGAATAAAAAACCAACAACCAACGCAATATGACTCTTAAATACTCAACTCAATTCCACAACGTTCTGAATTTAAACCCAATATCAAATAAGTGATATTCCACTCAAACCGTTAACATGGCAATGTGAGGTAAAATACAAAGTAGATTTTCAAGTGAGACGTGAATGTTTAAGAGTCTACAGCATCTGTTAATGGTATGTAACTGCTAATTTAAAGATGCATAATAATAGGACTATACTATTGTCCATAGAAACAGGTAATTAACTGTAAATATCTTACTGCAGTCAGAGGCAATGTATGATATAGTCATGTATAAATTACGCGAAACCGGGATTAGTTCATTTTTTTTATTTTTTTTTAACTGCGATTCCCATCTATCTTTGAATCAACTATAATCAGATTTCTCTTAATCTAAAATTTCAAACAGGTAAACATTTGCCATTTAAAACATTTACAGCTAACGTTAAGTGTAACTAGGAATTTTCTATACTGCTGATCATGCAGTCACCTCAATGGATTATTATATGACATAATATGGAGATTTTGAAAATGCAGTATGGTTGCATCTACACATTCCGTTTCAAGCAGCATTGTCGAACATGTCTTTCCATCAATATTACTATTGATTTACTTATTTAACGATTTTTCTTAGCTTTCTTCAGATGGCCGGTGCCAACCAGAAAAGACACGGAAGATATTGCACCTCTGTGCTGTATCTGATCAGAGTATTTACTGTTTGACCAAACAAAATATGAAATGCCACACATAATTCTTCATGCTGACTGAAAATGCTTATTAAGAGCTAAAAACTCTCACTGAACAGGAAAAGGTCCATGCGAGTATGCACAAAATGTGCATTCTCCGCTGTACCTAATGTTCGCTCTTATGGATACCATTTAAATTGAGCGGAAAATTTGACGAACAAAACGAAATACCTTTCTCTTTCTGAAGCAATGACGTCGACTGACTACTAAAAACGAGCTAACCATTTTATAGAAACAACTGCAACGAATTCACGAGAATTTAAACTATAAATAGAAACACTTTTCTCAAAATAAACCATTTAAAACAAATTCTCGTGACAATTCTTGAACTCCTACCAATACACTATGCTTGCAAGACCGACCGAAAAGAAATGTATTTATGTGAAAAGAATAGTCAAGGGCGTGTATAAAATAACATTCGATCTCCATGGCCGGGACACCAAATGTTGTATCTCGTGATTGAACTCTTTCTATTGAAGCTCATTTAAAGCTGCATTATCTGTAACTTTTGATATTTTCATTTTAAAAATAATTTTTCTATTTTTCAAGAACACAGTATAAATACTAAAATTCAGGTATACATTTTACCTTTTTCGTAATAATTGACAAATTATTAGTGCCAAAACAACAGCATTTATGTTAAAAATCAACTGTCTAGAATTATTGGAGGGACGCAAATAATTACAAACAAGAGAAAATACACCTGTTTTTATAAGATAATTCACTTTTTCATGCAGTTTTCAGCTGTAGAAATTAGATTTATTGTGACGTCATAACTTAATTCTACTTTTGCAAATGATTTAAAAAGAAAATTTTTTTTTTCGAAAAATGTTCATAGTTACAGAGTATGCACCTTTAAAGGCCCTTGCCCGCTTTTTAAAATTTTAAACCAAACTACTTAAATCCTATCAATCGATAATCAGTAACGTCACTGTTAATTAAATCAAATTTCATTGAGGCGTAAGAGCTGGTCGAAAATTAAAGGATTAGGTGGTGTTTACTGCAAACTGTATAAAGAAAGTAGTTACACAATAAGTGTACTGTGACGTAACCTGCACGTTGTTCTGCTTTATTCAGTTTATAGGCAAAAAGCAGGTTTCCCTTTCATATTTCCAACGGTAAATCTGTTTTGTATCTATACTCTTACCGAGTGTGGTGGACTCTGTATATGACCTTAATCTGAAGATTATTGTTGTCTTGACAAACAGTGTAGACGCTGATGAAATTTGAGTCTTCACAGTTTGCCATAAAACGAATTACGGCGTCAATAGTATACAAAATAGGCAAACAGTGATTCCTCAGACGAGCATTCTCACCACAGTCATCTCGTTTTCCATAATTTTGAAGTTGGCACAAGTATGTGCTTCTGTAAAATGTCAGAAATATTGCGGTGAAGAGGGATCACTTGTATACGTATTACTTGACTTTTCGCTTACTGTAAAGGCGACAACTTTAATATTCATATCTGGGTGTGGTTCGGCTATTTCATCTGCTAATGTCGTGCCAACCAAGAGTGACAGTGACGTAATATTTTGTTATCAATTGTTAAGTACAACATAAACTTTTACACTCCACCTCAGCTAACGCGAAACGAGAGATCATTTGTGTATTGATCCCATCATGTGTATAGGATTAATACTCAATTTATCTATTGTTTCTAAGTCCCTAAAACTTTGTAAACAAAACATGGCGTCACTGTCACTCTTGGCTGGCACGACAGTAAGGAAGGGAAATCAGGTTTTATTTATAATTTGGTGAAGAGTTATTAAGCTTTTTGAGCCGCGCAAACAAGCGTGCATTTCAAGAAATTCCTAACCGTATACACACTGAACTCACATTTATTAACCCTTAAAGCGCAACTATTTGAAGTCTCATATATAAACATTGTGAACCCAGATCAGACTGCTCCTGTAGGAGCAGTCTGATCTGGATCCACAATGTTTGTCTCCCTGCTTATGTTAAATTGATATTTTCAGATGCAGTTTTTTTGCTGGCATTTTAGGGACTAAATAATTACTGATGTTGTGGCACAGGATGATACAGTTAATTTTGAATAAAATCACCCCTCCTTTTCAGCTTTTACCTATGTCTAAGGTTGACCAGTCCTAATTACGCATTCATGAGGTGCCGCCTTTACAGTAAGCGAAAAGTCAAATAATATGCACTATTCCTTTCAAGACATTGTTACATGTACCCAAACAAGAACTGTGTCTGCGGCTGGTACGAATCTATAATAAGAACACACTAAAGAAGTAGTTTGTATGAACTATTGATCTTTTGCGCTTTAAAATACAGAATTCATTAAAGCTTAGCTATCATTATTACAAGGATGTACTTTTTAATCGTTTTTCAAGTTGCAGGCAAACAGTTTTGTCTGGAGCCACCTTTTACAATATTTTGATACCGAAGCATAATAAAAGACGACAATAATTGGGCTTCGACAAAACCTGTCTTTGGGGTTTCTGGCAAAGTCAGATTCAAACCAGCCTGCTCAGCTATAGGACTACCTAGAAAATTGAAACTTCGCTTGTAGCAAGATTAGTTATGATATTTTCCAATAAGCGAATAACAAAGGCGCTGATCAGACTGCGCGGATGCGCAGGCTGGTCTGCGGCTTTGTTGTTCGCAAATCCCCGAAGACAGGTTTTCTCGCGTCGAGGCCCAGTCATAGTAATCAGATGACTTTGCTGTGACAGTGTATTGTTAAACATACATCACATTTCAAAGTAGTTGCAAATGTCCAGAAATTATCGATTCAATTCTTATACTTGCATCAATCCCATGATATGTTCTCTTAATAGAGATTTTATTTATTGTATAGGTAGCAGCTGTCGCTGAAATTGTAACTCATTGCATCCTGAGGAAGAGACACACACATAGCCGGTCACAACACATTTTAAGTACAGGAAAACCTGTGTAAAACGGTCACTAAAAAATAGACAAAACAAAGATCTTAATGACAAATGGTAGCTTAATGAAGGTCGAGAGTATTGCAGAATGCTCCAGTTGGAGCATTTTGGAATACTTTTGACCTGCATTAAACAATAATTGGTCTTGAAAACCAGTTTTTGGTATTTTTGAGAGTGGCCGTTTTACACAGATTTTACTGAAAAGTAATTAGCCCTCTATTCATCAGACAGGTGATTGCTAAACCAAAATGGGCACCAAGGGCTACGACACAAAACAAGGTCTAAACACAAGACCCCAAACACAAAGGAGCAATACCAAACAATCCAATTAAATCACTGTCTTAGAAGCATAATAGCCTATGCCCGTGGGTGACGAATAGGGACTTAAACATATTTTAATTCACCCTAGACTCTGCTGTTCCTATAGGTACCTTATTTTCAATGCAATTTTGTATATCACATTCGATCAAAAAATGCAATTTTTAACATCATATTTGACCAAATATATACTTGTTTGATTCGATTCTTTATGTTCCATCAACAATCTTTCAGTTAAACAGGAACGGGTTTTTCTGGGTTGAACTAGTACTAAGCTAGGATAAATGTGTCTTGCTCAAGGACCACAACACAGTGATGCCGGTGAGGCTCGAACCCGCGGCACTTCGGTCTCGAAACATGCACTCTACCACTGAGCCACTGCGCTCCCAAAAATATACTATTTTGTTTGTCATATTCAATCAATAATATGCAATTTCGTATACCATATTCGACCAAATATATGTAATAATGTATATCATATTCAACTAAATATATGCAAAAGTGTATCAAATAGTCAGCCTAAATCAACTCAAGGAGTGCATCTATGCGCTGGGTCAACTGCAGCATCTTGGATTATAGAACCATCTGGAGAAATTTGTTCTAATTTTTCTCTACAACTTTCATCGCGAAGACAGTTTGCTAAAATTAGTAATAAAAAAGTTATCGACGAAAATTAATGTGAAAAACATAAAAACTAGAGTTTAGTATGCAATTTAGTATACCATATTCAACCTAGTTTTCAATTAAGTATACCATATTTGACCATGTTTACAATAGAGCATACCATATTCGACATGGCTTACAATTAAGTATACCAAATTTGACATAGTTTGCAGTTTAGTATACCATATTCAACCTAGTTTCAATTAAGTATACCATATTTGACATATTCACAATAGGTTATACCATATTCGACATGGCTTACAATTAAATATACCATATTTGACCTAGTTTGCAATTAAGTATACAATATTCGACCTAGTTTGCAATTAAGTATACAATATTCGAGCTATTTTGCAATTAAGTATACCATATTTCATCATGTTCACAATAGAGTATACCATATTCGACATGGCTTACAACTAAGTATACCGTAGTTTGACCTAATATGCTAAGGGGTATACCATAATTGACTGATATGCAATTTTTATCTTATATTTGATCTAATATTACACTAGATTCTACAATTAACTTTGTTACTTTGCTTCAGATGTAATGTTGTGTTCTATATTTGAATCTTTTAATACAGATGCTCCAGACCTATGCACACACTGACTACTCAATGGGCTCTCTACACTCTATAGTAGAGGAGCCAGGGTTCAAAAATGTCAAAAATAAGCGTTAAGGTATGTCCCCTTTTTAGCAGAATTTTCACTTGTTTTATCCTTTAGTACATAGTATAGGCAGTATGAAACCAGATATTGCACTCAATTTAAGTCTTGCAAACATACCTGTAACAGTGTGTTTAATACGTTACCCCTCATTTTCTTAAAAACAAAAATATATGATTAAGCCTATTTAGGTAAAAGTTGAAATATTCAAATGAACAAAACATTTATGCAATCTGTAAGAACATGCTATTCTCTACACATTTGGATGTTTTTAAAAGTTGTTTGGGTCCATTATAATGTAATTTACGTTACATTTTCAAATATACCCTTAAAATTATTGATATTGTGTTAAAAAGTTTCATTTGACAAAATTTTCAATATGTGTTTAACTTCAAAATAACATGTATTTAAAAGAGCGTTAACTGACCATTTCAAAACTGCAAACAGATACGTTCTAACATAAATACTTTGTCAGTTATAAGCTGTTTAATAAGATGACCGTAGATAAAACATTATATTAGTTAAGAACCTCTTAAGTTTGAAAATAGGCATGCACTTTTTCTGTTAGCTTTTAAACACCTTATGATAATTGTTTTGATATCACCGACTTCAGAGTAATACTTAAAAACATTTCTCAGGTAAAATATCATTTTGTTGTACGATTTTCAATATGTAACGTATAAAACAAAGTTGAAGACAAGCAAATATTGCTTAATAGCTTAAATTATACATCACTGGAAAGTTTATTTCATTAAAAAAGGGGGCGGCTGTGTTTGATAGGCATAAAAAGAGCATTTGTTCCAAAAGAAGAAGTTATCAGTACTACTTAGGAGACTGTGTATATGGTTGTAAATTTTTCTTTTAAGAAATGGTATACTTCTTGACTTAAAAAACACACACATTGTTTGCTAATTTTTCCATGTTATGTTATGCAATTTCTAAACTTATAGAATGATAAGTCTGATGCAACATCTCAACTAGGATACATTCCCTTAAGCGTGTTAAGTCAAATTTGCTAAAGTAACATATATAACTATAAATAAACGATATATATCATGATTATTTATTTGTCTCAACCGTTTTCCATATTCAACTGAGCCCGAAAACCTAAAACAAATTTAGATATTTGCATTTTTTTTCTTTTAATTGAACAAAACAATCTAATAAGCTATTCAGAAGCAGCCAAAGCTTTGTGTCGAACCTGTTCACACTCATCACAATATATGAAATAGTAAATTACATATCTGTTCTATCAAATCAGATTCATTTATGATAAAATATCTAAGAATTTCTGAAATGATGAGTGGATGTATGAAACTTTGTTCTTGTTCCTATTGGTTGTGGGAGTTTTGTATCAGGCCTTTGCTTTCTAATTTGTTTCTATTTCACCTATCATCTTGACAAGGAAGAGAGCTGGCTACTTCATTTTAATTGTATTGCATATATCTATGTCCCGGCTCCCTTCTTTAAGGTGCAGTGGATCAGTCAGGAGTCTGTGATTGTGACATTTCCTAGTCATGTTCACTTATAGAAAGAAGACGTTTCAATGCTGGCAATCTAGACAGCATTACTCCTTTATGAATATATAGAAATGAAATGTTGAATACGTTACATTAAATTTAAGGAAACATAAGTGTTTGTTATCATTTATTCTTTAAAAGAGTGGCTCTGTTATGCAAATTGTTTAAACCACATCTATTTATGCATACATCAAAACTCAGAAGGTGACTTTTGAATTTATTCTAGCTATGGGATTTAATTTCAGCTCATTTTTAACATAGCTTTCATTGTTTGATTAATGAAACTTATAGTCCTTTTAAGTTAACACTACTAATCATTTGTCAAAGCAATTCAAACTTTAAAACTGAATGGGTTATACAAATTGAATTATTGCCGTTAAAATTGGAGAAATCATCCATAAGGATGTGTTTTACATGGCAAGGCAGTCATCATATCCAAGAAATATAGATTTCTATTTGTAATTTATGATACCAAATTTACTGTATAAAATTTTAACAGAGAGAAAAAATTTAAGCCAAATTTAACTAGGACACATTAAAATTACCGTTTAAAAGATTGTTTACGTTAATCAGAATGTTGATAGGAATAGCAATATCTAAGAGTTAAATAGCAGTCATAAGATCAAACTTAGTTTTAGCAATAAGCTGATGTTAAGTTCTATCATAATACCATAGCCATCATTGGACCCCATTTTAAACAAGCTGTTGCAGGAATCCTGTCAGTTGATTCCTTTTATGTGCGTTTAATAATAGATGAGTTTTAAAACATCTGTGTATAGAGACAAAAAGGCACACATTAAATTATCTACTGTGCTAATAAAATAATAATTATATGGACAATAGAGAAAGCACAATAGTTAGTATCATTACTTACGCAAATAATAGATTTACATGTTATGTTAAGAAAGTATGCATAAACTTAACAAATAGTATGTATGCATGTTTAATGTATCTGTCCCTCTTTTTTATCAATCGTCTGTATTAGAAATTGTGTTTCTTTCGATTTCTAAAAGTATCATGATACATCTCAGATAGTGATAACGTTGTATCTATTGCCAATTGCATTTATGTTAGTATGATACAGCATAGCATTTGTTGAGTATACTATCTGAAAGTATTCTTTGAAAGTAGCATAAGTATGGATTTTGTGTCTATTACAAGAAATATCAATATACCATAAATATAGCATCGTTAAACAAGTTGGTACATGTACATGTTTTATGGGTATTAATTAGTTAGTTTAAAGGGCTGAACGATAGTTGTTATGATTTCTTATTGTGAGTGTAAAAAATAAATAGTGTCCTGCTGAATAAAACAAACATTTAAGTAGGTTCTATCACGTATGCTGATAAGCAATATATCTAAAAAGCAAACGTCTGCAAACATTCTGGAATATATGATCAATCAAGTCCTATTCTAGAAAGTTGTTTGCTCAAGGTCCTGATTATCGAAGTCTAATCATTTAGAAATGTCTACAATACTAACACTGCAGAGGAGTTTTTCAAACTTATTAACAGACATGTGTCTGTTTCTAAAGTATCAAAATGGTAATTTAGAATAAATGCTGTCCTGTTTCATTGCTTCACAAACATGTAGAACCAGGCAACACAATTATTAAAGTAATTATCTTTATATTTTTGTTATATACGTTACCAACATAAATAATACTCTTTTTCCAAAGCGGACACGCTGTAGATAATAAAATATTATAACCTCAAGAATAGTTAAGGCGGATGCTAAATCAGAGACAGATATCATCACGATTTCCACAAACTTCAGTTTTGTTTCATATGACACCGATGAAGGTATCTTTAATGTTTCACTTCTTGATTTAGACTTCTGCTTGGAATATCTTACATTTTGTAGAGTTTTAAAGGTATATTTTGTGCCTTATTGTTTTAAATATAGCTGCTGTAACGAATAACTAATTATAAATGCATATATTTGATGGCTTTTACAATGTGTGATGGATCTGAATATGTTACTGCGTGTTTTTTATTTATTCATTGAGCTGTTGGCGGCAAAAGAAAATGTCTTGTATATGTCATTTAACGCCATTAAATGCATAAAAAGAAGCAAATACATGGTAGTGGCACAGATTTTAAAGAATCATTTAAGCTTTTTGAAACAATTCAGTTATGAACAATAAATAGGTGTCAATTATCCTATTTAGATGATTCCTAAAACATATACTTAATGGCATTTATGTGCTTTATTTTCAAGTTGTTCCCTTTAAACCAAATATGATTTTGTTGATGTTGCATCTCATTCATATTAAATGTTTTAGAATACAATATTTCCAATCTAATTTTGAGCACTAAGATGGTAGTCAATTTCATTTTCACCTACTAGCTGTTGGAACGCATATACACATAACATTGCACAAAAATATTGTTTTAAAAGAAAGTAACATATATAACATAACTTCCAGATGCCTAAACTGATATTATTATTCTGTTATTAAGCTGCATCTTATTAAAATATCAATCATAACGATATGTAAGAAAACGATGCAAATGATAATAACACTATACTAGGAGTTTCCTTATTATCTAATGGTAACGTATTAGACTTGGCTATTGCATGCTAAATGCACATGTTCATCAAAAGCTAACAGACATTATATAATATATAAAGTAGCTAAGAAAATCTTAATGTACAAAAATCTCTCTCCACAAGTCTTTTTGGCAGCCCATGGCCAAGTAAACAATAGTATTATTTGAATGTAAGTAACGTATATAACAATTACGTAAGCGTAAGTCATTTAAACCTATTGTCAGTTTGGTGCTTTTAATCAAGTTATTGTAAAGCAATATGCAGATAGAAGGAAATGTGACTTATCTGGTCTAAATAGCTTTTCTTTTCAGTAATGTAGCGAATAGCCTACTACATGAAGCCTGCATGAGGGTAGCTATGGTTACCCAATAAATAAACATCTTTTGCAAGACTTAAAATTTGTGCAATATCTGTTTTCACACTTCTGAAACATCATACTAACACAGGATATAGTCTAAAATTCTGCTACTTTCCGGCCACTTTTTTCCATTTTTTGAATCTCTGGCTCCCCTACTACTATGAACTTCTGTTGTTGTTGATTTATTGTTTAATGTACCTCATATTGTTTGTGAGTTATGTCTTGTTACTGTTAATATCCTGTGGCTCTTCCTCACGGTGCCGTAGATTGGCCTGCAGTTGATGATTGTGGTATTTCCTGATCATGCTCTCTTACTGTAACCCCAGCAGTAACACATAATGTAATGCAAATAATTGCTAAAATGCCCACAATTGTTGACATTTTAACATTTATTAGCAGGATAGATTTCGTGTTATATTTACTGTCGTGCCAACCAAGAGTGACAGAAACGTAAGACTTTGTTTACAATTGTAAAGTTAAATATTAACTTGTACACTCCACTTGAGCTTATGCGAATCAATAGATCACTTGTGTATTAATCCTATCCGCAGAATAGGATTAATACACAATTGATCTATCGATTCTAAGTCCCTAATAATTTTGTAAACAAAACATGACGTCACTGTCACTCTTGGCTGGCAGGCCAGTAGTTGAGTACGAACCAGTTTTAATTAGCATTCTCCGTAAGAATCATGCAGGCCCAGTAGAAAAGCTGATAAGTGACTTTTTCAGAATGCCAAAAAAAGTTGGCGCAATAGATTCCTTATAACATAAAAGTCACATAGCCAAAGGTAAACGGTTATTGTCATGCCGTTACCATGGCAACGACCAATTAAAGATTTTGCCTCAAGAAGCATGTTTTCTAGCTTTGGAAAAAGGAAAAATTACACTTTTTTAAGACAATGCAGCCTATTTATCTTTTAAAGTCAAATGGTTTATGCTGTATGAAAAAGATCAATAAGGTATTAACTTTCAATATCACAAATGGAAAAGGATAAAAAAAACTTGCAGAGTATGTTTCTATGGCAACAAAGAGGGGCTATCTCTATGATATTTTTGGAGGCTTAAATTGACAAATTTCTATCCAAATTATATTTTTACAGCAAAAGTGATATTAAAGGTGTCAGCATAATAAATATACACTAATGCCTTGTGTCTTAAATGAAAGAATAAAAAAGGTCAAAATGTTTCTATATTCGGTATCCATGGCAACTAAAGTAGCAACATAATAGCATATTGGAAAAATGCCTAACTTTACGGAATAAAATGACGAACAAACACAAATGTGTAGACATTAGTTTATACAGCATACGAAGCATCGATACAAACTTGAAAAGTTGCACAGGAATATAAAAAGGGATGAATTTTATTTAAGGGATAATCACTGATGCTAGGCGTCAGTAATGAAAAAATAAAAATGTTCAAAATATTTCATTTTCCTTGTTACCATGGCAACCAAAGTAGGTGGGGTAGCCAGGTAAGAAAAGAAGCCTACTTTTTGGCGTTTTTGAACTACTACAGCCATTCTCCCAGCGTACATAGAGACATATACAGTTAATGGTAAGTTTTAAATGGTATTAGCTTTCATAAAACACGAAATCATGCGTAGATTTTACCACCTTCTGGGGGGTAATCATGGAAACAATCAGAGTACTGTCGCAAAATCGAGATTAAATAATTTGCATCATACGTGGTTTAACATTTCCAGTTGGATATTATTCAAGTTTTTATATGTTTAAAAGATAGTTTTGTTGAGATATATTAACATTATCAATTTGATTCTAGCAAAATTGATAAGTTTAGTTTGATATAGTAACATTTATAGACTTTAAAAGTGGGTTGGTTAACCAGATATATAACCAAAACGAGTTTTAGTGATTTTTAAACAAGTTTTCCCAATAGTGGTGGGGACGATGGCATATTTGTATACTGGCAATACTTGATAGGGGCCTCCAAGTTTTTTATAGACTGTAAAAACATGAATGAGGTTTCCCTCTTCTTGCCGTTACCATGGAAACAAATACAGGCCTATTGTGAAATGGATATTAAATATATTGCGCCTATAAAAAGTAAAATGTACAGATGGTTATAATGCAAGTTTCCAATGTGTATAAAAGATAGTTGAGTTGAAACATATTAACATTATCAATATGATTTAAGCAAAATTAATAAGTAAGGTTTTATTTGGTAACAATTATAAACGTTGAAAGTGGGTGGGGTAACCAGATATATATGAAACATTAGTTTTAGTCATTAAAACTTTTTGAAGATAATACAGCCTATCTATCTCTAGAAGTGTTAAAGTGATTCCAGCTAATAATAATAAGTTTTGAATTAGCTAAATGGAGAATTGAGTTGAGTCTTATTGACATTATCAATATGATATGAAAACTGATCAATTTGTAACAATAACAGTCCTTTAAAGTGGGTGGGGTAATCAGGTATATAACAAACACTTATTTCAAAAACTTTTAGCAAGTATGCCAAATAGTGGCAGAGATATTAACATATTTGAATACTGCCAATATGTAATGGGGACCTTTGAGTTTCATAAATTTTTAAACATGAATTTGGTTTTACCTGTTTCTGGTTGTAACCATGGAAACAATCACAGGCCTTTTGCAGAATGATATGAAATTATATGTATTTAATAGTAGTTAGAATTGTTCTACCTAGTTATTATATTACAGAATTTGATGTGCATAAAGATAGTTGAGTATAAAATTTTAGAACATGCTTTGGATAAATCAATTTAAAATGATTTTATAGCTTTGAAGCCAAAACAAGTTTATGTTTTTCTGTATAGTATAGTTATTGCCATGGTTAGCTATATTTAGATAATTTCATTATTTTCAATTTTTCGTTTTTGCTAAACAGATGTAGACTTGCCAGAATGTGTTTACATAATCCATATTTCTGTTTGCAGAAACAAGATAATTTGCATTAGAATTGCAGTATTTTGTAAATTTCTGACGGTCAGTTAGTTCCGTTGCCATGGAAACAAAAATTATAAACATTTTGAGTTTTTTTATTCATGGCATTTGTAAATCAGACATGGGTTATTTAGACACTATATATGTCGTTCATATACAGCTTTGCTGTAAAAAAGTTATTCAGATTTGAAAAAGGTTAATTTTTAGAGTTCTGAAAATTGGTTTCCATGCTCAAAATTGGTTTCCATGGTGACACGTTTGCTGCTAGGGAACATAATACAAATGGCATGTTTCATTTTTCACTAAGAATTTGTGTACAACTAATGTGGGTCATTAAACAGACCTAGTAGTTAATGTTATCAAAATAAATTGTATCACAAAAGCCAGTCTGAAAAAGTGTAAATTTCAATTATTTCCCTGGGCAAACTTCATTTTTCGTAATATTTCTTTGCTACAGAGTAAAACCGTTTTAGGCAATTCCTGTTGCCATGGTAACTGTAATCAGGAATCTTAAAAACTATTATTTTGTGTTTGTATTGCAGATGTATTTTATGTAAAATATGTTTAAAATCATTCATATTCTGTCCTGCTGGAAGGAGATAGTTTGCTTTGAATATGCCCTTTTCGTTTAATATGCCATTTTTGTGAAATCGCTGATGGTATGATGTTTTGGTTGCCATGGTAACATGAATTGAGATAATTCATTTGTAAATTTGAATTTGATGTTGAAAATCAGGTGCCAGTTACACAATGTGTACATAAATAAACAATCAAATCCTTTGTTTAGGGGAGATATTTTGCTTTGAAAATGCTCGTTTTTCGTAAAATCACGGACTATCTGATGGTTTGATTGACATGGTAACCTATATTTAAATAATATTATTATTTTAATTTTTTGGATTTTGTTAATAAGATGTGGACTTGCCAGAATGTGTATAAATTATCCATATTTCTGTTTGCATAAGCAAGATAATTTGCTTTGAAATTGGAGTATGTTGTAAAATTTCTGACGGTCAGTTAGTTTGGTTGCCATGGAAACAAAAATTATAAACATTTTGAGTTTTTTTTTTATTCATGGCATTTGTAAACCAGACATGGGTTATTTAGACACTATGTATGTCGTTTATATACAGCTTTGCTGTAAAAAGATAATCAGATTTGAAAATGGTCAATTTTTAGTGTTTGAAAATTGGTTTCCATGGTGTCACAATTGTTGCTAGGCAACACAATACAAACGGCATATTTCATTTTTCACTAAAATTTTGGGTACAACTAATGTGGTCCTCTGAATGGAGCTAGCAGTGAATGTAATCAAAATAAAACTAGTATCATAAAAGCCAGCCTGAAAACTGTCAATTTCACATTTTTCCTTGGACAGCTCTCCGCCAAATCTCCAAGAAATCTTAATTTCCGGTTTCCATGGTAACCACTGTTAGAAAAAGGGAATGCTTTGTTTTGTGAAAGTTTTTCAACAAGTCTGATTAAATGGAGGTAAAATTATTGATTTCTGTGACTAGTCACTTATCACCATCTGCATGATTCTTAGGGAGAGTGCTAATTAAAACCTCAACGCCTGATGCTATGTGTCTGCAGGGTAATATTCTATATGAAATAATTTACGGAAGGATAGATCGAGGTCACACTGGTAAATGTATACGTCGATTTGCTGGTATGTACGCCTATTGCAGGTACTTCATAGACCGGGAGTGGTAGATATTGGTGTTAATACTATATAGAAAAGCATGCCATATGACTAAAGGACTATAGAATTAGATCATTATTAAGTATTCGGCAGGCACATGGCGATTTATGTAAGCATTTAGGTACAGATTCGAGTACCGATCTGGATGATCGGTACTCGAATCTATTCCTAAATGCTTACATAAATTAACATGCACATACTGAATACTTAAAATAATTGAGGTCTATAGTCCTTTAGGCATATGGCATGTTTTTCCATATAGTATAAACACCAATATCTACCACTTCCGGTCTATGAAGTACCGGCAATAGGCGTAAATACCACCAAATCGACGTATACATTTACCAGTGTGGAGGTGATTCTCAATGATAATACATTAGCAAGATTGTCTTTTTTTTAAATCTAAGTATCCATTCGAATTCTGTCTTCCGAACTGTTCAAATAAGTAACATTGATCAGTTACCTCTCATATAAACTGCATTCGTGCACGTTGACCTATTACACGTTTTGCCTATCTCACGGAATATGTCTTTATCATGTCTTGATGACGTTGCACTTTTTGAATGACGTCGCCAATGACGCTGAAGCGACACAAAAATCGATTATTATGTCATAATCGCTACCAATGGGTAAACTGATAAATAGAATGTACCAGGTTTGCATCTTTTGATATCAAATTTACCAGGCTCGGAAAATCCTATCCGTATACACACTGTACTCACATTTATTAACGCTTAAAGCGCATAATCACAAAATATGATATATTATATTATGTTTTTGTCGTCTGCTAAAATATTTGAAGCCTCATAGACAAACAGTGTGGACCCAACACTGTTTGCCTATATGCTTATGTTAAATAGATTTTTTCTGATGCAGTTATTTTGCTGGCGTTTTAAGGACTAAATAATGTGTTTTGCGTCTATACTGAGGATACAGTTGCTTTTGAATAAAACCAAGCCTCATTTTCAGCTTTTACCTAAGCCTAAGGTTGACCAGTCCTAATTACGTATTCATGAGGTGCCGCCTTTACAGTATGCGAAAAGTCTAATAGTACAAAAAAAGCTCCATTTTTTTAGCAGGAATAGGCTTATGGAAAATTAGTTCTGTAGCATGTGCGTTCAACTCTATTAAAATCGATTATTCTGATTATCCAAAAAGTTCAATCTGCAGAATAAATGAAGTTGATGTTTTTCAATAAAATATCGACATAGCGTACTTTATTGAAAAAAACGTAAACTTCATTTAAGACCTTTGTTTTGATGCAATCACACTTGTTATTGTGTTAACATGGTTTATGTGACGTCGGCGTCACGTTATATAACCTCAGCGTCAGTTTATCACCCGCGTTATCAAAGTAGTTCCTTGTTTTCATCCGTGGTCTGATTCCACGGAATTTCGCGGAATTGGCCGAGGCAGTTCCGACTGGTGTCGAGGGAACAAAATTCCGTAAACTATTTTAGAACAGTGTCACTGATTACATGTACCACCCGTGAATAAGTTGTGTATATCGACCAGCATTTCTTTTTAAGATTTTTCATGATGAAGCACGCAGCCTTGAGAAGATGCAAAGAAACAGGCACATCAAACAATATATGTAAATAAATATCTATAGGGGCCTACACCACAGGAGGCCTAACCCATCTTCAGAAAGTAAGTGAGTATGATCAGGAAATACCACAACCACACACCGCAGACCAACCCACGGCACCGTGACAAAGAGCCACAGAACATTTATAGTAACAATACATCTCTAAGCCAATAACTTACTTGTGTGCGAAGAGCAAATGCACAGATTAGCCTGTACATTAATGCCAAATAAAGACGAAGTTGTTTATTCGGGTAAAGAGTCTGAGAATTTTAGGTAGGATAGGCACTAATTTCTTTTATTAATTTAGACAAAAAATGATTTTATGCGTTTTGAAAGGCATTTTCGAAATGCATATTTTTTCAGAAAACCTGAAAAAATTCAAGGTTTCACCAGTAAATTCAGGTAGGGTCTGGTTAGCCTAAACACACGTATTTTTTTCGCAAATGCGAACAACAACGCCTCAGACGATCCCACATATCTGTCAGTTGCGCAAGAGCCGCATTCGAAGCCCGTACACGCAAATTTGAAAATAAAGACACAGGCCAGAATTAAGTATGTCTGAATATTTTTTTTTAATATTGAATAATTTATAGTATGCTGAATATTTTTACGCATGTACGTAAATGTCTCACACAGGTTTAGGGCGTAAAAATTTAAATATTTTCTTATCCATCAGTTTTAACATATGTTTTGAGTGCTCGAAGGAACCGTCTCAATAGGAACCGCCTCATTGTGACGGTTTTTTTTGAGTGCCCACAACATATGTTTTGGTTGAAAAATGAGAAACTACAATGCTTCCTTAAAGTTAAGGAGGACTAAAGATGTGTATTGATATTTCAACAGGTTGCATTAAATGTTTAATTGCCAGGCTCGATGCGGCACTTATGATGAAAGATATCATTGTGATCTACTGGAAAAAAAAATAACTATTTTGGTTTTAATAAGTTTGAAACGTTATTATTAGCATCCTAAAAATCAAAACTTAACTTAAGCATTGTAATTTTGGGCCCAGATCTCGTGAGCAAAGTTAAAATTCTTAACAATATTTTATAACTAGTTACCTTATAGTGTCATCTGCTGATATCTTTTGCAAGCAAATGTCTGACACTCTGATGGTTTTCTAAATAGTTGATTTTGAAAAAAAATCAGCAGGCTATAAAATAAGATGCAAAATTCCCCAGAAGACAAAAAAGTTACTAAACAATAATTCCTTTTGATCAATAGAAATATTCGTCACTGTCAGAGGAGTCCTGTTTCGACACTCGTAAGTATCTACAGTCTTGAACAGCTGTCATAGGGTCGATCTGTTCAGTGGACGGTTCCTCGTCTGACGGAGGCAAGTTTAACTTATGACGTTCTTCCTTCTCCATTTCAGTCGCCAGAAGTGCGATATACCTTAGTCTGGCCGCCCCTTTTGTATTTCTGTTCGTATTTCTTTAATATTTTTTAATGATTTTGATAAACATCAGCAGACGATAAAAAAGCATCAGTTTTACCCGGTAAACAAAGAGTCCATTAACCCTTAAAGCGCCTAGAAAAATGCATCTGAAAATGTTGTCTGCTACAAATAATTTTCTAACATTACTGACGAATTTAAGTATAGAAGCAAACAGCATGGACCTAGATCAGACTGCTCCTATGAACAGTCTGATCTGGGTCAATACTGTTTGTCATAGAGGCTTTTTAAGCACTTCAGCAGACGAGAAAAGCAGACGACTTTTGTTGTGATTACCGTTTGTCATAGACACTTCTTAAACATTTCAGCAGACGAGAAAAGCAGTCTTTTATTGTGATTGACGCTTTAAGGCTTTTAATCAATAAAAATATTCGTCACTGTCAGAGGAGTCCTGTTTCGACACTCGTAAGTATCTACAGTTTTGAACAGCTGTCATAGGGTCGATCTGTTCAGTGGACGGTTCCTCGTCTGATGGAGGCAAGTTTAACTTATGGCGTTCTTCCTTCTCCATTTCAGTCGCCAGAAGTGCGATATACCTTAGTCTGGCCGCGCCTTTTGTATTCTCTACCAACAGACTAAGTGATGTTGTTGTGAAGCTTGATCGACGTGAAGCTTGGCTTTTCTGTGAACTTTTCACGGACGAGGCGACGGAACTACTCCGTTCACGCATGGGAGGGGTATCAAGATAATCGTGGGTCGGAACTTGTATGAGAGTTTTCGACTGATTAATATCTGGTAAGAACGTGTCACTAGCGTGCGTTTTGTTTTCACTTAAAGTTGATTCATTTAAGTTGGCTACATACTTAGTAGGTATACCTAGATTTGTATTGTCTGTCCGTATAGTTGTGCCTGACTCTCCCTGCACAAACACGGCAGCGTTAGGCTTTGGTCTTGGACTAGTCGAAATGTTTGAAAATGACGGACTATCTGTAGCTTCATGATTATTAACTAACACACGAGGAACTATGCGAAGTTTATCTGCGGTGTCAGTTTTCGGATCAATCATCGATACATCGTGGTCGGATTTAGATTTTCTTCGCACGCCTTGCTTCGAATTTAGTCTTTCGGAAATGCTTGGTAGTTTCATACTACCAATGTCGACAGATTGTCGACGTCTTGGAACTCGTATAGAAGATGGTGTAAATCCTGGAGTAACTGAATGTCTCCGCGACTTCATTTTGTCCACGTTTCTTAGTTTAACATCTTGCTCAAACAGGTCTTCTTCAGTGTCGCTATGGCGACGGTTCGACAACAGTGCCTTGTCTATTGGTGTCAATGGGTGTCGTTTACTGTTCATGGCTGGGTCATTTATGTTTTCCGATGGAATATTAGCGGTTTCAATGCAAGATAAAGCATTTAGATCTTCATCACATGAAATTTCATCACAAATTTTGATACCGTCTGATTTTTCCTCAAAGCACTTTTCAAGATAACAACGTTTTTCATCAAAAGCAGTGTCAGTATCCTCAGAAATAGTCCCATCTACTTTCCTGAGAATTTTGTCTTTATAGGTTTCCAGCAAATTGCTGTCCACGTCAACTAGTTTATTCCATGTATCTAGAGAATATGGACAGTCGTTACTAACCGTATCTCTACCGAATGACTTGCTGTTTGCACTTGCTGCCCTCTCCAAATTGAGTTCTGCCTCCTTAAGAATACAAGCATCTATTGACTCCCTGCGCCGGGCTGACGCCCTGCCAATGTATTTGTCGTACTTTTTGAGGAAATTTGATTCTTTGTACGAAAGATTTTTTAATGATCGCAACTTTTCTTCTTCTATGAACGATTTTTGTTTTTGCAAATATCTATTTTCCTGTACGTGAGAACTATACAACTTTTTTAAGTCCGATACACCTGTCTGATCCGAAGGAGGTTTTGGAAGCATATCTTAGTTGTTACCTATTAAATTCAGATTTTATTTACTTTATTTTGCGTCATTTCAAGGTCGTAAATAGATTTCAGAAAAACAACAATAGCTAGTTTAATAATGTTTAAGCTCTTAAATTCATATAAGTAATAGTATTTTAGAGATCATTGGTATTTTATAGACAGTTACCTTAAGACCAGCCCATTTAATCTGCTTTAAAGCGATAGATTGGATGATTAAAACTATATAATCGTCTCATTTAAATATCTTTTCTGTCACTACAGACCTTAAGTTAAGTGTGAGTAACAAAATAATAATTTCCTTATTTCTCAACCAAAACATATCTTTTGGGTACTCAAAAGAACCATCTCAATGAGACGGTTCCTTTGATCACCCAAAACATATGATAAAAACAATGAGTAAGAAAATATTAACAATTGTACGCTGACTTTGTTTTGTTTATCTAAACCTATGTCTGTTTGTCACCTCTCTTTAGCCCTTATATAACTAATAGCCATATTAGAGCTAGTTCATCTCTTCAGAAAGATTGCAAAATTATTATATTATTATTATCATTTTAAAATACTCCGCCAACACGTGAAATATTGATACTTAACGCATGCGCGCAAATGACTAATAAACGCCCATGCTGGCGATTCCAGCAAGCTAGAGGTCTGCAAATTAGTGAGTATGACCAGGAAATACCACAATTACATACTGCAAACCAGCCCATGGCACCGTGAGGAAGAGGCAAAAAACAACAACAGCTACACGGCATCAAGAATATAATTAAAGTACAGCTACCAACTCTCTCCTACCCAGCGGTATGATTGCAAAACTAGAAAGGCCACAAAGTACTGCACACCAAAAGGACCTAACACAAATAAAACACAAATTATGGTAGCAAAAAAAATATAAAAAAACGAATACACGACAACAGAAACAAAGCCTTGAAATGGATAACACTAGTGGATTAAATTATTTTACTGGTCAAATATTCGCCCTAGATCCTTCTGTTAGTTCAGCTCAAGTGGAGACAAAATTATGATTTTATATCTAAATTCCAAATTGGACTTAAATCTCTCTTGCGCCAAGGACTTTCGGAACCTGATTTTCATGGTGACTTGGTGTATAAACTGAAGAGGATTGTTGGCTTTAATATTTTTTTCTGCGCATTTCATTAAAATAATTCCCCATTATAAGAAATTTGGCTATAACATTAATGTATTGCAACAGACTGCATGCTTTCTGGTCAACCCAATCACGGCTGGCAACTTTGCTTTCCTCTTTAATTGCTCGCCGGTGGGTCGGACTTCAGACTCTATGATGGTTCCGACTTAATGACTTATCAATTGATGAGATGGTAGGGGCCTGATGCTTTGGCTGTTTGTCGAGCACACTGAGGTTTACCTGTTGGATTTATTTTGCTCCTGTATTCAGTTTTATTTACTGTTGAGCCCTTATCTTTGCTTTATCTCCTTGTTATATCTTGATTTATATGTTTTAGGAGATGATGCATTGATAAGTCAGGGGTCTTTCATGCAAACCAAATATCTATGTGTCTTGATCCACATCTGAATTAAGGGTGAGGTTGGCGCCGTTAAACCGGTTTAAGCTCTCAAGTAAAAAAAAAATTAATGACCGTTCCAAGGCGGTACTTCTTTTGTGGATCTTTTAATATGTTTTTTTTCTGACTTGTGTTTGCTATGCCTTTGTGCGCGTTTGTTTATATGTGCTTTGTGGTCACCTGCTGGGAAAGGGTTGACCTCTTGGCTCTCGTTTGTGGTGTCTAACTGTGAGTTTGTCAGTTTCCAATTGGTATCCTCGGTCAAGCGTGGTACTTGATTGTATCGATCCCTGTTCTTTGCACCCTTACTTACTTTTTCTAACTTATGCATTGGATCATCACAGGGAAACAACCAATGCAATTAACAAAATGTGATGAATAGAAGAAAATGGCCCTCAACACTCACAGACTGGCAGAGCTAACTAGCACACCCAGATAAGCAACGATGACAAACATTAGATTATGATCCATAGACAAACATAAAGCTTGAGTTCATTCTCAGACTCAAAATAAAGCACAATGATTGGCTGTTTGCGGACACGTGTCCGCAAGCAGCCAACCGTTGCGCTTTATTTTGAGTCTGAGCTTGTACTCAAGTTTTATAACCTCGAGGCCTGGCACTGACCCACCGATGAAAGTATTGAATCAGTGTCGCCATTGGGTCTGAGGCCTGATCCATCATCGTGCAAGTAAAGACGAAACCATAGCTATAAACCGTGATTGGATTTGTAACCTCGCATAACATACATGCTATATCACGTTCTGTTGTAATGCTTGATGATCTTTTTTAAACTGATCACGAAGAAGAAGGATTCCCAACGATTTGATCTGCATGTACGAACTAAATCGCCATAAAATACTGGTCCTAAAATGCATTTTTGGAGAAAAGTTTTCAAGCCAACGTTGTATTTAACGATCGTCAACTCTGAGTTTCTTCGGTGGAATTTAAAAAAGGCTTTACGGAGTTTATGATGTCGATAGCCCTGTTTCAACAACTAAGCAGTCGAAAATTGGTTTCAGTTGCTGAAGTCGTTTGCATTTGGACATACTCTTCCAAAACGAATTAGACGCGAAACATATACACCGTAAGAAGGAGAGCGAGGAAATATCAATCCAGAAATTATCTATTTCAAAATTAAAATCATCTCTTTCATCGTAAATTTTAGATAAAACTATGCCATTATTTGTGGACAAGTCCAAGTCCACAAAGGGGCATCAGTACCAAACGAACTTGTTAGTTCTTTTGTATATATCTGATTTACCACTTGTTCAAAATAAAGATTGTCAATATTCAGTAAGTCATTTAGATATCTTAAAGTAGAGTTGAACGCTTCAAAGCACCAGCCTGATTAGTGTCAGAAAGTTACAGCATGACATCTCTCTCATAACAAAACAAAATCAAATATGCAATAAGAGTGGCACAATTAGTACCCATTGAAATACCTACAATTTGTCTAATACAGTTAAAACCAAATCCAAGAGTAAGCTTTTCAAAACAAAGCTTGCCATCTATCAGCACTTAACTAGCGGAATGCCATTCGAAAGCTGTTTCAAACGAAAGTGGTAATCTATTAAATGACATATACACCTCTTCCGCAAGCGGAGCGGGTGATGAACTGTGTGGGTCAATTTAGAATTGATACACCCATAGTAGTATAGGCCCCACTATAGCGTTTATGACGTCACGACGTCAGATCCAAGATGGCGGCCCCCACGACTTCCGGTCCAAGATGGCGGCCCCCACGACTTCAGATCCAAGATGGCGGCCCCCACGAAGTCAGATACAAGATGGCGGCCCCTGTGACGCGTTCGGTTACACCTCGGAGGGTGAGTCAACACCCTAGACCACGAGAAGGTAGCGTCACGTCCTAGAGCAGGGTGTCGTTCTTCTTCTCTATATACAAGGGTGAGGGGCCTCTCATGTATCGAACGAACACGGATCTGGAGGAGTCTATATTGAGGATTTCCGGATGGGTTTTTTTACGCAGTTCAGAACGAGATCCAGTCTTTAATGGTGTAGCGCGTCGCAGCGCTCGGTTTATCCCGTTCCCCGGGTGGACCCTTTTTTCAGCACGGTCCTTTCACGTCTTTTTCCACGTACTGATCGGCTTCGTAATTGGGTCGTAAAGGCTGAGAGGGATATGATTGTCTATCAACGTAGAACGGGCTCCTCGCCATGCATATGGCGTCGGGCTAACTTAGGAGCATATTGCGCAATTATTTGCTGTTCGTCCTTTAGTATCTTAATGAATTCCAGTCCGAAGTTGCTGTCTTACGCCCTCCGTCCGTTATACTATCCTCTCCTTTTCGCTTAAGCTCCGATTTTGCCATTTCTAAAGCTTGGGCTACTGGGGTGACCAGGTTCACTACGGGTTTTTCCTTTTGTCTCATTTCTTTCAACTCTCTGTATTTCCGTCCACTACCCACAATATAATGACCCTGACTGTCGCGTTCCGCGTAGCCATCTCTAACATCCAGCAAGTGCTGATACCATTTGTCGGGATCCGATACGTAAGGAATCCACTTCTGCTGTTGGTAATCGTAAACGAGTCTAGTGCCCATCTCTTTTGATCGATTTCCTCCTTCGTGCTCGAGTTATTCTTACGCTCTATTCATACCAACGGGCGAGAGTCTAGTTCACTATCCTCAAGCACCTCGATTAATCGCTCAGCAGCCTCTCTGGCTTCGCGCCGTAGTTGTCTACATCTCATCCGAAACAATAGTTCATCAAACAAAGCTATACACATAAAAGTAATGGCGAACATATTTACGCCTACTCAATACTTAATCCCTTTTCTTAGTTACCAGTTGTGATAGTCATTCGGGTTACACTCGGAACACCGTAATGCCCCTTGATCCGCTGGGTCCAGTTACCATCATAGAGAATGGGTGTCTTAATGTCATTTCCTTCAATGGTTGTGACTGGTCGGTATATTTCCCACTGCCATGGACATTGCGTTCATGTCTTTGCAATGCATCACGCCTACTATAGGACTGGTTGCAGATCAAACACCTGATCATTTTGTCTCAGTTAGTATTGTTTCTCTACCTTCATACGGGTGTCATCCTTCTTACTATCATTGGATCATTGTAACCACCACCACCGACACCACCACCACCACCAACACCGACACCGACACCAACCACAAACCACCACCACCACCACCACAGACACCACCACCCACCACCACCCACCACCACCACCACCACCTATACCACCACCACCCACCACCACCACCACCGACACCACCACCACCCGCCACCACCCACCACCACCACCCACCACCACCACCCACCACCATCCACCTCCACCACCACCACCACCACATGGTGGACCATTGTTTCCTGACTGTACATTCACTACATCCTCACTGTATCCCACTGTACCCCAACTGAACCCTCACTGTGCCCCAATATACCCTCACTGTACCCACTGTACTCTCACTGTATCCTCCCTGTACCCTAATTGTATCCCACTGTACCCCAACTGAACCCTCACTGTGCCCCAATGTACCCTCACTGTATCCTCACTGTACCCCACTGTACTCTCACTGTATCCCTAATGTATCCTCCCTGTATCCTCAATGTATCCTCCTTCTCTCCTCCTCCTCACCCTCTCCTCCTCCCTCCTAATCCCAATGTACCCCAACTGAACCCTCACTGTGCCCCAATGTACCCTCACTGTATCCTCAGTGTACCCCACTGTACTCTCACTGTATCCTCCCTGTACCCTCACTGCATCCCACTGTACCCCAACTGAACCCTCACTGTATCCTCACTGTGCCCCAATGTACCCTCACTGTATCCTCACTGTACCCCACTGTACTCTCACTGTATCACCGCTGTATCCTCCCTGTACCCTCAATGTATCCTCCTTCCCTCCTCCTCCTCACCCTCTCCTCATCCCTCCTAATCCCACTGTACCCCAACTGAACCCTCACTGTGCCCCAATGTACCCTCACTGTATCATCACTGTACCCCACTGTACTCTCACTGTATCCCCACTGTATCCTCCCTGTACCCTCACTGTATCCTCCTTCCCCCCTACTCCTCACCCTCTCCTCCTCCCTCCTAGCTCCATTATGAATTTGCACTATCATGACCACTGTTTTTACGGCCATTATACTCGTTGTAGAACGTTCTATCATCGTAGGTTCACCGGTAATTGTTGGTTGACCATGATTATATAATGATTAAGCATAACAGTTTCGCTTTAAACAACCAGTCGTCAGCATTTGCGCTATGTATAGTCTTAAGATGATGTACTATATTTAGCACATACTTTCTATCGCATATTGGACACTGGATCTTGTATCTATGAGGCATAGTTTTGATCTGTTTTTAAACACCATTTAAAACGAAACTTTATGTATACCAGCTTGCTGGGCAAGCCTTTCCTTTTAAATCGAAACTTTTATAATACAAACGCGAGCCTTACTTTTAAAACGACACTTTTATGTTTCAGCCGCGAAGATGAACCACGCTATGCAAAAAACGTGTGGTGTTCCAAATCACCAAACGTTTGAGCTACATCGTATCATTTAAACTGTTCAATTTGCTGTTCGATTGTCAGATTAGCTATGACTCGATTGCATGCGATGCGCAATATATAGCGAGAGGTCTTTTCTGATGGGTCAATTAAAAGTAATATCGTTATAAATGTATATCAGAAGCCATACATCTCGCAATTCGACTCTAGACTATGAACAGTCGATACGTAAGTTGAATTTAGGGGTTAACTGTCTCATGTACCTACCTGTACACGAACAGCGCAGACTCGCCCCTGCGCGAGTTAGGCTAGCTCTCTAATGCGATCATGAGTCGACTATTTAATGTCTACATACGATGATGTCATCCAAAATGGCTGCCGCCCATGCGCAATGAACGCATTTAATTAAACAACATCTATATCCGTACTTTGTACATTAGTTCTCAGGTAAATGTAGACGTCTAACCATCAGGGCTCGAAAATTATGTTTGGATCTACTCGTCCTGTGGGGCAAGTGGTCTAAAGTTTTCACTCGTCCTTACTCCAGTTGAACTCGTCCTTAAGTCTGGTTTTAAAAATATTTTCCAACAAGAATATAACTCTTAACTTAAGATATCATGGATGAACCTATTTTATATTGTCACACATATGATATTGCACGGATTCATCAAAAAAAAAAAAATAGAAAATCTTCTTAATTTAGGAAAACCTTAATTCATGATTTATAGTTATGAAAAGTATATCAAATATAAAAATAGAAAATAATCATATAATTTGTCGAATTAATAACACTAAATTGTGTTATGCTTAGGCTAATGTGATTGCATGGCTATTTTTACCAACAAAACAAGTGAAGATATCTACTGTTACTTATTATATAATGCCTATTCCATGTAATAATATGGTAAATTCCATTGAAAACGCCAATATCATGGGATCCTGCGGTAATCAGACTGACCCCCGTTTTCGTATACAGAGATAAAATCCGGAACGTCGGCTTTATACTTTCAAAACCCTTAGGCCGAATTGATTTTCCAATGTGTCCCGGTATTTAGTTCAAAGATCAACCAGATTTTACAGGGTTGCATTTACTGTTGACTAGTGTAAACATCCGGTCACATTTTAGTGACATTTTAAACCTACCGAACGATCTTTCTTCACTGTGTTTGCGTTGCTTTTGCAGGCTGTAAAAAATGCTAGTTAGTTCTTTTTTTTTCCTCAAAAATAATTACAAAACCAAAAAATTCTACTCGTCCTGTCGGGCTAGCAAATGGCAATTTCCACTCGCCCTTACCGAACTTCCACTCGTAAATACGAGCGGACGCGTACAATTTTCGAGCCCTGAACCATGCGATCTAACAAAGGCGAACTCAGCAGACGAATGAATGAGAAGATATGAAATTGGTGTATTTATATGCCCTAGACATTTAGAATGAAAAGGGCAAAATTGCCATCGCCTTTCCTAGTACATAACATAAAACGTTAGGTCCGATGGACAGGCTCATCTTGCAGACGTTAAATACCGCACTCTGATCAGTAAATTCGATGTTGAACAGCGAAGACCCAACGCAATGATACAGCAAAGTCGTGCGTATTGAAAAGGTGGGTTTTCCGTGGGCCTGTCTCAATTTATTCACCAATATAATCAATGCTGACCGGATGCCTTTACGCATCATAATTAATGATTTCCATGTTCATTCAAAGTGTTGTGAAATAGCTTATCGATTTTACAATAGACCCCTTTCCCATTATCGGATTTTACCTGTATCACGTGATAGCGGCTGACCAGTCCAACAATTGGACTACTTCCCGTATGTGAAGATGTAATAACTTACTACTAATTTCGAATGCATTTCACTTATATTTATGACGGTTAAAACGCAAACCAAAAGGAAAATGACAATTATATGTAGCACAATTATATATGATGACAAAAAGAGTTAATTTTATTTCATATTTATCTAATTTACGCTGAACGAAGCCTTGAAGATTTTTTTATTCAAGTGGTATTTGTACCGGCATATATCGCCACAATTATTTCCGCTGCTGCTGACGAAGGTCCTGGTGAGATGACGTGATTCCCTGCGGGTCTACACTATTTATTAACTTTCCCAATAAGAATGTCCAAAAATAACACAGAAATCGGTGTGTCTTTATGCGAACTTTTCGCCGAGAAAGGATGTCTTGATCTATCCGGTGATATATCGCCATATCGGACTTTTTCAAAAGGGATTATTTATGGTTAGTGTAGACCCGCAGGGAAACACATATCTCCAAGGCCTTCATCAGCAACGAGAATAATAGGGAACTATCTGCCTGTTACACTAAAGTCTCATTCTAGTCAAAAGCCATCTGAGTAAAAGTAATAATTTGGAAGAAGCAAATTATTTATCGCGAAGCAAGTTTGTACGCTGTTCTTACTTTTTAGAAGTTGCAGCAATATAGTAAAACCTCAACATCTCGAACCATGGTACATCGAAGCATCCGCATATATGTCGAATAGAATATATGACACATTGGATTCCGAATATAAGGTATATTTCTTAGTATGCAATGTTTCGTGGGTACTCAAAAGAACCATCTCAACGAAACGCTTGTTTTTGTGTATTCAAAACGCACATTTTTTTAAGACAAGAAGAGAATTATAACTTTTTGATTCAAAATTATTTGCAACCAAACTCCTTTTAACTCAAACTACTGAAAACTACTGAAAGCTCGCTGTGAAATGTCTGAAACCAGCGCGCACTTCGAGTTGAAAGAAGTTGAATGTTTAAATGGGTCCCTATTTGTAGAGAATCAGTTACGTCGTTTGAAATTTGGGACCGCATATGCGCCCAAAACTGAATGTCGGGTAACGCATATCCCTCCTCGGTAAAATTGTTATTGCATTTGTAACGCCGAATTTTAATAGAAACTTTTAAACGTGTTTCTACAGTATCTGTTTACAGAGCTTGGCGTTGTAAGTCATTCGGGAACATTTACGGGAATCTTAATTATTAAGTTACTTGAAGAATTTTCGGGTAGAATTTCTAAAGATGTCTAATTTCATCTAAATGTTTCAAAGAGACAGCAATATATATTCATTTAACATTTTTTGGGCCACTGAATGTACGCACCAAACATTCCAATCCACTGTTGTCTAGCTATTAAGAACTTAAGAACGGAACCGCTACTTTTCTTATTCTCGAAAAAGATAAATTTATATTTTCATTTTATAAGTCTTCCATATTTTTTATTCTATACATGTAATAAGTGTTAAATATTTTTTGTTTGCTTGTTTGATTTGATTCTTTACGTTCCATCAACAATCTTTCAGTTAAACAGGGACGGGTCTTCCTGGGTTGAACCAGCACTAAGCTAGGATAAATGTGTTTTGCTCAAGGACCACAACGCAGTGACGCCGGTGAGACTCGAACCCGCGGGTCCCTCGGTCTCGAGTCAAGCACTCTTCCACTGAGCCCCTGCGCTCCCTCATGCCAATTAATAGAACAAACGAATCTGTTATCCTAACATCTATAACTCAGAGGAGCCTGGGCAAATACACAGTCTCATCAGGCCATTCGCTGCTCACGCATCGTAGAAATGTGGTAGACAGAGACTCAGACAAAAATGAAGACCTCTAGTCTCACCAGATACTCATACATGCATGCCCGTGCATAGTTACGCATGCATTTTAAGTATATTGACTGAGCATATGCGATAAATGATGAAATCTCATCAAATATACCTCCATTCATAGATTCAAAATTTTACCATATATAAATAACGTCCACTAGTACGGATGCGCAGACTCTAAAGAGCGCACAGACTCGCGAGAGTCTTCGCTGCTCGCACACACCCGGGTCTTTCTAGTAGAACACACACACACACACACACACACGGATGTAGATTAAGACTCAGCCTCAAGCCCCGCTGGATAAGATTGTGTGGGCGTTTTAAAGGCTCTTACAAATATGTGATAAGTAGACGTCTAGCTGGGCTTCTGATCAGCTTCAAAGAAAGCGACGCGTGCCGAAGTTCTAAAGACACGTGCGCAAGATTTTATTGTTTTCAAAGGGCCCCCGGGCACTCATTGAACTGAGAACCGGATGCAATTTGGGCCAGCACACAATAAAGACAGTGTACAAATGTAACCATAAATGACACGCAGTCTTGTCAGACTCTTCAATTAATGATTGCCGTTTTTTTTTTATTTCTTTAAAATTGTAACCGATATATAGAAGTTCTATAGTCAGTATATGTTGCTTTATATACCGGAAGTAGTCCAATTACTGGACTGGCCAAGCGATGTCACGTGATATAGGTAAAATCCGATAATGGGAAACTCCTCTATTCAGGAGTAATGAATGAGTCAGCAGTTGACGGTGAGTAGCGAATGCTCTGGAGACGCAAGTCGAGACTCATGTTATAGAAATATATCGCTATGTTCTGTAAAACTCTATGCGGAATGAGCAACAGTTAAGACATTTAGAATTGCTTTGTGAAAACACTTGCTGTATGGTTATGTTTTCTATGTAATACATTAGAAGACGAGACTTTAACTTAGAATGTCTGGCATAAAGTAATTAAAGATCCCAGCATATAAGGATTGCATTTTGGAAAACACCAAATATGTTATGGTTTATAGAATTAATGACTTCTGAAAATCTGCCACACTTACAAAAATGTTATGTATACTATACATGTATATCGTTTGAATTAAGAAATGCAATGCTGTATAGACGGTGAATCAATTTTCTTTCATGTGATAACTTTTAAAATGTGCCCTTTTTCATAATTACATCATCACACGAGATTTTGTATTTGTAATGTGAAAAAACGCATTTTCACTTCTTTGGAGAACCCAAAACATACGCTTTGACTGAGAAACAAGACATTTATTTTTGTTTCGCACTCTTATTTGTCTCATATATATAAAATAATTCTTTTTGATAAAACGTTCAGTTTTAACCCTTTGAGACGTCTCATCAAGGTCAAACTACTTAACTATTAAATTGTATCCTAAGTTGCCAAAATCATAGCTAAAAAGTTTATATCTTGACTCGCGGATTAATGTTAAAATTATTTTAATTACCTTCCGCCTAATTACGCAATTTTAATCTTTTAATCGTTTAAATGGGCCCTCAAAAGTTCGACGCCAGTGGAGGTGTACAAGAAGACAAGCTACAGTTCTGCAAATAGTAGACCTTGGCCTCACTGTGTAGGTTAAATACGAAGCTTGTTTAATGTCTGAATGCTATATACATTCAGAGACAAAAGACAGAGTTTTCTTGAATGTCAATATAATATTATGATTTGTATATCTCCGTCTATTTACCGCCAGGCGCTCGGTTTGTGTTTGAATGTGTCGTTTTCGTCAGACATTTGACAGAGCGCCAGAAAAGCAAAATCTTATAACAAATTCTTCTGATCTATTTATTAACATGCCTTTATTAGTTAAGTGTAACAAATAACAATTATCTTGTTTCTCAACCTAATCGTATGTTTTGGGTGCTCAACAGAACCGTCGTCTCATTGAGACGGTTCTTTGGATCACCCAAACATATGTTAGAAATGTTGGGTAAGTAAATATGTACAATTATACACTGAACTTATTTCATTATCTAAACCTGTGGATCATTAATATAACTACTATATCACAACCAGGTTATATGTTGTGAGTACTCTAAAACCGAGATCAGTATATATGTACTTGGTACTCAAAGGAAGTACCAACAATATGAGCCGCGACATGAGATTTCCAACAATGTGGTATGTGCGACCAGCAAAGGCTCAGACCAGCCTGCGCAGTCTGATCAAAGCCCTTGCTAGTCGCTTGAAAATTCTATTAGTATTAAGCTACTGACCGAACAACTTTTTGAGCTTCGAAGCTTAAAAGGGGGCTGCACAGGCTCGTCTGAGTCTACACCTGTCAAAATGCCACATTGTTGGAAATCACATGTCACGGCTCAATTATATAGGCCTACTGTAAATTCAGAAATTTTCGCGAGAATGTTATCTTCGCGAATAGTTTTAAAAGACTTATTTGCCACGTTAAAAAATCGCAACTTTGGCATGATTTACCTACATTTATAAGGGACAAAGTGTGTTCGTCATTTCGCGAAGGTTTTATTTTTGCGAAACTCCGCATCTGCGAAGTTTCGCGAAAATAAAACCCTCGCGGAAATTTCCAATTTACAGTAGACTGTGGGGAGGTAAACCATTCTCAGATATCCGTCTATATAGTCTGCTTGAAAAATAACGGAGTCACATTAACGATACCCTCTTTCTTATCCAGAGCCTCATTATTTTGTTGGGGTCATGATTGAAGTGTGTTGGTGCCAAAACCGCAATACACACGAAAGCCATGTGCAGAGTGGAAGATAAGACTAGAATCCTTAAATTGAGAAATGTGTCAAATTATCTGTCAGTAAAATTTAACAGTAGATTTCCATAATAATCATTTAAATAAGACATATCTAATGTGCACTGCTATTTTTTTTTTCTCTTGGAATTGGTCTATTATTTAGGTGCTAAACAATGTGTTATCTGGATCTGAGACACTTGTACATTGTAATACGACACAGAACAACGGCGCCTATCGGTCAAGCTATTATTCTGCTTTACAAATCATAACCCAATAAATCATAGTTTGAAAGACAACGAGTCGCCAAACCATGGTACAAAAATGAACAGCGGAGCAGCATAGACATTGTGAATAAACCGTTGGTCCTCTAATACCAAGGTCGCGGTTTTCATCCACCGCTCCTAAGGGCGTTGGTGATATGTTGGCATCGAAAACAAAGACGCCGCGACACTCATGTTAGCAAAAGTAAGTGGGTATAACTAGAAAACACCACAATCACAGACCGTAGACTAGCCAACGGCATCGTGAGGAAGAGACACAGAACACTGACAGCCACAACACAATTAAAGTTAAGCAACCAGCTCTCTCTCTCTCTCTCTCTCTCTCTCTCTCTCTCTCTCTCTCTCTCTCTCTCGCCGTTTTTCACCTTGCCTGTACTGTAAACACGCTGATAATCACAGTGTACATCCGATATTGATAATTCGGTAGCAAAACGGTCGGATACGGGGAAAACAGTTGTTTACTGCCGCACGCGACATTTGGCGGGTAAGTTGTTTCTGTATTTTATTCATTGAATACCTTGAATTTGAATGCCAGGTTTTAACAGTGAGTTATACTTTGATCGTCGCCTTCCAGTTACCCACCTACCAACAGTTTTTTGTACTGTATTTATCATTTTATTTGGTTGCTTGGTGGCACGTGGCATACGGGAGATTTCAGTCGGTGTATTTCAGTTTGATATGGGCAAAATCGGACGGTAGATATGGAGAAATCAGTCGTTTTGGCACACTTTTATGAAACGGGTCTGAGGCAGACGTTGCATCTGTAAATTCATAGTCTTGATAGAGAATTGATCAATCTTAGTGCTCGTACATGTACATCCCAGGAAACTGGTGCTGTATATCCCGGGAACATGGCTACTTAGTACTGCTTCAACCCAGGATCAGGCTAATTAATTAGTACTGGTACAGACGCTATGAACTTGCTCTGACCAGACTGATCTGAAGTCCATATTGTTCGCCATATCAACTATGTAAAAAATAAGCAGATGTTTTAGTCATATCAAGACGGTTCTTCCTTGGTTAAACCAGTACTACTAAGCAGAATTTAAAGTGTCTTACTCAAGGATACAAGGCAGTGTCTCCCCACAACTTCTTAATCTCGAGTCAAGCTCTCTATTACTGCTGCTGCTGCTGCTGCTGCTGATGATGATGTTGTTGTTGTTGATGATGATGATGATGATGATGATGATGATGATGATGATGATGATGATGATGATAATGATGATGAAGATGATGATGATGATGATGATGATGATGATGATGATGATGATGATGATGATGATGATGATGATGATGATGATGATGTTGAGAGGGAGGAGGAGGAGGATAATTTAAAAAAATAATTCGTAACATCTAGGACACTAGCTATGTTTAAGATTGTCTACACGCATATAAAGCCCTTGGTCATTTAAAATTAAACAATTTGAATAGGCCAACATCCTGGACAGTGTCAGTCAGACAATATAGACCTTGAGCTGCTTATATACCCCCTCACCCTGGGGGATTTGTGTACACTATGATGCAAAGTGACACATGTAAGCCCTCGGGCAGTTGGGGCGTTACTCTGTTACAGCCTTGTTAACTACGTTACCTTATAACAGCTTCCATTCCTCTTGTGCATATACAAACCTATACCTAAATCTTATTTATCGACATACTGATGGACTTAAAATCACTTACTTAAACGCAGCTAACAGATAGCATGCATCAAAATAACATCATTCTATTATATTGGAGTTATATACGTTACTTACTTTCAAATATACTAATATTTACTTTTGTACCATCACTAAACCATGAAATGCCAAAATACATCTGAGGGGTAGTTTTATACACTATAGTTTTCTAAAACCACATTACATAAGCCACAAAATAATGCATATTACCTTTTAATGGGTTGAGGCGTTACCCTGCAAAAGCAGAGTTTATTATGTTACCCTAAAATAATAGGAAATTCTATAGTAAATATATATCAAACTGTTTCTTATTCGTACATATCAATATTATCTTGTATTTGAAATTAAATGACTAACACATTTAGGCACTTTTTATTACTGTTACATACGATACATTTCTTAAAATACAGTATTTAGTGCAATATTAGCATTGTATGAGATTAAATTTCTAGAGGATGTAGATAATTGCCATTTGGTGGCTCAATTAAATGAGAGAAACAATAAATTTTGCCTTTTTAACATAAAATTTAAGTGGAATTAATGTCTGACAAAAGTATGGGTGATGAAAAAGAGGAAACTTGAACTTAAAGCACATAAAATGCCATTTCAATTAAGACTGTTTTATCGAATATATGAAAACATCACTTACAGAAAAATGCTTATTTAATGATCAAATTATGTATCTTAAATGCTTAAATAATATCACTTAACTGTCTTAAACTTAAATACATTTAATTATTTTTATACATGAAATGATACACTGTATATGCAAGGCATTTTCCTCACAGTCTACAGTTCAATTTAGATGAAACATTATATTAAGCATGTAGTAGTTTAGTTAACTGTATTGACAATTGTTTAAGCCATCACAATACATATATAGCTTATCAGCTATTGATTACATTAACTATATTGATAACAATCAAGGAAAGCTACCTTACAATTTCTAAAATTGCAAGCCAATTTAAGCATGGTTGAAATCGAGAAATGAAGAATTAAAACAGGTTTTTTTTTTTAAAAAATCATAGTGATTTCTGACCCATATATGGCACACAGCATGCTAAACCTATGGTTATATCCCCTATGGTAATGCATCCCACTATATCTATAACATGTCCAGTATACACTTTATCTTGGTAACATGCATAACACAAATATTTTGGGAGAATATAACACTTGTCATCTGTTTCATCTGGTTATACAATTTTGTGAAGTAATGAAACATGCCAGCATAAGTTGTGTTAGTAATATATCTATTATTTAAAAGGGCTTATACATAGAAAGCTCCAATGCATTGTTAGCGTTTTATTGTTGATATTACTAAATGAATGGACTTAAATAATTCATTGGTAATTTGGTTTTGGCTTATTTCTGTCAATTATGCTTAGTCTAACAGTGAAATTTCGTTTTATTTAAATTTAGCATGCCAAATGAAAATATGATCATGGTTACAAAATTACAACCTTCTAATCATTTGCATAATTCGAACCAAGCTACATAGATTATAACTAGTAACGCAAAGAATAAATCAAATGAGCCAGCACATTTGGTTTTGGTACTTATCACAGTTTCAAGAAATGAAGGCTTATGTTAGCCTGTGTAAATGTGTAGACTCACCAGAGCCTTTGCTGCCTGTATACACTAAGTATAGATGTAGACCAGAATTAAGACAGCTGGCTCCACCGCGTCAGCATGGACAACTGATGCAGTCTTTTGCCAATATGTAATAAGTACCAAAATCTCACATGCTGGTCAAATCTTCATTTGAGCACTTTATATATTACATTAAATAAGATCAGCAAGTATTGTTTCCATCTAAATGGAATAGTTTTCATACTTTTACAACTGTCAGAGAACAAATCTGAGATATGGTTTCAATATTTGATATACTATATCATACACACATGTAACACATGTGACGATAAATGTACTGCAATATATCTGATATTTATTAAATCTTTTTCATTGTGAAAGAAATATGATTTATTTTGGAGATAATTGAGGAAAAATACCCATGGAAATCTGAAATACATAGATACTTATCAACAAAATCATGTATACTTTGTTAACATTGCATGTAAGTTTATCATGGTAACAGTGTTGATAGTGACAAGGGTGGCCTCTCAATACTATTTTTGTCCGAACAGTTGATTTTTTATGTGTCCTGTTTCCAATCTCTGGTGTGTTTACAACTCATTATTTTAGTTCAATATTCCTATAAAGCTTTGTTATTGAGGATTACTGCAATAATTTGGTCATGTCACATTCTGTATAATGGAAATTAGCATCAGCTGTTTTGACATTAATTTATAAAACCCAAGTAAGATCTCATGACAGCACTGTTTTGTATGTTTTATTTTTCCATCCCGCATGCTGAAAGATGATTGTTAAATCTATTTTACATTAGCTTGAATGTTAGCTGGCCAAATTTGGTCTGCCCTTATTCTTGCTGTTAAAGTCTTATAAATTTAAATTAGTATCGTAAGTAACAACTAGCCTGATTCTGTGGATATGATCCTATCAAATGCGATCATTGACACGTTAATTCCCATCATTAACACTTATTATTTTGCCATTTTTATGGAAGTATTTGTTCTTTGTTGTTTGTTTTTTTTATTTGATTCTCTACGTCCCATCAACAATCTTTCAGTTAAACAGGGACAGGACTTCCTGGGTTGAACCAGTATGAAGCTAGGATAAATGTGTCTTGCTCAAGGACCACAACCCAGTGATGCATGAGGCTGGAACCCACACCCCTTGGTCTCGAGTCAAGCACTCTACCACTGAGCCACTGTGCTCCCTTTTTGTTCTTTTTAACTCATTTACTTACTTATATAAAGTTTACATTGCTTGAGCAAATGATCAGAAATACTAGGTTGATTTCATTAACAATTTTATTCATTAAACAGTGAAATATATGCTGAAGATAACAAATTCCATTTAAAAGCTAAAAATAAATAAATGTGTCACCATCTGCATATGCAAATAAGATGTCAGTATAACACTTTATCTGGAGACAAGTTCTTTAAACAGTATCTGATTACATTCACTTATAATGCATAGTATCTAATGTAACACATATCCAATTTTATTGTACCAACTTATATATGCTTGATCCTATCTGGATTGTAAGCACACACCTTTATATGTTACCACCTCCAACACAACATTTAGTTGAAAGCAGTTTTCATTACTGTAGATGAGTATACACACACATGGAATACTAACCTTTATTGTGTTACTGACTATGTTCCTATAATATATACAAAAGTTAACTGGTTGCCTAAAATTATTTGGTTGCTGTTAAATAAGCAATTGAATTAAACTTACTACCAAAAGTCTTCAGATAAGTATTATAGAATCTAAATCCACCTTATATTACCATTTTAGACTCAATTTATCTGTCTTTGACATCATTTAGGACACACATAGTAACTTATGATATTTAATTTTATCTAAAATATTTATTGAAAAAAATTATCAAATGAAACTATTTAACAAAATTTTGATTATTTTATAGGGTGTAGTTAAAAATGTAACGTAAATGACACCATAATGGGCCTGAATCACTTTGACAAAGATCAACATCTGCAGGGAATAAACTGTTCTTGTATATTACATGACTATTTAGCCAGTTTGAATTGTTCAAGTACTACCTTAACAGCCTTAATTGCATATTGTTTTTAAAAAATGAGGGGTAACGTAATTATCACGCTGTAACACCCAAACGCCACAGCAGCCAGAGGGCTAACATGTTTCAAAAAGCTCGTTAGATGATAAGCTTTATGAAAAACATAGTCTACACAATTCCTCCTGGGGGAGCTAAACACTTAGTAGCTCATAGCCTAATAATGGGTATTGTAATTTACTCAATGCTTCGCTTCTATATGCATTATAAAAGCCAATATTGCAAAGAATGCAGCCTCAGGTCAGACTGTTTATGGTCTTATCAGGTTAAATAAGGTGTGTCTGCACACACAGCACTTACTTTACACAAGGGTTATTCCCTCATCTCCCTCACTCCACAATGCATTTTTTTTAAAATAGGGGGTGGGGGTCAAGTACATAAATATTGATTGAATAATATCAATTGTCCTTCTGTATATCACATTGATTTTCAATAAGGCTGAACCAATACAGCCACTATAGCCATTGAAAGTACGCCTACCTTTGAAAGTCTACGCCCATGGGTATAGACAATAATTGAGTCAGTCTATTAATGTGGATCATTGTATGGTCCTATTCATGTTATTCTTATTTAACACATTTAACACTACTCAATTACCAGGGAAATAAACATAATCTAATACCACTTTCCAAACAAGGCCATATCCATGGGCAATAGTACCCTTGCACCGTACACTAAATGTCTGGTATCTTTTATGGTATGGTGATTGTAAACAATGGCCAGTCCATTGAACAGTGTGTACGTAAAAAAATATTGGCAAGAATAATCCACAGCAAGACACTATAGAGGCCCTCTGAGAGGTTTTGGGGAACAGAGGAATAATATATACTACTAATTCACGTGAGTCAGGGTTATAGTTAAAACTAGTGCCCGATGCATCAAGGACAGCCTGCTACTATTACCCAGGTCCTAAGGTTGAGGTCAATTTAGTATCGGAAGTCATAGACTTGGAAGGCATAGCTTTGAGTAATGTCCCAAACATACATGGACAAACTGAACACAGATTTCAGAGTCACTTCTATACTTGTGGCACATATACAGACAACAAAGCAGCCCCTATACTTCTCGTACCTGCACTTTAGAATAAAAAAATGTTTAATGTGACATGGAACAACAGACGCTTACGCATGCTCTACATAACACATATTCTGCTACAATATCTTCGATTCTGCTATAGCTTTTGTGTAACTGTTCAGCCCCGTTTCATAAATATTTCGAACGTCTGTTCAACACCGTATAGGCCGACTGTCATCATAGGTATCCATGAAATATGCACGTGGTCTAAAACAATGGCAATTTTGACAATTTCAAGCTGTCGTTCAGCAACGTGTTTTTAATAGATTTTTGCACAAGAGACTGGGCAACGATCAGCCAAAAACAATCATCTGAAACGATGCTTGCTTCATCGTAAAAAGTAGTCACAAATGCAACAGATCCCCAACGAGCTTGTATTTTTAAACATTCTTATCTAGTTTTTCGCCCATCAATAAAGAAACGAAGTAAATTTTATCGGAAACCTATGCAGTTAAACGAATCAAGAAGGCCTGCTTTGTTTCCCTCACGAAAATGCTATATAAATGTGAGAAAAATAGACAAAAATACTCATCCGCCAAAAAGCACGCGCTCTGGTAAACAACTGTTTTTTCCGTATCCGTCTGTTTTCGCCGAATCGTATGTACGGTGTGGATAATGCGAAATTCAGAAATTTTCGCGAGGGTTTTATTTTCGCGAAACTTAAGTTTCGCGAAAATAAAAACCTCGCGAAATGGCAAGATTATTCTGTGGTTTGCTGAAATAGGTAAATCATGCTCCAGTCGCGAATTTTAACATCACAAATATGTCTTTTATCGTTATTCGCGAATATAAAATACTCGCTAAAATTCTGAATTTACAGTAAATGGAATCAACTCGTGGGATATTGAGTACATTTGCACTCAACGGTGTCTCAGTTTCAAACCATGCCTACTTTAAAGACATATGCGGTTAATTTCCTTACGCATATTTCCTGCGACGGGAAACAGGGAAAGTTGGTCTGGGTCCTGTCTTTCGACCATTTATGAATTCTTATCAATTCATTTTTCAGATACTCTTATTTCGGATCAATGTTTCCACGTTATCGTGACAAAATAAAGTAACAAAAATGTGTCAGAAATATCTGTTTGTCCTTTCATCAGACTTCATCGTATCAGCACCAAATACAGATAAATAGATCAGGCAAAAACAAACGATGTACACAAGGACCTCGGACAGTCTTAATGAAGGATTGCCCATAAAAATGGCCAGAGAAAAGTTTCAAAGAAAATGATATTTTTTCTATGAAAAAAGATAGTAGGTTCAACCCTCGACTTATCCACCCTCGACTTATCCACAAAAGCTTTCTCATTGGACAAGTGCCAATTGAAAAATATGGGTTGAAAACTCTGTTTTTTCTATTCAACATGTAGAAAATAGAAACGTTTTATTGAGGTGCACCCCCCCCCCCCCCCCCGTGACCAAACTAATCATTTTGCATACAGTTGTAGTTTTACATTTCACACAACATATAAAAATGGCATGATTGGTTACGGGGGGGGGGGGGGGGGAACGCTGTCGAAATGCTCAAAAACACTTTATTCTAAAAACTTATTAGAACCTTATTTTGTACAAACCTGTAGGTAAATATCAATTTTGGATTTGGCATGTATCAGGGCTTTAGTTATGAGTGCTTACAAAGTAATTAATTGCCTCATTTCTCAACCAAAACATATGTTTTGGTACTCAAAAGAACCGTCTCAATGAGACGGTTCTTTTAAGCACCAAATTATAGGTTAAATCTGATGTGCAAAAAAATTATCAATGATTTTACGCTCAAAACTGTGTTTATCTAGACTTTGATTTATGCATAAGTCAAACTGGTTGACTTGGAAAATTACAGATAATAGACAAAAGTAATTGACAGCACGCTTCTTTAGATGAAACAATGAAATCTTCTCAACCCAAATTTTATGCAAACGCATCACTTTCGTCTCAAGTTTTATGCCGCAAACATAATATTTACATGTATTTAGGTGAATTCTCGACGAAACTTTGACTTTCTGTGAAATAAAATTTGGTCACAAAAAATACCCCACCCTCTAAACCCTAGAGTCCTGGCATAATTATGCAATATTTTCAAAATATTTTTATTTTGTAGGTGCACTAAATGTAAGGGTTTGATTTAAGCACAAAACAATAGTTGTCAGTTATGCATTATCCTAGCTACAGGCTGTCAAAATTTGGGCAGATTGAATAGGAAACTGTCCGAGGTCCTTTTCAAGTTTTTACCGGGTTGCGAATACAATATTGGCCGAGACTCTGATTGTCTCATCTAGATGTATGCATATTTTGAGCCGCGCACGACCTGATCTCGTGGCCTAGTGGTTAGCGTGTCGGACTACGAAACTAGAGGCCCCGGATCAATCCCATTGTGGGCATGTATTTTCTCTGCATGGTTTTGTGTCTGTACGAGCGAGAATCAACTCTCTAAAGTCGGAGTGTCTTCCCGTACAGGCGCCCAAACCATACAACAACGTCTGCTTGACGTCAAAGGTTTGATGGGCTGTCAAAATATAAATTCCGTATGTTATACAGTATGTATTTAGAGAGTTGATCAGATCGTCAATAAATGTTTTTGAAAAGTTAAAAAAAAATGATTGCAATCTTTTTAATCAATTTTAATTTGTGACGATACTATCTCGGATCTGTGAACGGTTTTTTTTCTTACCGAAGCAACAGATAATCATGTATTTGATACAAACAGTGTCAAATGGCTTACCCAAAATGTTTTTCATAAACTACCGTTCACCAGGTCCCGGGGATAGGTTAAAAACTTTGGGTTCAAAATCTCGAAGAACTTGGCGATGTAAATGCGTTGAAAAATGAGCCAGTGCATGAGATTTTCAACAATTTGGTATGTGCGACCAGCAAAGCCTCAAATCAGCCTGCGCATACGCGCAGTCTGATCAGAGCCTTTGCTAGTCGCATGAGTATTCTATTCTTGTTAAGCTACTGACTGAACACCATTTGGAGTCTCTTAGCTTAAAAGGAGGCTGCAGAGGCTCGTCCGAGTCTACACTGGTCAAAGTGCCACATTGTTGGAAATCACATGTCACGGCTCAAATAATTTTGATATCTATTAATGCCTAAGTTCTCCCCGTGCATCGATATAGTGTTGATATTTTTTCATATTCTGGTATGACGGAAAGCCAACTACCGCTTAAGCCGATGCTAGAGGGCGTGAGTATTGTTGCAATTTCCATTCGTTCTCATGAACAGACTCATTAAAACCGAGTCTGCTGTTGTCTTATATTGTAGGTTCTCTCTATTTCTGAAGGATCCGTTTTTCCAGTTTATTTACACCAGAACGTGACTTTCCTTGTTAAAACATGGATTTCGATGGTAAAAAAATAGGTGTTGATAGCGTGTGGGTCTGCTTTTTGGCACTGTCGACGATTGACTTTATTCTATCTCAAATGGAATGTTAGGCGTATTAGTCTAGTTGTGCACCTGGGATTTTGGTTCCGAATAGTCAACAACCATGGCCGCCGGCGGCCATCTTTAATTTTATCTGTTATCGCAACTCCTCTAAACCCACTGGGCTGATTTTCTTCTTCAAAATCAGTCTAAAATGTTCTCCTCTAGCTAGTGGTCTAGTTGTGTGTCAATGGCAGCCATCTTGGAAATTGCTAGTTTCCCTTTACAGCTAAACATGTGTAAAATGGCCACTCAAAAGTAGACAAAACAAAGATCTTAATGACAAATGGTAGCTTAATGAAATCAAAAGTATTGCAGAATGCTCCCCATTGGAGCATTCCGTAATACTTTTGACCTGCATTAAGCGATAATTGGTCTTGAAAACCACTTTTCGGTCTTTTGAGAGTGGCCGTTTTACAAGGGTTTTACTGTACTTTACATCGTAACAATCTTATTATCGCAGCTCCTACTAAACCACTAGGTGGGTATTTCCGAAACTTGCCGAAAATGTGACTCTAATGGTCTAGTAGAGCACTTGCGATCTTTGTACGAACTCGTCAACAAACATGGCCGTGGTGGTCGTCTTTGATTTTATTCGTTATCGCATCTCCCCTGGACCCGTTGGTCGGATTTTTGTCAATACAAGCCTTAAATATTCACAGGAGGTCTCGTTGTGCATCTGCGATTTGGGTTTTGACCAGTCGTCAAATATGACTGCCTGGGGGCCATCTTGAGTATTGCTATTTGCATATTGATTTACACAGTAACATTCTCTTTATCGCATCTCGTTCTCGGACAAGTGGGCAGATTTTTTTTTGAAACTTGGCTGGGATGTTTACTAAGTTGATTTTATTTTCAAGTTGAAGAAGATTGTTGGCTCTAATAATTTTTCAGCGCAGTTCATTAAAATAATTTCCCATTATAAAAAGATTGGCTATAACATTAATGTATTGCAACAGACTGCATGCTTGGTAGTCAACCCAATCACGGTTGGCAACTTTGCTTTCCTCTTTAATTGCACGCCGGTGGGTCGGACTTCAGACTCTATGATGGTTCCGACTTAAAGACTTATCTATTGATGAGATGGTAGGGGCCTGATGCTTTGGCTGTTTGTCGGGCCCACCGGGGTTTACCTGTTGGATTTCTTTTGCTCCGGTATTCAGTTTAATTTACTGTTGAGTCCTTATCCTTGCTTTATCTCCTTGTTACATCTTGATTTATATGTTTTAGGAGATGATGCTTTGATAAGTTAGGGGTCTTTCATGCAAACCAAATATCTATGTGTTCTGATCCACATCTGAATTAAGGGTGAGGTTGGCGCCGTTAAACAGGTTTAAGCCCTCCAGTAAAATATTTTACTGACCGTTCCAAGGCGGTACTTCTTTTGTGGATCTTTTATGTTTTTGTTCTGTCTTGTGTTTGCTATGTTTTGTGCGCGTCTGTTTATATGTGCTTTGTGGTCACCTGCTGGGAAAGGGCTGACCTCTTGGCTCTCGTTTGTGGTGTCTTCTGTGAGTTTGTCACTTTCCCATTGGTATCCTGGGTCAGGTGTGGTACTTGATTGTATCGATTCCTGATCTTTGCACCATTACTTACTTTTATTTTCCGACCGTCGACCAATATGGCTGCCAGCAGCGATCTTTGACTTAGCACTTTAACATTGTTGCATTTATCCAAAACCAGGGATGGCATTTCATTATAACCTTGCACGTGTATTCTTTTTGATATGATGACTAGACGTATTTTCCTGAGAAAAAAAAAAGATTCGTCAACAAATATGGCGGATGGCAACCATCTTTGATTTTCATTGTTAGCGTGAAAACCAAAGTAGGAATTCATCGAAACCTTACTTATTGCCCAGATGTGTCCAACCTAAATGAATCTAGGCCCGTCAACTGATATGGCTATACAAGGGACTTATCATTAAAAAAAACCTTACGTTAATCGTATACCACGTTTTAACTTTACAACCAACCAAGTACATCTATATTGTTTATTTGGCCCTGGATAAGACATTTTTCAAGCGGAAATGGGATGGTTTGTGTTGTGCGAATTTTTGTTTGTTTTTTGTTGTGTGTACGTGCGTGTGTGTTTGTTGTTTTTTGCTCTGTGTGTGTGTGTGTGTGTGTGTGTGTGTGTGTGTGTGTGTGTGTGTGTGTGTGTGTGTGTGTGTGTGTGTGTGTGTGTGTGTGTGTGTGTGTGTGTGTGTGTGTGTGTGTGTGTGTTGCGATAAGGGGGTTGGGGGCGGGCTTGTGTGAATGACTGTTATTTTAAATATAATTTACTTTCGGTATTACTCTCCATCTCCATTTGAATAGCCTACAGACTGCAAATATATATATTTTTTTAAAAAGTTGGCATGTTGTATATCAAATGAAGACTGCGACCTGGGACCAGAAACGCATTTTATTTTCGGAAAAAGCTCGTATTGCATGTCAAATTGCAGGGAATGTATAGTAGGTCCACATGCAAGCAGAAAGGAGGCACTTACACTCAACCCTTGGATGGAAACAGGGATTCAAAACGGACTTGTTCACAAAGGAGTCATGGTGTATATCAAATCGAAGGAAATAACGTAAGTTTGAATTTGGGTTAGCAGTTGAGGTAAGATGTCGTTTAAAGATTTTTTTTTTCTTATTTTAGCTCAGGTGACCCTTTTATTCGTTTAAGCGGAACCGTTTGGGAAATTTTGATACAGTGCTTTGTACAATGTGTGAATCTAATTTTAATTTGGGCCAGGAATTCAAGAGGAAATTTTGCTTAAAGATTTTCTTTCTATTTATAGCTCGGGTGTCATTTGGTTCGATCGAGCGGAACCTTTTGTGCAATATTGTAAGAGGGCATTATTAGAAACATTTTGAATTTGGGTTAGGAGTTCATGAGGAGATTTTGTTTAAAGATCTCTATTTAATGTTCTGGTGGTCATTGTGTTCGGCAGAGCGAAACCGTTTGGACGATATTGGTAGAGGGCCTTAAGAGATGTCTTTAAAGAAATTATATTTCTATCTCTGGTGGCCATTTTGTTTGGTAGAGCAGAACCATTTTGGCAATTTTGGTGGAGGCTTAATGAGGAAAATTCGTGTGAAATTAGTTTGTATTTGGGCCAGTATTTTAGAAGATGTCGTTTAAAGATACAAGAGATACACGTGATTTCTATTTTTACATGTAGCTCTAGTGGCCAGTTTGTTTGCCCGAGTGGAACCGTTTGGGCAATTTGGTAGAGGGCCTTATGAAGGACATTATCATGATGAAATTATTTTGAATTTGGACCAGCAGTTCGGGAGATGTTGTTGTTGTTTTTAGCTCTGTTGGTCATTTTGTTCGGCGGAGCGAAGCCATTTGGACGATTTTGGCTTAGGGCCTTAGGAGAAACATTTGTCACAGTGAAATTATTTTAAATTTGGAAGAAAATTTTAAAGAAAATGTTTAATGGCGATGGACAGTTGACGACGGACGCAAGACAAAGAGCGACCGCAAAAGCTCATCTTTGAGCACTTTGTGCTCAGACGAGCTAAAAACAAAGCTATGACACTCTATGTATAAATGGTGTTAAAGGGTATCATACTTAACAGGTTGGAGTGGCGCTACCCGCAAACATTCTTACTGGTACATGGTGTGGACCTTTATAAACCCTTTTTAGAACATCTATTAATCCTTTTTAAACAAATAGAATTTTCCATGTTTGATACACTTATTTTGTTTGTTTGATTCTTTACGTCCCAGTCAACACTTTTTCAGTTATGTGGGGACGGGTCTGCCTGGGATGAACCAGTACTAAGCAAGGTTTAATGTGTCTTGCTGGAGGACACAACGCAGTGACGCCGGTGAGGCTCGAACCCGCAACCCCTCGCTCTAAAGTCAAACACACTACCACTGAACCACTGCGCTCCCGTTTGAAACAGTTAAGTTAAGATGATGGTTCATTATATAAGTATATTGAGAGGTCACATCAATTATTTTTTAATGTATTTTTTACTCAAACATTTGATTTTGCCTTAGTAAACAGTGCAGACCCTGGTGAAATGCCGCATTATTCGGCGTTACATCTGTTTTTCACTGTTTGCCAAAGTATCCATTATGGGGGTTTCGGTCCACGAAGGGTAAAAAGATGATTTAAAACACCAGTGTGTGAGTTGCAGTTTAATCTGTTGTGCTCACTAAAACTTAAGACTAGCTTCGGTTGACAATTCAGCTCTCTCTCTCTCTCTCTCTCTCTCTCTCTCTCTCTCTCTCTCTCTCTCCCGCCTGCTCTGGACTAGATTTGTCAAGCTAATGGCATTCCATTGATCTTTTAAATGTGACAGGCTTCCTGTCGCTATAAAAATATAGAACAGTTTTTTTTCAATAATAAGATCATGTTTATTTATGACTTATTAACAATTACTAGAAATAAAGTAATAGCCCTCTCCACATGGGCCAAGCGTTCATGCTACATGTACAACTTCCAGCTCGAATAAAAGAGCTTTTCATGATCAAAAGTAAATGACATTTCTGTGCGTATGGCATATGCGTAAGGTATCTATAAACGTGCAAGCAAAGCTACTTACATGGACTGAAGACATAATGTGCAACGACTTCTCCATATTGTTTATACTGTGCCGTGGCGCAGTCTCGTCTTTGCATTAGCTGCTCGTTGACCAATAAGATAATCGCATTCGTCTTTAAGCTGCTAAGCTATGTCTATGTTTTATGCAAATAACAACGCATTGTATTAGATATACATTGCTGACCTGGTAGAGATGACCGCCAATGCAGGGGCGAATCCAGGATTTCTAAAAAGGCGGTTCATTTATATAAAGGTTTGGGGGTTCGCTTTGCTGGTTTCATCTAAAGAAAATAAATATCCCATGAAAATGAAATAATTTGGTCTCAGTAAGACCAAATTATTTCATTTTCATAGGATATGTAATAATGGGGGGCAGGGAGGGGATTCGACCGAGCCCCCTGAAATGTGTTGTGTTGAGCCACTGATCACCTGCACTGTCAGTCTGGTCCGTGCCATTTTCGACGTGTGTAACCCGTCTTAAAAAAGGTGTTTCAAAAGAAATTGTTATCATATCTCTACCCACTTTCTTTTTTTACTTTTTTTTATTTTATTTATTTATTTTATGGAGAGAGAGATTCTCAAAAACAAGTATATCATCTTTATGTCACCATGTACAAGTAAGTATATTTGCGGGAGGAGTCACTCCAACCTGAAAGTTGAGATTCTTTAAAGACATATATTCCTGCCCAATAAAGATCATTAAAGGATTAACTGATAAGGGACAGTTGCAGTATCTCACCAAATTAAAGGGACCTCAAGAGGGGACTTACCTGTATACAACACAATTTGTTCCACTATGATAAAGATCAATAGTTTATCATAAATTACCTAATCCCTTCTTGGGACCACTTTATTGCCCCAGTGTATTGTATTGTATTGTATTGTATTGCCCCAGTAAGGAAGTCATAATCACCTCAATATGATTGTCCTTTGATCTGCCCAGTATGACCCATGGAGAGAGTCACAATGAGTGTTACCACTATTATTGCTCAAAATTTATGTCTTTAACAGCAAACCGCTGTTTCTACCTTTTATACATGTGTCAATGATTTGGTTTTATTTGCAAAGTGTGATCTTTTGATATGCAAGATGAAAACTTTCTTAATAATGATATTTAGACACGAAGTCCCCAATGGAACTTCATATTGTTGACTCCACCTTTGAATCAATTATCATTCCCTTCAATTAGATATGCAACAAGAGGCCCTGAGTCGCTAAACTAAGTTTTGCAGTTTAATGATCAAAATAGACTGAGGACATTTAAAGTTAAGATATAATCACACCTAGTTCAAAGTAATCACGGATTCCAATAAATCAAGTTTGGTTGGTCATAAACGGACTGAATTCGCCTAAAGTGTTTTATCACATGACTGGCCAATTGGTTCCGGAGAATATACAAGAAGAGTTTTTACATTGTAGCCATTTGGGTCATGTGATCTGGAACATTTAAGAAATTAATTCACTTTTTGGAATGTTCATGGAATCATGAATACTTCGGGTCCCGAAGTATTCATGATTACATGAACATTCCAAAAATTGAGTTTATTGCTTATATTTACATTTTATTATAAATATCTAGAATATAAATAGGAATTAAAACAGGTGTGTATAGATATACCACGACCTCTGACCAATTACCTTTCGATCGGAGTGTTCCATTTCAAAAGCAAAGATTGATCTGGAACGGGTACCAGTTTACGTTGAAAATCGTTGTTTAAATTGTTGTTATTTCGGTATTTTAATGCAATCCGTAATGGCGCAGTTGGTTACACACAGAAGGCTTATACTTGAGGTAGGACGCTGAGATGTGAGTTCGAGAACCGCATAATCCATATTTTTTTATTAATATGTTGCTGCTTTCTCGTATTGTGACATGTTTTTTTTTTTTAGTTTTAGAACTGACGAATGCTGTATTTCTTGTATTTTGTTTTATTTTATTTTTGTTTTATTTTCAATCATTCTATTTAACTTATTTCATTTCTGAACAATATATGTAGATGTATAACTACTCATGTCGTCCTCAAACTCATCTGTCGTGTCTATTTCTTCATCACTTTCAGTCAGAGTGATGACAGCGGGTTCGATCATCTCATTTCTAGCAATGTCAGATGCCCAGTAGACCTTCTCCACCTGCTTAACGTGGTCGATGCAGACACTCCAGTGTTTCGGTGTGATATTGGCAATACATTCCTGGATCATCTGTTTGATGATCTTTCAAAGTCTTGAAAGCAGCAAACTATACATTAATTTAAAATGACGCATATTTCGTGAAAAAGGCCACGCTCATTTCGTGCAAATTAAAAAAATGCATGCCATCGACCGGGCTCGAACGCTTGATCTCCGATTCATTGGTAATAAAAAAATATATGGGCACTAACCTACGACCTAGCCGACTGAGCCAGTGCGGCTGAAGACTTTATGTGTTAAAAATAATATATAAAAATGTTAATAAACACCTGACACCCCTATTTCTAGGATGAGTTTAATATTAATAGGATTAGTCACGCCTCAAAGCAATTTGGATATTTGTATTTAATGTATAATCGTATTTACGGTTTAGTCAGAGTGTAAACAGCCAGCTTGAACACTGACAGCCAATGGAGCAAACAAGAGGCTTGTTTTGCACGTGCTACTCAGGTGTGGCTCGCTGTCGATCACAACACAAATATCATTTCTTGCGAATGAGTTCGATGTTCGAAGCGTATTTCATGGACAAGTGAGCTTGGCAGCTGTCAATCAAATTTGTGTAATTCATGAGGCTATGAACGGTTGCAAAAAATCTAAAGATTCATTAAATGATTGCTTTTTGTAGTCATAATAAGGTTGTCTTATCTGCTTATCAAACAGATACTCCAATTGAACTCGGACTTCAATAGGGCGAGTGATTTCTGAGAAAAATACTTTTATACGTATTGATGGCAATCTTGTCTAAAAGGCCAACGGTCAACTTTGTCCGTTGGTACTTACCTCTAGTCATCGTCTCATTTGGTCATTAGTAGAGTATTATGGCTTTGTCTACAACGGTAAGGAAAACTCATGTTTTTTTCCAATATTATTCCCAATTAAACACATAATGAAAGAAGACCCAATTTCATTGGCCTTCTGATTCTGAACAAGAGTTTAAAAGCCTTCTGATTCTGAACAAGATTTTAAAAGTGTTTTTAATATGTATGGGCATGGTGGTAAACTTTGTCATGTTACCAAGACCAACAAACTTCCATTCGTCCATCATGCGGAGTATTCATATGATATCTTAACCCTTTAGAGCGTCAAGAAAAAAAAAATGCATCTGAAAATGTCGTCTGCTCAAGTCGTCTGCTGCAAATAATTGCCTATTATTACTGACGAATTAAGTATTGAAAAAACAGTGTCGACCCTGAACAGACTGCTCCTATAGGAGCAGTCTGATCTGGGTCCACACTGTTTGCCATAGAGGCTTTTTAAATTACAGCAGACGAGAAAAGCAGACGACTTCTGTTGCAATTGGCTCATTAAAGGTTAATTCCCCAAATTGTTTCAGAGATGTTTAATAAATTCAACAGACGACAGTCAGCTTACCCAGAAGCCTTTGGCTCAAGTGAGCTAATAAGTTGTTGACTATTGTCAATTCAGGAACTCTAAATTCACTACAAACTATGGACAGTGGGAGTTGCGTGATCACAGTGGCTCACTCTGTGCTCAGACGTGTTAAAATAGATTTAAGAGCTCTGACTCCAGAGGAGGGGTCCAGGGTGAGTGTAATGATTAAATTTTGTTTGCATGTTGATCTACTCTTTCTTCCGTTCAATTGGATAATTATACAAAATGACTTGATTTTGAATAAAAAAAAATTTGTGGGACATATGCAAACAATGCAGACCCAGACCAGACGCCCCACAACGTGTTGTCGAATCAGGGTATCCACTGTTTGCTTACAGAATGCTATATCAAAATTTGAATAGAAATGAAAAATACCACCCAGCAACCCTTCAAATGGAAATGAAATGGTTCAATTGAAAGTAGTGGGAAATTCCATTCGGCTTAAATGGGTTAAGGGTCACCTTTTGGTTACATTTTGATCAACCGTTCATGCCCTTCACTTTGACATGAACCCTTTCTGAAAAAGATTACTTTTACCCCTAAGTGACTCCTTCATGCATATGTTCAATGTGTCAACATTGTATAGGCAAAGTATCAAATCGCTCCATTAAAAAGCTGTGGTAGGATTTGATCTATGCATATACAAAAGCCATATAAGGGAAAATATTGTCTAAGTTCTCACAGTTGTCATTTTTTTTCAAAAAAAAATTGTACCAAACTCCTTCATGCATATGTTCAATGTGTCTTCATGGTATATTGGTAACTGGACATCTCGGCCCCTAACAAACTCGGCCCATTACTAACTCGGCCCCTGACCAACTCGGCCCCCACAAACTCGGCCCCTAATAGACTTGGCCCCTTATATCTATTAATTATCATTAAATGTCTAAATAATGAACACATATTACGAGATGTAGTATAATAATTATTCAGATCATGTAATTACGATTTTATTTAGTGCCCTAGCTCAAAACTAGAATCTAGCTCATTCAGCTTTACGACTCACAATAAACTGTTTTTTTTTTTCAACCAGACTCCTTCATGCATATTTTCAATGTGTCTTTATTGTATAGGCAAAGTATCAAATTGCTCCATTTAAAGCTGTTGTAAGAGTTGATCGGCCCATGAAGGCACCATCAATGCATATACCACAGCCTTATTAGGGGAAAATTGTCTTAGTTCTCACAGCTGTCATTTTGTCAAAAATTATTTTTTTCTGAACCAAACTCCTTCATGCATATGTTCATTGTGTCTACAATGTATAGAAAAGGTATCAAATTGCTCCATCAAAAGCTGTGGTAGAAGTTGATCGGCCCATGAAGGCACCATCAATTCATAAAAAAATATTTTTTTCTGAACCAAACTCCTTCATGCATATGTTCAATGTGTCTACATTGTATAGGCAAAGTATCAAACTGTTCCATCAAAAGCTGTGGTAGAAGTTGATCGGCCAATGAAGGCACCATCAATGCATATACAAAAGCCCTATTAGGGTAAATTGTCTAAGTTCTCACAGCTGTCATTTGTCAAAAAAAATTCAACCAGACTCCTTCACGCATATGTACAGTATATCTTCATTGTATAGGCAAAGTATCAAATTGCTCCATTAAAAGCTGTTGTATAAATTGATCGGCCCATGAAGGCACCATCTATGCATATACAAAAGCCTTATTAGGGAAAATTGTCTTAGTTCTCATAGCTGTCATTTTGTCAACTTTTTTTGAACCAAACTCCTTCATGCATATGTTCAATGTGTCTACATTGTCTAGGCAAATATCAAAATGTTCCATCAAAAGCTGTGGCCTTTGAAGGCACCATCAATGCATATACCAAACCCCTATTAGGGAAAATTCTCTAAGTTCTCACAGCTGTCATTTTGCCATAAATTATTTTTTCTGAAATAAACTCCTTCATGCATATGTTCAATGTGTCTGCATGGTATAAGCAAAGTATCAAATTGTTCCATCAAAAGCTGTGGTAAGAGTTAATCGGCCCATGAAGGCACCATCGATGGATATACGAATTTCAAAGCCATATTAGGGACAAAAAAATTCTTAGTTCTCACAGCTGTCATTTTGTCATATATTATTTTTTCTGAACCAAACTCCTTCATGCATATGTTCACTATATAAGCAAAGTATCAAATTGTTCAGTCAAAAGCTGTGGTAGGAGTTGATCGGCCAGTGTATGGACTATAATAGCATAAGCATAAAGCCCTATATAAAGAGCCATTTAGAATTACAAAGGGAAATAACTCTAATAGAATTGTCCCCTAGCCGTTACTTTTTTTGTTTAAAGTATTTGTCTTGCATATATTAACATTTTTGCAAGGTTTGATGAAAATCCAGCAATGTCTCTTCAAGATATTAAGGAAACAAAACATTTCGGACAGACGTACGTACGCATGGACGCACAGATGGACGCACGGACAACTTGAAAACAGTATACCCACCACAAAATTTGCAGGAGGTATAAAAAGGATAACAAGGTTTTGCATTTAAAATGTGTTCATGGAGGGTACCTAAAATAATAAGCAAGGAACAGCCATCATTCACTTTACCCCAAGGTTGTAGTGACCAGGCCCTACGATTATAAAACTTTTTTCATGCTCAGCTCAATGAGCACAAAATTTCAACTGCTCATAAAAACTAAACAAATGAAGAAGTTTCTTGGTTTAAGTCTCTCATGTGTTGTATCTATCATGCTAATAAATGTTTAAATGCCAACAATTGTTGGCATTTTAACATTTATGAGCAGGATATATTTCATGCTCAGCTGAGTTGAGCATGGAAAAAGTTTTATAATCTCTGGGCCAGTTACTAGCCAAATTTGTGCACTCTGTATGTTTTAGATGTTATATAGTTATAAGGATATCAATATTACGGCTACAGTGCATCTGACTAACTCCCTGCTAAAAAGGGTACAGAAGTCCCTGAATAAAGCATTTTTTAATTATGTTGATCTCTGACATTGACAAGCATTTACTGTTCTAACAATGTACATTCATACACATGCTGCTTCCAATTTTCGAAGTTCTAGATGGCCTATGTACAGACAAATGGATGGACAGATTGATGAATGGAAGGAAATTTGAACTGCTATGCCACATCCTGCTACTCAGTGCCGTAGCTCCCATTACGCAGTATACGCACATGCGTAATAAAAATAGTAACACTCAAGGGAGCTCACCTAATGTGGTAAAAGTGGTTTTCCATACCTTAAGGAACTGCTCTAAAAGGAAAGAATTTGCTCCCTGTGGGAGCAAATTCTTTCCTTTAAGAGAAGTTCCCATTATGAAAAGGGACGTAATTGTAGAGAATCATTGCTTGATATAGTAGTCTCCCTTTGATGTGATTATTTTTTTTAGAGTTCTGGCTACGCCATTGCTACAAGTAGATATGACAAAAGGTACCAAACAATAAGATTATTTTCTTTTTTATTCAGAATATTTTTTATCACATGATAGTATAAACAAAAATAAATATATCATATATTCAATAAATTTACAACAATTTCAATAGCACAACAAGTGGTGATAATAAAGAAGAAGGCAAGATGGCTCTTAACTCATAAAGCTCCACCTACAATTTCAGCAGACGAAAATTTCAAATTTGCTACTTTTTCAAAAATAACAAATAAGGCATCATATTTCATGAGAATTATCTGCTGGCAGACAATTCTCATGAAATATCATACCTTAATTTTTCAAAAATTAGGAAAGATGTCCCAAAATTTGTCGGCTGCTGCAGTTGTGATTGGCGCTTTAAGCCTTCTCATCAAGGGGGTAGACAGAACGCAGAAATAATTACACACGTCAAAGGGAGACAGCTGAAATGAACAGGATTCGTATCAGTTGTGTCCCTTTTCAAACAGAGGGAGTGAATTCTTTCCTTTAAGAGCAGTCCCTTGTGGTATGGGAAAGCACTACTATCACATTAGGTGATTTCCCATGAATGTGCGCATATGCGTAACTGCATCATGGTAGCTACACCAATGCTTATAAGGAAGAGGATTCTACCAGCTAGTTTGATACAAGAAACTTTGAAGATTCTTTGTACATATCCAGGGGTCACAAGTGTAATTTTCCAAACAGGTGTATTCACGCCTACCAAAGGATCCAATGCTCAACATCTGGTTGGATATGAAAAACAGCTGTTCTAGGAAATGAATCAAAAATCTGAGAATGCCATGCAATAGCCAATGCATTCTTACCTTTGTGGATTCTATGTTTCTTACGAAAGTATTCTCATTAGTATATATTTACTTTTTGCGTGACAAACACATTCCTGTCAAATTCTGGTACACCTATTTTAGGCGAAAAGTAAATCTGACTAAACGAGAGAACTTTCTGACCTCAATTTTATACCACAAACATATGAATGCATAGGCTATTGCATGACATTCACCGATTTTTTATTCTCTTCCTAAAGCAGTTGTTTTTCATATTCAGCCAGATGTTGAGCAATGGATCCTTTTGTAGGCTTGGTATTTCAGTTCCAAAAGATTGTTTTTATCTTTTACCACCAACACCTATGTAAACCAGCAGGATAATGTAAAGTGTAAATACATTGTTTGGTTTTTAACCTTCACTGAGTTCATCTTATTTGGACCGTCTGACACCGCACATGCACAATTTTAAACCCTTGTCATTGTCTGCCTAGCGGATTTGGACAAGTATCCTCATTAAAGTTGAAGTTAGACTGATGATAGACTGGATGTTGCAGCATTTCATCTGAGTGTTCTTGTATGTACAAGTTTCAGTTTACAGTTTTCTAAAATGGGGAAATACCCACCATTAATAGATGCAAGGTTAAAGTACTGTACAATGTGCAGTTAGTTGAGCTGTATTATACAATGTAGATGACCACATTATAAAATGCATAAGTAATGCGGGCAATAGTGAAGTTTGAGCTGCCACTTACACATTTATGCCTGACAAATCGTGAAAATCCAGATGAGATGCCTTACATACATATTTGATTTAAATTTGATTCTTTACGTCCCAGTCAACAATTTTTCATGTGAGAACTTCATAATTCTCCCAGATCATCAGGTAGACCATGTGCGGATTGAGAAAGTTTTGTCAGAGGAGGTCCAACTCAACTCTGACATTTTATTTTTTAGTTGATGAGGGGAGAGAGAGGAACCAATAACTACTCCATCATTGGCCCGCCAGAGAAACACCATCTTAAAGGCATTTCGCTGGTGGCCAATGATGGTCCAAGATTGAATTCTGGCTTGGTAGCTTTGTGATTTTCCAGGGGATCCAGACCAGTATTGCTAAAGAACCATATGGCTTTGTGGTCTAGACACCTGTCCTCCCCCACCTCTAGATCCGCACATGCAGACTCTCTGAAAAGAGTCCTAAAATTACTTCTGAAACATACAACTGTTATTCAAAAGCTGGAAATCTCCCTGATCTGAGTTAAGATTCTTTAGTTATATTTTCTATCATAGGGCCAGTTAAGCATTTTTTTCAGCGTAAAATTGTGATTATTTACTTATTCATCAGTTTAATCTTGTGTTTTGGGTGCTCAAAAGAACCGTATCATTGAGACGGTTCTTTTGAGTGCTCACAACATATGTTTTGGTTGAGAAATAAAAAAAAATCAGTTATGCACTCTTATCTGGGGGCCTGTTCTAGACATTTTTTTCAAAAACCTCCCCGAAATGAGAAGAAAATCTCCCAAATGTTCATTTTCAACTTATCACATGCACTGCCTTAAAATGTGGCATCTCATCTTTTGTTTGTTCATTTGATTTGATGCTTAATGTCCTAGTCAACAGCTATGGTCATGTCAGGACGGTCAGTTCCCCTAACCACACTTTTTTCCTGAGCAAGCTTGACTAAGAAGTTAACCAGTACTTTGTGTACATACTTTCACTTGTAACTGACAGCAACCCTTCTTGAATCAGCGGAAGGGAGGAGAATGGCCGTAGAAATTACTTCATGATCAATCTCTAGGAAAGTATGAAATATGGGGTCGGACCGAGATCATACTTGCTACCCCTAGATCTGGCATCTAATCGGATTTGGAACTGTTTGCTTGTATAAACCATATTTAGCAGCTAACAAAAGTATCTAAATTTCATTCTAAAGCCCCTAATTAATGAATCCTTATTAATGAATAATTGACAACTCCAACAATATTTAAAATTATAAATGGGATAGTCCTTTCAGCATATGTGGGACAGCAGGTAGAATAAGAAAACTAAAAAAATTAAGGATTCAATTCACAACAGTTCACTGCAACACAATGTATCATCACGTGAGTTGAACATGTATTAAGGTTCATACAGGCTCATTTGTGTAAATTCAAGGACTTTTCAAGGACTTCTAAAAGAACTCTCCTACAGTTTTCAAGGACAAACAATATGAAAAATACTGATTTACACGTTACAATTTTACTTCCAAAATGCTAGATTGAGATAATGAAGAAAATTAGTATAAAGTTATAAAATTGTAATGGCTTTATTAGATGCAGCATACATGTATGCTGCATCTTATAAAAGCACAACAACTTTATACTGATTTAGATTTCCATAAAGTGTTAAGCCATACAGAAAATGGTAAGTTTCAAGGACTTTCCAAAGCTTTTAAGTACTTTTTTAGTACTTATCAGGGCAGATTTATTATACCCCCGGTACGAAGTATATAGGGGGTATATAGTTTTTGCCTTTTCTGTAATTATGTTTGTTTGTCTGTCTGTTTGTCTGTAAACTTTTTTTTCCGTCAAAGATTTCTCAGCAACTACTTGGGTTAGGATTCTGAAATTTGGTACAAAGCTTGATAGTGATGTTTGTAAACTTTTTTTCCGTCAAAGATTTCTCAGCAACTACTTGGGTTAGGATTCTGAAATTTGGTACAAAGCTTGATAGTGATGAGTTGTATTGTGTAACAAAAAAACAGCCACATATTGCATATCAGTCCCTTTATTTTTTCATTTTTCTTTCTCTCCAATGGAAATTTCTGTCACAGATTTTTCAGCTCGTATTGGAGCCAGTGTTTTAAAATTTTGTGTACACCTTCAGGTAGGCAAAGTGTACTGTGTAAATGGAAATTAAGATGCTAATCCTCATTTTGCCTTCTTTTTTTAATTTTTCATTTTTTTTTCCTTCTTTCACTCTTATATAATACATATGGACATTTTTTCTGTCAAAGATTTCTCAGCAACTACTTGAGTTCGGATTCTGAAATTTGATACAAAGCTTGATAGTGATTAGTTGTATTGTGTAACAAAACAATAGCCACATGGTGCTTATCAGTCCCTTTATTAATTCATTTTTCTTTCTCTCCAATGAAAATTTCTGTCGCAGAGATCTCGGTTCCTATTGGAGCCAGTGTTTTCAAATTTTGTGTACACCTTCAGGTAGGCTAAATGTATGTTGTAAATGAAAGTACAGATGCTAAAGCTCATTTTACCTTCTTTTTCAATTTTTCCTTCTGTCACTCCTATATTACACATATGGAAGTTTTTCGTCAGAGTTTTCCCAGCAACTACTTGATTTAGGATTATGAAATTTTGTGTACACTTTCAGCTGGGCAAAGTGTATTGTGTAAATGAAAATTAAGGTGCTAATCCTCATTTTGCCTTCTTCTTTCAAATTTTCAGTTTTTCCTTCAGTTGCTCTTATATGACACATATGGACATTTTTCATCAAAGTTTTCTCAGAAACTACTTGATTTAGGATTGTGAAATCTTTGACAATTTTGACTTTTCTCTGAAAGTGTTACAACCTCTGATGGCTACCGCCGGGGGTATGTGATCTTTGCTGACTTCTTGTTCTTGTTTTCAAGGACTTTTCAAAGCTTTAGAGCACTTTTACAGTACGTATCAGGGCAGATCTTTTTCAAGGACTTTTCAAAGCTTAAGAGTACTTTAACAGAACTTATCAGGGCAGATTTATGTTTAAAGGGCTTTTCAAAGCTTTAGAGTACTTTCACAGTACTTAGCAGGGCAGATTTATTTTCAAAGACTTTTGAAAGCTTTAGAGTACTTTTACAGTATGTATCAGAGCAGATCTTTTTCAAGGACTTATCAAAGTCTTAGAGTACTTTTACAGTACTTTTCAGGGCAGATTTATTTTCAAAGACTTTTCAAAGCTTTAGAGTACTTTTACAGTACTTATCAGGGCAGATTTATTTTCAAGGACTTTTCAAAGCTTTAGAGTACTTTGACAGTACTTATCAGGGCAGATTTATTTTCAAAGACTTTTCAAAGTTTAAGAGTATTTTTACAGTACTTATCAGGGCAGATTTATTTTCAAAGACTTTTCAAAGCTTAGAGTACTTTCATAGTAATTATCAGGGCAGATTTATTTTCAAAGACTTTTCAAAGCTTTAGAGTACTTTGACAGTACTTATCAGGGTAGATTTATTTTCAAAGACTTTTCAAAGCTTTAGAGTACTTTTGCAGTAATTATCAGGACAGGATTATCTTAAATGGCTTTTTGAAGCTTTAGAGTAGTTTTACAGTACTTATCAGGGAAGATTTATTACAAGGACTTTTCAAAGCTCTAACCTTTACAGTACTTATCAGGGCAGATTTATTTTTAAGGACTTTTCAAAGCTTTAGAGTACTTTTACAGTACTTATCAGGGTAGATTTATTTTCAAAGACTTTTCAAAGCTTTAGAGTACTTTGACGGTACTTATCAGGGCAGATTTAATTTCAAGGATTTTTCAAAGCTTTAGAGAACTTTTACAGTACTTTTTTTGGGCAGATTTAATTTCAAGGACTTTTCAAAGCCAGATTTATTTTCAAGAGCTGTATTCAAGTACTTTTCAAGCCTGTGTAAACCCTGTGTATACTACAACAAAAACAGATTTACATGCTTGTTTTCCTATTTCTCATCCAAAACTTGTATGTACTCAAAAGAGTGAGACGATCTTTTTTATTTACCAAAAACAAATGTATAGGCTGATGGGGTAATGTGTAAGAAATGTTGTGATTGTTTAGATGAGGAAATTAGTGCACCAACCTCTGGTATACTTGAAACCCACTACCAGGTACTTTGGCAAACAGTGAAGACCCAGATGAAATGCAGCATCATGCTGCATTTCATCAGGGTCTGCACTGTTTGCTAAGATTAAAACAACCTTTAGGGACTGAAATACATGTACCTGATAATTTAGAAAATTCTAACTGTGACCCTTTTGTGTACACAATGGACAGTCCCATACTTATTGTATCACTATGTATGGGAAAATCCATCAGAATACCACGGATGTATACTTGAAGGGATTGGCTTCTTATCTTATTTCATCAATATTATTGCCTACGCGTAAATCGGGTATACGCCGAGATAAATACCTTTCTGCCGCCATTTTCAAAGAGGCTGTTCATAGCGATGATCCATAGGAAAGAGTTCAATGTTAAAACTGTGAATATTCAATATATGTGGAGAAAATTCATACGGAATTTACAAGAATATGTTTTTAAGTGCATCTCATATGTGTTATGTTGGAATAAAATCAGTGGATAATGGTTAATTTTCGTGTTATTTTGGACAGATTGCGTTTATTACAAGCCGCCATCTTGAAAATGGTGGGAATTAGAATTTTACTGAGGTACTTGTCACTTTAACTGTGGCAATGTGAAGCGCTTAATGAGCGTAATTCTTTAAATTCCTGAACGTTAATATATTTGTCCTAAATTTGTATTTTGTAGAATATCGTTATATTGCAAACTTTTGTTGCAGTGACAATATGAAAAAGAGGCAAAATGATAAAATTTTCAACTTTTCGTACTACATCTGTATATTCTATTCCATCGGAATTGTCGGTTGTAGAGTTAATTGATGTGAGTATTTTTGATATACTTAACATTTGATACACATTTCCGAACTAAAATTTTATTTTTATTAGCAAAAAACAAAATAAAATCATGCAGATAAGATGCTAGCAAAATCCTCTTTCATATTTCCACATAACGTTCCACTTTACGGAGGTGTCCCAACACTGGAAACCTAAACATTGCCTCTAATGTACACCAGGAATTTAGCCACATTGCAGGGTTTAAAAGCGTGAAAACATACATTTAATTATAAATGATGCTTTGTCAACCATAGATACACTTCATTTCATTTCCTTAAAAAGCGTTTGATTAACAATTTACAATGTAGTTGGTAAGAGGGCTACCCTTGCCAAAATTAAACGCAGCTCTGCGTAAAAGCTGCGCAAAAGCCGGCTTTTCCGCAGCTTTTTTGAAAAAGCTGCGTAAAAGCTGCGTTTTTTTTCAGACCTGCGTTGAAGCTGTAGAAATGCTGCGTTTTTTTTCAGACCTGCGTATTAGCTGCGTAAAAGCTGTACTTTTTTGTGTGGGCTGCGCAGAAGCTGCGTATTTAAGTTGGTTTGTCTCAGAAAGCTGCGTATCTAATTCTTAAAGCTGCAGAAAAGGTGAATATTCTGTTTTATCAAACAAATGAATCATTAAGGTAAAATCTGCAGTTACTGAGAGCTGCAGAAAAGCTGCGTATTACTTATATTTAAGTTCAAACAGTCTAAAAACACAAAGACGCAGCTTTTCTACAGATATTTAAAGCTGCGTAATTAACTTTTTTAACTGTCCTGCTTCACCTGAGATTGCTTTGTTCAGTAATCTAGCTAGTCTCTGTAGCTGAGCGGACTGGTTTGTGTCTTACTAGGTCAGAAACCTGGAAGACATGGTTTTTCGTGATGAGGCCCATTTATTGACTTGTTCCCCAAGCCAAGACTGTTCCAGGGACTGATCAGCTTGGGCAGCAAATTTAATATCCAACTTGGCAAATTCTTCTATTGGACTAAATTACCAACAAGCAGGGGCTAACCTATGCAATGTATCAGCACAGGGAAACAGCCAAATCAGTTAACAAACTGTAATGAAATAAAAGAAAATGGCTGTCAACTCAGGCTGTCAATACTTAAGAAAATCCCAAAAAAACTCTACTACCCAACTGACTATATAGACCTCCGCCCTATATCCCCACCCACCCAAAATGCCCCAAACCCTACCCCCTCCTCACCTCTACCATAAACTTACCTACCAATGCATACTTAAACCTACCTGTATCTATCCACCCACCCAGGACCCCACCAGCCATACTACCTAGTCTCACCAAGAATCCCTCCCCCAATGCTACCTATCTTACCCTACCCTAACCTAACCTCCCTCCCTCCCACCACCCATCTATCCACCTCCCACCCGTTGCCCACCTGTCACCCACCCACCTCCCTCCAGCCCACCCACCTATCCACCTCCCTCCCTCTTACCCACCCACCTCCCTCCCTCTCATCCACCCACCCACTCAGCTACCCTAACCCCTCCCCATACCTACCTGCCAATGGTTACCTATATTTATCTACCTATGCCTACCCAACCACTCATCCTGACCCCCACCCTACCTACCTACCTTAGGTAGATAGGTAACTCTAGGTAGGTAGGTAGGTAGGTAGGTAGGTAACTATAACCTACCTACCTACCTACCTAGGTAGGTAGGTAGGTAGGTAGCTGCTACCTACCTACCTACCTAGCTACCTAGCTACCTAGCTACCTAGCTACCTACCAACCTACCTACCTACCTACCTACCTACCTACACCTACCTACCTACCTACCTACCTACCTACCTACCTACCTACCTACCTACCTACCTACCTACCTACCTACTTTCCTACCTACCTACCTACCGACCTACCTGGTAAACATATATTCAGCCTTGCAGCTAAAATACAGATTTCTAAAGGGTGTTATCTATTTGGAGTCAAACTCCCCAACAGTGGAAACTTCCTTTCAGTAGAAATAGTTTTTAAAGGTCCCTGAACCAGAAGTATAGTACTGTGGGGAGTTTGATTTGGAGTGGTACACCACTGGGGAGTTCATTTGAAGTAGTTGGATTTTATCCCTTAGTTGGAGGGATATTTGATATTTGAATTTCTAAATGGCTGTACAACAAGAGATAAACCCAAACAGCAATTGAACCTTCATCTGCTGACCAATCTACACATGCTTTCTTTGAGGGACACAATAAAATACAGTTTCTAGAAAAAGTGAGTGTAAAAAAAGTGAGACTAGTTAGTTAATAAATGGATAAGAAAATTATTTTCTCTTCAAGCTAAATTCAGTGGGTGGGGTAATATTTTTAAACTTAAACAACAATAGTAAGTTATCTAATGCTATGATATAAAGGATTTGTAACATAAATATATTCATTTATAAACACAATGAGTTATATTTCTATGAGAAAATTACATGTTTACAGACAGGTGTTCTTTTTAGAAACAAGTATTGTCTTTTATAAAAAAAAAGGTAAGCAGGTATTTCAACATCCTCGATTTTTGCTAGATTATTATGCTTTTATCATTTTCTTACATGCTAGTTTTGTCTTTGGGTCCTACTAGTGTAGATTGAGACATGTTAGCACTGGGAACAATTGGGGAAAGACTTCTGCTTGAAAGATGGAAACAAAGGCTAGGATTGACATATGTGCATCCTGTCTTTGAGGAAACAGTAGCAATGCTATCTTTTGTAATGACTGCTTCCTGTGGATTCACAAGAAATGAAGTGGTACTACCTTCATTCAAATATGTTCTTTTTGTCGTGTAGTGCATTCGGTTTGGTTTGGTTTTGTTTGGTTTGTCTCTTTATGTCCCACTCAACAGCTATGCCCATGTCAGGATGATCAGTTAACCTAACCACACCTTATTTCCTGAGCAAGCTTGGCTTAGCAGTTAACCAGTACTTTCTGCACATACTCTTTAGCTTGAAACTGACAACAAACCCTTCTTAAATCAGTGGTAAGAAAAGAAATGCCATAGAAATTAATATTCCATGATCAATCTCCCTGAAAGTATGGGACCGGGCCGGGATCGAACTCACAACCCCTGGATCTGCAGTCAGACACATATCTGCTACCAGACAATTTAATGACTGTGCTGTGAGTCCCAGTATGCTACCAGACATTTTAACGACTGCTGTGCGTCCCAGTATGCAAGTCTGACTGGCGGTCCAGGGGTTGAAAGTACGACCCCCGCCTGGTCCCATACTTCTGTGGAGTTTGATTGTGAAATAAATTCTACCGTCATTCTCTTTCCTCTGCTGATTCAAGAAGGGTTGTTGTCAGTTATAAGGGAAAGTATTTGCATGAAGTACTGGTTGACCACTTTAAGTCAAGCTTGTCCAGGAAAAAAAGTGTGGTTACAATGTAGTGAACTGACTGCCTGGATATCATTGACAAGATCATAGCTGTTGACTGGGACGTAAACATCAAAAAGCCAACATTGCTGGACCCAGAGTGTAATTTGTAGGGATTCAGATCACTGATCTACTGGGTTGCGAGTTCAATCCTCATCTGGATCCATACTTTGTTGGTGTTTGATCATGAAATATTGGTCATGAAATATTTTCATAGGCCAGGTCATTCTCCTCCCGCTGATTAAAGAAGGGCTATTGTCAGTTATAAGCCAAAGTATGTGCAAACGAGTACTGGTTTAAGTCCCTTATTCTAAGCTTGTACAGGAAAACAGGTGTGGTTATACATGTACATATACCAGGTTAATTAACCATCACGGCATGTCGATAGTATTGTATTGTACATGTATGCGACCCAAAACCACAAACCAAAGCAAAACTCTTTGAGTTGCAACCAATTGAAGGTAAGGGAGGTATCAAACTTGAAGTACCAGAGTGCTAGGAACTGCTGCCATGTGACAGTATAATCACAGGATGCACCTTAGTGATCTAGTTGAGCTATTTAAGTATTACGGGCCATGATAAAACACCTTGAACCTCCAACGGTACAATGATCCATTGGAAAATATGTTTCGAACTTACAGAAACACAGAGCAGATTATACGACTAAGTGCTGCTAATGATTTTTCAACCTTCGGTTTGGACATGTGATGCTGTTTAACACTACAGGCTTTTCTGGTATGAACAATGTATGTTTCATAACTTGGCCTTACTCATTAACACAAGACCAGTGCATATTTATGATATTCATATGTTTCATACAGTAAAGACCAGAAGTCATTGCTCTACTATATGCTTATAAGCCTTTGTTCTGACCAATTTTTTTGTCCACATCCAGAACTTTTTAAAGACGCAGGTTTCTGGCAGATACGCAGCTTTTACGCAGGTTTGTTTATCAAGCAGTAGAAACGCAGCTTTTACGCAGCTTTGAATAAAAGCTGCGTTTCTGCAGCTTTTACGCAGCCTTGATGGAAGCTGCAGAAACGCAGCTATTACGCAGCTTTAAATTGAAGCTGCAGAAACGCAGCTTTTACGCAGCTTTTTGATAAAAGCTGCAGAAAAGCTGCGTTAGAGCTTCGTAAAAGCTAGCGGTATTGGCACCTGCGCAAAAGCTGCGTAAACGCAGCTTTTACGCAACTTTCACTTGAAGCTGCGTAAACGCAGCTTTTACGCAGCTTTGAATTAAAGCTGCAGAAAAGCTGCGTTAAAGCTTCGTAAAAGCTAGCGGTATTGGCACCTGCGTAAAAGCTGCGTTTACGCAGCTTTTGCGAAGCTTTAACGCAGCTTTAAGTGAGTCTGCGCTAAAGCTGCGTTAAAGCTTCGCAAAAGCTGCGTAAAAGCCGGCTTTTCTACAGCTCTTCGTTAAAGCTGCGTAAAAGCCGGCTTTTCTTCAGCTCTGCGTAAAAGCCGCGTTTCTGCAGCTAAATACGCAGGTGCCAATACCGCTAGCTTTTACGAAGCTTCTGCGAAGCTTTGAAAGCTGCGCAGAAGCTGTAGAAAAGCTGGTTATTTTTCGCAAGGGTGTGAGCAGTAATTATTTCCGTGACTGCGTTAAATATCTCTTCAACCAAAACGACTTATTTAGAAGTTTTATTCTCAACAACTGACAATAATAGCCAATTAAAGAATTAAACAAAAGATAAATTTCTATTTAACTCATTTACGCCCTCTCCACTCAATTGGACCAGACGATTTTGTTTTAAGGGGTGTTGGGTGTCCCTTTGATTTTCTTAATTTTTTATAGAACATTCTGTAAGCAAACGGTGGAGACCCTGATCAGATACCGCGTTCTGCTGGGTCTCATCTGGTTCTGCACTGTTTACCTATGCCCCACAAAAAGGACGTTATGCTTATGTGGGTTAATTGCCTTGTATGAAAAAAATGCCTTCTTCCATGTCTGCGAAATGAAGAAAAGCCTGATGCGTTATCATTTTTTCTTGGGTATTTTTTCTGTTTGGTATCATATGGGCCTTTTTGTGAGAAAACCTGTCTTCGGGGGGTTTCAACAAAGAGTGTTTCAAACCAGTCTCCTCAGCTATGGAGACTAGTTTGAAAATTGAAATTTCACCTGCAGCAAGTTTACATATGATTCTTTCCAAAAAGCGAATAAAAAGGCGCTGATCAGACTGCTCGGATGCGCAGGCTGGTCTGCGCCTGTGTTGTTCGCAAACCCCCGACAACAGGGCTTCTCGCGTCGAGGCCCATATTATAGCTGTATTTATGATCCTTGCAATAGTAAATGAACTGAAAACCCACGTTTTTTGTTTTTTAGTTTTTTTTAATTCTCATCCAAAGTTCATTCTCTTTTGGTGATAGTTTTACATTTCATTTGTTTTACCAAGCGATGTTTGGCTAATTAGCGCTCATCACAACGGACGTATATTGGGGGGTGGGGTAAATTTAAGATCTGTGTCATCCAAGGACGCGGATAAGATGGTTATCTTCGGTTCATTTCTTCCTCAGAATTATTTTACTTTTTTAACGGAACAACATCGTGCTTGGTATCAAATTGCAGCTAAGAAGCTTCTCCATAAAACGTTACTATTCTTTCAGACCTATCGCTTCTTACCGAGATGCTAGTGGCGAAGAAACAAATGCCCATACACATGCGCATCTCTTTCTCTTAAAGCGATCCGTCACTTTATCGGAAATTGCCTGCCGCTTACCTGGATTTCAGTGCGGCAAAGATCGAATAACGATTATCGGTAAATCTATTGGTGTTTCGAGTCCAGGTAATGTATACGTCCATGAGAATACAAAGGGATAAATGGTGTATATATGGCTGACAAGAATTGAGATTGCACTAAATGAGCCGCGACATTAGATTTCCAACAATGTGGTATGTGTGACCAGCAAAGCCTCAGATCAGCCTGCGTATATGCGCAGTCTGATCAGAGCCTTTGCTTGTTTTGTAAATATTCTATGACTGTTAAACTACTGACTGAACAACATTTGGAGCTTCTAAGCTTAAAAGGAGGCTGCACAGGCTCGTCTGAGTCTATACTTGTCAAAATGCCACATTGTTGGAAATCACATGAGGCGGCTCAAATGGTATAAATATGGCTGACAATAATAGAGATTGCACTAGCTGTAATGATCTGCCCTCCTCCGTCTTATTTCATCTAGATCTGGATATAACCTGCCACTGGTATCCCCAGTCCCTGAAAATAACAAAAAATAATAGAAACAAAAACTTTATACTCCCCAGCTGTAACAAACTCTTTTAATAGCAAAATAACAGCAAAATAATAGCAAAATAATAGCAAAATATTGCTATTAGAGGACTTGCGAGTCTTAAAAAACATTTTGAGTAATTTTTTTCAAAAGAATGCACACGATGAAAAGAAAGCAAAATTACCATTGAAAATTTTAATTTACAACATGTTGATAGAAGCGACCAAACATCCACACATTGAGTGTTAAATTGGCTTTTTTGCGCATTTCGAACCATTTTACATTTATAGCTTATACAACAAATAAGATTTCCAGTGATCATAGGTCCAGATAAGCAAGTTTTTTTTGCACTTAAAATTGTCATTATTATCTTATCCAATAATTTAAACATCTATTTTGGGTGCCCAAAAAGGACCATCTCAGTGAGACTATTCTTGCGAGTACCAACAACATCTATATTTGTTGAGAAATATGAAAAATAATTTTCAATTACACACTCTTATCTGGAGGCCTGTAGTGACGTTTACAGGGACCCACCTGTCTGTCTCCTACTTTCTTCTGTCGCTCTTCTTATCTGTTCTTCTTCACTCAAACCACCTGTATATTGATTATATCTGGATTCTTCATTATACTGATTGTTTAGATCATCTCTATAAGGAGGTCTTGGTCCACCTGAAGAATATTGAGATAAGAAGGGCCTCGACTCCAGAAAACCTGTCTCCAAAGGGTTTGCAAACAACAGAGGTGCAGACCAGCCTGCACATCTGCGCAGTCTGATCAGTGCCTCAGTTATTCTCTTTTTGGAAAGTATCATATCTAAAATTGCTACTAAGTGAAATTTCAATTTTCCAGCTTCTCTCTGTAGCGGAGCAGACTGGTTTGAGTCTAACTTTGTTGGAGACCCAAAGATAGGTTTTTTCCCGTTGAGGCCCAGATAACAGTACTGAAACTGCCATGGTCCATATGTCCCGACAAGCAAATCTTATGATGATAAAATTGTTATTTTTTCCTTATCTATCAATTAAAACATGTGTTTCAGTTAGCTTTTAACCCCCTCCCTGCCCCCCTATTTTTAAATATTCTATGAAAATGCAATAATTTCGTCTAAGTGAGACCAAATTATTTCATTTTCATGAGATATTTAAGAAAAATGACTTAAATCAGCAGAGCGAACCCCCACCCCACCCCAATTCCACACACAATTATAATATGAACCCACTTTCCAGAAATCCTGGATCCACCCTGTGTTTTGGCTGAAGAAATAACCGTCTCATTGAGACAGTTCTTTGTACACACAACATATGTTTAGGTTGGGAGATCAAAAAATAATGTTGGAAATTTATAACCACTCATAAATGGTGGTCTGATGGTCTTTTCCTGATTATAACCATTTTCTCACCATTCACGACATTGCAGTATATTCTCTCATCTGCTTATATATTCTAGTAACCTTTTTTGCAAAATATTTGGATCAAGATCAGACTGCTCCATTTGGAGCAGTCTGATCATGGTTCAAAGTGTTTGCTTCCATGGTCAAAATTAGCCTGATGTGCATATGAATATAGGAGCACTTTGACCAGGGTTTAAAGTGTTTGCTTCCAATCTATGAGCAAAATGAAGTGCATTTGAATGTATGCAGCAGAGGTAAAAAGCAGACACTTTTTTATGACAAAACTTCATCGGCAGGATAAGGGTTGATATTCAGTTTCAGACTCCCAAATCCTGTCTCTGACCCCATGAGATAAACATGTGATTCCATTGGGACCCTAGAAATATGTCAAATAAATTTGAATTATGGGTTCATTTATGGAAGCACAAACAAAATTTCAGTGAAGGAGCGCAGTGACTCAGTGGTAGAGTGCTTGACTCGAGACAGAGGTGCAGCGGGTTCGAGCCTCACCGCCGTCACTGCGCTGTTGTCTTTGAGCAAGACACATTTATCCTAGCTTAGAACTGGTTCAACCCAGGAAGACCCGTCCCCTTTTAACTGAAAGATTGTTGATGAGACATAAAGAATCAAATCAAACGGAAAACAAAATTTCAGTTAGAAATATTGACAGCTGACTTAGAAAAAAAATTGACCTTTGACCCGGCCTAAGGTCAGGTTGGTGGGGTAAAATTTTTGACACTGTTGTGCTTATCTACAGGCACTGGGCAGTCATTAGACTGGCTCTAGTCCTCAAAACATTTTTTCTATCAATGTGTCATTTCATATACCTGTAGCTATAGTCTAATTCTGATGGCTCAGTTTAATGAAACACCTGACTAGAAGAGGCTAGAATTTGTTGATAGAATAAGAAATTCCATTATGATTGCAAATTTATATTGATATTGTTTCGTCAAACAATAAAATGTTACAGACTGTAGCCAGTCTAGGCAGTCATGGCCCAAAGTGAGAAGTTGCTTGATACAATAGCTTTAGGGGAATGTGAAGGTCATTTCACAATAAGTCAATATAGCTTTTGCACTATAACTGCTTATTCAAACTAAGTCAAGGGCAATAACTCAATTGTTAATGAGTCAATTTTGACGAACTTTATAAAATATTGACTGTCCATGGTTCTTATCATTTATACCAATGAATGCATCGAATTTGACCAATAGGTACTGAGATATGGCTCCAGACAGATGGACAGAAGGAAGGACAGATGTACGGAAAACACAAAACTATATCTCTCTGACTTCGGAAGGGGATAATTACCAAGTCAGCAAATAGTTAACACATTTTATTAAAACCTGTGTAAAATGGCCACTCTCAAAAAGACCGAAAATTGGTTTTCAATACCAATTATTGCTTAATGCATGTCAAAAGTATTGCAGAATGCTGCAAGGAGAGCATTCTGCAATACTTTCGACCTTCATTAAGCTACCATTTGTCATTAAGGTCTTTGTTTTGTCTATTTTGAGTGGCCGTTTTCACAGGTTTTACTGTACTCTACATACCAGTAGTATAGCCATTTTGTCTGTTTGTCTGTCTGTATCCTGCTCTTCCTGCGGTGTATGTGTAGGATGGCTCTAAAATACAGAAATCTTTACAACTCTTTGCCTGCCAGTGGCAAATTTACCGTCTGCTGATAACCTTTGCAAACAGTTTGTACCAAGATCAGGCTCAATAAAATGTTGGGCCTGATCTGGATCCAAACTGTTTGACATTCTGATAGTATTCCTGAAAGAATTTTTCGAAAAAGTTGATTTTGAAAAAAAGAAATCAGCAGCTGACAAAAAAAAACTTGCAAAATTTCCCAGTAGGCAGAGTTAACCCTTTTCATGCTAAACCCAGATTTATCCATTTCAGAAAACACTGTAGATCCAGAACAGATTGCTTCTGATGAAGCCAGCTGATCAAGTTCCACACTGTTTTCCACTGGACTGTTACAGGTTAACATGATAAAATTTGGGGAGAAGTGTAGTACATTAAATTATTCAGTATCACTATGACAAGGCTTAATTTTTAGCTTAGCTCTTTCCTTCATGAATATTCATGCTCGACTCCACCTACTATGAATAATAATTGTATAAATAAAATTTTATGTTGGTACATAGAACAAAGGAATTACTTGTCAAGTTCACTAGTGTTGGATCAGATATACTATATGGGTGCGCAGTGGCTCAGTGGTAGAGTGCTTGACTCGAGACCGAAGGGCTGTGGGTTCGAGCCTCACCAGCGTCACTGCGTTGTGTCCTTGAGCAAAAACATTAATCCTAGCTTAGTACTGGTTCAACCCAGGAAGACCCATCCCTTTATAACTGAAAGATTGCTGATGGGACGTAAAGAATCAAATCAAACAAACAAACAAGATAAACTATATTTTCATAAGCAAACAGAGTAGACCCTGATCAGGCAGCTCTTACTAGAGCTGCCTGATCAGGGTCTGCTCTGTTTGCAAATGCGTTAAAATGTGTCTCTATGAGGTAGAGGGTTAACAAGTGTGGTGTTTCTATCTACATTTTTCTCTATCTCTTTCTATAAAATTCATTTTTCTTGAACTTTGCATACATATTTGCATTCCCAGAAACTCTTTGAACATCAGTTTGCAACTTAGCAATTCGAATGTAAACATTAAGATTGTAAAATACTAAAAATGTTTTTTTAACCAATGTGCATTGCATAATATATATTAAATTGTTGTTGTTGGTGGTGGTGGTGTTTTTGTTCTTGTTGTTGTTTGTTAATTTTTATGACTTAATTTTGCATACCATAGTAGTCCTAATACAAACCCTTAGCATTGCAATTTACAAAGAGGAAGTGGTAGGAATAGTGGTCCTTTTTTGATACTATGATAATATACTTTTATGAAAGCCACAACTTGTAATCTTTCAAAAGTTATTGTGTTCATCAAAAGTGAAACAACGGACTACAATGTGATTGTAAGTGATCATGAGTGTAAATCCTGGTTTATCTGTCACATAACCCTTGTCATGCTAAATATTTTTATGCACTACACTCCTCCCCTATTTTTATCCTGTTATCTTGCAGCATTCCAGCTGTAAGCATGTAATTTCAATCACAGTGGAAAACTTTATAAATCCTGATCAGATGGCTTCGTCAGAAGCCAGCGGATATAGATCTACAGTGTTTTCTGAAAAGGATAATTTGAGGTTCAGCAGGGTTAAGATTTTACCAAGACAAATTGCAGGGCTTCAGATTTTTTTCAAGATTGGTGGGCTGAAGGGACCCGTGGAGCAAAAAGTGGTGGGTCATTTTTCTGAAATGATGGGCCCAAGCATATCAAACTGACCACAGTTGACATTTGGTTGTATACTTTAACAACACACTGACACAGACTTTTGTATGAATATATGTAAATTGACAGCTGATTATACAGTAAAACCTGTCTTAAGCGGCCACTCAAAAAAAAGACCAATTATCGCTTAATGCAGGTCAAAAGAATTGCAGAATGCTCCAAGGGGAGCATTCTGCAATACTTTCGACCTTCATTAAGCTACCATTTGTTATTAAGATCTCAGTTTTGTCTTTTTTTGAGTGGCTGCCTAAGACATGTTTTACTGTATTGACTACCTACATGAACTTTCTGTTTTGTGGAGTTCATAGACTCGCTGTTAGATGAATATTTTTATTAAAGTGAAATTTTTTCACAACTAAAAAGGATGGGTCAACTGGGCCCACTGCCTTGGAAAGTGATGGGTCATATTTTGAAATCGTGGGACAATGACCCGGGCCCACCATAAATCTGAAGGCCTGCAAATTGTAGATCACATAATCTTTTAAACAAATTTGAGATTCTTTTTCCATACACATCTTGCGGTCTAGCTATTTCAAAATGTATTTTTAAAATTTGTTTGTTTGATTTGATGCTTTATGTCCTCATCAAAAAAATTTCAGTCATGTCTGGACAACTTCTTGTCTTCTTGGCTCGAACCAGTACTATATAAGCAGTGAATAAAGTGTCCTGCTTATGTACACAAGAAACACAACACAGCGACTCCGCTAGTGCATGGTGAGTATCAAACCAGCAACCCTCCGACTGTCTTATATCCAATTCCATGTTATAAGGAGGTGTGGTATTTTGTTTGTTTGTTTGTTTTTTTGCTTTACGTCCCAAGTCAACAGCTATGGTCATTGCGGGACGGTCAGTTCACCTATCCACACTTTTTTCCTGGGCAAGCTTGAACAAGCAGTTAACCAGTAATCGTGCACATACTTTCGCTTGTAACTGACAACAACCCTTCATAAATGATTCAGCGGAAGGGAGGAGAATGACCGTAGAAATTATTTCATGATCAATCTCCACGAAAGTATGGGACCGGTGTGTTATAAATGGACAGTACTGTATTTCAAGTTTTTGCACAGGTATCACTTAACATTGCTCTGAACTGGGATATAAATGGATTTGAGCTGGTACATGTAAGTGACTTTCTATATTCTAACCCAACTATGTACAATGTTCACTGATATCTTTTAATGCTCCAAAAAGGGAAGCATATTATATATGCTGGTTTGTCCATCTCATAAATTGAATATAAGACAGTCATGTTGTGGCTCCCAAATGTTTTAACCATGGAATTTTACAAAGGAACTATGGCCAAGTGCAAATAAAGAGTGACATTTTACCAAAAAAATGAGCTTGTCAATACATGGATAACTTTTGTCCATTTTGTGCAGCAGAGTTTGTAGATTTGCAAAATGTAATGGTTATACTACTTACACATATTAGTTTTAGAAAAAAAATAGATATTCGTTATGGTTGGGACATTTTCGTGTTAGTCCCAAAGAATACTTATAAAGCCAAACAGAATGCAAAAAATGGAAGAAAAGTTATACAATAAGAAACTACATATTTCCAGCTGCTTGGTATATTTTTATAATACTGGGTCAATATCAAACATGCTCATAACTGAATCACCTCACATTTCTAATTTGGGTGACATTTGGACAATTTTTTCAAAATTTGTTATTTTTGTATTTTTCAAGCACGTTTTGAAATAACTGCTGTTTTTCATTTCCTAAACAAAAACATATGCAGAAAACTAGTCAATGTTAAAATTCATCCATGAGAATATTTAAAGTATTCTCATTTAAAAACAAACAAAAGTCTTAAAAGTGAATGGTCACACAAAAAACAGCATTTTTGGGCATATTTCTGATCTTCCATTAGCCATAACTTTGGAACTAGCTGACTGATTGACCTGAAATTTCAGCACTACATATCTTATTTTCAGAACATAACTATCATGAAGTGGTATTAATCATTGTTTGGAAGATATTAATTTATTTAACTTGGTGACAAGATTTTGAGCTCTTATTTGCACTTGGCCTAAGAGGAAAATGACCAAAAAATTGTCATTTCCAATAATTCCTTTGTAAAAACTTCCCTTTATCACAGGATTCACTTATTACACAGTCCATTCCAATGGACCCTAAACAGAGAGTGATGATGAGACTGCACTGTATAATTATTTAAACCACCATAAAATTCCTACCTGATGGCATAAAACTGTCCATGATTGCTTTTAGGGGTCCTTTGATGTATAATAAACCGACCAAAATACCAGCTAAATGACCTGAAATTCAGAAGATATGATTTGATTTTAATTTTTGAGACCCGATCAAATCGTTCACTAAACATTCATATGTCTCTATAATTGTAATCGGCTAAATGAGACTTACACAAGTAGTTCTGGTCGAAAGTTACACAGTTTCAGGGCTATACACAGAATCATTTCATGGGAAATGTGTCTTTGACGGTTGAATCGAAATGCATTTTTATTATACAATCTGTTTTATTTATAATAAGTTATATCTTATTATTATTATTTGGATCTGTTTATTTTTTATTTGTTATGACTTTAGGGTAAAGAAGACTTACACAAATAAATCTATTCTGGTGCCCTGTTGATAGATAGATCTAGGGGATGGAACCAGACTAAAATAATTCCTCTTAAGTTTACACGGACTGTCAGTCTAACTGGCCTTGGGAAAAGGTTCCTGGCTAAACGTTTAATATATCCACATATATTACATGTAACACTGAAAACCGGCAATTGTCTATTTGGACACCGACGTCATAGTTTGGAAATTATATTGGTCTGAGTTTTAAAATTCAATGCGAAATTCTTTTATTACAGCCAATTTTATCAAAACACAGACAAGCTTTCCAGGTAAAGGTTTCTGATAATGCGTATTCATTTGATACGGCGACCCAATTATGATGGCCGTTTTACACACAAAAGTAGTCTCTGATAGTACTATCAGTTTGAAGAATCCATTAAGTGATGTACTGTTACCTCAAATAATTAATAGATAATTATCCACTGCTGGTCAAATTCGTTTTGGTTAATATCTTGAGAAAATACTGGGGTAATTTTACATAAAATGTTGATTCGGCCAGCATTCACCCTTTGCATGCTAGTGCTATCGCATCTAGTTTAGACCAATATAGTAAACGCACTACATTCTGCCTGATTTGAATTCAAATTGTTTGATACTAAACAATAAAGCTGCTTCTGAAAGTATTTAAAAAGTTAATTTTAGAAAAGAAATCGGCAGACGACACAATAGCAAAGTTTCCCAGCGTGCAAAGAGTTTAGGTACTGAAATTTCTTTTCTTTCACAAAAACTATGTAGTGAGAGTGTGGACTACTTTTCATGTTGCTTCAACCTTTTTTTTTTTCGGTCATAATTTTGAGGGAAAAAATGAAAAAAAATCAGCAGACGACAAAAAGCATGCTAAATTTAACCAAACATGCAAAAAAAAATCACCTTGCACCATGACACAAAACGCATGAGCCGTGACATGTGATTTCCTACAATGTGTCATTTTGACAAGGGTAGACTCAGACTCCTTTTAAGCTTAGAAACTCCAAATGCTGTTCAGTCAGTAGCTTAATTGTCATTGAATATTCGAGCGACTAGCAAATGCTCTTATCAGGCCGGGCAGATGCTCATACTGATCAGAGCCTTTGCTGGTCGGACATGCCACATTGTTGGAAATCTCATTTTCATTTAAACCATAAAATGCCAGCAAAATGACTATGTTTATATTTAACATAAGTATAGAGGTAAACAGTGTTTGCCCAGATCAGACTGCTCCCACAGGTGCAGTCTGACCACAGGAGAAGTCTGATCTTGATCTACTCTGTTGACGAGGCTTCAAAACAGTTTCAATAGATGACAAAAGCAGATGATCTTTAAAATTGAAGTTTTCAGTTTACAATTTTCATAAAATGCATGCACGTCTGCGCGGCTCAAACAACGTATTAAACAGGTTAACTCTTAATATAATATTAAAAGATCTCCCTTCTTGGGCAATAAAATAGTCGAATCACGCCCAGATATGAATATTAAAGTTGCCGCATATATGCAGTGACCAAGTAGCTTAATAATGGAAAATGTATGGGAAAGTCCATTTTATATTGGCCACACATTGGAATTTCTAAGTTTTAATATAAATTGTGTTTGTCTTAGAAAATGGTGCAGACCCTGGTGAAGCGCCAGCTTTAGATGCCTATATTTTGTGAAGCATATGGCTCTCCACATACTCCACAACAAACATCGTCTGCTTTCTCATCTGCTAGCGTAATTTGACAATTGCATTGCAAACACTCAGAAGATTAACTATTTTTGATGCATTACGTCATACATATTGAACAAGTATAGAATCACATATTTTTAAGGGGCTGCCGGTCATAATTTCTATAAAATGAGGTATATTTCTTTTAGGTATCTTAGTAAACAATGCAAACCAGATTGAATTCCACAATATTCCTTTTCCACAGCTGAACATTATTTCTGGAGCAATGATTCTGGGCTGCTGTATATACGACATCAATTTGTCCGTAAGCTGAATTCATGAATATACTACACGCACCTTTATTGATCGATTTGATTCTTTATGTCCAAGAGAACATTTTTTTTAGTTATGTCCGGACGTGTCGTCCTGGGTTGAACGACTAAGCAAGGATTGATGTGTCTTGCTAAAGGACACAATACAGTGACGCCGGTGATGCTCGAACTCGCAACCGCTTGAATTGGTCTCGGGTCAAACACTCTAATATTGAGCCACTGCGCTCCCATACTGAATTATGTTTTTTTTTTATTTCTTGGAACTGCATCAAGGCGACCGAATGAGAAACATAGATCACTGTTGCTTGTACAGGCTGATCAGAGCTTAAGGACTTTAACAGCCATGGTACACGTAGGCATGTCAGACTTTTACTACTTCGGGATGGCGAGCAGGACAGATCATCATTCCCCTGCAAATTGTTCTTTAACATTTCTGATTTTTGGCTGTCTGCTATCTAAAAACTCCCAAACTCATTTTTCATCCATTTCACTCTGGGGGAAAATGTTTCTATGAACACAAGTTAAGTCATAAATTCTGATAATGGAGCTAGCGATTTTATATGGGTCATTAGCATGACAGCGGAACTAAAGGTCCCAGGAAGTCCTGGGACCAGCTCTGCAGACTTTACATGCTCTGAGTTTGAGCAAAGAAGGGAGATTATGCAGAGAAAATGTGTGTCCAGTAGCAGTAGTTTTCCTTGAACTCAGAGCCTAGGCCAGGCTAACACAAAGTGGAATACTCTTTGCATGCTGGTGCTTTTAGCAGTGCGGAAAAATGTGTGGTAATGAGTTAAACCTAGTCAACACTTTTTCAGTTATGTTGGGATGGGTTGAACTAGCTCTAATCAAAAAGTGGCTGTGTCTACTAGTGCTTTGCAAACTGTTTAGATCCAGATCAGACCCTAACAAAACGTCAGACCTCTGTTTTCCACTCTGATGCCCGTTTGCACGCCCGTTTTGTGTTTCTCCAATAACGCTTTTTGTTTACTTATACGTTTATAAGACGTGAAACATTTATCGCAATGACGCTGAGCGCGGGAATTTGGAGTTTTGCCTGTTCCAAAAACTCTGTTATGTCTGAAATAATTCAAATAACTGGAAAACCAGCCATGTTCGGTAAAATTGAAAATGGACACATGCCTGAGAAATATAAAAAATAAATACAGTCGAATCTCGTAATTTCGAAGAGATTTAATTTCAAATTATCGATAATTCGAATTATAGGAAGCTTGTGACACTGTGACAACAGGGACACAATAATTACAATTTTTGTTAGCGTTTACGCCATTTCTTCATCAATCTAGACATTCCCTTACACTTATATAGAAACCAGTATGAACATTTGTTGATGTAGTCAAATCAATTTCAATTTCCATCACTTCAATGAGGTCGGGTCTTTGATATGGCAGTTCACTGTCATATCTTTTCTTGTTTATTCTTAGATTTTTGGGTAGATACATGCAGTGTTTGTATATTTTTCAAAAAAAATTCTATGCCTTCTTTTGAAAATAGTGTAGATACAGATACAGTGTAGATACAGATCAGGTGGCTGCTGAACTGGATCCACACTTTTTCACACATACACTATGATATGACGAATCCACATTAAGTTTAATTTAATGTAAACTACACCACTGGATTTACTTCAGATAAGAAGTTCTAGTACTGTAAACCTTTTTTTTGACAAATAAAAATTTTCATAACAATTGATATAGTTAAGTAAGGATGGTCCATTATATGTATTGAAGAGTCACAGGTTATAATTGCCAAAAAATAATATTGCATAAAATATTGCATAAATGCATTTCTTTCAATCTCTGAAGATGGCTTTTGCCTCAGCAGACAGTGCAGACTCTAATGAAATGCTGCATCATGCACCATTTCACTGTTTGCCAAAGTACCCATTTAGGGGTTTGCTAAAAACCCATAAACTATTCCTTTGTGTTTATGCTGTAGAATATGGAAAAATACATAGAGGATCTTACATGAGTGCTCATGTTTTATTGAATTTATTAAACGAGTTGGGGAAAAGAGATAAAATGCGAGGCTTGCCGAGCATTTTATCTCTTTTTCGCAACGAGTTTATTAAATTCAATAATACAAGAGCACGAATGTTAGATTCTATTTATCATATGACAAATACTTTGAAATCTCATTTCTTGCGTAAAAACGTTATAATTTTGTCATTATGTACGCAACGTTGTTATGGACGTCATAACGTTTCCCGTTAATCTATAAACCACTAGTGGTTTATCGATTTTATTGCATGGCGTTATTTTACTCCCAGACGCGACGTCATATGATAAATGGATTTATCCAGCTAACAGACCTCATGAAGGACCTTTTCCAGGACATTCCTTTGATTCACATTTCACCAACCCCTAAATCACCATAATTGGTTTAAGCTTCATTCCAAGTGTTTAGTACTCAAAAAGCAGCATTTTACATCTGAGCCTTCATTGTAAGTATGTATTTCATTTAGGAGTAACTGAATAGAAAGGGTTAATAAATAACACAAGAGCATGCATTTAAGTTTCTCTTTAAAGTGTGGAATGATACTGCAGTATGCCGAATGTTGGTTATGATCTTGATCCAAGCTGTTTGACATCCTGATAGAATTCCTGAAAGAATTAATTTAAAGGTTAATTTTGAAAAAAGTCAGCAGATGACAACAAAAGCATGAAAAATTACCCAGCATGTAAAGAGTGAGGGAAACTAGGCATATAGCGGTACCTTCCTGTAAAAGAGGCATTAGGCATAAGAATCTGTATGAGACCTAGCTTAGATGGGAACCAGGCAAAAACAGCTACCTACCTGTAAAAGAGGCATTAGGCACATGAATATGTTCGAGACCTAGCTCCACCCAGTAGATATATTTTGATGAGAACCAGGCATATGCTGGTACCTAGCTGTAAAAGAGGCATTAGGCACAAGGATCAGTATGAGACCTAGCTCCACCCAATAGATATATTTTGATGAGAACCAGGCATATGCTGGTACCTAGCTGTAAAAGAGGCATTAGGCACAAGAATCTGTATGAGACGTAGCTCCACCCAGTAGATATAGTTTGATGGAAACCAGGCATATACTGGTACCTACCTGTAAAAGAGGCATTAGGCACAAGAATCTGTATGAGACCTAGCTCCACCCAGTAGATATATTTTGATGGGAACCAGGCATATGCTGGTACCTAGCTGTAAAAGAGGCATTAGGCACAAGAATCTGTATGAGACCTAGCTCCACCCAGTAGATATATTTTGATGAGAACCAGGCATATGCTGGTACCTACCTGTAAAAGAGGCATTAGGCACAAGAATCTGTATGAGACCTAGCTCCACCCAGTAGATATATTTTGATGAGAACCAGGCATATGCTGGTACCTAGCTGTAAAAGAGGCATTAGGCACAAGGATCTGTATGAGACCAGGTATAGCTCCACCCAGTAGATATATTTTGATGGAAACCAGGCATATGCCGGTACCTAGCTGTAAAAGAGGCATTAGGCACAAGAATCTGTATGAGACCTAGCTCCACCCAGTAGATATATTTTGATGGGAACCATTCATATACCGGTACCTATCTGTAAAAGAGGCATTCGGCGCTAGGAACAATAATCTGTATGAGACCTAGCTCCACCCAGTAGAAATATTTTGATGGGAACCAGGCATATGCTAGTAGCTACCTGTAAAAGAGGCATTAGGCACAAGAATCTGTATGAGACCTAGCTCCACCCAGTAGATATATTTTGATGAGAACCAGGCATATGCTGGTACCTAGCTGTAAAAGAGGCATTAGGCACAAGGATCTGTATGAGACCTAGCTCCACCCAGTGGATATATTTTGATGGAAACCAGGCATATGCCGGTACCTAGCTGTAAAAGAGGCATTAGGCACAAGAATCTGTATGAGACCTAGCTCCACCCAGTAGATATATTTTGATGGGAACCATTCATATACCGGTACCTATCTGTAAAAGAGGCATTCGGCGCTAGGAACAATAATCTGTATGAGACCTAGCTCCACCCAGTAGAAATATTTTGATGGGAACCAGGCATATGCTAGTACCTACCTGTAAAAGAGGCATTAGGCACAAGAATCTGTATGAGACCTAGCTCCACCCAGTAGATATATTTTGATGAGAACCAGGCATATGCTGGTACCTAGCTGTAAAAGAGGCATTAGGCACAAGGATCTGTATGAGACCTAGCTCCACCCAGTAGATATAGTTTGATGGAAACCAGGCATATACTGGTACCTACCTGTAAAAGAGGCATTAGGCACAAGGATCTGTATGAGACGTAGCTCCACCCAGTAGATATATTTTGATGGAAACCAGGCATATACTGGTACCTACCTGTAAAAGAGGCATTAGGCACAAGAATCTGTATGAGACCTAGCTCCACCCAGTAGATGTATTTTGATGAAAACCAGGCATATACCAATACCTACCTGTTAAGGAGGCATTAGGCACAAGAATCTGTATGAGACCTAGCTCCACCCAATAGATATATTTTGACGGAACTGGAATGAAACCCATGGCATAGTGCATCCCACGTGGTGAGTAGTGAGTTGTTAACACTTTTAGGGCAAAAGTCACACCTGGAAAAAAATCAACAAATAACAAATGATTTTCAATCAGCTGATATGTTTGTCCGAAACCTGGTTTGGTTTATCAAGTTTTTTTCATCGATCATTTTACAATTGTAACCTTTTTCATTATGGATACCTGCAAACAGGTACTTTGGCAAACAGTAAAGACCCAGATGAAATGCCGCTCAAGGCGGCATTTCATCAGGGTCTGCACTGTATGCTAAGATTCAATCATTAAGGACAAAATGTTTTGAAATTTAGCAATTTCAACATCACATTTTGTGACCCCTTAAATTACTAAATTGATAAATCCATATTTACTCTATCAAAATGCATCAGAATGAAAAAGCACCAACTCATAGGTCCAGTTAGCACAGAATTGTGATTATTTTCTTATCCATTAACTTCAACATGTGTTTTGGGTGCTCAAATTAGAACTGTCTCATCGTGATGGTACTTTAGAGTACACACAATGTAGGTTTTGGTTGAGAAATAAGAAAAATGATTATCAAATACCCACGCTTATCTGGGGGCCTGCCAACTACCATAAAGAACAATCTTATTGAGATGGCTGAGACTTTTGAGCACCAAACATATGTTTAAACCACGGGTGGGCATCAGCGGAACTACCGCGAAATCGCGTCCACATAAATTTGTTCCATCGTCACACCTGGGACCTTTCGCGCTTGTGGCATCGTCACGGAAAAGCCAAACGAAGGTAGGTACTCTCGCTTGTATTGATTTTTTGTAAAAGAATTAGCTAACTATGTAAAAATCCGGCAATGCTATTCCATGTAGAAATGATTTACCTTGCTAAACAAGCCAAACCCGATGTTAAATAAAGCTTTGCTTTGAGATGAGAACCGTAAGCAAATCGAACCCAGGACGGGATTTCTTCAGTTTTATGTCAAAACGAAGAAAGTATGCACATGTTTTGCCAGTTTAAGCTCAGAACAAGAGCATTTTACACATGGCATGTACATGGCAGCCCTTATTCGTCATTCGGACGTAAAAAAATCAAACCGATCGTGTTCTATAACGGAATAAATGCCAAAGTTTTCTAGCGCAGTATCGCCTTCGCCCGACCGCGGTAGTTGTAATGTCATGCTCTAGTTCCTTTGAGTATACCATGTCAGTACATGCAGGCGCGAAGAGAAATGTGTGTTATATTGTAATATCTACTTAAACACTCGGAACCCTCACCAATCCATCTCAAACACTGCTCCCCGTGTACAAACTAGCACACTTACCCCTGCTCAACCCCAAACTCCCGACTCCAAGACCCCCACAACCTTTAGCTTAGCCTTTTGCGCAGATGCACTACAGATGTTAGTATCAGGTCTCGTCTACTTGCCCAAATATACTTGAAGTGTTTATCATTTATCTAAATGGAGATATGTGTCAGTACATGAAAGTTCTGGTGAAACTTTATAAGTGTGCAAGCTAATCTGAGTCTTGGCACATGCTATAAGTGACAAATTCTCATGGTGGTGGTTTGGGGTGTTTCAGTAGATACTACATTATTACACACATTTCTCTCCACGCTTGAATGCATTGCATGTACTGACATGCGCATGGTATACTCAAAGGAACTAGAGCCCCCCCCCCCAGTGTAAACCGGTAAATAAGAATATATTATAAAATGCAATGTTACACTCAAAAGGTTTGTCATAATATATCTGGTTTATGAGTAGATTTTACTCCTCATACATTGTAGATGCATGTACTATTAACCTACTTTTTAACCCTTAAAGCGCCAAGAAAAAAAGCATCTGAAAATGTTGTCTGCTGAAGTCGTCTGCTGCAAATAATTGCCTTTTAAGTAAAGAAGCAAACAGTGTGGACCCAGAACAGACTGCTCCCATAAGAGCAGTCTGATCTGGGTCCACACTGTTTGCCATAGAGGCTTGTTAAACATTTCAGCAGACAAGAAAAGCAGACAACTTTTGTTGTGATTGCTGCATTAAGGGTTAAAGTACTTTAAGGGTTGTTTAATGATGCTAATGACCCAGTTGTTAAGCATCAAACAGCAGGCCTTTAGTTAAGAGTGTGTACCAAAAAAAGTTGTTCTTATTTCTCAGCCAAAACATATGTTGTGGGTACTCAAAAGAACCATCTCAATAAGACGTTCTTTTGAGCACCCAAAACATATGTTAAAACTGATGGGTAAGAAAATATTAATTATTTTACCCTCCAAATTTTTTGTTTATCTAAGCCTATGGTTGTATATGAACTTCTAATTTCCAATCAATCCACTGATGACCACTGGTGCAATTTCTTAGATACCTGTAACATTAATTGTAGATCATAGGTTTAGATAAACAAAAATTTTAAAAGCGTAAAATTGTAAATATTTTCTTACCCACCAGTTTTAACAGGAGCTTCGGGTGCTCAAAAGAACCATCTCATTGAGACGGTTCTTTTGAGTACCCACAACATATGTTCTGGTTATCCACAACATATGATTTGGTTGAGAAACAAGAGAATTAATTTTGTTTTACACACTCTTAACTTAAGTCCTATAAATGCATCGTAAGGATGAATTTCATTAATAAGTGTCATTTTTGATGTGGATCTATTTGGTCAAATACTATAATCAAATAACAAATGAGCAGCTACATGAGATTTCCAACAATGTCGTATGTCCGACCAGCAAAGGCTCAGACCAGCCTGCGCATAGGCGCAGTCTGATCAGAGCCTTTGCTTGTCACATGAATATTCTATGACTATTAAGCTACTGACGGCACAGCATTTGGAGTTTCTAAGCTTAAAAGGAGGCTACACAGGCTCGTCCGAGTCTACACTTGTCAAAATGCCACATTGTTGGAAATCACATGTCGCGGCTCAATTTTCTTTGCATTCTAGAATTTAGTCAGCCTCTATAACCCAGGTGTGATCCATTATGGTACTTTTCATTCATGATAAATGAAAAGTAATGAAATGCAGCAAACCGGGGTAACCAAGCATGAAACTTGGCCCTGAGAGTATAAAACTTAAGTACAGTCTCAAACTCAAAATAAAGCGCAATGATTGGCTGCTCGCGGACACATGTCCGCAAGCAGCCAATCATTGCGCTTTATTTTGAGTTTGAGAAATAAAGCACAATGATTGGCTGCTTGCGGACACATGTCCGCAAGCAGCCAATCAATGGGCTTTATTTTGAGTTTGAGAATGAACTCAAGTTTTATAACCTCAGAGCTTGGTTAACTTACCAGAAAATCCAACTGCACATTGCAATTCATAACTTCTGTCTCCCAACACTTCAGACATTACAAAATTTAACCCAACCAGCATCATTCCAGTCAATGCAGTGAAAACTGCCAGGAGGTAGGCAAAATAAACACTTTTAAACTTGCGCTCCAACATGTGTCCTTTCCATAGCAGAGAAACCATATTAAAATAGAGGTGCATATCACTGGCATGAAACAGCTGTCCTAAGAGTAGTCGGTTCCACTCTCCCTGTCGCCACACCTTATGAGTACTCAAACAAACTCCAGCGGCAGTAGGGAACCATCTTGATGTCAGATCTCCAATCCCAAGAAAGATGGCCACCTGTGACAGTATGGTTACCAAGGTAACTGGGGGAATTCTGTCAAAGCCAAAGTTCATCAACTGTAACGCCAGAAGCATAACTCCAAAGTTACCCTGCCCACCTCTTCTTCTCTGGAACATTTTACCAGCTCAAAGAATCTTCCAATCAAGGGTTCTAAGGTGATGATGCTAGCTCCAAAGAGCTTCAGTTATATTGTAGATCAGTGTCTTTAAATGGTGGTAGTTATTGTCTTTTCTAATTAGCCTGCAATGCAATTGAAAATCACACTCATCAAATTAACATTTGCTTACATCATGTACATGCACAGATGAGGTACATAATATTAAAGGGGGTAGCAAGCTGCATATTGAAAGCAAGTGGGTCTGGAATGCAAGTCCCAATTAAACCATGCAATCTCTTGCAAGCCGATCAAAATCAAATTAAAAATAAGTTACCAATGTTTGTAAATTAGCGGAGAACTTAAAGCTATGAACATGATGGAAGGCAGCCAACTTTAGGCACAGGTTTAGATTTTCAGCTTAACATTGTCAATATCTTCTTACCCAAAGTTTGTAACATATGTTTGGGTGCTCAATTTTAAGAACGCTCTCATTGAGACGGTTCTTTTGAGTACCCACAACATATGTTATTGAGACTGTTCTTTTGAGTACCTATGACATATGTTTCGGTTGAGAAATAAGAAAATTATTTTTCTGTTACACACTCTTAACTAAAGTCCTGTTTAGGCTTTGTGACATGCATACATGCCATACCCCACACTGTGATATAAAATCTCACAGAATTTGGCCCTTCTGAAAGCTGATTCCCATAAGATTTTCAAATCTCACAGAATTTTCAGACCATCTAAAACACATTTTATAAAGAAATAATCAGAAATTACACTTTATTGTGTTCATCACAAGCTTCTTACATTAAAATAAAAGCTTTTTGGTTGTTTTGGGGGAGTTCCAAAGTGATTTTTGTGAAAATCTAACAGATTTTTATCAAATCTCCCTTCTAATTTTGTTATATCTCACAGATTTCAGTCCACAGTTTATGGCATGTATAGACATGGCCCTGGGACATGGAACCCTGCTCTAATTAAATATGCATAAACTGAATAACTAGTTTCTTGCTAATCATTTTAACATTGTTTGCCCTTTTATTGTTTCTTCTATTGAAAATAGTCAATTTTGAGATTAAAGTCTGTACACTCCCCCTATACAGGGCTTTTTTCTAGCAATTTTGGGAAAACGCCCCTGGCCAAAACTGGGAAAAAATGATCGACTTAACATTGAAATTGGGAGAAATTCACGACACAGAACATAACAAGGGGAGCAAAATATATCCTCAAAATCAAATTTTTTTAGATTGTATTATGCCAAGCATTACACTTTAGTACCACTTAAGCACAAGTGTTTAAGTATCATTCTGTAATGGGTCATTGTTTTTCATAAGTAGTAGTGGTCTCTTAAAAAACTTTTCTTAATGGGGAAAAACAGACATGGCATTGGGAAAAGAGGTGGCTCTTTTCCATTGGAAATGGGGCCAAAATTCGGCCCCTAGAGAAAGGCAGGAAATCCCCTGCTGTAACATCATGGCAAGGAACCTTGGAATGACAGTTGATCACCTGGATATACAGGACAGGGCTTCAGATTTTTTTCAAGATTGGTGGGCTGAAGGGACCCGTGGAGCAAAAAGTGGTGGGTCATTTTTCTGAAATGATGGGCCCAAGCATATATTTAGAGGTACCAGTTTCTTCCATTGTTTTGTGTAGACTATAACAAACTATCTACATAAAAACATTAAGCCATTCTTCTATTCATCCATTTTTATTTACAAGTTAATAAGTTAGGGGGCACAGCCCCTGCACACTGAAAAGTACTTTTAACTCTACATTGCTTTCTTCACAGTCACCAATGATATAATTTTTTGATGTGCTCTATTTGAAAGTCAAACTTATTCTGCCTGTATTTTTGTGTACTTCCTCAGATCCAAAATAATGTTAAACAGATCAGTCAATCATTATTTGCTCTAAGGTAGTATCTTTCAACAATCTTACTAATTTAGTTAGTTTTATTGAGGAAATTGTTACATGATTTTACAGTTACATAAATTTTGGACATATAATTCCTTGAGAATGACACCCAAGGCTGTACAAATTTTTAAATTACTATTTATCAATGACAAAACTTTAGAAGTATTAAAATCACTAACTTAACCTTATTTTTATGTGGAAAGCCATGTGATAGTATGCTTGACATAATACAATCTAAAATAACTTGATTTTGAGGATATATTTTGCTACCCTTGTTATGTTCTATGTCATTAATTTCTCCCAATTTTGATGTTAAGTAGATCATTTTCCCAATCAGCCCCAGCACCTACCTCAAGTTTGTGACCACTATTTAGGCCAAATAAAAAAATTAGTGTGTTTCGGGTAACGGATCTGAAAATTTTAAATAGGGTAGGCACACATATTTTTTTATTTCTTTTTTTTTTCTGATAAAAAATAATTAAAAATTATGGGTGCCTTTTTTCTGAAAAAAACAACAACAATTTTCTGCATTTTGAAAGGCATTTTTCCTTTCAAAATGCATAAAATTATATTTTTTCCAGAAAACCTGAAAAAATTCTAGGTTTCACCAGTAAATTTAGGTAAGAACACAGGATTTTTTTGATTTGGCCCTAGTCATTTTGAATCATAGTACAAGAGCCCATCTTGTTATTTTACATGGAGTTTATGATGAACGAGTCACATCAGAATTATTCAATATTAAGGATCAAGCACAAACACATGGTCATTCCTTAAGATTGACTAAACATAGATGCCGGTTAGATATGCACAAGAATTTCTTCCCTTCAAGAGTAGTAAACGTATGGAATTCACTAACGGAAAAGTTGTATGTGTGCCGAGTGTTAATGCCTTTGAGAATCGCCTCGACAAGCTATGGTACAACCATCCGATGAAATTCAACCCCGACATAGAGTACAACCCAAACCCACATATGACCACACATGACCCTGGAAGTCAGAGACCTGCAGAAATACAGATGACAGATGATGAGCTGAACATAGAGGCTGCTGGCCTGCGTTAAGAATCTACATAGGTGAACATAGGTAGGTAGGTAGGTTATACTACGATTCAAAATGACTAGGGCCAAATGAAAAAAGAGAAAGATTATCAATGAGATGACCTTCATATGGGAATTACCTACAACAGAGAACTTGGCGCAATCCAGGCCATGCCTAGTGGAGAGAGGTCGTGAGAGGATGTCAAGCCCTCTACCAAGCTTTCAATTCTCTACTTTACAAATATTGGTAACTTTATGATTTCTTAGCCAGGAACTCAAATGGTCACAACACTTTACTTCTCTCTGCCATCAATCGCTATTTAGGTCATATGCTTATAGCTAGGAAAACATAATATTTGAGATCTCGTAACATTTTCTCACAGCATAAAAGGTGTTGGGGAAGTAGTTATACAAATTACTGATGCATTAATTGTCATAAGAGATAAAATGAATCATAATGTACTGTAACTAACAACAGTATTACAAAGAGTTTTTTAAGTCTTAGTGCTACATGTGCCAAAATACGCTTGAGTCAGCCTTGGATCAACAAGAAAGTCAAGCGCATATCAAGGCGTAAGAAGAGGGCATACAAGAGAGCAAAACATTCTTGCTCAACAAGTGATCTCCAGCGGTACAGGCAGCTTCAGAAGGAATCACAATATGAATGTAAAAAGGCTTACGACAGTTACATCAGCGACATCGTGATAAGTGACAAAAACTCCAAGAAGCTATGTGCATTCATCAAAGGCAGAAAATGTGACAGCAGCGGCATATCCCCACTGAGAAAGGATGGTATAGCACATAGCGACCCAAGGACCAAGGCTACCATTCTGAACGAACAATTCAGCAGTGTCTTCAAAGAGGAGACGTCTGTAGATATGCCAGCCATGAGTGGAAGCAGGTTCCCAGACATACATTTATTCAAAGTCCACCAAGCAGGCGTCTTAAAACTGATGCAAGGTCTGAACCTTCATAAAGCTGAAGGCCCTGATCACATCCCGACAAGATTCCTGAAGGAGTTTGCTGCCGAACTCTCACCAGCGATGACTTTGATATATCAGGATTCTCTGCAGAAAGGCGAAGCACCTGATGATTGGAAACAGGCCAAAGTTGCACCAATCTTCAAAAAAGGAGGCTGCAGCACTGCAGCAAATTATAGGCCCATTTCACTGACATCAGTGTGTAGCAAGATCCTTGAACACATCATACATAGCCAGATTATGAGACACTTGGACATACACCAGATCCTGTCAGATCAACAACATGGATTTAGAAAGAAGCGGTTATGCTGGAGCCAGCTGATACTCACAGTACAGGACCTAGCCGCAGCTCTCGAAGAAAATGAGCAAAATGACGCCGTTCTGCTAGACTTTAGCAAGGCATTTGATAAAGCCTCCCATCAGGGCCTCACCATCAAACTAGACCACTATGGGATCCGTGGTAACCTACTCCAGTGGATTAAAAGCTTCCTCGCCAACAGAACACAACAAGTATTTGGTTGAAGGCCACACATCCAGTACTGCACCTGTTACCTCCAGAGTGCCCCAAAGAACAGTCTTAGGACCCCTGTTGTTCCTCATCTACATCAATGACTTGCCGCTTAAAGTATCCTCAACTACACACCTCTTTGCCAACAACAGTCTCTTGTACTGGAGAATAAAGAGCCCAGAAGATGCTCGGATCCTACAGGAAGACCTCAACAAACTACAAGAGTGGGAGGGGGATTGGCAAATATTGTGCAACGCCAGTAAACGTGAGGTCATTAGGGTAGCACGGAAACAAAATCCCATCAAGACAACCTACACAATACATGGTAACAACCTGACAGTGAACAAGACTGGCAAATACCTAGGAGTCACCATCGCTGACAACTTGACCTGGAATGCACACGTAGACGCCACATCCAAGAAGGCAAACAACAGCCTAGCCTTTCTAAGGAGAAATCTTGCCAGCTGCCCCAGAGACATAAAGGCCCAAAGCTATCAAGCTCTGGTATGACCAATCCTGGAATACGTGTCTACGTCATGGGACCCTTACACCAGGCGTGCAGCAAGATTTGTGACAGGAGACTACAGAACCACCACAGCCCCAGTCAGATGATTGCAGACCTTGGATGGGAACCTCTCTACCAGCGAAGGGCAAACTTCAAACTGGTAATGGTGTACCGCTTCATGTATTAACTTATCGACATTCCAGCGCTGCTGTATCTACATCCATCAGCACTGAATACTTTGCGCTACATGATTCCCTACTGCAGGACAGATGTCTACCGGAATTCATTTTACCCATTAGCAATCAGGCTATGGAACCAGTTGCCGGAGACTATTGTAGCTACCCCAACCCATGATGACCTCTCGGACCCAGTATAAACGGACTAGTCACTGACGGAAATACAAAGTTATGTTGTCGAGGCTTTTATAGTGCTATTTCAAAGTACTAAAGCCAATAAAATTGATTCTTAACATGCACGAGATTATAAAAGGTTACTCCCGGTATGCAAAGCTAAAATATTACGAGTTACAGTAAAAGAATTGAAGTTTTCTCATCTTTTTATGTTGATTTCTGACGATTTTCGGCTAAAAGTGCAGAAAATAGCTAAAAAGGGTACCTAGGTTTCTTGCTGACGTTCATAAAGACGGATAAACTTTAAATAAATGTCTTAAAAACAGTCTTAAAATTTGTATATTAAACCATTGCTTTTTGAAGAAAATTCAAAGATATGCGGAGAAATAACAGAGATATGATTATTTAATCATCAACATGCGTCAGTTTTGAAAGCTCAGCCACTGTCGAGCCACAACAACGTATTTCCAATATATACATTTACCTGTATGTAAGTGACCAGTCCGTATTTATTGGGTCCGAGATGACTTCAAGATGGGGCTGGCCAGCTAGGATTAACTATGTACAGACAATTTTTAACCTGCACCTTGTTTGAGCCTCACATTCACCTTTTACTTAGTTCTGTTCACCACAGTGCGACAATGCTTCAGAGAAGGGCATGAAGAAAATATATATGTCCGATTATTGATGCTCATCGAACACCAGTAGCATTTTAAATTTTTGTAAGAAAGCAAAATATACCTTTAAACATTTATTTTCATCTGTATTCACAAACTTTATCAAATTTTTGTCGAGTCCCAATATTTCCCGCCGCGCTCTACAAATCGCATACAACAATTAACACGTTCTAGAACATGTTTCAGAAAAATTAGTGTTTACATCAGAATTTCATGGAGAGCGCCATTTTTGTTGACGTCAAGTATCATGACCAATGAAATACGATCACATACGTGTACATAATTTAAAATATTCTAGAAAAGGGATAAGAAGTTATTAAAACGATTGGTTTGCTATGCTTATCGTTTAATTTATTACACAATGATGTGCAGCTCTTTATGGATGTCAGTCTACTTTCACTTTCGTTTTCGTTTTCTGGTTCCCGATCTCTAATCTTTTTCTACAACAATGGGTGTAGACTAGCTTTATATGCTTAGGTACTTCACTTGTAATATTAGGCCTCGACGCGAGAAAACCTCCGCGCAGTCTGATCAGCGCCTTTCTTGTTCATTTTTTGGAAAGTATCATATGTTAACTTGCTACAGGTGAAATTTATATTTTCTAGCTAGTCTCTGTAGCTGAGGAGACTGGTTTGAAACTTGCTCTGACGGAAACCCTGTTGACCGCCCTGAGAGCTCAATTGGTAGAGCGTCTAATTTCGGAGCGGGAGGTCGTGGGTTCAAATCCTGGCCGCACCATACCAAAGGTGTAAACAATGGTACTAGCGGCTCCCTTGCTGGCGGGGTTGTGCTCTAGGAAGATAGAGTGAGGCAGGTAAGTATCTGTTAAAAAGATATTGTTATAGGTGGTTGACAAAACACGGACCGTCACGGACTCACGGACTGGTTACGGACAACCATAAAACCAAGGACCAAAGTATAAAACACGGACCAAAATACAAAACACGGACTAACGGACCAACATTCATGGACTGATCTGATAAAAACACGGACCGTCACGGACTACTTCCGTGATAGAAAAAAACGTTACATAGCGAACGTTACGTTGTAACGTCACGTTGTCATAGATACTAACGTTTTAACCATGAAAGTTCGTAGCCATCCATCCGTGAGTCCGTGACTGGTCCGTGTTTTGTCAATGGGCATTGTTATATCGCAATAAAAGCTCTACTGAGTGTATATTATTTGTTTCATATAAGCGACATTAAATAATTTTTTGTTGGTTGGTTTTGTTGCTTTACGTCCCAAGTCAACAGCTATGGTCATTGCGGGACGGTCAGTTCACCTAACCACACTTTTTCCTGGGCAGGCTTGAACAAACGGTTAACCAGTAATTTGTGCACATACTTTCGTTTGTAACTGATAACAACCCTTCTTGAATGAATCAGCGGAAGGGAGGAGAATGACCGTAGAAATTATTTCATGATCAATCTCCACGAAAGTATGGGACCGGGCCGGGATCGAACTCGCGACCCCTGGATCTGCAGTCAGACAGGCATCTGTAGCCAGACACGTTACCGACTGCGCTACGCGACATTAAATAAAGCTTCTTTATCTTTATTATTATCTTTACAGGTTTTGCCCAAAATTTTATCCCCAATCCTGGTTATGACAATATTCTTTTCCGGTTTCCGATTTATTTTCAGTTAAATTTTAACTACAGGTCAACCTCGTTATCTCAAAGTCCAAGGAAATGGAGGAAATACTTCGAGATATCCGAAGTTCGACATAGCCAAAATGTGACGTCACCAAAATACAGTATACATGTTGAATTTCGTTGAACCAGATTTCCTACGATATACATTTGCAGTACAGACGTACATGTGGTAAAACTGTTTCTACTCAAAACTGGATTGAAATAAAGACAAAAGAAAAATATCTTGAGTTGGTTTATTTTCATTTTAATTATATAATAAAATAAAATAAGCAAACATCAAACAAAACAAGTTAATATCTCCATATACGAGAGCATATAGATAGCTAAAACGGGGATCAATGCAGCATACTTCACTGAAAAAAACGTCAATTTTGTCGGAGCAGAACCACAGATATTCTAGCTGAATCAGATTAGGCTGCACTCTCGCAGTCTAATCAGAGTCTGCACATGAAGAAATATTACACCCTTTAACATCGAAATACATGTATCTCACAAGAAAGACTGCTCAGACAGTGCAAATGCACCAGCTATGTAAGTCTTTGCTGGCCGCGATTGTAAATTGAAGACAGTTGTGGCTTCTGGTCAAACAAAATTAAGGTCTCGTTGCATTGTCTGCGCATGTGCGATACTAAAGGATCGACCTGTCTGCTATGGGACATCGCGACTGAAAAATCGGGTTTGTGCTGTTACGCGGTGCGCATTACTCAAAACACCTACGTTAAAAAGTAACAAGCGTTAAATGCCTATAGATAATCCTTCATTGGAGATATCTAGTCATATTGGGTAGCCATAACAATGATAGGTATTACGGTATTCAGCCATAGACTGATCATATTGTTTGCACTAAAACATTTTTGAAAACATTCTCTGCATGGCATTTTCAAACCGTTTCAGTGACACGTGATGACGCGCTTGATAAACAATATTGAATCAGCCAATCGGGCGAATCACATGACTGTGACCCATTTGGTTAACCAATATGTCACATGTACCCACAGTGCTCAAATCAGACAGGTCAGTATTTGATAAAATGCTTCTGGTCGATGACAATGGGTCTCGTCGAGCACAAACATCTCTCATCAAAAGACACCGGTGAACAATATTAAGTCGTTAAAATTTAAAAGGGACCGTTAATTTTCTAATGCTACAATCGAACACACCTGAGTGGTCATATCAAGGTTAATTGGGTTAATTTTCTACACAAACAGCTGATCAATTAACAATGGCCTCCTCTACACATGCTATAACTAATTGGCGATTACTCGCAACAATGGATTAATTGGGCTGAAATTAAGGCTATTGTTCGATCAATCAGGTAAATTACTTTGTTTGTCATTCAGACCGTTTCACTTTTTGACCACTTCGATACAAGCAGTGGTAAACAAAGGGAAAACCGACTTTCGGGAATGAAAAATCGCTTCGATATAGCCGAGTTTTCATGATAACCGAGTTTGACATAAGCAAGGTCGAAATACAATGCAATATAGGGGAAAAATTCGGGAATGGACAATCACTTCGACATAGCCCGCGTATTCGAGATAAGCAAGTTTGACATAACGAGGTTGACCTGTATGTAACTTTAATACTGTAGTTTACGTTATTTTTCAGTTCAATATTTTTTTTGTCCATCTATTTGCTGACGATGTAGCATCAGAAACAGGCCGGGACGACCATCTTGAACTTACAGTTAGAGACATGGAGCCATACATGGGGAATGCGTTTGAATGAAAAGAAATGCTACCTAATGGACATTGACCATAAATCTACGAACTTCTACCACATCCTACAACAGGTTCCCGATAACCCATACACCCGTCACACTCTCTGTTAACATGAAATCGAACTCCCACATAAGTAAGATCACCAAAAAGGCCTACTTTGGGATTCTTGAAGAGAAATCTGAGGCACTGCCCACAATATTCTAGAAGAACTGCCGACCTGTCGCTAGTCCGGTCTACTCTGGAATACAGTTCCAATTTTTGGTATCCTTACCTCCAAAGGAAATTGATAAACTGGAGAAAATACAACGTCGGGCTTCGAGATTTATCACATGAAACTACATTTCAAGGGATCAGGATTTGTCTCCCAGGTGCTAGCATAACAGAGACTGAATTAACGGAATCCACTGCCACTCCAAGGAAGGCTAATAGACCAACATTCTTTTTCAATGTGGTAGAGGGGCTGGTGCAAGCACTGCAATCTCATGAATATTTGACTCCTATCCGGAGGAAATGCTTCATTAAACCTAAAGGATTTACTAGTAACATCATTGACAAACAAGCTACCAATCATAGTAAATGTTTTAAGACTTTACAGTGTAACTCTGAAATTTACAAGAATTCATTCTTCCCCATTAGGTCTTTCTATCATTGACTGGAACCATTTAGACAATAATATTGTGCATGTATATACAGTTGACGGCTTCAGGATAGCCATCAATCATCAGGACTAGCTGTTCACCCCAGCGCTCTCCCCATTGCATCAACGCTGAAAAGTCTTCCAACGTACAGATTCAGATCCAGAATATACACTACTGGTGTCAAATCCCTTGTCTCTCCATAATATGTCTAGTCGATTCTTAAATGCATTCAGTTAGGTTATTAGGTAATCATTCCAGTCACCAATGCATCTAGCTGCGCAGAAAATGCATTCTGCCTATAAAGATTTCAAGCACCTTGGCTTATTTAGTTTTAATGAGTGGCCTCGATATTTCACAGAAAAGACAGTTCACCAACATATTTTTGAAGACAGTTCACCAACAGAATCGAGGACAGTTCACCGACACTTTTGGAGACAGTTTATAGACAACTTTGCTTCATGGTTATTGACATATGGCTCGAAAATATAATTGATCCTTATGAAAGATTTACTACTGGCATTGGTCGTATTAGCCGCTGAACCCATGACAAATAAATGTATCTGTGTATTACAAACCATTTATCAAAGACGTCGTTTGAAACCATATTCCATGTCCAGCTACCTTCTATGTTAAACTTGGGGGAGGTGTGGTGGTGGTGGTGGGTGTGGGGGGGTAATTTTGAAGTCATTTTTGTATGGATGAGCGGCCCAGTATTTCAAAACCTAGTCCATTCAATATACTTGGGAGTCAGAAAAAACACTCCATTCATATATTTGGGAGTCATAAAACCCACCCCATTCATATACTTGGGAGTCAAAAAACCAACCCCATTTATATACTTGGGAGAAGGAAAATAGGACCTATTCATATAGCTGATATCATAAAATGCAGACCTCATCATATACTGTCCTACGAGTTTCCATAGTTATTCGTTTACTATCCCCATAGCTTACCACTGATAATGTCTAGACATTACTGAAAAATATTACTGTTGACTTGACGTAAAACATCAAATCAAACATAACTTACCTTTTACCATTGGTATCCTGCGTCCATTGTGGTACTTGATTGTAATGATTCCTGATCATTACACCCTTACTTATTACCTTTTTCCACCAAAAAAATGGACTGTTCTTTCTGAGAGCCAGCATGAATGTCCATGGGTACGCAAGCTATAATACGCAGACCAGAATGCACAATGCTGGCTTAACTGTTGCTATCAGATATAAGGAGTGCAGGGGCTGATGCCGATCAACAGTGCTTAGTAGCTTTTAAGCAGATACATTTATTTGTAAAGAGTGTTTGGGGAACATATTTTTCAAACATCACCCAACATTAACATAGAGCTTGTGCCCCGGATAAATAAGCGGGGAAGCTCTTCAATACAACAACAACATGCCAGCTTGTTAAATACCTTTAAAACTTGAGCCTAGAAAAATGCCAAATGCTGACTAAGAAAAAACGACCATTCATATACTGATCAAGTAAAAAAAAAAAGGTTAGTCAAATACATTCTGCTCAAAAAAGGAGCCATTCATATACCTGGCAGAGCTGAAAGGGTGGGGGGCATTTGGGCCGTACATCCTTACTATACCAGAGACATTTTATAGGAACTACCACCCCCGGATATAATATGTTATTCCTTATATGTCATGTAAATGACCTAAGACAATAATAGAAATGTCTGTGTAAGTGCCTGCTAAAACTATTCACCCAATTTCGAAGACATCATATTATTTACCTAGACCCAGCAAATTTAAATAACGCCAAATCGACGTACATTTAACTAGATGCTACTTCATTTGAATGTGCCTGCTGGATCTATTTTTATGTATGTCTGTCTGTCGGTCTGTCCGTCCATCCATTCGTCAATCTATCTTTCCGTCCATCTGACATATTCATATCAAAGGTGTGACTTTAAGACATTCATCCATCCAGCCACCCACATGACATATAAATAAGGTATCGAAGGTGGATACTGTTTTAGTTTGTGATAAGAATTATCTTAAGGCTGTTTAATGGATGACAATTCAAAATTGTTTGGTGCTTCCGTCGGCCAATGCACATGTGAACGACTCTTTACTCATAAACTGCATTGATATATTCACGAACTTCACAGATGGGTGTATCATATTGAGACGATGTTTTGCGAATATGGAAGATAACTAGTACTCATTTGACTTTTAAATGATCTGCCATTGAGCTGCTTCTGTGAGTGTATATGTGTCGTATATCGCCTAAGCCGTTTAGAATATTTTCGTGAAACTTCTCAGGTGTGTGCATCATATCGAGACAATGTACGACGACGAAGAAAAACAGCTTTTGCTCATTTGAATTTTTTAAAATTATCTACCCTTGACGAAGTTCCATAAAGTGAACATTTACTGATGGTGTAGCAGTGTCCTTGCCGCCATTCCTAAAATGTACACAGTATATTTATACACCTTTGCAGATGGATTACGTTCTTTGTCCTGATATTTTTAACACGCTTCCGTAAAAATTGCTGCCATACTATTAAAAATACGCATAATAAATTCTGCCACTTCCCTTTCCATTCAAACGACTACACAAAATAGTATGTGCAAAGCGTAGACACAAGTTTTAAGTAAAAGCTAATACTTGTAGCCAATATATAGAGGTAGTTCGATCATTCAACTGCAGGTACTGCGGTTAGACTAAAGTTGATCAAACTCACTCTGGTTTAGTGTCACGTGATCACTTATCTATCTTCCTGTTCCTGTTTAGCCCTTGTCTGCGCATGTCCAGTTCCTGCTGGTCAACCATACCTTTTACTTAGGTCGATACTGGTTCTCCGCATTCGCCAAACTCTTAAAAATTAAGAAACCAGTATTTTGTTTCGATGGCAGTGATTGGCTGCCGATTAAATGTTTAACATGTGACGGGAACCAGACTTACCCGGACTAAAGTTCAGTTGAATGATCGAACTACCTCATAAAAAGCCCGCATTTTGTTGCCGATAGTGGCTTCAATCATAATGTCGTAATCGAGTTCGAGCCCCGTCAATGTGGGATCACGAGTTCGCCCATACTTTCGCTTTCGTGGAGATTGATCATGAAATCAAAACTACGGTTACTCTCCTCCCTAAGAAGGGTTGTTGCCAGTTACAATCGAACGTACTGGTTAGCTGCTTGTTCAAGCTTGCCCAGGAAGTGAACTGACCGTCCCCATATGACCGCAGCTGTTGCCTGGAACGTAAAACAACAAACCAAACCAAACTGTGTACAATGTTAAGTTCTCTGGTGTTGTTGAAAGCTAGCCTTCTACACCGACCAGCAAACAGTCTCGGGCACTATTGGCCCATACAGTAGGCATATGGTAATTTTTCGAAAATGAAAGTAGACGTTTCGGGGGAAAATGAAAGTAGACGTTTCAGGGGAAAACCCATTAACATGGTTTTCAGTTTTCTGAAAATGAAACAGAAATCGATGAAAAAATGCCGGCATTCACTCTGATCTGTGTCGTGACTTCCTTCCATGCACACAAAACATGAATATGATCAGACAGCCACTGACTAGACCAGTTTCTCTTTTCTTTCTAGCTGTGTTTAATACAGAACTTTGCTTACTCAGCGGTCGATCAAACCGAAAGTAGACATTTTCTGGAAATTCATTGACGTAATGTTTGCGGAAAATCCCAACCTTGACGTGATCGCATTTGAGCTGTCAAAAAGGAGAGGGAGCTTGTCTGGGAATGTTGTAAGTACAAAGTCGTTAAATATTTTTATGAGCCTTACTGGTATACATGGTCCAGTCAAAGCTATTATGCTTTAGTGAATTTCCGGCATATTAATATTAATAGTGGTAATATTACACTTCATATGCATGTGCGGATCTAGAGGGGGGACAGGGGCTCCGGACCCCCCCCCCCCCACTGAAAAATCACAAAAATATAGGGTTTCTTAGCACCTCTGTTAAATCACACAGCGATGAGCCAGCAATCAATGTTGGGCCATCATTATCACACCAGCGAAACGCAATTAAATGGCGGGACGATGGTGGCCCGCTTATAGTGGTATTTGTATCCTCCCACCCCTAATCATAAAAAACGTTGTCAAAGTTGGACTCCCTTTGACAAATTTTTCTGGATCCGCGCATGATTATATGCATGTCGAAAGAAAGTATGTGCCAGTGTAGACCAGTGTGCATAGTAAATATACAATATACAAAGATTTTAATGTACAGTTGTCTATAATTTCCTAACCCATTTAAGCATGCGCGGATCCAGGAATTTTCGTCAGGGGGGGGGGGTCCAGGTCCAAGTAAATCTGACAACGTTATTTTTTTTAGTCCTCAGCTCATTTTACAGTGGTCAAATGGTTAATTTCAAAGAACACTATCATTTTTCAAGGTTCCAGAGGGGGTCCAACTTTTTCCAGGGGGGGGGGGGGGGGGTCAAATTGCTTATTCCCTATAGAAACCCATATAACTTTTGATTTTCCAGGGGGGGTCCGGACCCCCTGTCCCCCCCCTCTGGATCCGCACTTGTTAAGCCGGGTGGAATTTCCCACTATAAACAATTCGACCAGTCCATTTCCTTTTTAAGGTTGTTGGGTGGTATTTTTCATTTTTATTCAAATTATAATAGAACATTCTATAAACACACAGTGGTGACCCTGTTCAGACGCCGCGTTACTGTCTGGGTCTGCACTGTTTGCGTTTGTCCCTCAAAAAGGACATATGGTTCATATGGGTTTATATACAATATATTAAATCTTAATTAAATATTTTACATATCAATGAAGTTCAAAATGTATGAAAAACATCAAGAGAAAAAAACGAGCAATTTTATAATGATAGATTTCGTTCTTATGCTTGAGTATAGATAGAGAATTTCTGTTTTGCCAACTTAAACTAGGAGGTTTTGCCAACAGGAAACGACCCGACTAGAAAACTGATCAAACAGCACAAATGAACGGGCAAGCGGTTTATGCAGATATTAGTGACCCACATGCATTACGGAAGTAAAATTCGCGCGATTTCACATGAACTTGTTTAATCAGACCTAAGGTAAAAGTACCAGATAACGAATTACGATAACATTTAGGACATACGAGTCCTAATGTTTGTGTAAGGGGTTGGGGGTTTGCTGATTTACCCTCAACACACCACACGCACACTCCTGTCTGTGTTGGAAAAAAATCAACTACCAATATCATGAAAAGGGGATGAATAAGTTATTTAAAAAGACAAGGTCCATATACATTTCCATCAGTGGGTGTTTCAATACGGTCTGGTTTCTTTTGAGAATCAACAGCATATGTTCCCACAAAAGAATAACAAGAAAGCTTGTGTTTCAAACATTGTCAACGTAGGACGGGCCGGGTGACGACGCTATTCAGCCACCACAGCCTGGAGTGACCTATAGTTGCTTTGGTAAGAAGTGGTCCGTCCCTATCAGACTGGCCACTTCTAATCCGATATTGGTGATTCCTGTCAGATGAAATGAACTAAAGAGCAAAACGGTAGATAAAACACTTCTGCAGCTTTATTGTTTACCAGCATGCGCGGATCCAGAAAGTTTTGTCAGAGGGGATCCAAACAACCTTTCTTAAGTTGATCAGGGGAGAGAGGATCCGCGGGTCATCATTGACCCGCCAGCGAATTAAATTATGCTTCGTTGGCGCGCCGATGATGGCCCAACATGGAATGCTGGCTTGGCAGCTTTGTGATTTTACAGTGTTTCCGGACAAGTATTGCTGCAAAACCCTATAAGTAGTGGGGAGTGATTCTTTATAATCTAGTTGTTCCTGTTGTTCCAAGATGGCGGACACATTGCGCAATATTGCATCAGAAAAAATCAATAGCATCAAAGATGGTTTCCGATTTCAATAAGCCAGGTGCAAAAACAATGGAATTAAAATGGTCATCGATTTCACTTATTTGCTTGACAAAAGAATGACGTTGACGGTAATGATTTTTATAATGATAAGCATTTTAATCAATAGCATCAAAGATGGTTTCTGATTTCAAAGCATTAAGCCAGGTGCAAAAACATTAGAACTATGTTCACGGTGTTGCTCTGTTGTTCAAGATGGCCGCCTCCATGAAAGCTATTGCACAACATGATGCCATAATGAAAATGGCGGACCATATTATTTCCGGCTCCTGTTATTACACAACATTGCATCATTTTAAAGTTAAAAATAGCCATGAGCAATTTAATTACTCTAAATATTAAGGAGCTGTTATGTGTCCACCATGATTTTATCGAGGTCATTTTGCCGTAATTTCAGGACAATATAAAGGGCTGCCCACGTTTATATTTTATCATTTCATGATGTACCCATTCCCAGAGTGCACGTCTATTGCCGTAAGTGGTGCCACATGCAGTGGCAAGACCTTTTGGCTATATAGATTACTCCGTCATAAAAATGAGATGTTTGAGAACCCACCGGAAAAAGTGCTGTACTGCTATGGAATATACCAGCCTTTATACGAAAGAATGGAGAAAGAACTGCCATTTATCACCTTTCATCAAGGATTACCATCAACATCCGATTTAGAAGCTTTGGCTCATGAGAAAATCTGTAACCTGGTTTGTCTGGACGATCTTATGGAATCTGTGACCACATCTTCGGAGATGGAGAATTTGTTTGTAAAAGGCATGCATCACCGACATTTGAGCGTCATATTCTTAAATCAGAATATGTATTGCCAAGGCAAGCATTCACGCACCATCAACTTAAATACTCATGTTCTGGTGCTGATGAAAAATCCTCGTGACGTGTCTCAAATCCAGTGTTTAGCTCGTCAAGCATTTTTGGGCCAAAGTAAGTTTCTACTAGAAGCTTTCAGAGACGCTACTTCAGAGCCCTATGGATACTTGATCTTGGATTTCTCACCCACAGGAAATGAAGCCTATCGAGTGAGAACACGTGTATTCCCGGAAAAAGATGCCATCATATATCAACCAGTATAAATTAAACTGCAAACATATGCATACTTCATTTCATTTTCTGACATTGAAGTCATCGGGTATGTTATTTAATAACCAGCAGAAATATAACAAAGATGATGCGTAAAATGGTTTTAGTTCCATATGATAAATACGAGCGACTTCTTTCTGGATAATTCACTCAGCCTACGCAACTGAGCATAACTGATACAGACAGGGAACAAGTCACTATAGATACTTCTCAACGAGATAATTTGCACCCAATTTCTCCAGACAACAGAACGGACGATTTACTGACCTCATTGCCGTTGTCTCTACGATCAAGAGCCGAAGTAATACTCAACCATTTGAATAAACACACGAATCTTCATTGGAACAACAAAGGAGAAATCATTATAGACGGCCAGTTAATAAAAGGATCCAACATAACTGACTTGATCAAAATTCAGTTGAAAGACTACAAATCCTTTCATCCAGTTGGTACAGAAGTTTTCAGTCAACTTGTTTGAGAAAGCAACGTTCCACAGAGTGTGTTGACACAAACCAGACGAAGTCAATTTGGTAGTGGAAAAATTCCACCACCACCTGGAAAACCAGTTTGAGGAAGCCATCCGTTAAAACTTTAAGGCATAAGTGGATAACCGTTTAGACCATGTCCTATCAAGACTATTTGAAAAGCATATATTGCGATCCAACACATCCAGCAGCTTATGGTGGGGTGGAAAAGTTGTACAGAGCCGTCAGAAAAGATGGAAAATTTGTTTTGAGCAGAAATAAAATAAGCCAATGGCTTCACAAACAAGAAGATTTTGCCGTACACAAAGAAGAGAAAACAAAATTTCGCCGCAGACCAGTGGTTGCTCCTTTTGTGGATTATCAGTGGGATGTTGATACAGCTGACATGCGTCACTATGACGATCGAGGATACAAGTACTTTCTTTTAGCCATTGATATAATGTCTAAATACGTTTGGACTGTGGCCTTGCGCACGAAAACAGCAGTTGAAATAGTAAAAGCATTTCAGACCATTTTCAAGGATGGAAGGAAACCAACGCCGCGTATACATACTGACAAAGGAAGCGAGTACGTTAATAAGAAAGTTAGGAAATTCTTGAAAGGAGAAAAAGTAATTCATTTTGTGACTCAAAATATAGTTAAAGCTTCAATCGCCGAAAGAGCCATAAAAACCATAAAGACAAGAATAGCACACTTAATGACACACAAACAGTCACATCGTTGGGTTGAAGCTCTTCCAAAACTGACTACCAGTTATAACAAAACCTATCACCGAAGTATTAAAAGGTCTCCTGCTAGTGTAAAACCTTCAGATCAGGTAGAACTATGGAAGGAACTCTATGAGACTAAACGCCAAACGCCTAAGTACAGCTCTAAAACTTACAGATTTAAGGTGGGAGATATTGTCAGGGTAAGCTTTCTTCGGAGACAATTCCAACGACAGTATGATGAGCGATGGTCACGTGATTTGTTTGTGGTCATGGAGCGTTTCATGAAAGAAGGAATACCGCAGTACATGCTCAAAGATTACGATGGAGAGATAATCACTGGTACATTTTATGAGAACCAGCTAAACAGGGCCTACGAACAAGAATTTTATTTCTTCGAAAAGATTCTTAAAACCCGCAAGAAAGCTGGAAAGAAAGAATATTTGGTTAGGTGGAAAGGGTGGGCACCCAAGTATGACAGCTGGGTTTCCGAAGATGACGTTCAAAGTATAAATAAGGCTGTCTCTGCTTAGTCTCAGTCATAAATGTTCAAGATGAGCCAACGTATGGTATTAAAATCTACGGACAGTCCTCTGTATCATCCATCTAACCAACCTGACAGCTTCAGGGTACACCTGCCACAGCCTCTAGACTTAAAAGGTGTGTGGACAGTCTCGTTGTTGGAATTTTCGATCGACACAGGCCAGACAAAACAACAAGGGACACTGGAAATATTTGTTTGTTCTGACATTTGCGAGGACACTATTGTAGGAGAGAGAGAAATATCTTTACTTCGTAGGGTTTATTTGGATAAACAAAATATTATATATCAAAACCCATATGAAGTGCCAATCAAACTCGGGCAGTTTCAAGACGTTCATGTGTATATAAAAGATGCCAAAAATGCACCCGCCTCATTTCTCTCTGGGGAAGTGACAGTAACACTGCTATTGAGAAGGATTACATTTCTTTAAACATGTTAGGCTCTATGTACGTTTCCGATCCAGCTGTGTGGCGATCATTTTATGAAAACATGATAGAGGGGAAATTTAATTCAGGACGATATCGCGGAAGGCAGATTGGTGGAGGTGGCATAGCTAGAATGTATTCCAAGAAACCTTACATGATTCCCGTGAATCCCCATGTAATAAAGGAACCTGTAGAAAAGGTGGTGGTAGGAAAACAAGTCAGTAACATGACTGCCGTAGAAGAGAGAGCGAAATCCGACTTGAAAGATGCCATTGATGATAAGAAGCCTCACGTTCCCATTAGTATAAAAGGGAGCAAAGTTGACAAATTAACCAGTGTTAAACTAACCACTGTCAAGACAACATCGATGCAGAAGAAGCGTAAAAGAAAAGGACCAGAGGACGAATTTAGTATATTTAACAAGAAATCGCGCAACTGAAAAATGGCTGTTCTTAGTAATGAAAATACTACATTGGGACAGCAAGCTGAATTATCGATTTTCACACTTCCAGCCAATCAAATTGCTATACAGAAGATTTACTACTCTGAGTGTAGACCCGTTTCCTCATTCCAGTCTGATGAAGCGCCTATTGAGATATCTGTACCAGGACAAGGAAATGAATATATTGATTTGCAAAGAAACCGAATGTACGTGAAATGCAAAATTGTCAAGGCTGATGGATCACCACTGGCAGCCAATGAAAAGACAGGAATAATAAATTTACCGCTTCAAAGTTTGTTGTCTCAAATTGATACGTTCATGAATGGAAAACTTGTGTCCCTTAACACGAGTTACTACCCTTGGAAGGCTTACTTAAAACTGCTACTGTCAAATGGAAATGACGTTGCCAACTCACAACTTCAATCTCAGTTATTTTATCTCGATGACTTTGATTTGGATGACGTAGATCTCGCAGCTGGCAGTAATGGTGGATTGGCACAACGATTCCAATACACAAAAGAAAGCAGAATATTTGACATGGAAGGACCACTTTACAAAAACTTTTTTTGATGGACAAATACCTCGTCAATGGTGTGGACATACATCTAAAACTTTTCAGAAATAGAGCACCGTTCTGTATTGTAAGCGATGAAACAACGCCAAATTACAAACTTGAGATTCTTGATGTAGCATTCAAAGCCTGCATGATCAAAGTGGACAGCGGGGTACTCATAAACCATGCAGAAATTATGAAGAAAACAACTGCAAAATATCCACTCCACAGAACTGAGTTGAAAATGAATACATGTCCCAGTGGTTCGGGATCTTTTATATGGCAGAATATATGGTCAAATAATTTACCCACAAAAGCATTTTTCGCTTTCGTCAAGCAAACTGCTGTTAACGGAGATTATTCAAAAAATCCATTCAATATGCTAAATATAGCTAATGAAATAGCTCTCTATGTGAATGGAGAAAGTATTCCAGCTCGACCAATGAAAATGGATGAAGGAACCAACAGGAATTATGTCACACCATTTGTCAACTTATTTGAAGCTGCTGAGAAATGGAATAAAGATGCCGGTCTACAAATAACCCGAAGCAGGTTTGAGCAGGGCTATGCAATATATGCATTCAATTTAGCTCCTAGTGACCTTGGAGAAGAGTATATAAACCTAGTGCAGCAAGGATCGGTACGTTTAGAAGTCAGATTCTCCACTAACACGACGGAAACGCTTAACTGTATAGCCTATGCAGAATTCCCAGCATTGATAGAGGTGGACCACTCGAGGGAAGTCAGATACACAAGAGCATGAATACAAATCAACTGCTTTGTGCCTTTCGAGAGAGTAGTTGTCTCTCATCATTGACAGACACAGTATACTCTGCAGATACATTACCGCTCAGGGTGAACACATACCCTGCTGCTTTTATTTGCAATACCGACCCACAGTATCTTCCGGGAAAGCATTGGATTGTATTTTGGTTTCAAGATGCTCATCATTCGGAATGCTATGACAGTTTGGGACAACTACCTGGGACATATTATCACAATTTTGACCTTTTTCTACAGAGGAATACCACGAAGTGTGTCTACAATAACGAACCATTACAAAAAGAAGGGCCTGACACTTGTGGCTACCACGTACTGTTTTACTTATTAATGAAATGTAGATCTTTACCTCTGATCAAAATAGTTAGACAGCTAAAACAGTGGGATTCATCTGACCAATTCGTCGTTGATTACGTCACCCATCAGTTCAGGTGCCTATAAATACAGAGATCATATTCATTCTTAATCATTTGGTTCAAGATGAGTCGTGCCGTTCAGATGCAAATACCCTTTTTGGAATTATTACAGGGTACTTCGACGAAACAACGCAAGGCTTAATTGCAAACATTGACTAGAGACCAGTTTCATGCTTTATGCGAAATTGTGATTAATGTGTATAAAGGAAATGTCCCGGTGAGCAATTATTATGTGAAGAAGTTGCTTCCCTTCAAGAGGAGTATTCAGCTGCTAGCAGACAAACATGTGTGCCCCAACCGCAAGAAAAAGATTCTTGCATTAAAACATGCCATCATACCTTGGGTGCTCAAGCCAGTGCTTTCCATGCTGAAAGAAGAACCAGCCGACAGTGCTGTAGATTCTGAGCGAGAAGAGAGTGAAACCATGGACTCGTAAACCTTGAGAAACATTCTTTTGAACAAGAAAATTGCTATACAGACTCTATCTTGATTTGATAAAGTATGCAATGTTTTGGATCAGATACTATATGTTTTCTTTGATTATTTACTCATTTTGCCCCTGTTGTGTTGTGCTGTATAACATTTAGTGTATATGTTGTGTAAATAAATGTAGAAAAGTACATTCTTCTTGTTCTTTCATACCCTAGTGAAGATATTATGACTCAATCAGTTTCATAATAAGATATGATAAAAAAGAGACAAGTTGAAAACATTTATATTTTATTGCATGACATACATAAATGAAACATGTGGATTATGTACTATACTGATATTCTCAAGTATAAACAACATATATTTATTCAAAAATACATTTTCAATTGTGAAAAACTTATTTTCACTTGTGAAAAATATATTTTCAATTGTGAAAAAAGTATTTTCATTTGTGAAAAACTTATTTTCGCTTGTGAAAAATATATTTTCGCTTGTGAAAAATATATTTTCAATTGTGAAAAAAGTATTTTCATTTGTGAAAAACTTATTTTCACTTGTAAAAAAAGTATTTTCATTTGCCAAAAAATATTTTCATGTGTGAAAAAGTTATTTTCATTTGTGAAAAAAGGTTTTATATTTGCAAAAAGTATTTTCATTTGTGAAAAAAGTTTTTTTCATTTGCAAAAAAGCATTTTCATTTGCGAAAAAAGTATTTTCATTTGTGAAAAAAGTTTTTGCAATTGTGAAAAAAGTATTTTCATTTATAAAAAAAGTATTTTCATTTGCGAAGAAAGTATTTTCATTTGCGAAAAATGTTTTTTCATTTCTGCAAAAAGTACTTTCATTTTCTAAAACAGTATTTTCATTTGTAACAAATATATTTTCATGTGTGAAAAAGTATACCAGTAAATAATAACAAACATATCGATAGAAACATGATCAACTTTCAAAGACAGCATGAGTTTCATTTGTAACAAATGTATTTTCATGTGTGAAAAAGTATACCAGTAAATAATAACAAACATATTAATAGAAACATGATCAACTTTCAAAGACAGCATGAGTCAAAATTAACAATATGAAATACATATAGCTCCATCAAATATCATTTCAACAACATGTAAAGTACAGCAAATCTATCCTAATTTAATTGCCTTCGTTATCACTTTCAAAATTTGTAGCCAATAAATGAATGAGATAGGCATCATCAACCTCTTGTTCTGTCTGTTGCTTTCTGACAGGACATAATTCTAAGTCTAATGGAACTGTGTCTATTCCATTTTCAAGCACCTTTCTTTTACAATAAAAGTACGAAAAGCCACACCGAGTCTGCTCATAGGTGAAGATGCCATTTTTGTGTGCCCTAAACCCCATGTTAGTGGCAGAACCCGCTTTCTGTGAAAACTGTACATGCTTAAACGTAGTCAGAGGAGCTTTGACCCTGCGTTTACTGATACCCTTTGAACTAAATTTTGTTTCAATATGCGTTTGGAGGCGGCACAAAAGTTGTCTAAATTTAAGCTTCTTTGCACGTCTTAAGAGCCGATAGGCAGCCATCTGACTAGCTGAAGTTTTTAACCTTTTTGTACGACTGATAATATATGTTTTCGAACACAGCCCAATTAAACAATCGCCTTGCCACTCTACCTTAAATAGACCAGGTGTTCTTTTATCATACTTTGAGTGTTCAGAACAACATGTACGTGGAAACCAGTGATGCCTATCATCGGCTTCGATTTGCATGTCATCTTTGCAATAACCAGTTAAACTGGAAATGTATTCTTTTTTTCATTTCTGGTTTGATGACAGATTCTAAGGTTGGACCAGCCAATGCCATATAAGCACTGTCTGTGTCCATTTCACAGTACTGAAGCATGTCAGGGGAGACAAATCGCATCATGAAATCATAATAAAATTGGTTCATGCGCATTTTGGCCAATTGAAGAATAAAGTAACCAATTTGTATGGGTAGGTTCAATTTCAGGCATTTCTTATCTTTTTCAATTTCGAAATATTCTTCCTCTTCCAGTAAAGGTGTCATTTTTCGAAACTGAGGGAGATTGACCTCCATCATTGCTTCGCCTTCACCTTGCACATATTTAATGGTCTGGAACTTTTCTTGGGACATAATCGTTGAGCCGAACGCCGCATTACCCTCCAATTTGCGCGTGTCTGCTATGATTCCTTTACTAGGATCAGAGTCTCCTTGTCGCCTGGCATCACTTACATCTTTAACGAACTGATGAAAGCATCTTTGGGGTTTGAATTCAATCACCTGATAGACTTTAGTGACTTCTAAACCATGATCCAAATACCATTTAAGAAGAGGGGTAGCCAATAATATTTGCTTTGCTTTCATTCCGCCAACTAGAAGTCGACGTGGCTTCTGTGATAGGCCAAAACGATTGACATATTCTTGCATGTGAGACCCTATTACTTCAAAAGGGACATCTGTGGTACAAAATAGTGGTGACATTTCCTGAAAGTACTCATTAGGTGTCATGGTGGGATTGGAGAAGAGAGCTGGCCATTGATCTGGAACTCTGATATCAACTACTACCATGCCAAAAAGACCGCCAGACTGAACTCTGGCAAGAATTTGGGGTTCAGTGACGGCCCGTTGTGGCGTTTCTGGTAATCTGCTTTTCAAGAAATCTTTCAACGTGGTGTCAAAATGCATTTGTTTGCGAAATTCGCATTCCCACATCTCAATGACAGTGAAACCATGTGACCTTAAATATTGGGTTGTCTCAAGGGTTTTCTTATATTTGGTTTCCTGTTCTTTGTGCCATTTGGCATCTTTGACTGACTTCGTAAGCCAGCACTGATGTCCATGCCAGCAACAGCCATGGAACTGATATATTGCATTTTGGTCTTGCTCATATCCATCAACAGGAAAGGGTCCAATTTTTTTCTCCATGCCTGTATTCAGTTTATGTTCAATTTTGAGACCTTTGGTTTTCCCAACATAATCCATCCAATCATACATTAGTGAGTATGTATCCCTCTTTTCTGGTTTGAAATTGTTTTCTGCCTTTCGGCGTACAAAGGGTCCACATGGCATATTTTGACCAATAGACCATAAATAAAGGGCATTGGCATCAAGACCTAAGACAGTCTGACATAATATGTCAGGATGGCCCCGAATAAAGGTTTCATCAGCCTTGTGATACCTATGAAATATGATTGAAGGTCCTCCAATTATGTTGTCTTTAATAGTATAGTAAAGGTCCTTGTTTGTTTCATCAAACAGAGAGAAGGATGCTCCAGCCTGACGTCCGCATTCGAATAACATTTGTCTAGCTAGACCTGGGAGAGAAATACTCGTTTTGAACATATCGATATGCCGTGCAAAGTAGTATTTCTGCAAGTGTTCAACAGCTTTAACGAAAGGACCACAATCCAAATTGTTGTAATAAACAAGGTAATCCTGAAAGGTTTGCATGTCATTATCCCTCCACACCTGCTGCACTGCTGCATAATTCTCTTCTGGGGTTTTCAGCCCATCGTTCAAAACGCTGTCATTTTTCAATGAGGAAAACCAAGCTGAACCAAAAGGAGGAAGCTCTGTATGGTCTAACTTATCAACAGAAGTGAACCATTCGTATGGGAAAAACCCTTTGGATTCTTGCACATCAATTGCTTTGAGAAAGCTAGCATAATTGACACCAGGGCTCAGATACTGGGTGATATCTAGAGATTTAAAATTTTCATTGCTAAGACATGCATACTGATTATTTCGTTTGACAGTGAACATATGTTTACTGTCATGCATGTTTAAATGAGCCGTCAAATATTTTTTGATGAGATTCAGGTCATATTTAGACCCGTTGAAACTGAGACACGGCAGTTGATGACAGTATCTGTCCAGCTCTTCCTTAAGTTTTTGACATTGAGATCTATGCTTTTCTTCAATCTTTTCTAAATTCTCACTTTGGTCTCCTGAAACATCCTCCTCAACAACTTTTTGGTCTCCTGAAACATCCTCCTTGACAACTTCAGGTTCCTCAGATCGAATAATAAGATCAAGTTTTTCAAAAGCGTCTGCAAATTTTGTTTTGGCCAGCTCATAACTTTTGTCACAAATTTGTGTCATAGATTCAACCATCTTTGAAACCAACTTGTTTGTATTCTGATCAACTAAGCAATGGGGCATTTTTAATCCTTCCACATTACTGCAAATACTAACTGAAATAGGCACATGCTCTGTCGTCCAACTGAGCTTTTCAGACTTTGGTTCTTGCGTTGATATTAGCATAGCTTCAAAATCAAAGACAAGAAACCACGGAAAGAAACGCTCAGTAGCTGGAATCGTGATGCCATGCTCTTCAAGTTTATCGAATATGGTTTTAGGAGAGGAATAAAAGCCTCCAGGAAATTGGTGTTTTGTTCTCCCCTGACATTTTCGTGTGTGCCTTTTCATGTTACTGCATGTTTGGAAATGCATATTGCAGGTAGGGCACTGATACTTTTTTGTGAAGCCTTTTATATTCGCAATGTAGGATAAATGCTTGTCATGCAAATTTAAATGCATTGTGTTTTTAAAACGACACTGTGATTTGTAGACTGGCAAGGCAGATAGATCATCCTGAAGTCGAAACACATTGACATTAATTTCAAAGCATTTTTCAAAGTAACTCAATTGTGATAGTTCAACCCCTTTGAATTGTTTCGGGTCTGAGCTGATATTGGAGTTTGGGCATTTGTTTAGCATGTACTGGACCCACTGGTCTAACAAAGCTTTAGTGTGAGTTTCTAGCCTATCACGCTGATGACCCTGATGTGTAGCGAGACAGCGAAAAGCACACAATTTATCTTTATACAACTTACCCTCTGTTGATTTATCTAAGCAAATAATAGACCTACTGTTCTTCACATGTTCTGGCAACTTAACATGTACACCAGCTAATGAATAATCTAAAGAATTCACAATGAACCTAAAGTTTGTTATTAGAACTGGTTTCCACTTAGTGTCGGGCCTCTGGCGTAAGATGAAATCTGTAATGTTCAGTCTTTGCAACCTTAATCTCAGTCTGTGAAGATCTTGTCGCCTTGATATATAAAGTGGGCGTTCAAATAACGATTCATTGGAGTAGGGTGTGAAGTACTTTTACTCCTCAGTTTGTGTATTTACCAAGATGAGTCCAAACTCCATGTTAAATCGAAAAGCACTGTTTTGTCTATCATAGACTTGATTTGCAAGTTGCATGATAGTAGCAACAGTAAAATCGTTTGTTGTTGCATAATTATACACAGATTCCACACTACCTTATTGGTGATTTGCAAGAATTAAAGGTCGGTTAGCCTCATAAACCTCGCGGAGGGGTTGATTGTCTTCAAATGGCGAAGGCTGGTTACCCCATGGTGGTTGTTGTAATGTTGTTCCAGACCCAGTTTGAAAGTGTTTTTTCATCCTGTGTATGTAGTGGGCATGCCTGTCGGGAAATGTCTGATGGCATTGCCTGCAACGCACTTCACTTCTTGACTGTTTAGGCTGTGTACATAAGGCAGTTGCTGCTGTTTTAGACTTTCTCTTCAGGGCCTGAGCCTGTTCTTGTTTTAATGTATCGTCAGAATTGCGTTGTTTTTCATTTGAACAGTGATTTTTTTCGTGTCTTGTTTTTGCACTCACATAGTTGAATGCTTTTGTACAATATCTACAAAAGTGTTTAAAGTCCAAATGTTGTGCATGAACGTGACGCTGAAGTGATTTGGCAGTCGTGAAACAGGCCCCACAGGTCTGGCATTTGAACTCCATGCTATACCCTAAAATGAAATGAAAATATGATCGTTAAATGTTGAGGTTTGCACCGCCTGTCATTTTAAATTTAATCATTGGCTTAAAAAGGCTTTATTCCAGGCAAAACCTGCCAATAATGTATTATATACCGTCATAGAAAAGCACAAATAAGAGAAGTTCTATTCAATCCTTACCTTCACGACCTTTGCTCATTTGTGCAGATATATTTCTTTCACAGCAGTCTTGCCTTTAGTTATCTGTAACGAAATACATATAAATGCAATTAAATAAGTAATATATTGCACATCACTTTTACTTTTCTGTATGCGACTATAACTGATCATAATTCAATTAGGTTAGGTTTGGTTACATGGGCTGATTTAATCATTTTTCTGGTCATTGCTAATATTAAAACTGTAGTCAAACATATGCAAATGTAACTGTTATATCGTCTATCATTAGGGTCCTTTATGCTTTAGTTATAACATGCTAATGTTCCCTTCTTTCACAATCAACTTCCCGTTTTCAACGAAGGGAAAACTGATAGACAAATCTAAGACTTTTAAACATTTTCAAAATGAAAAATACTAATCAAAAACTACACTTTTCTTTCCGTCAAATAGTTAGAAATTCAACTTATCTAGTCCCTTTTAAACTGCTTTAAGAGTGCACCACTTAAATAAAATACCATAGTAATACTTCAACAATAAGAAGTGGGACGCTTACATTATTATGTTGAATAGCGACTAGACACTATTCAAAAGAAGAAACATATCGTCTTACTTGTCAGCTGTTACCTTTTTAATGCACTAATGAATTCAAACATTATGAAAGTATGAAAGGCTTACAATAGAAAACCCTGCTTCGGACTTTTGGACGGATAAAACACTTTTACCGGCCTGCTAAGCTTCACGTAGAAAAGAGGCTTTTATTAAACATATAGACCGGAATTATCATACTTTCTCAGTACCTAACAAACAAGCTAGTAAAATTCACAGGATGATGCGGGTAACCCATTGCAAATTTGTTGTTTTTAAAAGAAAAATTACATATAGCTTACCTTAGTCAAACAGTTTCCAAATCATGTCCGACATGAAGTGAACCTTTCAAATTCTATCAGAAAAATGGTTGCGCATTTGGTTTAAACAGTACTTTATATAGCTAACGGCGTTGTCATGTCTAAAATTATCCTGAAAAAACCCTGACAAAGCAATTTTATAGGGGTAATAGTATGTTGCAATCGTTGTGCAATACCAATACCTGAAACCACGCGAGATGTCTGGATGAACGAGACTATGATCCGATGTTGTGAAATAACAGGAACCGGAAATAATGTGGTCCGCCATTTTGATTATGGCGTCATGTTAAGCATACCTGTCCATTTAAAATGCATATCATTATAAAAATCATTACCGTCTACGTCATTCTTTTGTCACAGAAATTGGTGCAATCAATGACCATTTTAGTTCTATTGTTTTTTGCACCTGGCTTAATGCTTTGAAATCAGAAACCATCTTTGATGCTATTGATTAAAATGCTTATCATTATAAAAATCATTACCGTCAACGTCATTCTTTTGTCAAGCAAATAAGTGAAATCGATGACCATTTTAGTTTCATTGTTTTTGCACCTGGCTTATTGAAATCGGAAACCATCTTTGATGCTATTGATTTTTTCTGATGCAATATTGCGCAATGTGTCCGCCATCTTGGAACAAAAGGAACAACTAGATTATAAAGAATCACTCCCCACTACTCCTATATATCTGTGATTTGTCAGTGGTGGTCCGGACCCCCTGCCCCCTACCCTTTGAATCCGCGCATGACCAGGCTTCATATTTTAAACTATGGCATTGGAATAGAAACGGCAAATAAGCGTGCATATTACGCATACGCTTTATTGTTCTATTTATATGCATTGGGGCCTGTGAATTGAGTAAAATTTCAAACAAATGTTCTCCATATAGCCTTCTACCAAAATTGCACAAACAGTTCTGCTCCGCTGAACATAATGGCTGTCAGAGCTAAAAATAGAAATACCTTTACAGGACATCTGGTCATACACAAACGGTTCTGCTCCGCTGAACAAAATGACCACCAGAGCTAATATTTAGTAGAGATCAGTAGAAAAGCTCCTACTTATCTATTGGTCCAAATATTTCACAGAAATGTTCCTTGTATATAATGTACTCCACAAAAATTGCTCAAACGGTTCCACTCTGCTAAGAGCTAAAATCGAAATATCTTTAAGGCATATTAGTTTTTAAGCATCATCTCCTCATGAGTCATATGTCAGGCGAGCGATCAAGAAACTCGTTGTCCTCTTGTTTTCAAAACATCCGTTTTTCAGGTACTACTAAGAGTTCACAATATGCCAGCTTAACAAAGAAAAGACTAGGATTAAGATAAACACAGACTCTATACATAGAAAGGACCTATGGATGACAGATTTCATAATAGAAACAGGTACATGGTATTAGATGTTAACTCTTTGAAGGTTTTGAAGGGTTTTTTATTAACGACCTTGACCCCTGACTGGAATATAAGTCAAAAATCAACATATATACATGAAACAAGTAATAACAAAACAATTTTAAGAAAGCTTCAAATTTTGAGTAAAACATTTTGACGGCACTCTTTGTTTACTTTTCTGGTCCGACGAAAAACATGGCCATCAGTGGGTGGGCCAGTCTTTATTGTCTGCACATTTTACATTGACAAACTTTTTTGAAAGATCTTCTTTTTTTCAAAAATAGTTTGGCACAAAAGGTTATTGTGTCTTTGCCTAGATTGGTCAAATTATGTTGACCTTTCTAAAAACATGTCCCCCAGGCGGCAAACAGTTTTCCTGATGATAACCTTTATTGATCTGGTCAATGAGTGACATTAGAAATGATACAGACGCATGGATGAAAGTTTTTAGGATTATTCTTGAATTCAGGACTTTGAATCTGCCTAATTCAGCCTTTTGAGGCTGACTTCCATAGAAAGTCAGCCTCAAAATGCTGAATTAGGCAGATTTAAATAGCTTCTCTGATTTGGTTTCAGTTCATCTTTGGGCAATTGACCATTTAAACTTGACATTGTCAACACTTTGCAGGCATACAGCAAGTTATAAGATTTGAATTTTGAAAGTTCAGGATTTTTGAAATTTTGATGCAGACGTGTCAAACGCATTGCCGTTAGGAGAATGTCTCTTTAACTGTAACACTTTTACCATTGATCAGATTTCTTGTGCCAAGGACTTTCGGAACCTGAATTCTATGGTATTGAAGAAGATTGTTGGCTCTAATAATTTTCAGCGCAGTTTACTATAATAATTTCCCATTATAAAAAGATTTATTATAACATTTATGTAATGCTTGGTGGTCAATCTAATCACGGTTGGCAATTTTGCTTTCCTCTTTAATTGCACGTCGGTGGGTCGGACTTCAGCCTCCATGACGGTTCCAACTTAAAGAGTATTGATGAGATGGTAGGGGGCTGATGCTTTTTGCTGTTGTCACGACCCACCGGGGTTTACCTGTTGGATTTCATTTGCTCCTGTATTCAGTTTTTTTGTACTGTTGAGTCCTTATCTTTGCTTTATCCCCTTTACATATCTTGATTTATATGTTGTAGGAGATGATGCATGGATAAGTTAGGGGTCTTTTATGCAAACCAAACATCTATGTGTCTATGTATCCACACCTGAACTAAGGGTGATGTTGTCGCCATGAAACCGGTTTAAGCACTCCAGTAAAATATTTTACTGACCGTTCCAAGGCGGTACTTCTTTTGTGGACCATTTGTGTTAGTTATAGTCCGAGAGCCAGCAATACTTTTAATCAAGTGGCTGAGGCCAAAAGGTTTGAAGGTGTTTTCTTATGTAGAAAAGTATGCTGAATTCAAAAATCAAACTCTTAAAAAAATCGGCTGGTACACAAAAATGCTATGCGCAGCGGAATACCCCCGGGGTAGGTAATTTCTCAAATTAGCACTGAAACGGGCTATACCACAGAATCTAATTTGACCTACCTTGCACCCCCATGACAATTTTTCATTGATGCTAAATTGTTTCTTGGGACCCCATAAATGAGAAAACAATCTTTCTGAAAAATAAACACATTAAGGTCGTGCGAAATTGCATGGTTACCATGGTAACCCTTAATGCAATTTTTACATGTAGGGGTGTACATACAATTTCATTTATATCTTAGCTGATACTTATCATATACTACTAATTTTGGTACCAAATAAAAGGTTAGGCATATGCCTTTTATCCTATGACCTGAGATGCAAATTACCTAATTTGCATATTCATGAATATTAATGAAAACCTTAAAAATAAGGGTAAAATCGTAAACAAAACACAATAAATAATTGATTTCGGCCCAAAATCATCATCAAACCAACTCTGTTGCATGTTTTTATATCATCAGTCATACAATTTTACAAATACTGTCATCTTATGGTCCTATATGGAAATTATCACATTTGCATATTCATGAATATTAATGAAAACTTAATAAATGAAGGCAAAAAACCATTGCATAAACTAGAACCCCAAGGGGTAATTGGACCTAGATCTACTTTGAAGTCCTAGGAGCATTTCTTATTCATGTCAAATGGTTCAATGAGATAAAAAAAGGTGCAGACAAAAAAAAGAGGGAATAATAACAAATTACTATTATTTCACTTGATAATTGTCCTAGAGTACCAAACATGATATCACAGTAATGCTAAAATATAGCGATTGTACCGTACAGGCAGATAGGAAAAGAATCTAATTTGTATAATCATGAATTTGAATGAAAACATTAGAAACGAATGAAAAATCGTGGAAAATTAAGATTGGCATACTGAAAATTTAGCTCATATCTCACTTAATTAATACCTTGGAGTGCAAAACTTATTACCAAAGTAATGCAAAGACATAGCACTCTTATCTTATGGACACATATGAAAACAAATTTATATGAATACTAATAAATCTAACGAAAAGTTTATAAATTAGAGAAAAATTGCGGAAAAATCAAGCCGATATACTTACAAAGTTATTCATATCCCAGTTTATTATTGCCCTAGAGTACAAAATTTGATATCAGAGTAATGTGCCTTAACCTTACTGGCAGATACGAAAAGAATCAAATTTGTATATCCATAAATTTTAATGAAAACATTTGAAAAGAATGAAAAAATCACAGAAAAAATCATGGGGGCATACTTACAAAAATGCTCATATCTCACTTGGTATTAGTCTTAGGCTTCTAAACTTGGCATAGAACTAAAGCCAAGATAATGATTTGTAATATGAGACCAAGTGTGCTACACTTAAGCGATCAGCAGAAGAGAAACTATTAAGTTTGTATGTATGTGCCTTTCAGTTTGTCATATTTTTTCATTCTTTTCTAAAGCTTTCATTATAATTTATGAATATTCAAATTAGATTTCTTTAATAACATCCTATAAGGTTAGAGTACTATGTCTTAGCATTACTTTGATATTAAATTTGGTACTCTAGGGCAATATTAAGTGAGATATGAGTATTTTTGTGTGTATTACCCCTTGATTTTCCATGATTTGTTCATTTATTTCTAATGTTTTCGTCAATACCGCCGTATTGATGGACCCTGTTATGTTTTCATTGTACTTAATTCCCCCCCCCTAATTTCTAGGTTACGTATCTGACTTGGCGCTATGCCGCACGTTATACGTTACGTCCTAACGTTTTTGTGGTGCGTCACGTCATTTACTTGTTTATTATTATTCCTGATGAAGCCAATATGGCGAAACGTTGAATATTAAAGAATAATTAAATATAAATATTCGTGTTGGTGTTGAATAATTTTTGATTTAATGTTTTCATTGAAATTCAGAAATAATCAAATTAGATTTCTTTTGTAACCACCCATAAGGTAAGAGTACTTTATCTTAGCATTAGTTAGATATAAAGTTTGGTAGTAAAGAGCAATTATTAAGTACGATATAAGCCATTTATAAGTCGTTTTGAAAGTATTACTCCTTGGTTTTTCAGCGATTTTTTTTATTCATTTCTAATGTTTTCATTAGAGTTCATGAATATTCAAATCAGATTTCTTTTGTAACTACCCATAAGGCATTAGTACTATGTCTTAGCGTTACTTTGATATCAAGTTTGAAACTCTAGGGCAATTATCAAGTGAGATATGATTAATTTTGTAAGTACTACCTCTTGATTTTTCTGCGATTTTTCATTTATTTCTAATGTTTTCATTAACATTCATGAATATTCAAATGAGATAATTTGCATATCCGACAGTCCTGTAAACGTTCTTTGTCTGCAAAATAATTTGATACTAGATTTAGTTTTCTAAGATGAGATGCTGCTGAGATATGAATATTTTTGAAGCTACACTCCCAGTCTTTAAAATCGCATAATAGGTTGCCATGGAAACCATGCCATTTCAAATAACCAAATGGGTGTATTATTGAGGAATATAGAGTTTTTACTTTAAGTTGCCTCATTGAACATTTGAAATCAATAAGCAATGCTCCTAGGTAGTCAATGTAGATCTAATTACCCCTTGGGGCTCTAGTTTATGCAATGGCTTTGTCCTCATTTTTAAAGATTTCGTTAATTTTCATGAATATGCAAAATTTAATGAGATAATTTCCATATAAGACCATAAGATGACAGTACTTGTCGAATGGTACCACTGATGATATGAAAAATGCAACAGTGGTGGTTTGATGATGGTTTTGGGGCTAAAATCAGTTATTAATGGTGTTTTTTATGATTTTCCCCTTATTTTTAAGGTTTTCATTAATATTCATGAATATGCAAATTAGGTAATTTGCATCTCAGTTCATGGCATGAAAGGCATATGTCTAACCTTCAATTTGGTACTAAAATTAGTAGTCTATGATAAGTATTAATTAGTTAAGATATGATTGAATTTGTATGTACATCCCTACCTGTAAGAATTGCACAACAGGGTTGCCATGGTAACCATACATTTTCACATAACCCAAATGAGTTAATGTTTAGGAACATTTTTTTCTCATTCAGGGGGCCCAGGATTATTTTTTGGCACCAATGAAAAATTGTCATGGGGTCGCAAGGTAGGTCAAATTAGATTCTGTGGTGTAGGGTACCCCATTTCAGTGCTAATTTGAGAAATTGCCTACCTTGGGGGTATTCCACAGTGCATAGCATTTTTGTGTACCAGCCGATTTTTTAACAGTTAAATTTTTGAATTCAGCATACTTTTCTACATAAGAACACACCTTTAAACCTTTTGGCCTCAACCGCTTGATTAAAAGTGTTGCTGGCTCTCTGACTATTACGTCTTGTGTTTGTCATGCTTTCGCTTCTGTTCATTGCTACCTTGTGATCACCTGCTGGGAAAGGGCTGACCTCTTGGCTCTTGTTTGTGATGTCTAATTGTGATTTTGCCACTTTCCCATGTGGTATACTGGGTCAGGTGTGGTTCTTGATTGTATTGATTCCTGATCTTTGCCGTCTTTCTTACTTTGACTAATTCTTGGTTTAAATGATTATTTCCATTGATGTTCATCATCATGTTAGAAGTGTTACTTTTGATAACATTACACGGAAAATTTGTGAAGCCTTCCTATCATCAAAGTTCATAGCTGGAAATGCGGAGGTATAATGCTTTCCACCGGCCTTATTTAAATGAAAAGTTATTCTCAGGTTAGTGATTTAGGCCCTGACCTCAGTGATTCATGGCCTTAGACCCGTCTTGTTCTCACATAATAGCTTATGATTCATCATCTTGTTAGCTTCTTATTTTTTATGGTCGGTCTATAATATCAACATTTTTTAAAAGCAAATATCTTCCATCACCAAAGCCTTCCAAAGTCACGACCAAGGTAATTTTTATTCATAATTATTTGTTCCATAAATAAAGGCTCTTGGAATTCGTATATCAAATTTGTATATCCATAAATTTTAATGAAAACATTTGAAAAGAATGAAAAAATCACAGAAAAAATCATGGGGGCATACTTACAAAAATGCTCATATCTCACTTGGTATTAGTCTTAGGCTTCTAAACTTGGCATAGAACTAAAGCCAAGATAATGATTTGTAATATGAGACCAAGTGTGCTACACTTAAGCGATCAGCAGAAGAGAAAATATTAAGTTTGTATGTATGTGCCTTTCAGTTTGTCATATTTTTTCATTCTTTTCTAAAGCTTTCATTATAATTTATGAATATTCAAATTAGATTTCTTTAATAACATCCTATAAGGTTAGAGTACTATGTCTTAGCATTACTTTGATATTAAATTTGGTACTCTAGGGCAATATTAAGTGAGATATGAGTATTTTTGTGTGTATTACCCCTTGATTTTCCATGATTTGTTCATTTATTTCTAATGTTTTCGTCAATACCGCCGTATTGATGGACCCTGTTATGTTTTCATTGTACTTAATTCCCCCCCCCCCCTAATTTCTAGGTTACATATCTGACTTGGCGCTATGCCGCACGTTATACGTTACGTCCTAACGTTTTTGTGGTGCGTCACGTCATTTACTTGTTTATTATTATTCCTGATGAAGCCAATATGGCGAAACGTTGAATATTAAAGAATAATTAAATATAAACATTCGTGTTGGTGTTGAATAATTTTTGATTTAATGTTTTCATTGAAATTCAGAAATAATCAAATTAGATTTCTTTTGTAACCACCCATAAGGTAAGAGTACTTTATCTTAGCATTAGTTAGATATAAAGTTTGGTAGTAAAGAGCAATTATTAAGTACGATATAAGCCATTTATAAGTCGTTTTGAAAGTATTACTCCTTGGTTTTTCAGCGATTTTTTTTATTTATTTCTAATGTTTTCATTAGAGTTCATGAATATTCAAATCAGATTTCTTTTGTAACTACCCATAAGGCATTAGTACTATGTCTTAGCGTTACTTTGATATCAAGTTTGAAACTCTAGGGCAATTATCAAGTGAGATATGATTAATTTTGTAAGTACTACCTCTTGATTTTTCTGCGATTTTTTATTTATTTCTAATGTTTTCATTAACATTCATGAATATTCAAATGAGATAATTTGCATATCCGACAGTCCTGTAAACGTTCTTTGTCTGCAAAATAATTTGATACTAGATTTAGTTTTCTAAGATGAGATGCTGCTGAGATATGAATATTTTTGAAGCTACACTCCCAGTCTTTAAAATCGCATAATAGGTTGGCATGGAAACCATGCCATTTCAAATAACCAAATGGGTGTATTATTGAGGAATATAGAGTTTTTACTTTAAGTTGCCTCATTGAACATTTGAATTCAATAAGCAATGCTCCTAGGTAGTCAATGTAGATCTAATTACCCCTTGGGGCTCTAGTTTATGCAATGGCTTTGTCCTCATTTTTAAAGATTTCGTTAATTTTCATGAATATGCAAAATTTAATGAGATAATTTCCATATAAGACCATAAGATGACAGTACTTGTCGAATGGTACCACTGATGATATGAAAAATGCAACAGTGGTGGTTTGATGATGGTTTTGGGGCTAAAATCAGTTATTAATGGTGTTTTTTGTGATTTTCCCCTTATTTTTAAGGTTTTCATTAATATTCATGAATATGCAAATTAGGTAATTTGCATCTCAGTTCATGGCATGAAAGGCATATGTCTAACCTTCAATTTGGTACTAAAATTAGTAGTCTATGATAAGTATTAATTAGTTAAGATATGATTGAATTTGTATGTACATCCCTACCTGTAAGAATTGCACAACAGGGTTGCCATGGTAACCATACATTTTCACATAACCCAAATGAGTTAATGTTTAGGAACATTTTTTTCTCATTCAGGGGGCCCAGGATTATTTTTTGGCACCAATGAAAAATTGTCATGGGGTCGCAAGGTAGGTCAAATTAGATTCTGTGGTGTAGGGTACCCCATTTCAGTGCTAATTTGAGAAATTGCCTACCTTGGGGGTATTCCACAGTGCATAGCATTTTTGTGTACCAGCCGATTTTTTAACAGTTAAATTTTTGAATTCAGCATACTTTTCTACATAAGAACACACCTTTAAACCTTTTGGCCTCAACCGCTTGATTAAAAGTGTTGCTGGCTCTCTGACTATTACGTCTTGTGTTTGTCATGCTTTCGCTTCTGTTCATTGCTACCTTGTGATCACCTGCTGGGAAAGGGCTGACCTCTTGGCTCTTGTTTGTGATGTCTAATTGTGATTTTGCCACTTTCCCATGTGGTATACTGGGTCAGGTGTGGTTCTTGATTGTATTGATTCCTGATCTTTTCCGTCTTTCTTACTTTGACTAATTCTTGGTTTAAATGATTATTTCCATTGATGTTCATCATCATGTTAGAAGTGTTACTTTTGATAACATTACACGGAAAATTTGTGAAGCCTTCCTATCATCAAAGTTCATAGCTGGAAATGTGGAGGTATAATGCTTTCCACCGGCCTTATTTAAATGAAAAGTTATTCTCAGGTTAGTGATTTAGGCCCTGACCTCAGTGATTCATGGCCTTAGACCCGTCTTGTTCTCACATAATAGCTTATGATTCATCATCTTGTTAGCTTCTTATTTTTTATGGTCGGTCTATAATATCAACATTTTTTAAAAGCAAATATCTTCCATCACCAAAGCCTTCCAAAGTCACGACCAAGGTAATTTTTATTCATAATTATTTGTTCCATAAATAAAGGCTCTTGGAATTATGGTTAGACATATCATGTTTTTAAGAAATTTGCTTTTCAATTCGGGAATATACTGCAAACTAGAAAGTTTGACTATAGCTACAAAATAAAGCTAAAATATCTATGACTATAGTTACGAAATAAAGTTAAATTGTATTAAGATTAGGGTAGACAAGAAATATCTTTAAAGCTGCATACTCTGTAACTATGAACATTTTTCGAAATGTTTTATTTTCTTTTTAAATCATTTGTAAAAGTAGAATTAAGCTATGTTTTCACAATAAAAATGATCAGTACAGCTGAAAACTGCATGGAAAAGTGAATTATCTCATCAAACAGGTTTTTTTATCTCTTGTTGGTAATTATTTGCGTCCCTCCAATAATTCTAGACCGTTGAATTTTAACATAAATGCAGTTGTTTTGATAGTGATACCTTGTTAAGATTTACGAAAATGGTAAAATGTTTACCTTAATTTGAGTAATTTTACTGTGTTCTTGAAAAATAAAAACATTTTTTTTAAAATAAGAAGATCAAAAGTTACAGACTATGCAGCTTTAAAAAATAAGTGGCGGAGATTAAATGGATGGGTGTTTGATTCCTACTCTACCAGGCACAGCAACAGCATTTTAAGGACGGCCTTGTACTTTGAGCTATATAACATGTTAATTATTATATATCATGTGCCCTGTCTTTACATGTATAACACAAAATATTGAGTGAATAGTAAGTCATGCACTTGTTGAATAAACATAGCTTCATAGTTTTTAGCTCACACGAGCCGAAGGCTCATGGGTGAGCTTATAATAGTATACAAGTCACTCCGGCGTCCGTCCGCCTGCCCGCCCGTCCGTCGTACTCACGAATGGACCCTAGGTTTTAAAAATCAATTACGGAATAAACCCCATTTGCATTTAAGTAGGGGGTTGATTTACTAAAAATGAGGTTCATTCCGTAAAATTTGTCTGGGATTCGTTGGGTACTTACGCTTTCTTGGCTACTTTTCTAACACTGTAAGTACCCAAGAAGTATCCAAATGTTAGAGTGTCCGTCCGTCCATCCGTCAACATTTTCAAATATCTTCTCCTCTGAAACCACTGGACCAATTAAACTCAAATTTCATATGGAGACTCCTTAGGACGCCGGAACGAAAGTTTGTTCAAATGGTTCTGATCACATAAGCAAGATGGCCGCCACGCCCATATATGGTAAAAACCCTTTAAAATCTTCTTCTCCATAGCCAGAAGGCCGATGACCTTGGGACCTGGTATGTAGCATTGGGGATGTGGGGCATACCTAGTTTGTTCAAATGATGATCCTAGATTGACCTTGACTTACTTAACGTCAAGGTCAAATTTGCTTCCCAATGAATTTAAATCAGCGGTTTTTAAAGTTGATATTTTGAATACTGTTGAAGCCAAAATTATTATTCTCACTTGATATAATAAACCTAATGAGACAATGGCTATATATAAGTTTCAAAGGTCAAGGTTGACCTTTGACCTTTCAGCCTAAGTCACTCATATTGGAGTCCCATCAAAATATTAAAACATATTTTCTCAGAAACCACTAGGTCAATTTTGAACTAAATTTTGGTGTGGAAACTCCTTACGATAAATTAGCCAAACTTTATACAAAATATTTTGGTCACATGACCAAGATGGTCGCCACGCCCATATATGGTAAAAATCCTTTAAATCTACTTCTCATGAACCAGAAGGCCAATGACCTTGTGACTTAGTATGTATCATTGGGGATGTGGGGCCTAATAAAAATCTGTTCAAATGGTTATCCTAAGTTAACTTAATTTGATTTGACGACTATTGATTGCTGATAAGTTATCGAAAATTGATACAATTTTTTTGGTCACATGACCAAGATGGCCGACATTCCCATATATGATAAAACCCTTTAAAATCTTCTTTTCCAGAACCAGACCGGTGATGACCTTGGGACTTAGTATGTGGGGCCGACCGACTTTGTTCAAATGATGATCCTAGGTTGACCTTGACCTACTTAACATCAAGGTCAAATTTGCTTCTGAATGCATGTAAATGAGAAATGTTTTGAAAAGTTGAATATTTGAATACTGATTTGTTAAACCTACAATGACTATAAATAAGTTTCAAATGTCAAGGTTGACTTTTTATTTTTCAACCAAGGTCTCTCCTATTTAAGTCCCATCAATTAACAGGTTAAACATAGTTTTCACAGAAACCACTAGGGCTATTGAACTCAAATTCTATATGAAGATTCCTTATGATAGGTTAGCCGAAATTTATACAAATTGTTCTGGTCACATGGCAAAAAGCTTTTAAATATCTTCTTCTCTGGAATCAAAAGGCCAGTGGCCTTGGGACTTGGTATGTAGCATGGCCCTACCAGGTTTCCTCAAATGATTAATCTTGATTGACCTTGAACTAATTTATGGCATGGTCAAATTTATTTCCTAATGCATTTATATGGGAAAATCTTAAAATGTTCATTTTTCTATAACTAGTTAAGCCAAAATCATAATATACTGAACAAAAGTGATAACGCTACACCTGAATTGTTTGCCATTTTACACAAAATGATGCAAGCCAGTAAGCCAAATGAAAGAGTATCTGAATGTTCAAAGACTGGGTTATGCATAACAGTAAAAGTTTTATTGATGTTGTCACGGGGAAACAAATGAAAGTCATTTAAATGTTGCGTGGGTTCAATTTTCAGCTTACAAATCTCACGCAGGGTTTGCCTTCAGAAATCAACTATCAATTGGGTCCGACTGAATGTAATGGTAGTCTAGACATTTGACAATCAGAAATGTGAAGGACTTATCACAAGTGTGTTTTGATCGTTTAGAAAGTGGGGTTTTCATCAAATTACCAAGCATGAATTGTTTTACACTGAAATCCCATAGGAAAATCAATGTGTTGTTGCATCTTAGTCTGAGGACATTACTAGTCGAGAAATGGTAGAAACAATGTACTGATATGTCTTCTCCCTGATTTGGCAAAGGAAAATTATCGAAAATCGTGATAAATCGAAGATGAGCAAACATTTAATATTCCCTATTTGTTTTGTCAAAGGGAGGCAATTTTCAGATTTTTACAAATTCGACAAATTCGACATTGATTTCTAAGCTTGTTTCAATTGATTAGTCCGTTTTCTTGTATTTTTATGCAACAAAATTATGACCATTCTGATAAGCATAACAATCTTTTTTTCGCGCATGAGCAATTGCAAATTTCAGTGAATAAAGCTTAAAACACAAAAAGGAACATAACTTAGGCATCAACAGAGTAGGCCAGTACTTTTAGCCGAAAATGACCCTTAACCCAAAACTAATTAATTGAGAAATTTTATTAACAGTTTTAGTATCAAGAAGGTGTCCTGTTTCACAGAAAAAAAAGTCCTCAAAAAAATCTGTGGGGAAATGGTATTTTTCGGAGATGAAAAAAATGTGAAAAATGAAGAAAAATCGCTGAAAACAGGCAATTAATATCATGTTAGTGGTACCCTGGGATCTAATTTGACCTACCTTGCTACACAAGGGCAAGTTTTGATGGGTGTCAAATTGTTTATTGGGACCCTAGGTATGCCCCCTAAAAATGTCCCCAGCTAAAAACCTATTCTGGCTATGTTTAAATGCATGGTTTTCATGGCAACCCATAATACTATTCTCCTGAATAGGGGTGTACCTACAAAAACAACCATATCGCGGCTGCTTCTTAGTCTAGACTACTAACCTTGGTACCAAATTAAAGCTTAGATATAGGCCTTTCATCACATGGTCAGATATGCAAATGTTCTTATTTGAATATTCATGAATATTAATGAGAACTTTAAAATGTGGGGAAATCGTCGAAAAGACCAGAAGATTAACTGAGTTCTGCCCAAAATCATCACTGGTGTATATTGTATACTGTTATGTATCATAAGTGATGTAATTTGACGAGTTCTTTTATCCAGTGTTCGCAGATGTTCATAGATGTAAATTTCCTCATTTGCATCTTCATGAATATTTCTGAAAACTTGAAAAATGACAGGAAAATCATGGGAAACTACTAGAAACTTGGACCCTGTGATAGTAGACCTACCTTACACCCCGATGAAAATTTCTATTGGATACCAAATTATTAATTTGGACCACCAAACTGCAAAATTATGGTCCTCAAAATTTAACCCATTTGGGTTATGTAAAATTACATGATTTCCATGACAACCTATGAAATAATTCTAAAGTATGGAATGTACCACTAGAAATTCTCATATCTTAGCAGCAACTCATCCAAGAATACTAAAAGAAAAAAAAACTTTCTGTGGCTTTTCCATGGGTAGTAACCAGTACTGGGCCGGGAGGTGTGTGTGTGTATTTTATGACGGGAACTCCCAAATACCACTACACCACAGGGGCTTCTTTCCAACTACTCGTAAAATTGGTATCAAACTAATTCTTAGTCATAGATTTTTTCCTGGCTGTCCAGTATGAAAACCTGAGCAATTTCAATTAGAGAGAAATTTTGGGAAAATGGGGTGTACATACTTACAAATCAATATTGTAAATACAGTCACGCTTCAAAGCTTTTTGTTTATCTGTAGGCTTTTGAGATCGCTAATAATTATGTAAAATATGGCCAGATAGTTCGTATTACCCAAAAAAGGTTCTAACTTATACGCTGTGCTGGACCTACGGTCCGTAGAGGTCCGTAGGTCCACCACAAAAAGGAAAAAGGTGTAGAACCTGAAATGAAGTGTAAGCCTTGAGTTTTAGTGCTTGCTCTAAGTGAATAAGCAAGTAAACACACATGTACGGAGAGAAAAACGAACTACATGCCACTTCACGCAAGTGATTCAGTCTGTTATTTATGATCTCCGCATTTGTCATATTTTGCTGTCCATTTCAGGCCAGAGCGAGGCAGAGGACAACGAAGAGGATTTGTCCGAGCAGGGGTTCCACTAGCTCATCGGTATAACAATGCAGATGACTGGGACGGCGATGATGGACAACCAATCAGAGGACAAGAGAATGGTCACAATCGAGGGGGTAGAGGAGGACAAAATATTAGAAATAATAGAGGTGGAATGGATAGAGGTGGTTTTGGTAGAGGTGGTAGAGGAAGGAGACCTGATGGCAGACCACGTGTCATGAATTACACATTCCTTCAAAGGCTCGATATCCGGGAACCGGATGATATAATTTTGACATTGTTTGAACCAAACTCTGGTTTCAAGGAAGCTTTGATAGTCAGCCAAGATAAACCTGATCAGATCCGACTGATATTGAGCGTCCTTGCAAAAGCCTGCTCTTCTCAATCAATGCCTCAAATGTTGCTGCAAGTATTCAATATTACAAAAGAGGCAGGATTTTTTGACACCGTCTTGAATTACTTTCTGGACATTAGTGAGGACGATACTCGTTATCATCAAAGGGAAATACAGAAGCCAATTAAAGATTGCATATTTCTGTTGAAAGAGTTGAGTATCCAGTCACCCTCAAATATTACACACTTTCTGGGTATCCATTCAGGACTCCAGGTCGTCATTGACAGCTTGCGTGAACGTCCTGGAAGCATAATTGACACGGAAATATTAGATGGATTTAAGGAATTCACAGAACAGAAGGACAAACTTCTGCGTCGTGTTCGCAGGGCCAGGAATGACACTAATCAAGATGGAGCTAGAATTGACGATGAAGAGCCCCCAAATGATTTCAGGGACATCGAGATATTCCCACAGACCATTGACATGCAGGTAGATGAAAGGCCATTCTTGAGGAAGAATAAAATCACAGGTGCATACAGTGATGTAAACAATTATTTGGACATACAGTTTCGGCTTCTGCGAGAAGATTTTATTGGACCTTTGAGAGATGGTATTGGAAATTATATCCAAGCAGTCCAGGAACGTGGTCTATCAAAGAAAATTCAGGAAATAAGAATTTATCCAAACGTCCAGGTGATTAGCCCCATATCTGGAGACAATGGTCTATGTCACGTGTTGCACTTTGATGTAAGTCGCCTTTCAAGGGTCAGATGGCAGTCTACAAAACGACTGATATTTGGATCTCTCTTATGTCTGTCTCCAGATAACTTCAATACTTTCTACTTTGCAACAGTTACACATAGAGAGTCTAAGGAGTTAGAACAGGGACTGATCCATGTGAGATTTGAACATGACCTTGAGACAATAAATTCATTTTTCGGTAGAGTTTTTACTATGGCAGAAACAACAGCATACTTTGAATCATACCGGCATGTTCTTTCAGGACTTCAAAAGACATTAGTTGCAGACTTTCCTTTTGAAAAATATATAGTTAAATGTCAAGGTAATGAAGTTACTGCTCCTGCATATCTTAGAAGACGTCCTGCAACAAATTTTGACTTGCGACCACTAGTTGATGAAACTGTTCCTCTTATCGCAGATACAAGACTAGAAAATCTTGGTGAACTAGTTGAAGGTACAAAGCTGTACAATTTTAGTCCAGAATCAAGAGTAGCCAAAGACGTGTCACTGCTAGACAGAAATACATGGCCCCCAGCAGATCTTCTGAAACTAGATGCTTCACAGTTTGAGGCTATTTACACAGCCCTTACAAGGGAGTTTGTAATAACACAAGGTCCCCCTGGAACTGGCAAGACATATATTGGACTGAAGATAGTAAAAGCTTTACTTCATAACAAGGGTGTGTGGTCTCTTCATCCTGACACAGGAAATCCTGATCCAAGACCAATGTTGATCGTTTGCTACACTAATCATGCCCTTGATCAATTTCTAGAAGGAATAATCAGGTTCTTTAAAGGAGATGTTTTGCGTGTTGGTGGCAGAAGTAGCAGTGAACTTCTGAAAGACTATAGCTTGTACAGTTTTAGGCAGCGGTTCCGGCATGCTCAGAAGGTCCCAGTGGCTGTTTTTCAAGGAAGAAGAGCCGCAAAGGATGAAATGGAAGACCTTAAAGATAAAATCAACAAGATTGCAGCACAGATTCAGATTGGAATGACAACAATAATCCACGAAGATTTTCTTCAACCATTCATGGGACTCCACTACAGGATGCTCAATCAGCAGTTTCAGGAGATGCTAGCAGTATATCCAGAGGCAGCTCAGTTCATTGGCCGGCGACACTCTGTTATAGTAGAATGGCTTGGCCTGGGAAGTCTGGCGCCTATTGTTGAAATGGAAGCGAATTTTGAACCAGCTATGGCAATGCCAGTTGGTGAGGAAGGACAGCAGGATCCTGAGGATGAATTCATAGACGTTGAAGAAGAAGTAGATGCAATTGAGGTACATAATATATGGATATGCTTGTATAGTTGTAGATTAAAATTCTTTGATGGGGGGCAGTGGTTTAGTGGTGGTAGAGTAAGCATGGAGGCAAAGATCATGAATCCTTACAATCAAGTATCACACACGACCCAGAACATCACATGGGAAAGTGACAAAAACAATAAAACATCACAAACAAGAGGTCAGCCCTTTCCCAGCAGGTGGCCATCTTTTCTGCAATGAACAGACAAGAAAGCATGGCAAACACAAAATATAAATAACAAAAATGATCCACAAAAAAGCACCGCCTTGGAACAGTCAGTAAAATACTATTACTGGAGGGCTTAAACTATTGTCATGGCGCCGAGATCTCTACTTGAGATAGCAAGGTCCTGGTTGAAGCCTCACCTGAGTTATTGTGTGGTGTATTTGAGTAAAACATTTTATCCTCATTGCTTATGCTGACATTAGCTCATGCAGGCTAGTGGTCTAATGTTTGGTCTGAGACTACCTCTACTTACATAAATGGGCCTCATCGCGTGAAAACCTGTCTTCGTAGTTTCCGACAAAACAATTTTCAAACCAGTCTCCTCAGCTACACCTACTAGCTAGAAAAGTGAAATCTCACCTGTAGCAAGTTTATATATGATACTTTCTGAAAAATGAACAACAAAGGCGCTGATCAGGCTGCGCGGATGCGCAGGCTGGTCTGCGCCTGTGTTGTTCGCAAACCCCCGAAGACAGGTTTCCTCGCGTCGAGGCCCATTTGGTGTAGTTTAGAATTAAAGGCTCAGGCGAGGATGAACATATGAATAAGCTCATCCGAGTTTTCACAGCTTGCATATTGGATAGTGTAAGTTAGAATAAACGGCTCAGGCGAAGGTACACACATGCATAGGCTCATCTGAACTTTAACAACTTGCTGATGGGATGGTGGATAATAATGAAACACAAAGAAGTCATCAAGTTAAAAGCTAAGGTAAGCAGCATAGGCTTATTAAGCCTCTTGTTGACATTTTTAATCAAAAACACCGCAAATGTTATACTACACTTACAACCTGGGGCGGCTGCATGTGTCAAGCCACAAACAGGATGTGACGCAAGAAAACCTGTCTTCGGGAGTTTGGGAACAACAAAGGCACAGACCTGCCTGCGCATCCGCGCAGTCTGATCAGCGCCTTTGTAATTTGCTTTTTTGAAAGAATAATCTATCGACTTGCTATGTGCGAAATTTCAATTTTCTAGCTTGCATCTGTAAGTGATGAGGCTAGTTTGTGTCTTGCTTTGTTGGAAACCCTGAAGACCGGTTTTCTCGCGTCGTTGCCCATATAATCTAATGAAGAATGACATTATAATCATTCATTCATCTTCAGATAGTATATCACAGGAAAAACAGCTACATGTTTTAACATCGTTAGTGAAATTCAAAAACAGTAGGCTAATCAAATTAGACTTTGCAGAAAACACTATCAATTTTACAAATGCATCAGGAATAGTTTCACATCAACGTAGCGGCTGAATATAGCTTTATCTCTTTCCTTGCTAGTGACATTTTTTGTCTTTGCAAACAGTTCCAACCAAGACCAAGACCAACAGAACGCCAATATTGATTTCGATTAAACCATTTGACAATCTGGTACTGTTACTAGTGGTACTGAAAGTGTTGTGTGTATTTTTTAAGATAATTTTGATGCACCGGATAAAAAATTCTTGAAAAATTGCTCAACATTCATAGCGTTAAGTACAATGTACATTAGGTAGGCTCTGCTAAGATGATTTGTACCTCATCTGTCTATATAAGATTTTTGATATGTACATGTTTTATTTAGATAAAACGCTAATCACCATTCACTCAATTGCAGTGAAACTGTCAAAAGCTAAAATTATTTTAATGGTAGTATCTGAATCTTCGAGATATTGCAAGAAAACTGATTTTGATGTATACCTCCATTACAAATGAGGTACTGTACTACAGCTTTGTCAAAATTATCACAGCGAATTCTTCAAGCAAAGATGTTACTTGAGATAACTTATGTACATGTAACAATCTTTCTGTTATTTGATGCATTTAAAATATTGAATCCCTTCAAATACTTAATCGGTTTTTCAAAAATTATTGTTTCAAATCAGACTGAATGCAATAAACCATCAGCATACATCTGGTTACATTCATTCTGTAAAACCCCTCTTTAACTGCCACTCAAAAAGAAGACCAAAATTAGTTTTCAAGACCAACTAAAACTTAATGCAGGTCAAAAGTATTACAGAATGCTCAAAGAGAGCATATTACAGTACTTTCGAGCTTCATTAAGCTACTATCTGTCTTTAGGACCTTTGTTTTGTATTTTTGAGTGGCGCTTTAAGACAGGTTTTAATGTAAATTAAATGTTGTTTTATAACTAGGCACAGAGAATACTGAAAGGGGTAGACGATGACTTTTATTTGACCTAGATGAAATACTTGCTGAGTTTTCAGATTTAAGTCTGGGCACTGCACGCAGAAAGGCTAGACAGGTTTTAATGTAATGTTGTTTTATTACTAGGCACAGAGAATGCTGGAAGGTGCAGATGACGACTTTGATCTGGAAGAAGTTCTTGATGAGTTTTCAGATTTAAGTGTTGGTGCTGCACGCAGGAAGGCTAGAGAAGTACAGTTTATGATGGGAGTCAAAGCTCATAGGGTATGTATTAAATAGAGGATCTTACATGAGTGCTCATATTTAATTTATTAAACTCATTGCGAAAAATAGATAAAATGCTCGGCAAGGCTCGCATTTTATCTCTTTTTCGCATTGAGTTTAATAAATTCAATAATACAAGAGTACAAATGTTAGATTCTATATATCATATGACATTAAGATTACTTTGAAATCACATTTCTGTCGTAAAAACGTTAAAATTTTGTCATTATGTACGCAACGTTGTTATGGACGTCATAACGTTTCCAGAAAATCTATAACCACTAGTGGTTAATCGATTTTATTGCATGGCGTTATTTCACTCCCAGGCGCGACGTCATATGATAAAACCATTTATCAACATATTTAACATATGAGCCAGTGTCCAATAAAAGAACTGTGTGAGAGAAACAATCACAAACCGCAGACAACCCCATGGCATCGCGAGGAAGAGCCGCTCAACCATCACGAGACACCAGGAAGACAAATTAAGCAAAGCAAACAGCTCTCTCTTCCCAATCAAGATGATTGCAATACAAGAATGGACATAAAGTCACGTATAACAAAACATAGAACAATTACAGACTCCCACAATGGGAGTAACAATAAACAAAAAGTCAACAACAACAGAACCACCGCCTTAGAACGGACAGCAGCCTAAGCCACCGGGGGGGGGGCTTAAATGCATTTTACTGGTACCAAATCTTCACCCTAGATTCTGCTGTTGTTGAAGAATAAGAAAAGTTCAGCTCGCATGGAGGTTATCTAACTAATGCAATGTATCATCATGGAGAAACAATCTAATCAAATTAACCCACCATGATGAAACAAAGAAAAGGGCTCATGACTCACAGATAGTCAGAGCAAAAGAAAACCTCAAAACCTGTCTTCTGGATTTCTGACAAAGTGAGACTCAAACCAGCCTTTTCAGCTACAGAGACCAGCTAGAACATTGAAATTTAGCTTGTAGCATGTCAAGATATATTACTTTTATATATGTGAATAACCGAGACACTGATCAGACCGTGCGGATGCGCAGGCATGTCTGCACATTTGTTGTTCGCAAACACCAAAGACAGGTTTTCTAATGTTGAGGCCCATATAATGTCATGTATGAGAGATATAGATCTGAAAGAAAAGCTCCCCAATGATTACTGTGATGAGGATGTTTGACCTTTGATTTAAAGGGAAAAGTCGCACTTTTTTCAAATGCATTTATTATAAAGCTTACAGTATGGCAGGAATAATCCCTTATTAAATGTTTATGATTGGTCTTCAATTAGCCTGTAATTAATTACTTTAGCTAGTTCATGGGGGTCTGGCTATTTTCAAGTCAATGAGCTCTACACAAGAAAACTGGAATCACTTCCATCTGAATCTGCCAAGTACTCCAAACACCTCTAGTGAGTATTACATGGAGTGCGCAGCGCGCGCGAATGACGGTTTCAAAAAAAGAAATAAAACCAAAAACAATTTTTGTTTACAAGTTTTAGAATTTTGTTATTTTCTGGTTTTTGAGCTGTGAAATCAACATGTGTAGAAGAACAAGTGGAAGGCATCATGAATGGTGATTATATAATGGGTAATGAAAATGTTTAATGAGATTGAAATTAATGAATATGAGGATGATGAGTGTTTGTCAGTTTTTTAAAGAGTTTTGGAATGATCCGAGGTCAGGACTTTTACAAAGGTCAGGTGGGAGATTGTTTCAAAGTTTAGCAGTTCTGGGAAAAAATGAGTATCTATGTATGTTTATCCTAGATCGATTAAATGTATGTCGTACACACAACACAAGCACAATTATATATCCTTGATAATGTCAAAAATAAAAATGATTCAGAGTAATATTTTTAGCAGTGAGTGCATTGATAATTATTTTTGATACCTGGCCGATATTTAATATTTATTTAAAAAATAACACTTAAAGTACTAACTATTACTATAGCAGACGACATATTTTGTAACATTTTCTTCATTTTGGGTTAAAATCAAATTAGACTTATTGAAAATTGAAATACTTTTCTTTTGACAGTTGTAACATTCTAATTTCCATTGATCTGACCGTTGATTGTAATTAAAACAGAATATCAATTATCCAATATTGAAATGAAGAAATTGACTGAAGGTGATCCTTCAGTCATTCAGCTGACCTGCATAAAGAGGTAAACTCAGGTAAATGTGTGTGTGTGTGTGTGTGTGTGTTTCTGTAAGGTGGCTGCTTCCAGATGTTTGCACAAAGCTGATAAATAGTCCTGTAATTAACTTAGCAGATGAATAAATGATCTGTGGAAATAAAATCAGTACTTAATGAAATATTTATTTTTGATTCAAGTAAAATGGTAAAAGCCAAGAACAAACAGTTTAAATAATCTTGATAATGGATGACATAATTTAGCCCCTAACACAAAAGCCACTAAAAACTGCAGCAGACGCTATTTTCAAATTTTGTAGCTACATCTAGAACTCCAAATAGGCAACAGATATCCAGCTTTATTATCTATTTGAAGGTTAAATAGACTTAATCATTTAGTAGACCTAAATAAGACTTAACGTGTGTAGCAGTCTGTTCAGGGTTTGCACTTTTTGCTCACCATCTTTATCGTTAACACACCTCGTCTACTTGTAAAATGGACAAATTTTATTATAGGTTAACTCTTTGCATTCTAGGTAAATATTTCATTGTAAGTAAGGGTGCACAGATCAGGCATCGATTTTTCATGTTGTCTTCTGCTGACGTTTTCAAAGTTAGCTTTTGCAAATAAATCATTCTGAAATACTATCAGAGAGTCTAACGGTTATGATCCAAATTAGGATCAACATTCTGTCAGTCCAAACTATTTGCAAATTAAGGTTATCCGCAGATGGCAGAAGCCGCAGCTAGCAGCAAGTAAAGTCATAATGATGACATGTATTGTCTGAATATTCAGGATAGTACTAAACTGGATTCAGTATTATTTTGTGATGATTTTCATCTTTATCCAGGCCTAGTAAAGAATGTGTTATTTAACTCTAATTTTCTTATCTCTCAGCAAAAACTCATATTGTGAGAAGCCTACTAAATAGACTGGAAACGTCTCTGTCAGAGTGTTTTTAGCATGAAAAACAATGTTAACACTGACAGATTATTCCAATTTGGAGGTTGTTTTTCACATTTGGTAAAAAGTATTACCAGTTACCGATCATATTATTGCATTGTTACACATTGGTCTGATAAACTTTGTCTATCTCATGACATGTGCCTTTAAATTATCAGGTCATGATGACGTTGCACTTTTTGAATGACATCGACAATGACAAATGAAACGACACAAAAATCGATAATTACGTCATAATTGCTAGTTTGAACAGAGAATAAGCTTGTAAACTGATAAAAAAGAATACCAGGTTCGCAACTTTTGATATCAAGTTTACCAGGCTCGACTTTGAGAATGAATGTCGAATCACTCGGCAAGCCTCCCAATGTCAACAAACATTCTCAAAGCCTTGCCTGGTTAATTTGATATAAAATGACACCAGCCGCGTGGCCAGGCAGGAGGCCAGGAAGCCTGGGCTTCAACATCATATGGGTATAGACACGAGAAACCCTTACTTTTCTTGATTGGGAACAACAAAAGCGCAGGCAAGCCTGCGCATCTGCGCAGTCTAATCAGCGCATTTATCATTCGCTATCTGAAAAGTAAAGTAACAAGGTCAGATATCTCTTAATTCTCGAAATATTTTGGTGGGCTTCAACATGATAAAGCCTCTGGCTAGGCTCTTTGACACTCACCTAGTATTTTCTATACAGGGCAAGGCTGTGGCATTAGATGTCTGCAACATGGAAAAGAGGCAAGGAGGAGCAGATGGCGGTGACTGGCAGCAGACAAAGAAACAAAAGAAGAAACTGAAGCGAAATATTCAGAGGTACTTAGAGAACCAGTTCACCAACATTAAAAAATGTCAAGGACTTATCACATAAGCGAGTTTCAAACTAGTCTCCTCGGCTACAGAGACTAGCTAGAAAATTGAAATTTCACCTGTAGCAAGTTTACATATGATACTTTCCAAAAAGCGAACAACAAAAGCGCTGATCAGACTGCACAGAAGCGCAGGCTGATCTGCGCCTGTGTTGGTCGCACACCCCCGAAGACAGGTTTTCTCGTATTGCGGCCCATATGTGCCGCGACAAGTGATTTCCAACAATGTGGCATTTTGACAAGTGTAGACTCAGACAAGCCTGTGTAGCCTCTTTTAAGGCTTAGACACTCCAAATGATGTTCAGTCAGTATCTTAACATTCGTAGAATATTCAAGCCACTAGCAACTATAGGCTCTGATCAGACTGAGCTTATGTACAGGCTGGTCTGAGCCTTTGCTGGTTGAACATACCACATTGTTGGAAATCTCATGTTGCGGCTCAATTTAGTCAAATGTGTTTTTCTTGTTTGATAAGGGGGGATTTTCTTGAAATTTTATCAATTAGATTTCCATATAGTCTACCGCCTATGATTTCTACGAGGACTCCTGATGGCATTTTTTGTTAATGTTCGGCATCCAGGCTAGAATTATTCCTTGGACTATTACAAACAACATAGGGATAGATGCCAAGCGTGCTTTTTCGATTTAAGGTCACAGTGAGGTCAAAGGTGAAGTAAGTGCAATTATGCAGAAAAATGACGTATAAATACAGCAACTTCTTTTCTTCGTCACAAAATGCTAACAAGATGAACATAAACAAATGCAAATGAATATAGAATGTCACCGATGCTTGCCACAGACTCTATATTGACATTTGCTAAAAATACCATCTTTATGCTAATAAACGTTCAGGCTCAATACAAATAAATGAACAATATATTCCGGGGCCTAATTTAGCTTATCTTGCACCTCCATGACCATATTTCAACTTGCCAACTTATTCATTAGCACCCATTAAATGCAAAACAAAGTTCTCCTAAAAATAAACCTGTTTGGGCTATGTGAAAATGCATGGTTTCCATGGCAACCCCATAATGTGATTCAAGAATGGGGGTGTGCCTACAATTCAATTTCTCATATCTCAGCTGCTACTTATCCTAGACTACTACACATAGAATCAAATTAAACCTTAGACATCGGCCCTTTATCCATTTGTCGCAAATGCAAATTATCTAATTAGCATATTCATAAATATTTATGAAAATATAAAAAAATATGATTCCAGAAAGAGGGTGTACAAATGTACCTACAAAATCAATAATAATTCATCTTCTTCTTATCATAGACAAATAAATGGGTACCACATTAAAGCTTAGACACAGGCCTTTCATTTCATGATCAAGATATACAACATATCTTATTTGCATAATTTGTGCATTCATGAATATTAATAAATGTTAAAAAATAAGAAAAAATCATAAAAACATAAATAAGCTGATCATTAAAAACATAAATAAGCTGATTTCATCGCCATTTTATCATTTCTGCATGTTGTTATGTCATCAGTGATACAATTTCACAAGTCCATTCATCTAATGGTCCTATATGAAAATTATCTCATTTGCATATTCATGAATATATATGTAAATTAAAAAAAAATGATAGAATTTATCATGTAAAACTATTAACCTGGGGGAGGTGATTGGTAATTAGACATGCCTTGCACCCCTAGGACATTTTCTCATGTATGCCAAACTTTTTAGTGCAAAAAAAAATTGTCCTAAAATAAACCCATTTAGAGTATATGAAATTGCATGGTTTTCATGGCAACACATCATGCGACTCTGAAGAATGAGGGTGTTTGAGGGTCTCCAAATGAAGAATTTTGCACCAATTAAAATAGTTCTGGAGGTGGGGCGGGGCATGCAAGGTAAGCTAAGTTAGCCCCCAGATAAATACTATACAGGTAAATTTGATGAAACATGACCCTATAGATTTGATATATAATTTTATCCTATCCAAGGCACTTCTAATTCACATCTATGAGTTCGTGGTATGAATGCTTTTACCATAACCCAGTGCCCATATGTTAATAATTTTCAGTTAAGCTAATTCTTTACAGACGGGGTTGTGGAAATTCCACTTATACAGCATATTCAATTGCCAACAGTGTAACTTGGAGTCCTACAGAATATGCATACCTCACTGAATCGCATGCACATTATATCATGCAGATCTAATAAGCCTTTAACATTTACATCTGGCAATGCTGCGCCTTTTTGCAGCCACAAGTGGTGAGCTCAATGAAGGCCATTGGCACAGCTGACAATCTGTTCCACATAATTTATATTTCTTTTAGCCCCAAAAGTAAGAAAGTATGGTCAGGAAATATCACAATCACAAACAGCAGACCAACTCACTGCACCATGAGGATGAGCCACAGAACACTGACAGTCACAAGACATCAGGAAGACAATTAAAGTAAAGCAATCGGCTCTCTCTTCCTCATCAAGATGATTGCAAAACTAGAAAGGACACTAAGTAATGCATAACAAAACTAGGACAAAACACAGATCTCCAACCAACAATGGGAGCAACATTAAACAATGAAACAACAACAACAACAGAACCACCGCCGAGTTTCCCGCCACCTGTATCCGTTGCTGTTCTGACATCCATTTGAGCATTACTAGCATTCAGCCAATCTTTTGTCTGATAATCACCTCTCAAACAGTGCAAGTCAAAGGCATCTTTTATAGGTGGTCCAACCCTTTGCTCTCCTTGGAGAAAAGATAAAATTGTATCAAATCAGCATCTACATTTTCTGTTTTCAACGCAGCTGCAATACAGGCAAAACCAAACTCAAGCTTCTACCTAATGACTGCTTCCTGTTACTGCTTCCCACGTGTTTTTATTTTGCTGATGCCAGAAAACGATGAGCTTGTATCACAGCCTGTCTGGTCATGAAAACCAAGTATGTTCTCCAGTATATCAGCATCTAGTTTCGATAAAATAATGTACACCAGATAACCTTTTTTGCTTTAAAGTTCCTGACACCATCCATGACAATTACTCGCTTGTGCTTGTTCTGTATTGCATCTTTGGCATTCAAAACCAAATGTGTTTCTGCCGGGCTTCATGATTAATTGACAATGCTTCTAGTTTACTGCTGGATCCAGAAAGCCACCCCCAGCAACAACTTCACAGATACCAGCCAATGATGCAGCTTTTTGTAAAAGTTCTATTGACAGTATGTGGCAAGATCTGCCTTGTTGTCCTATATTGCAATAAACTATGCACATACCTGTGGTAATGGGACTTCAGGGCCTTAAATAAGTTTCTTGATTTTTCTCCCTTTGGCCGTTCATTTGATGCGTGTAGACGATTTAATAAACTGCTGCCCTAAGTAGCTATCAAATGTGACACAACTCGTGTTGTAGTGTATCCCAATTGTCTTCAAAAGTGCTACAACGTTGTAGTTTCCCAGGAGACTGGATCTTGGTACGACCATCAATTAAAAAGGACGGATTTGGGAATATCAGACAGTTTTGGAATTCCACTAGACACTAAGTCACATTTTGTTCATCCACTCTTTGGCTTGGTCAGGAGGAACTTGGTTTAACAGCTTTAAGCTGCGCTTGATGACAAACGTTTTGTGGTTTGACACACCATATATTATATCTTGATAACCCTCTTGGCATCACAGTTTCTAACGGGTTCTCCCTCAAACCCTCCAGAATATCCATGCACTCAGGGAGCCTGAGGGAGGAGACTAAGAAACAGGAACATACTCACAGGAATGATCCTTTCAATGTGTTCTTGGTTTATTCCTTGCCATGGGTATGGTACTTGATTGTATCAATTCCTGGTCGTTGCCTTCTTCTCTACAAAGATCAGTGTGACTAGGTGGCCCTAATTTTTAATGTTGATGATGTCATGAACCAGTTCTTGTAACAGACTTAAATTGTTCTGTCATCGTGTCATCTTCAGAGAAACTTTCTGAAGAGACAAAGAGCTCTTTCTTTTAGGCCTTTGTTAAAGTTTTGGAAATAACATATTCAGATTAATGAATGGGATACATGAACAGTGGGTCCTTTAAATCGAAAGTGCGCACAGAATTAGCGACCTACACGCATTCGTACATTATCAATGAACGTTTGTCGTCCTGATATATATCACTGTGGTATTTCAGATTCGGGATTTCTTCCATAATATGCTGGTACATGTATTTTCCCAGACATCTCATATCATACACATGACCTAGAGCCAATCCATGCCCAGAATTGTGAACAGTTCACCCCACTCCCCACACCCCCATTTTATGTGTTTTTGTCACAGTAAAACACCATTTAAATGTATTGAAGACGTTATTACCATGACTAAGGCATGACTGAAAATGTCGTTAAAAAAAGACTGTAAATATGAAAAATCTACTCTAAAACCACTGTTTTTCTGGGGAAAGTATATTTTTCTATCCTATAATAGCTATAACACTCCACAAACTATTCTTTTCAACATTTCTATGCTGGTACATGTATTTTCCCAGACACCTCATATCATACACATGACCAAGAGCCATATTCCATGCCCAGAATTGTGCAAAGTTCACCCCCCCCCCATTTTCTGTGTTCTTGTTACAGTAAAACACCATTCAAATGTATTGAAGACCCTATTACCAATCACATAACACAATCATTCGTACTAAGAAGTCTATGATTAAGGCATGACTGAAAATGTCGTTGACAAAAAGACTGTAAATATGAAAAATCTACTCTAAAATCACTGTTTTTTCTGCGGAAAGTATATTTTTCTATCCCATAATAGTTATTACATTCCACAAACTGTTATTTTCAACATTTCTATATCTGACTTGTAGTTTTCAACATATTGAACACAATTAGAATGATTTAGATAGCATGTATAGCAATATAAAAAACCCTAATAGCGATTCTAATACGAAAATGCACCTATTTGACCTTTGACCTTGCTGTGACCTTAATTCGAAGTTTCAGACTTGGCATCTACCCTGGGGCACTTTGTCATACCCCAAAGAATATTTATAGCATGGATGCCGAGCATTAACAAAAAATGCCATCAAAACCATTTTCTAGGGGCCTTAGAAATTATAGGCGGCAGACTAATAGGAAAACCAATGCGATGATGCACCCCCTAGTAGTCAAGAAATGGTTGGAACAATTTGCTGGTAGACCTTGTTGATTTTGCAAAAGAAATATATCGAAATATGGGATTAATCAAAGAATACTAAAACATTTGTCAAAAGGAGACAAATTACAAAACTGTTAAATTAGACATAAATTTTCGAGCTTGGTTCAAATGACCAGTTATTTTCACACTGGTAAATGTATACGTCAATTTGCTGGTATTTACGCGTATTGCCGGTACTTCATAGACCAGAAGTGGTAGATATTGGCGTTAACACTATATAGAAAAGCATGCCATATGCCTAAAGGACTATAGAATTATATCATTTTTAAGTATTCGGCATGCACATGGTGATTTATGTAAGCATTTAGGAATAGATTCGAGTACCGATCTGGATGATCGGTACTCGAATATATTCCTAAATGCTTACATAAATCGCCATGTGCATACTGAATACCTAAAAATGATTGAAGTATATAGTCCTTTAGGTATATGGCATGTTTTTCTATATAGTATTAAAGCCAATATCTACCACTTCCGGTCTAAGAAGTACCGACAATACGCGTAAATACCAGCAAATCGACGTATACATTTACCAGTGTTATTTTTGTGTTTTTAAGTAACATGGATATGACAGATTCTGATAAGCAATCCTTTTCTGCGCATAAGCATTTGCAAAATTCCATGAATGAAGCATAAAGCAAACACATACAGGAACATTGTTCAGTCATCAAAAGAGACAAATTGATTAAGTTTCAATTAATCGTTTGCTGGATGTCTTGAAAACTTAATAAGCTTATCAAATACTTTTTGTCGAATACTCAGGGGCTGATCCAGGATTTCTTGATAGGGGGATTCAAATTTACAAAGGGGGAGGGGAGGGTGTATTTGAAATTTTTCCCGATTGTTTAAAAAAAATCCAAATTTTCTAAAAATTCTCCCATGAAAATGAAATGATTTTGTCTCAAAGGGGGGTCGAGCGAATCAACCACCCACCCCCCCCCCCCCCCCCCCCTGGATCCAACACTGAATACTTTGCCAAGAAAATAACATAGGGTAGTGTAGCATTTTTTTTTTTTTTTTTAAACAATCGGGTAAAATTTCAAATACACCCTCCCCTCCCCCTTTGTAAATTTGAATCCCCCTATCAAGAAATCCTGGATCTGCCCCTGAGTATTCAACAAAAAGTATTTGATAAACTTATTAAGCATTTTCACTCAGCATTTAAAGGGTGCTATGAATTTTTTGTGTTTTATTCAGATAAAGTTTAAAGCCTTAAAATTTCCTTTACAGGAATTTAGCATCTGCTGAAATTATGGCAGACGAGGATGTTCGTAATGTGAGGGATCTCTGGAGAATGACACCAGAAGAAAAATGGGCCTTGTACAGGAAGTGGATAAGAGTAAGATAATTCACCTTTCCGAAAGCCACGCCTACTTTATCTAGTACTTTTCGTCCCCTAGTGTTTTCTGTTGATAACCTTTTTAACCTCATAGGGTAAAGTCAGGTAACTTCGTACATCGAGTAAATTCGGGCATACATTTACAAACAGTGGAAATCCAGATGAGACGGCTCCTTATGAGCGGTCTCATCAGGATTTTCACTGTTTGCTATCTTTGTTCAGTTTTTATTCCAAAATTTAAAATATGAAACAAACAAGGTTGCTGTCAGAGTTTATCTGACCGTCCGAATTTACCCAACTTTACCCTACAACTTTGCATCAGAATATCATATAAAGTTTGCCAATACTTTCAAGTAAAAGCTGGCATGTTTTACAAAATAAATTTCAGAAAATACACTTGATAGTTCTATAAGTACTGTTATCATGCGCATATACAGAGGGGGGGGAGGGGACAGGGGGTCTAAACCCCCGCAGAAAAATCACAAAAATATAGGGTTTCCTTGCAATACTGGTCTTGATCCCCTAAAATCACAAAGCTACTACCAAGCCAGCAACCATCAGCATGCCAGGGACTAATTGCCTGCTGCGGGTTGATGATGGCCTGCTTTTATCTCTCCCCTCATTAACTAAAATATAAAAAAATACTTGCCAAAGTTGAGCCCCCTTTAACAAAACTTTCTTGATCTGCGCATGGTTACGCTCGTGGATGGTTACGCTCGTGGAAAATGTTCAAAATTCTAATGCACTTATAATATAATGCAACGGCCGATTGGATAATGTTTGAAATTTGTGGCCTATACTGTTCTAATTACATAACACTGTTTTTCATTGGTTGGTACATAGTTTTATGTAGCAGGAAGCCACTGGTTGTAGGCGCAACATACTATGTTCTCACTGTCTTTTGGAGAAAACAGTTATAAGTACATTATTTGGGGAGGTATATTGTCAGATATACATTCAGAAAGTTTTACAGCTCTACTGATATTTTGCCCTAAAACTAAATTTCTGACCATATATCTGATAATTTACTTCCTCAAATGATAAATTTGAATAGAGTTATCACCCTTGATACATTTCACCTGGTTGTATACCTTCTAAAGAGTGTGTATTGGAAAATTATTTTCTTTATTTCTCATCCAAAACATATGTTGTGGGTACACAAAAGAACCATCTCAGTGAGACGGTTATTTTGAGCACCCAAAACACATGTTTAAATTAATGGATAAGATAATAATTAGGATTTCCTAACCAGGATCTGTAGGGAGCGCAGTGGCTCAGTGGAAGAGTGCTTGACTCAAGACCGAGGGGCCAGGGGTTTGTCACCGGCGTCACTGCGTTGTGTCCTTGAGCAAGAACATTAATCCTAGCTTAGTACTGGTTCTACCCAGAAAGACCAGTCCCTTTATAACTGAAAGATTGTTGATGGGACGTAAAGAATCAAATCAAACAAACAAACAAAAAAAGCATCTGTGTCAAATTATGTTTCTGTCCAACAGGATTATTGTCAGTACCTATGCAATGAGATCTCTGAGAAACAGGCAGAGTACGAGGGAGCTGCTGCTCGATACAAGGAAGCTGCTATGCAAGAAGATAAGGAGATAATGAGGCACGCCACAGTCATTGGAATGACCACTACAGGTATGGCAAGTTTCTAAAAAAAGGGCCATAGAGGAGTAGGGAGGCTTGTATAGGGGGTACCAAATATCCCATATCCATTGATGTAAACAGTCAAATATCCCTTAGAAATCAGCATAAATCCCCATAGTTTCCCATATCACTGGAAGTAAAATGGATAGTATCCTATATCCCTGGAAGTAAAATGGCAAATATTCTGTATCCCTAAAACCCCTATACAAGCCTCAGTAGGGATGGAAAGTCAGATTCGTATTGGATGAAATTTATTTCTCAGCGTTTTTATGAGTAAGTAATGTCTTTGTCTTACTCAGCTGAGTCGAGCAGACTCAGGACTTTAGTTAAGAGTGTGTACCAAAAAATGATTTCTCTTATTTCTGAACTAAAACATATGTTGTGGGTACTCAAAAGAACCATCTCAATGAGACGGTTCTTTTAAGCACCCAAAACATATGTTAAAATAGATGAGTAAGTTAATATTTACAATTTAACGCATTTTTTTTGTTTATCAAAACCTTGTTAAATTAGCTTGAAATACTTTTTTTAAACTGTGGGCCTGCCCTCACCTCATCATTGAAATACCAACCGTGAAAGGAGAGAAAAAGACCAAAATCACAAAACCAGGACTTAACACAAAATCCACTCACACAATGGTAGAATACTTTTGATAAATGCTTGCTTGGCTTTTCAAGAATGTATCATAGTCCCCTTATGGAATATCTTAGCTACTTGTATTTTTTGTGCATCATTTGAGTTATCACATTGCAAATTAGATATCAAATGCTTGCAATTTTATCAAGCATTTATAAATACCAATGCTCAATTTTTCATGAAAATAGACTTAAACAAAGTCCTTGCATTTGCGCTTTCAATCATCAAATGCTCAACTGGCAGCTATCATATACTAAGAAGGGTAAGGCCAAAGTCAAGACATTTAAACACACTGGTTAGATGCATATGCATTATTAATCCTTCTTGTACCCATGGAATTTTCCATAAAGCGGCATTCAAATTAGCCAGGATGGTTGACTGTTGGGGTCAAAGGTAATAATTTCAAAAACATCTTGCCTTTCTTTTGTTGAAGATCAATTTTATCTTCGCAAACAGCGCAGATCCTGATGAAATTGGCCATTTTACGACTCGACTGTTTGCAAAAGTACCATTTAAGGGGTTTGCAGTTTAAAAAGGGTTAAAGACTTAACTAAGATATATGAGCCAGTGCATGAGATTTCCAACAATGTGGTATGTGCGACCAGCAAAGCCTCAGATCAACCTGCGCATACGCGCAGTCTGATCAGAGCCTTTGCTTGTCGCTTTAGTATTTTATGATTGTTAAGCTACTGACTGAACACCATTTTGAGTTTCTAAGCTTAAAAGGAGGCTGCTGAGGCTCGTCCGAGTCTACACTTGTCAAAATGTCAAATTGTTGGAACTCTCATGCCGCGGCTCATATTATTTATGATTGTTGTATCAAATGCTTACAAATTCTTGCAGGTGCTGCCAGATATCAATCTGTGCTGCAAGATATTCGGCCAAGAATTATAGTGGTGGAAGAGGCCGCAGAGGTTAGTTTCCCTTTCCAACTCTCTTCCTCAGCTTTAAGGGACTTTGGCAGCGATTTATAAGCTAAATACTGAGTATGATTTAACAGCCAGATCACAACACTGGATTTTAATCAAATTATAAGTATTGATCATGATTTTGAAAGGCTCATGGTTGAGCTCATGCGCGGATCCAGAAAATTTTGTCAGAGGGGGTCCAACTCAACTCTGAAAACGTTTTTTTTTTATTTTTATTTGTTGATAAGGTGGAGAAACGATCCAAATATGACTAAAAGCGGGGGCCATTATTGGCTTGCTAGCAACTCGCCATTTGAATGGCGTTTCGCTGGCGGGCCAATGATGGCACATAATGGAATGCTGGCTTGGTAGCTTTGTGATTTTCTAAGAGATCCGGACCAGTATTGCTAAATCCCCTATATTTTTGTGATTATTCAGGGGGGTCCGGACCCCCTGTCCCCCCCCCTCTGGATCCGCCAATAGAGCTTATTCAATACCGGCTCCAACATCTGGCGTTTGGCAATTTGTTAGCATTTTCAAAAAGAGTAAGTGAGTATGATCAAGAAATACCACAATCACAAACCACACAGCCCCTTGGCACCGTGAGGAAGAGCAGCTCAACCATCGCGAGACACCAGGAAGACAAATTAAGCAAAGCAATCAGCTCTCTCTTCCCCATCAAGATGATTGCAATACTAGAATGGATACAAAGTAACGTACAACAAAACACAGACCAATTACAGACTCCCACTATGGGAGTAACGATAAACAAAAAGTCAACAACAACAGAACCACCGCCTTAGAACGGACAGCAGCCTATTTCTGCAATTCGTTGAAGATGAGGAATAAAGGCTTGTTCATAATTGAGCCGCGGCATGTGATTTTCAACAATGTAGCATTTTGATAAGTGTAGACTCAGACGAGCCTCTGCAGCCTCCTCTTAAGCTTAGAAACTCCAAATGTTGTTTGGTCAGTAGCTTAACACTCACAGAATATTCAAGCGACCAGCAAAGGCTCCAAACAGACTGCGCATATGCGCAGGCTGTTCTGAGCCTTTTCTGGTCGCACATAATACATTGTTGGAAATCTTATGCCATGGCTCGTTTGTTCTTAGGCACAGCCACGCCCATATATTATAAAATGCCTTGAAAAATCCCTTTATATTGAGAGGCCCTCGTAAAATGTAAAAACCCCTCTTTTCAAAGAGAAGAAGGAACGTAAACCCTTGCTTTTAGCAGTAGGGATTATGTTTTACAACTTTCGTTCAAATTATGATCCATTATATACTTTGACCTTTTCCCTTTATGGCATTTATGGTGGTGTGCATTGGAGTATAAAATCTTGGAGCATTATTATAAGAAAGTAGGGAATAAAATACCTGTAATATATAAAATATTCCTTAATGTAAGTTGATCTCTCTATTGTTTTCGTTTTGTCTTTAGTCTTAACACATACATGTTTGGGTATGTGTGCTTGCGAGTGTGTGTGTGCGGATATGCGTGTGTGTGTCCAGGTTCAACCAATAAAGTAAAGAAAGTCCTGACAGCATTGTTATTACTGGGTGGCCCAATTGTATCTTGAGATGGTGGTCCATACCAATAGTCCTATTGACACTTTTAAGTCGTCCATATAATTTATTGTTTATTTCTAGGTACTTGAGGCACATATTATAACAACACTTAGTCGTGGGTGTGAACATTTGATACTGATTGGGGACCATCAGCAGCTAAGACCAAGTCCCACTGTTTACAAACTGGCAAAGGACTATAACCTTGATGTATCACTCTTTGAAAGAATGATCAGAAATGGTAAGATATCATACATTCATGCCTCTGATTACGAGAGCATATTTGAAAGTGTATTTATCATATGAGGTTACCGTTATAGTAGATAAAGTCATGTTATAAATGTGACTTACATAACACTCTCGCCCAGAGCTGGTAACGTCATAACGAAGTTTGTTACTACAATGCAAATTTTCATTAAAATTAACAAACTTTAAAGGCACAAAGGTCATATGATAAACATATTCGTACGCTCGTGATCATTTCATATTAAATTTATTAAACTTGTCATTGGCTCGTTTAATCACAGGAGCTTGAAGTTCGATCCTTATATCACTTCTAAATCCTAAAACCGAAAATCTCATAATGTCATTTCGTAGTGACATTGTGAGATTTTGGGTTTGAGGCTATAGAGGTGAGATAACGACCGAACTTCAAGCTCCTGTGGTTTAATGAAGTTCATAAAAAATGATGCTAGCGTAAGATCTGTTATGTTTTTGTTTTTTTTATTTCTGAACCAAAAGATATGATGTTGGTACTAAAAATTGCAATACTGACACCAGAATGCTTCCTAGGAATTAAGTTTGATTGGGCTATAGATTGTTTGAATGCAACCTACATTTTATGTTTTGGTTAAGCAAAAGTATTGAGCAGTTTGCTTTTAGTTGCCTTGGAATTGTCTAAGATCTGTTATTTTGACATTTTTGGGTCATATTTACTTGTTTTAGGTGGGTATGTAGAATGGTATCCTTTTTATGAGTTAAGTTGAACACCACTATGATGCGCTATCAATTAAGGTTTATAACAGAGTTCTGGATGTCAATGAAAATTTCTCAAGTTTTGCTATTTAGTGAATGATAACGGCTATTTTTTGTCATTGCGTACTGTTTATGCAACTTGAAAATTATACAAGCAAGAGTCCACCCACACCTATAAATCAGCACCTAAGATGTTGGAAAAAGCTCATATACACAAATATGGATTGGGATGAAAACTATGCCCTTATTTCGATTTTTAGCCCGCTGGATACATTAGCATGGGTGTTTAAAAGAGGGTTTTTGTGCACATGCAATACATACCAACGTTTTGTGAAAGGGCTCATACGAGTTTTACATAGAGCATCTTTCAAGAATGCTCATATTTTATTGAATTTGATGAAGGAGTTGGGGAAAAGAGATAAAATGTGAGGCTTGCCAGGCATGTCAATTCTTTTTTGCAACGAGTTTAATAAATTCAATAATACCTGAACACGAATGTTAGATTCAATTTATCATATGACATTAAGATAACTTGAAAATCTCATTTCTGACATAAAAGTGTTATATATTTTTAATTATGTACACAACATTGTTATGGGCGTCATAACGTTTAGTGAAAATCTGTAAACCACTAGTGGTTTATGGATTTTATTGCATGGTGTTATTTCACTCCCAGACGCGACGTCATATGATAAAAATGACTTTTTGTCATATGTTGTCACCTTCAACAATGATTTATTTTCATAATTTCAAGGCATATTTTAACTATGTCTATAAGGTATCTGTTCAATACAGTTTACAGCATCGTTTCAATACCTCTGTAGTTATAGATCTGTTTAAAATGCCTTTAACCCTTTGTATACTGCAAACCCATACAAGGATACTTTGGCAAACAGCGATGATTCAGAATTGTGGCATTTCATCAGGTTCAACATTTTATGTTAAGGTGACTAATATCTTCGAGGCTTGTATAGAGGGTACCAAATATCCCATATCCCTTGAAGTAAACATGCAAGTATCCCTTATAAATTGGCAAATATCCCCATAATTATTTTTTCTAAATATTTAATAACCTTGAAAGTAACGAAAATAGTTAGCACAGTATCCCATATCCCTGGAAGAAAAATGGATAGTATCCTATATCCCTGGAAGTAAAATGGCAAATATCCTGTATCCCTAAAACCCCTATACAAGCCTCATTTTCAGACAAAAAAATAAAAAATATTAAAACTGTAATCAGACATGATTAGATACATTGTACATGTGTTTATCATATGACGATACTGTTGTTCCGTTCTATGGATAATGTCATGTTATAAATAAGGTTATGACCAGACGTTATATAGCACTTTCGGTGGGAACAAGTAACGTTATAACGACATTTGTGAAAACAATGCAAATTTTTATTGAAATGAACACACTTTGAAGGCGATAAAATCACATTTATAAGGTCATATGATAAACAGAATCTTACACACTTTATCATTTCATATTTAGTGTATTAATCTCGCCATAGGCTTGTTTAATACATTTTATATGAAATGATCACTCAGATGTAAGATCATCTATATATACAATGGACCATCCCAAGTATATTGTATCAAACGAGAATAAAGAATACATTAGTATACAAAGGGTTAAGGTATCTATCAACAATTTTTATAATCGTATGTTCCATTTCTCTATAATGTATTAATGCATTACCTCTATAATAGATCTGCTCAAAACCTGTTTAGGTCTTCCCATTAGTTCTACAAGTCATATGCTCATTACTCTATTAGACATTTATTCAATACCTCAATAAGACATATGTTTAAGGCTTCTTTAACTATCTGTTCTTTACGTGCAATACCTCTATAAGGCATCTGTACTATAGTTTTATTCTGTCAGGGTTTGCTTCATTGATATTTTGTTGTACTATATAATTTCCTAGAATCATTGTGATGTATGTTACAATTTCAAAGAATTTTCGTGATGCATGTGACAATTTCCTAGAATCATAGTGATGTATGTGGCAATTTCCAAGAATCAGTGTGATGTATGTGAAACTATTTAAGTGTAATATTCAGAGCTCAAAATCAATAATAATTACTGTCCTTCACATCTTTAAGATAAACAAAACTTTTGAGCGTAAAATTGTAAATATTTTCTTAACCATTAGTTTTAACATATGCATTGGATGTTCATTGAGACAGTTCTTTTGAGTACCCACAACATACCTTTTGGGTTGAGAAATTAGAAAACTATTTTTTTGGTTACACACTCTTTATTAAAGGTCTGGTCCTTATAAACCCAATAATATATTTGATTACCCATTACAGGTATGAAATGTGACCAGCTTTGCCTGCAGCATAGAATGCGACCAGAGATTGCTGAACTGATGCATCATATTTATGACAACTTAAGTGATCACGAAGACGTCAAACATTATGAAAACATCAAAGGCATTTCCAAGAATATGTTCTTTATCAATCACAAGGAGCCTGAGAGTCATGACGATGACTTGAGAAGTCATTCAAATGAGCATGAAGCTAACTTCACTGCAGGTCTTTGCCGCTACCTACTGCACCAGGGCTATAAACCGTCACAGATCACAGTACTCACCATGTATTCAGGCCAACTGTTTTGTTTGAAGAACAAAATGCCCAAGACAGAATTTGATGGTGTCAGAGTAACAGTTGTTGACAACTTTCAGGGTGAAGAAAACGACATAATTCTGCTTTCTCTGGTGAGAAGTAATGAAGATGGCCATATTGGTTTTCTGAAAGTCAATAATAGAGTGTGTGTGGCACTGTCCAGGGCTAAGAAAGGCTTTTATGTGATTGGAAACTTTGACATGCTTGCAAGCCGCTCAGATCTATGGAAAGAAATTACAATTGGAATGAAGAATAATGGTTTGCAGGGAGAGGCGTTGCAACTTTATTGTCAGAATCATCCAAATGATGACAGTATCCTGGCTAGATCTGCTGCTGATTTCAGTAAGGCCCCTGAAGGTGGTTGTGATAAGAAATGTGAATATCGACTAGAATGTGGTCATGTGTGCAGTATGTATTGTCATGTCAATGATCCTCACCATAAAGACTATGAATGTAGGAAGCCTTGTGGCAGAAAACTATGTGACAACAACCATCGCTGCACGAGAAAATGCTATCAAGCTTGTGGAGAATGTGACATACCTATGGAGAAGATGATACCAAAATGTAAACACAAGCAGCTGGTTCCTTGTCACTTGAGACCAGAGAGGTTTACGTGTATGGAAGATTGTCGCCTGGTCTTAGACTGTGGCCATAAATGTCAGTCGTTTTGTGGCATGGCCTGCACTCCTCGCTGTAAGGTTCTGATTGATCATGTGTGGCCATGTGGTCATAAAGAAAGAATACACTGTCACGAACAACATACCGCGCCCTGTCCTGTACCTTGTCAGGTGATACTGAGTTGTGAACATCCATGTAGCGGTACTTGTGGGTCATGTTTCCAAGGGCGCTTACATCAACCTTGCACTAAAGATTGCACTCGCCCACTTGTTTGTGGTCACAGTTGCAGGTCTAACTGCAATAATTGTCCACCTTGTACAAGAGCATGCGAGAACCGATGTAAACACAGCAGATGTAGACGAAAATGTGGTGAAGTATGTGCCCCATGTATGGAGCCCTGCGAATGGAATTGTGAACACCATAGATGCTCAAAGCTATGCAGTGAACCATGTGATCGTGAGCGATGTAATGAACCCTGCAGAAAGCGCTTAGTATGTGGTCATATTTGCATTGGTTTATGTGGAGAAATATGTCCAACCGACTGCAGAGTATGTGACCAAGAGAAAGTAACAACTATTGTCTTTGGTGATGAGGATGAGCCCGATGCAAAGTTTGTTTTACTTGAAGACTGCAAGCACATTATTGAGAGCAATGCGTTAGATCAATGGATGGATCAGACAGATGATGCAACAACAACTATACAGTTGAAGAGATGTCCCCATTGCAGAACACCAATCAGGAAGAGTTTTAGATATGGTTCAATCATTAATAATGCCCTTAATGATATAGAGACTGTAAAGAAGAGAATGCTTGGAAACCAAAATCAAGTTAAGGAACTTGAAAGGGACATAGAGAGGACACTTGACCGCTCCAGTGGAGAATACAAAAGAATTTTCCAAAAACGTCTAGAACATATGAAGCGTCCAAAAACTGAACAGGCTCTTACTGCTTTGGTGAATCAGATAGCTTTTATGAAGAATTTGAAAGAACTAGAAAAGGACTGGGACACCATTCACTTGCCACATTTCTCAGATTTGAAGACAAATGAGCTCAAGCTCTTTAACCATTTCTATAACTGGCTTGTTGAGGACAGGTCCCAGATGAGTGAGCAAGAAACAACTGATGCTGAAAGAGAGCTGAAAAGAAGTCGAACTTTACTTGGATTGACAAAAGTTCAGCAGTCACTAGACAGAAATAAGTTAGAGCATAAGGTGAAAAAAGAAATACAAGAGGTTGAACGTTTGTTAGAAAGAACATATTCGGAAGACCTTCAGCATAAAGCTCAAAAGCTCATCAAATACATGAAGAAAATAGGCAATGTTGAAGGCCTTGGAATTACAGAAGAAGAAAGAGTTATGATAGTCAAGGCTGTAGGATTGTCACAAGGTCATTGGTACAAATGTCCAAATGGTAAGTTTCAGCTAAATCCTTGCATGCAGGTAAATTTTGTGTGGTTTTGTTGTCTGCTGATTTATCTGAAATCAGCTTAATCAATATATACAATATGAATAACATAAGATTATCAAACAGTTTGAATCCGGATCAGGTCTGACGTTTTCCAATGCCTATTCTGGAATAGAACTGTTTGCAAAAGTTTTAGCAGATGGCAAAAGTTGCCACCAGCTGGTAAAGAGCTTAATTAGCCAAAATACGATAAAACAAACCAGTGTCTTATGTGTCCAGCGAAGATTCCGATAACCCTGGGAATCTATCAGATCTGATCAGTCTACCCTGTGCAATTACTTGTAAACCAATCTACAAATAGTTCTGTATGTGGAAAGCAAGTCGTCTCATCAGACTTTATGGATGAACAGGTTGCTCTGAGTATTTTGTGGGTGCACACTGCACAAGGTCATTATTTTGTTGGTTCTGGTGAGATTCTGCTCAAACTGAATTCATTATTCATCACAAGACAGTGTTTTAGATTTTGTCAACTTGAAAATATAATGGCAAAATTATGATTTTTATTTCGTTAATCAAGTGATTACATATTGGCCCAGTAAAAGTTCAGAGGGCAGCTATATTGACCTGAGGACAAAGGCCAATGACTAAAACAGCTAATCAAGGACCTGTAACTGTGTCAATACGAAATCACTAGATTAATCACATCTTATTAATAAAAGTAAAATCTGTGTAAAACGGCCACTCTCAGAAAGACAGAAAATTGGTTTTCAAGACCAATGATCGCCTAGTATTGCAATATGTTCCAAGGGGAGTATTCTGCAATACTTTTGACCTTAATTAAGCTACCATTTGTCATTAAGACCTTCATTTTATCATTTTTTGAGTGGCTGTTTACACAGGTTTTACTGTAACTGTTTAATTTACATCACTATTATATGCAAGTGTATTCAATTTGACCTAAGCTAAATACAGGAAACCTATTTTCATTAAACTTTGCATGGGAGTTATTATTGAGAAGGAGTGTTTTTAGATTGAGTTTAGTCCTTATCTTAGCTTTATCTCCTCTTTTCATATCTTGTTTTCTATTTCTATGAGATGAATGCTTTGATAAGTTAGGGATCTTTCATGCAAACCAAACATCTGAACTAAGGGTGTGGTTGGTGCACAGTTAAAGCCCTCCAGTAAAATATTTTTACTGACCGTTCCAAGGCGGTGCTTCTTTTATGGATCATTTATGTTATTTCTCTCTTGTTTTGTTATGCTTTCATGCACGTCTGTTTGTTGATGCCTTGTGACCACCTGCTGGGAAAGGGCTGTCCTCTTGGCTCTCGTTTGTGATGTCTAATTGTGACGTTGTCACAATCCCATAGGTATCCTGGGTCAGGTGTGGTGCTTGATTGTATCGATTCCTGATCTTTGCCCTCTCTCTTACTTTGAAGATAAGTTAGTTTTGTTGAATAACTATAGTTATTGCCCTTGATTGATGTTCAAAAATGCATTTTACTCAAGCTTAAATGGTGGTTATTTGATGAAATGAAGCATATGCTTTGATGTACAAGGTCTAGGTTGCGACAACCGCATTTACTTTTTCATAAAATTTCAATCATGTTATGGTCCTTGATTAGTAAATTGTCTTTACATTGAATTTATTGTGTGGCAGGGGATATGATGCATTCTTGCAGTGCTTTTATTGCATGTTTCAAACTTGTTTCGTAAAAGAGATAAAATGCTCTACAAACACCCACACTTTATCACTTTTCCTCAGCTTGTTTAATGAATTCATTAATGCATGAGCAGTTATGTAGCATCGCCTATATAAATTCTAGAATTGTGTATTGATACTTACATTTATTCTGTTCATAGGTCACGTATATGCTATTGGTGAGTGTGGAGGTGCTAACCAAAGTGGAAGATGTCCTGATTGTAAAGTGGCAATAGGCGGCCAATCCCACCAGCTTGCAACAGGGAATGCATTGGCACCAGTTATGGATGGTGCGAGATTTGCTGCATATTCTGAAGAAGCAAATATGAACCTGAATTTAGTGGATTTCATATAAATTTTAATGTAATTGTTTATTCTGCCTGAACGTTGACACCAGTTATTAACTTGTCAAGAATGGCAACATATTCAAAAAATGTGAACCTAGTGAACTGTATTATAATATTTTTTTTATAATTTTATACTTAGCAGTGAAATCAGTGCATATCAAAAACGAATAAAAGTGATAGCAATCACTACTGAAATGATATGATATTGATATCAGCCTATCTTTTCACTATTGTGTTTTTGGATTACCTCTGACTTTTCCATTCACTTAATGTATTTCTCTTCAGAACTACAAACGCCCATAACTTTCTTATTTGTGAACTGAACAGTTAGAACGTGACGAATATTTTGGTATCAAAATATTTGGGTTTGCTAAATATTTAGTTTTTGCATTTTCAGCACCTCCTTTTTTCGTGGGTGTGACATTGCATGCAGCCTATAAAAAGTATAAAATAAAAAGAAAATTTACTTTTTTGAGGTAAATACCAAATATATTTTATCTCATGAGTTGAAAACATCAGAATTTTAACTTGTGCTGCGCACTCGTAAAAATTCTGATGTTTTCAACAAACTCGAGGAAACATATTTGATATTCACCTCAAAAAAGTAATTATCGTCTATGGATCAGGTTAATTGTTTAAGAAACAGATTGGCACTCACAGTGATTTGTTGTTTAATATATCACTGGCTGGAGGTCAGTCATTAAAGTGAATAATGCACGCTGGCGAAGCATGAGTGGTTTATCCACTTACAACTGACGGACATACAGTGATATATTAAGGGCTATTCCAAAGAAAATCCTGGGAGGGGAAGACGGCAGGCGATATATTTTTCTATGGGTGGTTGGTGTGGAAAGTTTTCAAATTATATGGGTCATTGGTGTTCGACCAAATCTAATTACATGGGTGGTTGGTGTTTCGCTGCGTGGAAGGGGAAGAAAGAATATTGTCTGCCAAAATAAGGAGAAGTTTTATCTAATCTAGCCAAAAAAACGCGTAGAGCATAGCAGACCGCAACGGAAACGGCCAAAATATTATTATTAATATGCATAAATGTTTTTTTTTATGTCCCTACATGTCCAACCATTTCCCCAGTGGTTGGACACTCTAATGTCTTGGGTCCTCTGCTTTCAACTTGGGGAAATTGTCGGAAGCTTTTTTGTGGCTTTCCTGGGTATAAACCAGTTCCACCGGGTTGGTTTAAGGTTTGTGTTGGTTTTATAATGGGAACACCCAAAGGCTCACCGAAAGTTGCTTTTATGGAGAAGCCGGGAATCGAACCTGCGACCCCTGGTTTACAAGGCATAGCACTTATCCACTACACCATGGCGGCTTCAAATTGTCGGAAGCAGATCCCAGCTATTCTTTATGATATAAAATTGTTTAAGGCTCTTAATATATAGTTTAACAAAATTAAAAAATAATGGGCTTCACTTGTCATTGAACTATAAAACTGTAACAACGAATAGCATGTAAAATTCAGTTTTGCTTTGAATCAAAACCATTTGATTTTTCAGCATTACAATATTTTTCATTATTATTTTTTCTTTCATTTAAGATAGGATTGTTAAGAAATTTCATTTCGTTTTTTTGAAAAAAAGTTTTTTTGATAAAAAAGATTGGTTGTCTCCCTTTATAACATCTAACAAGTATAAGCTTTTATTATCTTATCAGTTTTTTTGCTTTTGTACAATTCTTCACCTAATTAACAAACACTTGTGTGATGACTACATACTGATTGTTCAAGTTGCAATTAAAACATATTAACACTCTGACAGGCAAATTTCATGGGATATAGCAATCAACCTGGCATACGTCCGTCTTGTCTCTCTGTCCATCCATAGACAAAATCTTGTGTGCTCAATAACTTTAATACCCTTTGAGATATTTTGATAATATTTGGTAGGCATTTATATCAGGTCAAGACAGTATGTCACATGCAAGAATGGTTGCTTTCCCTTGCTTTTCTTTGAGTTTTCTCCCTTGAATGAACTTTTAGGGGAAAGCTTGCGCGCTTAATAACTCTTATACCCTTTGAGATATTTTGCTAATATTTGGCATTCATATATATCAGGTGAAGACGGTGTGTCACATGATAGAATGGTTGCCTCCTCTAGATGTCCTTTTGAGTTATCTCCCTTCAACAAACTTGACAGGGGAAGCTTGTGCACTCAATGAATTAAAACCTGTTTGAGATATATTAATGGTAATTGGTAGGCATACATATCAGATCTAGATGATATGTCTTGTGCAAGCATGGTTGCTCTCCCTTGCTTCCTGTTTAATTGTCTCCCTTAAAAGAACTTAAAGTGGAAACCTTGTTAATCCATAACTATAATACATTTTGAAATATTTAGATGATTCATGGCAGGCATATTTATCAGGGCAATGTGGCATATTACGTGAAGTAATAAATAGTTGTCTCCTTTGCTATATGCTTGAATTATCTTCCTTGCGTGAACATTGAAGGGGAAAGCTAGTGTGTTCCATAACCACCACCACCACCCCTATTTTCTTTCCATAAAATGATCCAATGTCTTGCTGTGACATTTAATTTTGGCAGCAAATGTGGTACCAAAGACCGGCATTGATGTGAGCAAAATGAAGTGTTTAATGTCTGAATTTGCCCGCCAATTTTGGATGATCTCCGTCTACCTCGTCCTGAGTCCAGAGGAGGCTCCGCAAACAAGCCGTTGGGGAGTTAAATACAGAGACGCACATGCGTACTTGCAACTGTATGGTATAAACATCCGGTTTGTGATGAAAAAGATCAACCAGCTGTATTTTTACCTTGGTTTTGTCTTCTCTAAAAGAAAAAATGCATTTTACGTGTCAAACTAGACGTTTAGCCAATGCGAGTGGGCAAATGGGGAATTTTACACAACTGGGCCTTAGGAAAATTGAATTCTATGGGTAGTTGGTGTTTGGAACTTTCTGATTACATGGGTGGCTGGTGTCGGATGAAATTGAATTCCATTGGTGATTGGGTAAAAAAAGTGCCTTCACTCCCCCCAGGTGTTTTTTTTCTGGAATAGCCCTAAACCATAAATCACTGCAAGTACGAATTTATTTAGATTCTAACACACAAAGATTAAAAATATGAACGAATCATTCAGAGTCTATAACAGTTCCGCCATCTTGAACAGAATCATTATGTTAGAATTTCATGTAACTCTTGTTTGGGCTGAAAAGCGTATTTTGATGTACGTTTGAACGTCCATTAGTTGTAAAAATGACGTTTCGCCGTCTATTGCCAACGTTACAAGTCTGTATGTGATAGCTGACGCCATGAAGATCAAACTGGCGACCGAATGACGTCACGCCAGTCCGTGCCCAGTCTGTGATTTATCAACCAATTAATCACTGAATTTAACCATTGGCTATATAGGCGATCAGTGTTAGAATTTTATTTATTGTTTGTTTGTTTTGTTTGATTTGATTCTTTACGTCCCATCAACAATCTTTCAGTTATATAGGGACGGATCTTCCTGGGTTGAACCAGTACTAAGCTAGGATAAATATGTCTTGCTCAAGGACCACAACGCAGTGACGCCGGTGAGGCTCGAACCCGCGGCCCTTCGGTCTCGAGTCAAGCACTTTACCATTGAGCCACTGCGCTCCCTAGAATTTTATTTTATAATTCATTCATAATTGTAGTATTCTAAAACGCTGGATAAGCAAACCATTGACGCTTAAATCAGAAACAAGACTTGTAATCACTTTTAAACTTTTTTATGATCAGAAACCCCTTAACAGGTACTTGGGCGAACAGTCAAGACCGAGATGAAATGGTGATGTGGCATTTCACCAGGGTCTGCACTGTTCGCTAAGACATAAATGATCTTCAGAGAAAGAAGAACAATACTTCAAGTAATTATAACCCGCTATCCTTTAGTATACTCAATTAAAATTGATAAACCACTTGTGGTTTACAGATTTTCGGGAAACGTTATGAAATGATGCTTTTAATGTCACGCATATGGCAACACGCCAAAAATTATCATTTCAAAATAATTTTAATGTCATATGATTAATAGAAACTAACATTTGTGTGACTGTTTTATTGAATTTACTAAACTTGTTGTGAAAAAGAGATCAAATGCTCGTCAAGCCTCGCATTTTATCTCTTTTCTTAAACTCGTTTAATAAATTCTATAAAGCATGAGCACTCATGTAAGATCCTCTATATATAGCTCTATTGAAAATAACATTGTTCTGAAAAGGGTTAAGATTAAATGAAATGACACTTTCTACTTTCATTTTTGTAAAAATCTGCAAGTATTTTGCGTGTTACCTAGTACTAAATTGGATCTTGTTGATGGGTGCCATTCAATATTTTACAAGTGTGGAGCATCAGTGAAAATCTGAATGCCAAAGATTACTTAATTGGGTATTTTAGAAGTGTCTTCTTCTACACTCATACTTTGAGTTTGTGTATGCAAATATCCTAGGCTCTGGGGTTTATGTGCATTTAGACAGACTTCCCTCAGGCTCATTACTCAACAATGTGTTATGTATCAAATCAAGAGTGACAGTGACGTCATGTTTTGTTTAAAAAATTATCAGGGACTTATAATCAATAGATCACTTGTATATTAATCCTATCCACAGGATATGATTAATACACAAGTTAGCTATCGATTTGCGTTATCTCAAGTTGAGTGTACGAGTTAATGTTTTACTTAACAACTGTAAACAGAATACTACGTTACTGTCACTATTGGTTGGCACGACAGTAGTATGTATATTGACTACGTCAATATTAGCCAAGGTGTTGGGCGTTTTGGTATGTTTTGAGCATAGTAGAACAAATATCTTTGGCATTTTTATTTTCTGGCTATGCAACATTATCAGACATATATAATGTCATGTATGACGTCAACAACTGTCACGTTTCTAAATAGGTCTTAGAATATGACAAAAAGGAAAAAAATGTCATGATTTTGACGTTTTTCATATTTATTTTATGTGATAAAAAGAATGCTAGGGATTCTGTGTTTGGTCCTTGTTTTGTTTTTTTAGTAATTTGTGCCCTAGTTTTGCAATCATCTTGATGGGGAAGAGAGATCTGGTTGCTTTCCTGGTGTCTTGTAACTCTTAGTGTTCTGTGGTTCTTCCTCATGGTGCCATGGGTTGGTCTGTACATATAGTGTTTGATTGTGGTATTTCCTTATCATACTCGCTTGGTTTTTTATATAAAATAAAAAATATATATCCCCCTATATAGTGTATAGTAGTAAACTGTTGCATGATTCTTTAGAAAGAAATAAATATGTTTGAACCAACTCTTGTTACTCGACTCTTTTCAGTCCAATAATCCATATTGGGGGAAATCTGATATTTGCTGGTCCTGTATTGTTTAAATTGGGTTGTACACGCGAGTCAGTATTTCCTGTTAATAAAGACGGCCAACGTTTTAGTTAACAATGATCATGGCCCAAACTGTTTGCGAATGTTATAAACCAGCGCAAAAGGTCACTTAGGGGAAAATGGTAAAAGCGACGAACCCTAAAATCATGTTTTTAAATTTCAACATATTAACATTTCAACTATATTTTAACCACATGAACAAGACTTACCCAGAATTCTTTAGTTTTACAACTGGGACTAGTCCAGCTATTTACTATAATTATCTCCACTACTTTAGCTACCTGAACATGAATTGCTCAAATGTGAGCTTTTGTGGTCAGTCTTTGTCCATCGTGTGTAAACATTTTCTTCCTAACCTACTGGCTTAAATTCAGAATTTCACAAATATTTCTCATAAAGCCCTCTAGCAAAATTGCCAAAACAATTCTTAGCTGCTAAACAAAAAATGGCATCGGAGCTAAATTAAATGGTAATGTCTTAAAACGCCATCTGCTCCGAAACTGCTAGCCCAAATTCAAAATATTTATACACAAATTCTCTACCAAAATTGCCAAAATAGTTCCGTGTAACACTGTTATGTGTAGGTACTTTTTATTCATGTAATGGCATGTATGTGCCCAATTTCTGCGGTCATGAAATATCCAAGTGGACATCTCATTAAACTGAAGATAACAAAGGTCAACCTTAGAAATACGAGGGTCATTTGGAAAGTTCTTAGCATGGCACCATAACTCCTTAATGCGTTGATAAAATGCTTTCGATGGTTTAATTTTTGTCGAAAAAGGACATGGCGTGCACGTGCCACACATGCTCAAAATGAGTAGGAGTTTATATACTGGCGGGAATTTTAAGCAAAATACTTGGAAAAAAAGCGAAGGAAAATTGGGGACCCTATTTGCGATCATGATTTGACAAATTAACGATTTGATGCCAACTAATTTTTTAATAAATTATATTATGCTATCACTGCTTGCACGACCACCACCTCTACATTCTGAAAATGGTGACTAATAGAGAAATAATAAACTTTCAAAAATGGGACTTTTTTCGATTTTTTTTTTAGACATTAACTATAAATTGTGTCACTACAGGAGCACGAAAAATGCCTATTGAGTATATTTTTTGCTTTATTTGTAGCAAACAATGCATAAAAATCATTTCGTCGCGCAAAAAGTGTGGCTTGTTTAGTTCTGTATTAAAGAAAAATATTCCTAATAACACTGCCCTTTTTTTAAAGAAGTGGGTGGGGTAACTTAACCCCTCACATTTTGTCGAAGGCATAAGAAATTCTCATGTTATCGCGTCAACCATCACAAAATTGATCGATATCTACTCTCAAGGTATTTTTACTTTTTTGTTTGCCACCGTTTTCAACTGAAATGAACCAGAACGTCTACTCATAGCTAAACTTACTCTGCCCCATGGGAAGATTATAAGAGTTATCTTCTCTTTGTTCTGGTTTACAAAATTTATTTTGGAATCAATACAAAGAACATAAAGTGTGCTTGACAAAAATACCGACGCACAGCATTTTTAAACTACTGTCGGTTATATATTTTCAAAATATATGCATTGTGACATTCGATTTTTAGTCAAAAAAATTAGCATATTGCTTTGCTTTCTAGACAGCTTTGGTATTGCTGTTCCGGTATTAAGTTATTAGAAACATCCAACTCGGTCATCAATTGTATAATAACTGTACCAGATTGTGGCTTACCAAATGGTTCAAAATTATCAAATTTCGTGAACTATTGTTAATGTTCTGCACACTTTTTAAAAGGTAAAATGTTATATTTTCCACTGAAGTTTTGCGTTTTCCAGTATACAAACAGTACATATATTCACAATAATATTTTTCGTGTCTGCATTGTAATATCCTCATGAAATTTGTGCCATAACATAGAGGAAAGATGGCTCGTTAAAATGATACCAAACATGATAGGTTTTGTAAATCGGTTTCTGAGATAAAAGACCATGCTCAGAACTTTCCAAATGCCCCTCGTATCACGATTTCTTTCATCTCATTTTTAGTGCCTTCCGATAAACGCTTATACAGCTAGCTGGAAGGTTATAAATGAGTGACTTTAAAGTTCAAGTAAAAGGTTGTATATTCAACCTTGCTGCGCCGAACAATATTTCAATACACTGCAGATTCAGAATAGTTGGCTTCTGGTGAAGCTGTCTGATCAGGTCTGCACTGTTTGTGTTTTGAATGGAAACGTTTGTAGTAGTTAGACGTCATTAGAATGACAATTGATAAAACACAAATTAGTTAAGGGTATTCGGCATAGCAAGGGTTGAATTGACCATGGATATTTGTAAATCTCATTTCAACCATTCAAAATGGCTCTACTGACCGAACCTTCTACCAATGACCAATGGAATGGCTGTCCTTGCGAGACGCCACTAGGAAAAGAGAAATGCATGATGGGATTGGAGATACCTCAAAACTGGGGTGCACCCTCTTCTATCTCAGTTTTTCGGCTTGACTCAAGAGAGTGAAATTGGGAAAGGTTTTGGACAGTCGGGTTTCTAAAATTACTATTCAAATTATATAAAATAAATCACTCCACTTTGGACTTGTAAAATAAATTGTCAAAATTCAGGGTTGTTAATCATTGACTTAGAAAAAAACACAACGCGGAGGAACAGTATAGAAACTGATCAGTATTTACTGTAGTATTACACTTATTGATTTGGAACCGTGACCACAGATAGTGACAGTGGTACATCCGCTCTGCTGAAAAAAATTGCCACCTGAGCTAAAATTAGACACAGCCTTTAACGCCATCTGCTCCTGAACTGCTGGCCTACATTCAAAATAGTTTGACAAATGTTCTTCCTTAGGCCCTCTACCACAATTGTCCAAACGATGAACAAAATGGCCACCATAGCTACAAATAGAAAATCTTTATAAAGACATTTCCTCCTGAATACCTGGCCCAGATTCAAAATAGTTTGACAGGAATATTTCTTATGCATGTAATGCCATCTACCAAAACCACCCAAATGGTTCCACTCTCAAAAAAAAGGCCAGCATAGCTATAAATAAATAATCAACTTTAACAACATCTGCTCCTGAATATCTGGCCCAGATTCAAAATAATTTGACAGGAATTTTTCTCTTAGGGCACTCTACCAAACTGCCCACATTTGTTTGTTTGTTTGGTTCTTAACGACGCATCAACACTTGAAGGTCATTAGCGTCAGACGGTATTAGACTAAACATGATGAAGATGGAAAAAGTAAAAATTTATAAGATAAAATAAAAGGAATGATGATGATGAGTTTGTATAATGATGATTAGTTGCAATACGATTGTTGACAGGAGAGACCACGTACAATATCTGACAATTTCAAAGACTGAACAGGATACAACATTAAAAAATCTGTATTATGGTCTGATAAAAATGTAAAACAAAATATGATTTTTGAAATAGCGATCAGATTTCGTTCAAAAATTTATTTGTCTTAAAATGTCATAATACTATCAATATGTATATCTTGAAATAATTATTTTATGTTATCAACATGGAAGCAATTATTTCTTACTTGTGCAAAATCGCCACACTCCAAAAGGAAGAGACGTACAGTGAATGGTGCATCGCAACCAACACATTGTGATTGCTCTTCACCTAGTAGTAAGTATGAATGTGTGACTCTTGTATGACCTAAACAGAGTCGAGCCAAAACGACTTCTTCTTTTCTAATGTTTCGAATAACTGATTGATGTTCACCAATAGTTGGTTTGATGTCCAGAAGTTTTATTTCATGAAGTTTGCCATTCTTCCAAGATATATTTATTGATAGATGGTTTAAAATTAGAAAAGGGAATCTTAAAGAAGTTGGTTCTAATAAAAGCGATGTTTTTGCTTGCTTATCTACCGTTTCATTCCCTTGGATACCTATATGACTAGGAATCCAACAGAGAACAATTTCTTTATAAGTTAAAAGCTCATGACATTTTTCTAAAAGTTTCTGAATCTGTGGATTCTTTGAACTGGTATGGTTCATTGCTTTCAATACAGAAAGCGAGTCAGAAAATATAATAAATTTATTGTTAGCATCACAAGTGCTAATGAAATCTAAAGTTAGATCAATTGCATTGGCTTCAGCAGTGAAAATTGATGAATCATCAGGTATACGTTGCATATTACTATGGTTGTCTGATATAACAGCACAACCAACCTTTGAGTTTTCCTTTGACCCATCAGTATAAAGAGCTACGTGCATTAAGAGGCTATTTTGGCCCCCTATGAGGCCAAAAAATGAAATTCACTTTTCACCAAAATCTTCTTATTGATTTATTAGGACAATGACCCAAGTGTAAAAGTCTGATATTAGTTTGACTTTTACCGTTGCTATGGTAACAAAAATGGCCGTCAAAACAGGCTGAAAATAGGAAAATGACCATTTTGGAGCAAATTTGAGACGTTTGACAGAGTAATTAACATAGAGCACAAGCAAATACCAAAAAGATATTTTAACAGATGATGAGAATTATCATGGCACACAACATATCAAAAGGATTTTTTGGTATTTAGCTGTGCTGATATCTAATTTTTGAAAATTCGGTCTCTAAAAGCCTTAAATTTGGTCAAAAATGGCAATTTCTCTATTTTATGCCGATTTTGTCGGCCATTTTTGTTACCATAGCAACGTTAAAATTTAAATAAATGCCGAAATTTTACACTTCAGCCATTCTTCTAATAAACAAATCCAAGGAAATTTGTGAAAACAAATTTCAGTTTTTTGCTCCAAAGGGGGCCATTTTAGCCCCTTAATGCACGTACCCCTTTGTTGGTAATTCTTATAACGATTTTGCAGTTTTCTGAAATGTGTGAATTTGATTCAGATTTTTTCCCGGAATGTAAATCAAAAAGGATTTCAGGTGGTTTTATACACCAAGCAGGAATATTTGGTGTAAAATGTTTTTCAATATTTTGTGGTTTAATATTGGTAGATTCTAAGAGTGGTGAAATTCTGATGCCAAATGATTTAATAGCTTTAGGGTTTTGTTCATATAAATCAACATAATTTGGTGGGAATGTAACTTCATGAGCAGGATTTGACGGGTTAGCAGCAAGTCTTATAGTATATTGTAAAGAGAGTTTCTCTCTTCGTGAGTATAGTGATGGTTCATCTGCTTCCACATAGAGACTAGCAACAGGAGAAGTTCTAAAAGCTCCTAAAGCTAACCTTAGTCCGTGATTGTGTATAGGATCAAGCATTTGAAGATATGATTTTCGTGCAGAGCCATATATAATACAGCCATAGTCTAATTTTGACCGGACTAGAGACCGATAAAGCTTGAGAAGTGTAGTTCGGTCTGCACCCCAAGACGTATGGGAGAGCACTTTTAAAAGATTCAATGCTTTTAAACATTTAGCTTTGAGATATTTAATATGGGGTATAAAACTGAGTTTTCTATCAAATGAAATGCCAAGGAGTTTAGATTCCTCAACAACTGGAATAGGTGATCCATATAAATGTAAAACCGGATGCTGGCGCAACTGACAGAAATGTACACACTGTGTTTTTGATTTGGAAAACTTAAAGCCATTGCTTGTTGCCCAATTTTCAATCTTATTCAAATTTTGTTGTAGTTGACGCTCAATTGTCGCCATGCTTTTTGAGCGATAACAGATACAGAAGTCGTCAACATATAATGAGCAATCAGTAAGATTACCTAAACATTTCACAATATCATTAATTTTGATATTAAAAAGTGTTGTAGACAAAACACCCCCTTGAGGTACACCCTGCTCCTGGTCATAATAGTCAGACAGAGAGGAGCCAACTTGGACTTGCATGGTGCGGTCTGCAAGGAAGTTTTCAATGAATGTAGGAAGTCTACCTCTTAATCCAAGTTTGTGGATATCTTTTAAAATGCCGTATCTCCATGTGGTATCATAAGCTTTTTCCAAATAAAAAAAACAGCGACTACATGTTCCTTTTTAATAAAGGCATCACGTATAAAAGTTTCCAATCTAACTAAATTATCAGTTGTACTACGGGCAGATCTGAAACCAGACTGGAACCGCGATATATGATTATTAGATTCTAAAAACCAAGTAGGTCTTTTATTAATCATTCTTTCAAGCGTTTTACATAGACAACTTGTTAAAGCTATAGGTCTATAATTATTTGGTTACGCAGGATCTTTACCAGGTTTGGGAATAGGAATAATTGTTGCATATTGCCATTCAACTGGACATTTACCAGTAGCCCAAATGTAATTAAATTTATTCAAAAGAGTTTCAAGAGAAGTATCTGGGAGATGTTAAGCATTTGAGAGTGGATCTCATCAGGACCCGTGGCTGAGTCATGTGATAGTTGAATAACTTCAACTAATTCATCTAAATTAAAATCCTTGTTGTAAATTTCATTATTTTGTGATTTAAAATTCAATTTAACTTTCTCTTGTTCGGTTTTAATCTTTCTGAAGGATTCAGAGTAATTGAATGATGATGAATTGTGACAAAAAGTTTCTCCTAAAGTGTCAGCAATGTCTGTCTTTGAAGTTGCTTTGCTGTCAGTACCCACCATGTTTAAATGTGTGTAACTGGGGGATTTGTTTTTTCCAGAGATTTTTCTTATCATATCCCAAACCTTTTAAATAGGTGCTGAATGAAAATATTTTAAAAACGCTATCTGCTTATGAACTTCTGGCCCCAATTCAAAATAAAATAAATACGGCCTGTAGCAATGATCCAGGACTTTCCACTCGGAGATTTTGTAATAAACAAACACAGATTCCAGTTTTCACAACTTTATTTTACTTAAGCACAAAACAGCCCATATTTAACAATATTCAAAGTATATTTTTCCACACAATTTTCTATCAGGGTAAAGTCGGGTAAATTCGGACATAAGGTAAATTCGGACACACATTTGCAAACAGTGTAAATCCAGATGAGACGGCTCCTTATGAGCCGTCTCATCAGGATTTTCACTGTTTGCTTAGTTAATTTATTTTCTATTCCAATATTTGAAATATGAAACAGACAAGGTCGCTGTCCGAATTTAGCTGTCTGTCCGAATATACCCGACTTTACCCGAAATTCTTTCCTTTAAAACGCTTTCATTAACTCAACTAATTCTCCCAGACTGCACATGACGTATTTATACCATGGTCGGATCCAGAGGGGGACAGGGGGTTGAACGGTTCTCTCAGCTCAACAAAATGGCCACAAGAGCTAAAAATAGAAAACAAATCTTTAAACCATATCTCCTTCTGAACTGCTTGTCCAAATGTAAGATACGTTCACTCAAACGTTCCTCATAAGGCCATCTACTAAAATTCCTACTAAAATTCCTAAACGGTTTTGGTCCGCTGAACAAAATGACCGTCAGATTAGAAATAATTTCGCACAAATATTCCTCATAAGGCGCTCTACCAAGATTGTTTAAATAGTTCCAAGGGTTGCGCTTGTCTTAAGGTAGATACGACGAAACCTTCGCTGATGATGATGATCAGTTGCAAGAAAAGGACCATAACCCACACTTTTGTGAGACTCATTTCCATAACTTGATGAGAGGAAATTGCAGTCCAAATTGTTAATTTCACCAAATTTATTATTATTTTTAGAACCCTAAATAAAACTGTGATAAGAATATTGACACAAAATGATGTTAATTTCAAATGTTAGCTGTTTCACAGAAAATAGGCGACTGCAGAAAACACTGACCAGCATGCACATGTAGATTGAAGCCTGGTCAGAAGTTACACTGCTTGTCCCGAAATGATTTTTGATAAAGACAGCATGACCAAACGGCACATGAATATAACATGCTGATCTGAGTGCCTCCACTGTTTGAGAACCAGGGTAGAATGCACAACCAGTGAGGACTGATCAGCCGATACATCTGTAACGTGAGATCAATGAAATGCTGAAAAAAAAACATAACAAAAATTCTGCTAAGAAAATCCATTTGTCCCATTTGAACGCACTCATGGCTAAAACTGAAATGAGAGACTCCTAAACACTCCTCTGCACAAGGATACAAAACTGACTCATATCTGTACCTACTTCAGCTTAATTGAATAACTGACCAGACAGTATATTAACACAGCAGGTACTGACCACCAACAGTTTTAATTCTAGTTATCCAAAGTGGTCCAAAGATGTTTGAAAAAGATAAAGAAATGATTCTGTTAGTCTGCTAACACTTCTGAAAATTGTTTGGAACATTTATAACAATTCTTAAAATATCAACAATTTAGCTAAGACATGTCAAAACCAACATAATGAGTGTGCGCCAATTTAGACTCATTTCAGTCTTGGCATCCGCCCATTCTGAGCAGAGTCTTTGCTGTGCTCTCAGTTTGTAACTTCATGCAGACAAGGCAGACTGATCGGACTGAGCTGATGCATAGGCTGACCGTAGTTTCCTCTACTTTTCTCATTTTGGCTGATAGAACATGGGTACTCATTTCAGTACCTCATGTCCGTAGTTCTAGCGAGTACCAACTTTGCTTTCTGGATAATTTTTTATACCACCCTTACCAACTTTAGCACGAAATATCTCGTGATGTGCAAGGTCTACACTAATGTAGGTGGTATGAAATAGTTACACCATGTTTGTCCACCTGTACGTAAGATAATCCACGTACTGGCGGACAACCCATGGTATAACCATTACTTGCATTCTGGATTTTTTTTTATACCACCCTTACCAACTTTAGCATGAAATACCTCATGATGTGCTAGGTCTACACTGATGTAGGTGGTATAAAATAGTTATACCATGTTTGTCCTCCTGTACGTAAGATAATCCACTCGCTAAAGCTCGTGGATTATCTCCACGTACAGGCGGACAACCTATGGTATAACTATTACGTTGCTAGAGCGGTGGCACAACTTGGCACATCAAAGGGGACTACTGAAACGAACAGCATGTGCGGATAAAGAAAGTTCTGACAGAGGGGGTCCAACTGAACTCTGACTGACAACGTTTTATTTTATTTATTTGTTTTGTTGATGAGGGGAAATCATCCAAATACCACTATACGCGAACGATCATCGGCCCACCTGCGAAACGTCATTTTAATGCGTTTCGCTGGAATGCCAATGATGGCCCAATATTGAATGCTGGCCTAGTAGCCTTGTGATTTTCGGGTGATCTAAGAAATAATCTGGAAAAACGATTCTTCAGAAATAGAGAGAGCCTACTTTGAAAACAGCAGACTCGGTTTTATTGAGTCTGTTCATGAGAACTAATGGAAAGTGCAACAATTCTCTAGCCCCCTAGCACTGGCTTAAGTAGTTTTCTGCTTTCCGTCAGAACCCAATATTCATATAAGGACCAGAATATGAAAAATATCAACACTATATCGATGTACCGGGAAAAGTTTTACCAAAACAACGTGGCACAACGACAGCTGTTGCAACCTTTAATTAATCTTGAAAAACGGATCCTTCAGAAATAGAGAGATTTTTCAGGGGTAGGTCTGCCCCCCCCCCCCCTCCCCCGCCCATGAACTGTGATACTTTTTTGTTAAGTCTCTTTTTAAAATGAATTATTCTCAGACAGGTACTTCTATTCAATAGCAGTTCCATATAATATGGGGGTTTAATGCTTTCAAAGTCGGTGATTTCCCCTGAATATGTACACTATTCATTACGTACGAGCGTAATAAGAGCCATGCCTATATAACAGCGCACCTTTGAGTATTGATACTATCAGGCCCGTTATGATATATACAGAACAAAAGTTTTATTAGACGTTAATTATACAGTTTCTAGTCTATCATATTAATCTTAAGATATACGATGGGTAAGTATTCACAAGTCATTAAAGAATAGCAAGAGAATAGCAGGAATATTGAGACTTTGTGAGTAGCAAGTTTAACTATTCTGCATTCTAGAGATTGAATAACAAAGATTCAGCGACTTTGCAACACAATTAATTTTCCCATGACGTGGCACATTTTTATTCAATCCTTCTCAAGTAAAGTGTCACATAATTTTGTATAAACAGAATTTGTACCAATGGCGAAAGGTTACGCACATCAAAGGGATAATACTGTACCAAGCAGTGATTCTCTTCAATTGCGTCCCTTTTCAAAATGGGTTCGGGAGCGAATTCTTTCCTTTAAAAGCAGTTCCTTATGGTATGGAAAATCACTTTGGCCACATTAGGTGACCTCCTAGATTTTTATTACGCGCGTGCGTATCCAGCGTAATTGGAGCTACGCCAATGCGTACGGTTAATGTTCTAACTTTTCGAACACTATTTGTCTGCCAATAAGGTATAGGCAAACAGGATAGTCTCAGATTCTGATCAAAGGGGGACAGGGGGTCTGGACCCCTCTGAAAAATCACAAAAATATAGGGTTTCTTTACAATACTGGTCCGGATCCCCTGAAAAATCACAAATCAACCAAGCCAGCATTCAATGTTGGGTCATCATCGTCCCGCCTGCGAAACGCCATTTAATTGGCGTTTCTCTGGCGGTCTGATGATGGCCCATTTAAAGCGGTATTTGGATCCTCTATCCCCTCATCAACTTAAAAGATAATTTATCAAATTTGGACCCCCGCTGACAAAGCTTTCTAGTCATCAAATGTGCAACGCACATTTGAGTATTGGAACTATTAGACCCATTATAATAGTTATAGTAGAACTAAACACCGAAGAAGCATTAACAAGTCCTTTCAATTTGAAATATTCATCAATACAGAGCTTTATACTTGTATACTCATTCAACCTTTCTGTGTTGTCAAATAAAGAGACCAGATAATCTTTGACTGTGCCATTAGATACGGAAAGTACCTCTGAGTATTGTATTTGCACTTCTGGACAAAGGTCTCGTGTGATTTTAATAACCCCGGAACATCTATGACTTATTCTATATGAATAAGCGGCTGGCATTTTTCTAATCTCGTCATAGGGGCGTGTATCCAGGCTAACCTGAAACACAAAATTTGAGTATTCATCCACACCAACGGCGACTCTTTTTCTGTTTAGCCCATTGAATTGTTGAAGTTGACAGGTTCTAGTGGTCGCAAGGTACATGTATACTGTTATTTCTTCGAAAAGTGAACTGTTAGGAGAATATATTACAAAACTAATCAATGTGCATCTTTGCAGTCCCAGCTGACTAGGCATGTCTGAGTGAAGCATCGAATAAATATGTTTAACGTCTATTTCCCTTGATAATGTTGAGCCAGTCGTTGTTAGATTCCAATGAATATTTAGGCGCAATTGTACAGCCACACAGATGTTGGAGACGTGTTTCACGACCTGCTTACATTCTCCATAGAATGGTGTGGTGGTTAAGGGGCAAATCAATTTCCGGCAATTATTCTGAAAAAAGAAGCCTAACCCTTAAAGCGCCAAGAAAAAAAACATCATCTGAAAATGTCGTCAGCTGAAGTCGTCTGCTGCAAATAATTGCCTAACATTACTGACGAATTAAGTGCCGGTTTAGATAAAATTCATGCAAAATTAAAATTTCTTTCCACATGGTGGTCAACAGATTTTGGTAAAAATTATATGTAGGAAATGATGGACCTGCTGTTCAGTCCTAATTTATTTTTTCTAAAATCATTTGTGTTACTAAGAAAATCGGGTTTATATTTTTTAACCATTATTTTGACATTTAGCTTAATGTCTATGGGAAAATGATGGCGAAAATCAGCGACATTTTTCGTAACTTTTGTAGACGAGGACGCCAATGTAACATGCACGGACATGAAGCTGAATTATTGAACTACGTTGTCAAGAAATAAAATGCGTTGCAAAATGGGTATGTGTCCAATTATTTAGCGTTTTCTGCCCCTGGGTATCGGGGTGATTTTGGTACACGGCTTCGCCGATTCTTTACTAACATTGGATAGGAACCAGTCTGTTTGTTAACGTAATCACATGATGCGCCATGTGACACAAAGCAACAATGGCGAATTTCGCGGCTAACGGATTGTTGAATGTTGCTGTATTTTTCTAGCAGTTGCGGCATAAATGAATCAGAGCATTTAAGAATCGATCAGTATAATTGGGATACAAAAAAATATATGGATCGTGAAGCGAATGCCAGTTCTGAGGCCGAGGGCAACATTTTGGCGAAGAGAGCGAGAAACAAGTCTGAAACGGTACTTAGAAGCAAACAGCGTGGACCCAGAACAGACTGCTCCTAGGAGCAGTCTGATCTGGGTCCACGCTTTTTACCATAGATGCTTCTTAAACATTTCAGCAGACGAGAAAAGCAGACGACTTTTGTTGCGATTGGTGCAATAAGGGTTAAATATTTGAGATTAATTTACCCTTTGTATTTTGATGGCTTTTCTAAACAGATAAAAGCAATAAGGATGCCTTTGTCTATTATATGGGCCATGCTATGACAAATGGTACCTTACCGCTGTACATGTATGATCAAAATCTAGCTATTGTTAACCCTGCAAAGTCCTAACACTTAAGAGCATTTCATGAATATTTGATGAAATTGTCTTTATGGGGATTGGTAGAGACATATGTAATCCACTTTGGAATGTGACGTCAAGAAGCACGTTTATTCTAATATGACGTCAGAGTGCTGGTCACCAGCTGATTGGTGGTTATTTTCGGCTCAGTATAAACATCTTATAAATTTAATGTTTTTACAGGAGTTATCTATGTCATAATATAAAATTATAACTGAAACAAATTTTTGCTTTCTAAGTCATATTATAGGCAATTAATGTGACCCATTCTTCATTGTGCGCTCTTGTAGATGTTATGACCTTAATGATGCCATGGCAACATCACTCGTACAAGTCTTTATTTTATCACAAGCAGTGAATTCAATGCATATCAAATATGAGTAAAATTGGGGTTTTTTCACTAGTGACTGATACGATTTATATTTTCACTGCAGCAAAACATGGCTTTCTTGGCAATTTTGGGGCTGGAATTATTTATCAAAAGGTTTTTTAGTGAAGGATATTTGTCAGAAATAACGCTACGCATGTTGTGACGTCAGCATCAAACATGATGACGTCACTGTTTGACCTGGCGTAACGCCAGTTTGCACGCGACACCTACCCTAAGGCACACTCAATAGACTTTCTTAAAATGCTGATTTCTTCGTTTCATTCGTTAAAATATATTTCTGAGCCATTTTCTAGGTGCAAACTATGTTTACACCCATTGTCATACCAAAAAAAAAACACACTGCGAAAGTCAAATCGAACGAGAAACGACCAAGGAAAAAGTTAGGTTGTGCTTTCTGTATTTCCGTTGAGTATGAAATAAAAAGAAAATCTACTTTTTTTTCGGCAAATACCAAATATATTTCATCTCGTGCAGGAAAATATCAGCATTTTCTCTCGTGCTACGCACTCGTGAAAAATACTGATTTTATCACCGCACTCGATGAAATATATTTGGTATTCACTTCAAAAAAGTAATTATCCTCTATGTACTTTTTATACCCGCTTTTTTGTTAGAAAAATAGGGATTATTAATTTCGTACCAAGTCTGTCCGTCGTCCGTCTGTCTGTCCGTCCGTCCGTGCGTCTGTCCGTCCGTCACGTTTTTTTGTAATTGTATCTCCTCCTAAACCGTTGGACGTAGCAACTTCAAACTTTGTAGATGCATAGATCACATGACGTAGAGGGTACTGGGCGATATTTCGTGTGACCTTGACCCTAAGGTCAAGGTCTTAGGTCAAATAATGTATTTTCTTGTGAATGCATCTCCTCATAAACTTTTGGAAGTAGCAACTTCAAATTTTGCCTGTGCATAGGTCACATAATGTCAAGGGTACTGGGTGACATTTTTGTGACCTTGACCCCAAGGTCAAGGTCTAAGGTCAAATAATGTATTTTCTTGTAAACGCATCTCCTCATAAACTTTTGGAATTAGCAACTTGAAATTTTGCCTGTGTACAGGTCACATGATGTAGAGGGTACTAGGCAACAATTCATGTGACCTTGACCTTGGGGTCAAGGTCAAATAATGTATTTTTTGTAATGCATCTTCTCCTGAACCATTGGACATAGCAAATTCAAAGTTCGCAGGTGCTTTGGTCACACGATGTGGATGCTACTGGGCAACATTTTATGTGATCTTGACCCCAAGGTCAAGGTTATATAATGTACTTTCTTGTAAATTCATCTTCTCTTAAACTGTTGGATGTGGCAACTTCAAATTTTGCAGGTGCATAGGTCATATGATTTGAAGGGTACTGGACAACATTTTTTGTGACCTTAACCACAAGGGCAAGGTCATATAATGTATTTTCTTGTAAATGCAGCACCTCCTTAACCTTTGGGCATAGCAACTTCAAACTTCACAGGTGCATACGTCACATTATGTAAAAGGTACTGAGCTACATTTTGTGTGACCTTGACCCCAAGGTAAAGGTTATAGGTAAAAAAGTGGGTATTTGCGACGGTGTACCATCGACTGCAGCTCTAGTTCTACTTTGATGAAATCAAAATATAGAATGATCTCGTAGTAATACGACCACATATTATATATGTCGTTTTAGGTGTTTTATAAACGTCTCTTCTGGAATGCCCTAAGGACCCTTTTCTCAGATTGACGCTCATATATATATATACTTGGAAATAAGTTAAGCATCACCTTGGCTAACGCAAGGGTAAACTAAGACTAAAACGTCCCTACATTTTAAAAATGTTTCATCAAACTTTTTCAAATAATAAGAATTTGTATGACCAAAGGTTACTTCTGTGTTAAAATGACGAATATTCAGCAACACCTGTTGGAGACAGCCGCCATCTTAGATACAGAAAATCCTTTCCTGATTTTATGACCATATTGATATATCTTGTGATTCTTTCCTTCCATAAGGTCTGATCATCTTAATTTTTGGTCGCCCTTGAAGCTGACAGTCTGTTTAACAAACTTTGACCACCATTTTTATCCCCACTCTTTTTTAAAAAAGCGAAAGGGATATTGGCATCACCTCCATCCGTACGTCTGTCTGTCCGTCCGTCTGTCCGTTATGCTTTCTCCTCCTAAACCATTGGAAGAAATTCAACCAAATTTGGTGTGTGTGTGTGTGTGTGTGTGTGTGTGTGTGTGTGTGTGTGTGTGTGTGTGTGTGTGTGTGTGTGTGTGTGTGTGTGTGTGTTATTCACCTGAATGGGGCGTGCAACGTCAAACATTTTTTGGCCCCGCCCCCTGGGCCCTGGGGAGGGGTCAAAAGGTCAAATGTCATTTAATTTCAATTACAAAGTCAATTTAAAAGATTTTTATACCAATCTGTGTGTGTCTACTCACAAATGAAAGATACAATTCATATCAGACGGGATTTTTATTCTGTAGCCTGGGTCATGTCCTAGGGGTGAGACTTGGGGGTGCTTAGGGGCCAAAATCAAATTCCGTCCTGCTGCCTGTCCGTTATGCTATCTCCTCCTAAACCATTGGACGAAATTCAACCAAATTTGGTGTGTGGGTTACTCTAATTAATAAAGTGTGCAACGGCATTTTTTGTCCCCGCCCCCTGGGGCCCTGGGGAGGGATCAAAAGGTCAATTATCATTTGATTTCAATTACAAAGTCAATTTCAAAGATTTTTATACCTAACTTTTTGTGTGTACTCACAAATGAAAGATACAAAACACATCAGACGGGATTTTTATTCTGTCCCCTTGGTCATGCCCTAGGGGTAGGACTTGGGGTGCTTAGGGGCAAAATGAAATTATGTCCTACTGTCTGTCCGTTATGATATCTAGGAGCCGCTGTGGTGAAGTGGATAAACTGCTTGCCTTGTAAACCACGGGTCGCAGGTACGATTCCATGCTTCACCAGTCTGTCGGATGAGACTTTAAGCCGTGGCCCTTTCTCCATATGACCTTTACTGATCGTGGGACGTTAAACACAAACACAACATCGTTATGCTATCTTTTCCTAAACCATTGGACGAAATTCAACCAAATTAGGTGTGTGAGTTACTCTTATGAAAGGGGCGTGCAACTGGAAACACTTTTTGGCCCCGCCCCCTTGGGCTCTGGGGAGGGATCAAAAGGTCAAATATCATTTAATTTCAATTACAAAGTCAATTTCAAAGATTTTTGTTCCAAAATTTGTGTGTGTTCTCACAAATGAAAGATACAAAACATATCACACGGGATTTTTATTCTGTCGCCTGGGTCATGCCCCAGGGGTGGGGCTTTGGGGTGCTGGGGGTGCCCAGGTGGTCATTTTTTTTTCAAACATGGTCATGTCGCATATCAAATCGACAGGGATTGCAAGCATAACAGAATGCAAGTAACATTTTCATCGTAGGGTCAAACTGGTGACCTTGGGGCGAGGTCAAAAGGTCAAATATCATTAGTAGTAATGGATGCCACTATTGGGCATTTTTTAAGCCTGAAAAGAACTTAGAATTTTCCAGGCTAAAAATGCCCCATAGATGTCTATCCTGGTAAGCTTGAGTGACTAGCTGTGAATAACTTAGTTTATTTTAGGGGAAATTCTGGTTGGGCCTATGATTATGGGGCTATTGGAGAATAACTTAGTTTATTTTTGAGGTCTATTCTGGCTGGGCCTATAATTGTGATAGTTTCCTGGGCTGTTGGGAAATAACATAGTTATTTTTTGGTTGGTCTGTAATAGTTTCCTAGACTATTGAGAATAACTTAGTGTATTTTGAGGTCTATTCTGGCTGGGCCTATAATTGTGATAGTTTCCTGGGCTATTTGGAATAATTTAGTTTTTTTTTTGTTGATTGCTCTGTAATAGTTTCTTGGGCTGTTGGGAAATAACTTAGTTTATTTTTGAGGACTATTCTGGCTGGGTCTATGATTGTGATAGTTTTCTGGTCATATTCATTGGTTGGCTTGTGATTATGATAGTTTCCTGGGCTGTTGTGAAATAACTTAGTTTATTTTTAAGTGTTTTGTAATAGTTTCCAGGGCTATGGAGAATGACTTTGTTTATTTTTGACTGCTCTGTGATAGTTTCCTAGGCTATGGAGAATAACTTAGTTTATTTAAGGAATATTCTAGTTGATGTATGATTGTGATAGTTTCCTGGTCGCATCGCTGGAATACTGTGAATATCTTATTTTATTTTCGTAAAGATCTGATTGTGATAAATTCCTACCTGCTCTTCGCTCGCTGGTAGGCATATTGTGGTTATCTTTTTATAAAGACTAACTTTACTCGCATCACAAACAACAGGCTTTCTAATTTGCATATTGTGCATCTTGTACGTTGCAATAGCGAATAATATTTTAAGTAAGGAATTTTGGGTTCATGAAATTCTATGTATCTTATAGTCTCTTTAGAAAAATAACTTAGATATTCAAGGCTAATTTCTGTAGCTAAGAAATATCACATTTAGCACAATTTTTCGCTTCTCACGACTTTCAATGATAAGTTACGTCATATAGATTATACATGACGTCATTGAAAAGCAAGTAGTATCTTCTAAAAGCGACAACAAGTATAACTTTTCGAAACAATAGATAACTTGGTCATTTTAAGAGTAAAGGTGTGTACTTAGATATGATGTCTGCTTGAAAGTTTCTAAGGATTTTACTTTTTCAGGTTTTTGCATGGAGTCGAATTTGATAGCTAGTATCAATTTTATGATTAAGTTAGAGCTTCTGTTGATATCTTAGTTAATCATCATTGGCATGTAATAGTATTGGGGTTTAATGATCAGATGTTGATGAAAGTGTCCATATCGCTTGAAACGTGGATGCAATGTGGACCTTCACACGTAAAATGTGGATGCAATGTGGATCCACCACATCTCCACATTTTGAATGTGGATGTAATGTGGAGCAATGTGGATGTATTGTGGAGCAATGTGGATTTCCACATTTCAAATGTGAATAAATGCTGATATATTGTGGGTCAGCATAATGTAGATTTACGTTAACTCTTGGATAAATTCGAACTTAATGTGGACCGCCACACTAAAAATGTGGACCCACCACATCTCCACATCTTGACAATGTGGATCCACCACATCTCCACATTTCCATAATGTGGAGTTTCCACACCTACACATTCGACAATTTGACTTATACCCTCTCTCAATTTCAGGTAAACTTCAGCGTTGAGCTGAAAATAGCTATGATTGTGATAATTTTTCTGGTTGTATCCACTAGTTGGTCCATGATAGTTTCCTGGTGCTGCTGTGGTAATATATAAAATAACTTAGTTAAATTCAGCTTTGAAGATAACTTAGTCATTTTAGGGGGTATAGTATGTGGTGATATATGGTGTGTGTAATAGTCAAGGCTACTAAGTACCATGCGTCTTAGAGTCTCTTGGTCAATCAAGACATCAACTCCAATTATTATTCCAAATAGCCCAGGAAACTATCACAATTATAGGCCCAGCCAGAATAGACCTCAAAAATAAACTAAGTTATTCTCTAATAACCCCGGAAACTATCATAATCATAGGCCCAACCAGAATTTCCCCTAAAATAAACTAAGTTATTCACAGCTAGTCACTCAAGCTTACTCAAGTTATTTCTCAATACCCCAGGAAACTATTACAAAGCAGTCAAAAATAAACTAAGTTATTTCTCAATAGCCCAGGAAACTATCACAATTATAGGCCCAGCCAGAATAGTCCTCAAAAAATAAACTAAGTTATTCTCCAATAGCCCAGGACACTATCATAATCATAGGCCCAACCAGAATTTCCCCTAAAATAAACTAAGTTATTCACAGCTAGTCACTCAAGCTTACCAGGATAGACATCTATGGGGCATTTTTTAGCCTGAAAAATTCTTAGTTCTTTTCAGGCTTAAAAAAAATACCCCATAGTGGCATCCATTACTACTATCATTAACATGTCAATTTCAAAGATTTTTATACCAAACATTGTGCGTGTTCTCACAAATAAACGATAGAAAGCATACTGAACAGAATTTTCATTCAGTTGCCAGGGTCATGCCCCGGGGTTGGACTTGGGGGTGTTGGGGGGGGGGAGTCAAAAACGTTAGCGTGGTGATTTGCGATGGCGCCCCATCGACTGCGCGCTCTAGTTTAGTTTTCTGTCACTGTTGACGATAGAGGGATACTTAACCAAAGGTAGGTTTCAAAGCCATATTTCGTTCTTTGTCTATACATTTTGGAAGTTGCTAAATTTTGGCAAGAAATTGAAAATGATCTTTTCAGACTTTCATAGCAAACAATCTGGTCACAGAGACAGAGCAGAATTATCCTTATAAGGCTTTATTGGAATATATCAAACCATTTCTGTTTCCATAGCAATTAGTGCATAATGCAGATAATTTACGGTAATAACAGCCACCAGTTTTTTTTTGCCACACCAGAATTTGGCAAAATCACATCATCTTTCTAGTGGTGCAAAAGGCTCAAAACCACTAAAATACAAAAATACAGACATAAGGGAGCAAAACATATATAATTATGACTAAAAAAATATATGCCATCATAATGAAAAAAATGGTCAAAGTCAAAACCCCCGCGGGGTTTTCCAAAAACCCCGCGGGGTTTTTAAAACCCCGCGGGTTTTTTAAAACCCTGCACGGGGTTTTTCCCCCACATTTTCAAATGGGGGAAAAACCCCGCAGGGTTTTTTCAAAAAAATAAATATCAAAATAAGTTCAAGAAATAAGTTTGTTTGATTGTAATTATTTCAGAAAATGATTGGTAAGGCTTAATTCCAACCTTTAATTTCCCCCGCGGGGTTTTTCTCCCATTTCAGATTGTGGGGGAAAAACCCCGTAGGGTTTTTTAAAAAAATAAAAAGGTTTGTTTTTAATTGTATTGCTTTACAAAACAATATAGAAGCTGAATTGAAGTTTTTCTCATCATTTGAAGCCTTTCAAGCAAAATAAAAAAAAACCTGCGGGGGAAAACCCCCGCGGGGTTTTTCCCCCACAAAATGAAATGGGAGAAAAACCCTGCGGGGTTTTCACCAAAGAGTGATTATCAGTTTTATTAATGATTGAGATCAGTTATACATTTAGAACTCATATTATTTAAGTTTTTACAGTAATTAAAGGCCATAAAACAATTCTCTCAATGACCCCTCCCCCCCCAACCCTTGTCCGCCACCCCCCCCCCCCTCGTCCGCCATGCACTGCATCAGCGGTGATCACTACCAAGTTTGCACCACCGAACGGCCCAAAAAATATTGTTCAGGTAGCACTGATATTATTTGTTTAGCACGATTCATTAAATCCCAGTCAACCATTTATCAGCGGTCAGTCTTAATACCCCAGGACACCCTAGGACACCCCAGGACACCCCAAGACGCTCAAATATGCATTATTCACATGCTCTTTTGGTAAAACTATGTAAGTTTATACAAAAAAATATTATTGACCCCAAATATTATATGAATAAGCATTTATATAATATCATTAAAGTCTGAATCAAGCAGTATAAGTGGTATGTATACTGCTGAAAAGACACTCAAAGCCCGACCCCAGGACTCTCTCAAATTTGCTTCCAGATACCTAGATGGAGACTCAAACTTTAAGATAGAAGCAATTAATCATCAAACATTTGATAAAACAAGCGAATAATTATATAATATGGGGATCGGGAGGGGGGGGGGGGTACTGAAGTGTCTAGGTATATAGTGAGGTGTCCACGTGGGAACCATCTGGGCTATCCATACGGACAAAGTCATACTCAATTTTTTGAACGGTAAAACTCGATTGCATGATGTATTTAATAAACATAAGTCTAAATTGATCAAAGTATACTTAAATATACAAATAAAGTTATACTGAGTTATCTTTTAGGTATCCTGATTGTCCTATGGTAAGTTGAGGTGTCCTGGGGGTAATCTCTATGCTATTCATACTTAGCAAAAACATGCTCAATATTTTAAATGGTAATATTTGATTTTATGACACATTCAATGGAAATAAACCTAATTTGATTTAAAAACATTATAAAAATGATCGAATAAAGGTATCTTTGAGTGTATCTATGTGTCCTGGGGTGTCCAGTGGTATCCTGGGGTGTCCTGGGGTAATAAGACTGACCCATTTATCAGTCATGTTAGGATGCGTCTTATGGGTTGAAACAGTTCTAACAGCAGATAAAAGCACTAATATTAATAACGGCCATTGCAGTACCTGTCATACATAACTGCAATCTTATAAACTGGTTCATGTGTAGTACACTGACAGACAGTGCAGACCAGGATCAGATGCAGCAGAATGTAGCATCTGATCACGGTCTTCATTGATTGTTTAGGAATCATAGAATGGGTTGGGCATCAAGAAATTTGGGTCTTTTCTACAACCCTGAGTGTATCCTATAGAAAGATTCTGGTCTAAAGCAGACCAATTTCACAGATCTTAATTGATGTACCAATTCCGGCTACACAGTGTCATTAAAATAATTTCCCATTATAAAAAGATTGGCTATAACATTAATGTATTGCAACAGACTGCATGCTTGGTAGTCAACCCAATCACGGTTGGCAACTTTGCTTTCCTCTTTAATTGCACACCGGTGGGTCGGACTTCAGACTCTATGATGGTTCCGACTTAAAGACTTATCTATTGATGAGATGGTAGGGGCCTGATGCTTTGGCTGTTTGTCGGGCCCACCAGGGTTTACCTGTTGGATTTCTTTTGCTCCGGTATTCAGTTTAATTTACTGTTGAGTCCTTATCCTTGCTTTATCTCCTTGTTATATCTTGATTTATATGTTTTAGGAGATGATGCATTGATAAGTTAGGGGTCTTTCATGCAAACCAAATATCTATGTGTCTTGATCCACATCTGAATTAAGGGTGAGGTTGGCGCCGTTAAACCGGTTTAAGCCCTCCAGTAAAATATTTTACTGACCGTTCCAAGGCGGTACTTCTTTTGTGGATCTTTTATGTTTTTGTTCTGTCTTGTGTTTGCTATGTTTTGTGCGCGTCTGTTTATATGTGCTTTGTGGTCACCTGCTGGGAAAGGGCTGACCTCTTGGCTCTCGTTTGTGGTGTCTTCTGTGAGTTTGTCACTTTCCCATTGGTATCCTGGGTCAGGTGTGGTACTTGATTGTATCGATTCCTGATCTTTGCACCATTACTTACTTTCATGCATCCAAGGGTCCATGACGGGGGTCGCGCCTATAGCAATGCACCAAACTCCTGGGGAGTGTACAGGAAGATAGAGTACGGATTGGGTAGTTAAAAAAACTAAGATGGCAGATTGATTACTAAATCTGCCTGACATTCTATTTTCTACTAGTTACAGAGGTATAGTGAGATTTACAAGAAAAGTATTACTGGAATGTGCTCACTTTGACAACTAGCTGATGAAAGGTAAATTGATTTTGCCTTGTCAATTAGTTTTTAGCTACTTTCATTTTGCCTACAAGCTGACAAGTTCCCCACCCCCTGGCCCTGCCTCTGTAGACAGAAAATAACTAGTGATTAACTGTGATTTGCATATAAATTTGTGTTGAGTTGAGTGAAAGAGTTGACTACTTGCGAGACAAAACAGTCAAAGGGCTGTTAATTAGGGCTGCAACGATTCACTGAAATCATATCGTATCGCGATACGTTTTCTGACGATATGCGTATCGTATCGTGAGGTCAGTTCATGATAGGCTTACGATACAGCACTTGGTGTTATATATCAGAGATGAATTTTAAAAAAATATGTTTATGAACAATTTTCCCTTTTAATTGTTCTGCTTTAATCAGTAATCCCTTTTCCATGCTAAGCTCTTGAAATATCCTGTTTTGAAACAATGTATCTAACAAGAACAGCTGGCTTTTGAGAATCCAGCTTATCTAAATATACACTGTTTTTGGCTCTGCTTATAAATACATGCTAATAATTGAAATTTTTTAATGAGTTTGATAAAAACTGGGGAAGAGTGTTATACATAAACACATCCAGCATGCCAAGGGTTAATATTTGAGTATTTACTTCTGCCAATTTCATTAATCTATGTTATTTCTAAGGTTATAATGTTGTCAAAAATGTATCGCTATACGTATCGTATCGTGAGGCAAATATCGTGATACGTATCATATCGTGAGGTTACTGTATCGTTGCAGCCCTACTGTTAATATATTAATATAACATTCTTGAGAGAGTGCTAGTCGAAAATATCATCCCGAGGAATGTGATTATTAACCGAGGCGCAGTCGAGGTTGATAATCATATTTCGAGGGATGATATTTTCGACTAGCACCCTCTCAAGAATGTTATATTTATTTTATTATACCGAACATTATTCCTTAATTTTCTAACCATGGTGCGAGAGTTCCAAAGACACTGAACGCAATGCGTAATTGCCACGAATTATTGAATTATCTTTCACAAAAGGGTAGTGTTTGTAAACAGCTTGAATGCTCAAACTGGTCGTGATCGCCGTTTAAACAAATCGTGCCATAATCACTGATGGCATCAAACACTTTAGGCTACTTCGCTTAAATCAACATTGTAAATGGATCTGCTGTAGATGATGCAGTTTTGTTGCAAAACAGAAAATTTCGCCAAATATGCTCAAATTTGGTTTCAAAGTGTTCAGCTCCTTCTAACTAAGAAAACGAGTACCTACACTTTATGTTTCTGTCCACAAATAACGAAGTTATTGGGAGTTTAAAGTGACACGGCCATGGCTCATTCATGTACATGTATCCGCCATTGTAGGTTAGCGTCTCCTCGTGTAAACGAACCATACGCGCATCGGCCGCGCGCATGTGATAGTCGAAATTATCGCAGGGTGAAAGTCGAAATTAGCACCTACCGGTCTGTGGAGGTTTTACATGGGGTTTCTATGTGAGGTATAATAATAACAATAACAGCTTACATAAACTTTTGCACTGTCACATTTTTAAACAACAATTTTTAAGCCGGTACAGACAAACCATTGGCAGAACAGATAGAACGGGCCCACTGGGGACCGAGCCTGTTGTGTTAAAGTCAATTGTGACAGTACAATGTATCGATGTAGATGTATATGTACAGTCGATAGTAGTGGTAGGCCGATTTATCGAGCTCATCGATCATTGGTCATTTTCAGTGAACTGATTAATTGTCATAGTGGTAGGCCAATTAATCGAGTTCATCGATCATTGGTCATTTTCAGTGAACTGATTAATTGATCGGTAGTTTTTCAATAATCGATTACTCGGTATAGACATTCTGCTGCATTGGCCTTAATTTTTCAGCTTGATGTATTTGTTTAATATGACCCTTTCTTGCATTTTCAGTTTCTGGTATGGTCTAAATAATGTAGGGAATGTGTTCTTTTGGCTAGGGCCCTGTTATTTGACACCTGTGACATGGTTGGCCAATCAACGCAACGCCACAAGGCATCTTCAAAGTACCATGATATGTCCCATATATGTATTCTATTTTAGTCGATAAATGATCGATCATTGGTCACTTGTTATTTCCGATGATCGATCATAAAAATCTAGCCGATTCCTACCACTATTAATTGATCGGTAGTTTTTCAATAATCGATTACTCAGTAAAGACCTTCTGCTTCATTGGCCTTCAATTTTTAGCTTGGTGTATTTATTTAATATGACCCTTTTCTGCATTTTCAGTTTCTGGTATGAACAGCATATGGTTCAAATAATGTACATAGGTTTAGATAAACAAAAGTTTTGAGTGTAAAATTGTTAATATATACTAATCCATCAATCAGTTTGAATATATGTTTTGGGTGCTCAAAAGAACCGTCTTATTGAGAGGGTTCTTTTGAGTACCCACAACATATGTTTTGGTTGAGAAAATTAATTTTTTGGTACACACTCTGAACACCTAACATGTCTGGTCAATCAACTTGACCCCGTAAGGCATCTTAGACATACCTGGCATGATATGTACCATATATAATATGTATTTTATTTTAGTCGATTAATGATTGATTATTGGTCACTTGTTATTTTCAATGATCGATTATAAAAATCCAGCCGATTCCTACCACTAGTCGATAGAACCTCACAACCAGAAGAAATGATGCTGCATTCTCGGGACCGCCGTGACGTCACAGCCTTAGTGGCACATAAACAAATGTACCGAGGTGAATTGGACAGTGAATTTTAACATTACGGGTAACAGGAAAATGATGAAAAACTTGCTGCATTCATTCAAATTCTCTGATTTTTCACCAGTCTGCGCTTAATTCGAAGGAAAAACATTGTCTTTTGTCCCACCACGATTAATTTAATTATAATTTCACCGATTATTCACAAATTATTGAAAAACTTGGATGTGGGTGGGGTGAACGGCTATTGGTTTGCGATCATTTAGATGTGATCTCTAATGTCTTAGGAGCTTTAACAACAGTAGAACACTCAATGCCTTTGGTACAATATGCAGCCTGTCATAAGAAAAGTTCCCAGCTATTGTTATAAGGAATTCGAGCATAATCTCAAGATTTGTATCAATAGACCTACATGCGGGGATCCAGGAATTTTCGTCAGGTGGGGCGTCCAGGTTTATCTGTCATAAAAAGATAAAAAATCTTAGACAACGTTTTTCTTTGGGTTTTTATGCCCACAAAGGAACTTTGGGAGGCATATAGTAATTGCACAGTCCGTCCGTGTGTCCGTCCGTCCGTGTCCGGTGAATATCTCCTAGATTCTTTGAGGTAGGGATTCCAAATTTGGTATGTGGATACATCTTGGGATGGCGGAGTGTCGCATACCATTTTCGGGTCACTGTGACCTTGACCTCTGACCTAGTTTTTAGAATAATCGTGTCCGGAGCATATCCCTTACATTATTTGAGGTAGGAATTTCAAATTTGGTGTGTGGATGCATCTTGGGATGACAAAGTGTTGCGTACCATAATTGGGTCACTGTGACCTTGAACTTGACCTCTGATTTAGTTTCTAGAAACTGCATTGAGTCTGGTGCATATCTCCTATATTCTTTTAGATAGGAATTCCAAATTTGGTGTGTAAATGCATCTTAGGATGACAGAGTGTCACATACCATTTTCAGGTCACTATGACCTTGTCCTCTGACCTAGTTTTAAGAATTATTATGTCCTGAGCCTATCTCCTACATTCTTTGAGGTAGGAATTCTAAATTTGGTATGTGGATACATCTTGGGATTGTGGAGTGCCGTGTATCATTTTCGGGTCACTGTGACCTTGATCTTGACCTCTGACCTAGTTTTTGGAATAATCGTGTCCATGGCATATCTCTTATATTATTTGAGGCATGAATCTCAAATTTGGTGTGAGGATGCATCTTGGGATGACAAAGTTTCCCGTACCATAATTGGGTCACTGTGACCTTAAACTTGACCTCTGACCTAGTTTCTAGAAACTGCAATGAGTCTGGTGCATATCTCCTATATTCTTAGAGATAGCATTTCCAGATTTGGTGTGTAAATGTATCTTGGGATGACAGAGTGTCACATATCATTTTCGGGTCACTGTGACCTTGACCTCTGACCTTGTTTTTAGAATTATTGCGGCCGGAGCCTAAATCCTAGGATGTGGATGCATCTTGGGATGGCGGAGTATTGTTTACCATTTTCGGGTCACTGTGACCTTGACCTAACCTAGTTTTTAGAATAATCGTGTCTGGAACATATCTCTTATATTATTTGGGTAAGGAATCTCAAATATGGTAAGTGGATGCATCTTGAGATGACGAAGTGCCGTGTACCATAATCGGGTCACTGTGACTTTGAACTTGACCTCTGACCTAGTTTTTAGAAACTGCATTGAGTCTGGTGCATATCTCCTATATTATTTGATGTAGGAATCCAAAATTTGGGGTGATGATTCCTCTTGGGATGGCAGAGTGGTGCATACCATTTTTGGTCACTTTGACCTTGACATTGACTTCTGGCCTCATTTCTAGGTTTTTCCTGTTTGGAGCATATCTCCTATATTACAGCTTACTTTCCTCAAATGTGTCTTATGCTAGACCAATTCCTTTGGGGGCATTCGTCACGTGTTTGTGACATTTCTTGTTTAGTCCTCAACTTATTTTACAGAAGTCCAATGGTTTATTTTAAAGAAAATTGTAATTTTCCAAGGATCCAGAGGGGGTCTATCATTTTTTCCAAGAGGAGGCAGGGGCATAGCTTGGCTTCAATGAATGTGTAGGCCGAATGGTAGGGGGGTCTGGGGGCATGCTCCCCCAGAAAAATTTTCGGTCCTAGACTGTCCAAATATGGATTTTGCGATTATTTCGCACTTATAAATGCGTTCATGCGATTGTTAGAAATTACAGGTAGTTATCACCATCATCGCCCATATGGCCAAATATGCTTATCAAGTTTGATCAACTTACGGTGCTGAAATGCAAAAACAAAATCATCGACCTGGGAGTCAGGGACAGGTATCATACTCTTTTAACCATTAAATGGCCAATCACTACAAAAGTAGTCCGCTTTCTCATCTGCTGAATTGTTTTACAAGCGTCTTCGACAAACAGTGAGAGATCCAGATCTGGGTCTACACTGTTTGCCTCAATACTGACATTAGTCAATAATATTAGCAAATATATGCAACAGAGGACTAAGGCAAACGCGTCTTTCATTTGCAGTTTTTGGCTGGTGCTTTAAGGTTTAGAAGGCTTATAGGAGCCTACATGGTTATATAGCAAGAAGACATGTGACATTGTAATGATCATCCCAAATAAAAGATACAATGTACTGTACATGTACGTTGAAAAACAAGCGACATCAAGTTTCAATATCTAAATGCAGGTAGCAACAAAACTATTAATCACAAGCCAACTTAGAAAAAAAAAACTAATTTTCTGCATTAAATTTGTCTGACGCAAACATGTTTATCACCCTGTCAACATCAAGTGTCTGTAGATCATCGCTACAAAGGACCACAGCCTGGCAGACATCATTGTTGAGCGCAAGTAGTTTTTAATTCTTTTCATGCTACCTTTGGCATGTTGCGGACGTCGGTGGCATGGTCAAAAGGACTCCAATTATGGTGAAAATGCAATTATACAGGTTGCAAAGCTTCGTGCGATGGTTCATTTCCTATTGGGTAGGCTAGCAACATCACGTGACAGCTCGTCCTGGAACGCAAACAACCGTTCTTCTACAGTGGGTAATGGGTGACGTCTGTTATCAGGATAATTTGGAATATCTTTCTGATTTACTCACCCCCTACCCCCTCCATTTTATTGCATTTTTGGCGTTTATATTTTTTTTTACTTTCTGAAAAAGTGTAGGCCACGGACTACATGGCCTAAAGGAAGCTACGCCACTGGGAGGGGTCCAACTTTTTACAGGGGGGAGGAGGGGCAATCGCTTATTCCCTATACCCATATCAGCAGTGTTTCCGCGAGAGTGCGTTTCTTGCGTTTTTGACGATTTATATTTTGTCATTTATAAGTTTCTCTAAAGTAACCCTTCGCCCGGAATATAAATTCGACAAATTTGCCTTGATTGACTTCTGTTTGGCCAGGCGACACATCCGATTCTCGGAATTCTAGTGTTTTTTTCCTTATCTTATTGTTTCAAGCTGTATAACATACATGTACAAATTTATTTGAATAAAATATAATATTTGATCCAATTGAAACCGCTGATGGGTGATTTAAAAAAAAATGCATCCGAAGTAAGTAAGTAAGTAAGTAAGTAAAGACTTTATTTATAGAGGGTGACAACATTTAGCACATACAAAAATACAATCAAGTACATGTAGTAACTAATCTTCCATGAGGCCCTTGAAGTGTGACATTGGGGGTCAAATTTCAAAATTGCTCTATCATTATCTTTTTTACATCCTCTTAACCAGGGAACATCAAAATTTCAGAAACAAATACTGGTTTAAGAATAAAATTTAGGACAATGCTTTAAATTTAATACTTTAATCATTTTTTCCTTATTTTTTTACAATTCTATAAGCTACACTTAGCTTGATTATAAACAACACAGGTATGCAGAATTGTAAATATTCTTTCATGAACTGATGAAGTAGTTATGTATACACATTTTCAAAGTAAAATTTAATCTTTCGCTCAAAATATGCACTTGTAATAAAATTTTATGTGAAAATACACCCCTGGATTTTCACTGTGTAGAGGAAAAAGTTTTTCTAATTTAAATAATAAGCATGATTTTTGTTAAAAATTGTTCTTAGATAACAAGTAGGGTATATGAAAAACATAGAACAAATTTTATTTGAATATATAGGATATAAAACATATTAAACACAATAATATATGTTGGTAATGGAATGTGTTACACTTGTGACAAAATCAGAAGAGGGAGTTTCTCCTTTGAATATTTTATCTCTTATAGATTTTATATAGGATGAAGTGAATTGGCTTCATGGAAATTGATTAAAATGTATCAAAACATAAATCAATTCCCTTTTTAGCACAAGACTTTAAAAATGAACTATTCAGATTTGTTTATTAAGCATAGTTAGGAGTTATAAAATGTTAATGATCAGAAAACAGTTGACAGCACTCATTGTTGGATAAATTATCAATTGAATGATTTGATTGATACCATTTTTGCAATTCTAAAGAATCTGTAACAAATTTAAGGCTTAAATAGAAAGAAATAATTGTGTTACACTTGTGACAAGCATACAAAGGAACTGATTATGACCCTTTTGTCTTTTCTTATCTCTTATACTTTATGTAACCTACTATAGTATGTACAACTTAGCATCTTTTTTGGTTTTCTTCAATAAATTCATGTAAATATTTTTTGAATTGTGAACAAATACCTTTCCCTCCTTGTGAGTGCATAATTTTATCCTTTTTGTTTACACCATTTTGTGTTTTCTTTGTATCGAAAGAGTGAATAACTACCCTAAATACCAAAATATATCAAATTAATTGTTGAATAGATCATCCTTTGACCAAACACAGGAAAAAGTGAGATGAATTCAATCCATAATATATGTTACACTTGTGACACAAATCACATTTTAAAGTCTACCTGTGGAGCGCAGTGGCTCAGTGGTAGAGTGCTTGACTCGAGACCGAAGGGCCGCGGGTTCGAGCCTCACCGGCGTCACTGCGTTGTGGTCCTTGAGCAAGACACATTTATCCTAGCTTAGTACTGGTTCAACCCAGGAAGACTCGTCCCTATTTAACTGAAAGATTGTTGATGGGACGTAAAGAATCAAATCAAACAAACAAACAAAAAGTCTACCTGTCTAAATCAAGTTATAGTCTGATTTAAGATTGTCTGATTTCTTCAGTGTTAATAATAATAATTTGAATTTAGCATGATTCCTATCCCAGAATGTAGCTCAAGGATGGCCAGCTTCATAATGAAACTAGTATATGGGCTTGAGGAAGTATCATTCCTGCTGGACCGTAACTAGTATTGGCTACACATTTGGTGAAGTTGTTGACTTTTTGTTGTGTTTAAATTATATTTATGCATTCAAGAATTATTAAAAAGACCAAATAAGTAATATTTCATTTAAGATTTGCCATGTATATGCATTTATCACATATTCCTAAAATGTGTTACACTTGTGACATCAGTTAAAATCATGCCACAAAGTCAGCAGCTTAAGGATTTCACCACAATTCCTCATAATGTTTTTTGGGGGCTCCCTTGACCAGAAAAACAGCAAAAAAGCTATGAAATGCAAAACAAATTGAAATGCTGATGGTTGAAACCTTAAATGATACACTTGTGACATATCTGGGTGGTTTTATTCAGTACTGGCTACATAAACTCATACTTGTTGTTTTATAGGCAAGTTGGTTCCTTTAGAAAGCTTAAAGACAGCTAGTCATTAAAACAGCATTCCTTTTGAATAAAACTTTGTATATTTTATGAGGCAATTCACTTTACTCCAATCATATGAAATTCTGTATGATAAAAATTTGAAAGGGTGTGTTTATAAAAGGTTACAAATTTCCGATTTATCTGGTTTAAAAAAGATGAAAAGATTGTTTTCCTACAACTTATGCTATATTTCAACTGCAATTCACCATTTGACTATACATGAATAGTGTTTAATACAATTTACAGTTGAATTGAAGGTAAGGAAAAAAATGTCACAAAAAAGTGTTACCCTTGTGACAATTTGGATGACATTTTTCCATGTAATTTTTGAACGGAACATTCTAAAGCGATGAAACTTGGCATGGTGCAAGAAAAACATTAATTACATATCTTAAAATTAATTTTAACAATAAATCTGCTTTAGATAGTCTATAAACATTGATTATAGAAATGGATGCATCATTTTTGAAATCACCCTGATCCATTTAAGATTTTCATAGCTGGATATTTGGCCTAATAATACTTTTCCATTGTTCAATCTTGGAAATCTGGGTGATATTCATTTGATTTCACGTGATAATATACCTCAATATTTCCCCATCCACATACAATGTAATAGATGGCCCACTCTAGCTTTTCAGCAAGGGGTCAAAGGCTTTAGATTGAACACTGTTTTCCCTGACCTAATATAGGGCCTTGTATATTTTCAGACTGAAAAAAGTAAGGATTTTGCTCGGATAGCTCCACAGACACCAGCTGATCTTAATTGACAGTACATGTATTTGAAAAAAAGGATAAATCCAGACTCAGCAGGACTTTGTTTATATTTAAATGTTCTTCAGAGCATCAACATGCAACAGCTGCCATCCAGCTGTCCAAGTCATTCCAGAATTGCAGGATTAGTATGGCTATCAGTAGCCAGGAGGCTGTAGAGGCTTCTATGATGAACACATACTTCACTGACAAGAGGGACACTGCAGGCAGTTTGGTCCCTCAGCTGAACATGCTGAATGGTGATAAATGAGGTAAGATTTTGACCTTAGTATGAACAGTAAATATTTTTGCGCTGATGAGATTACTGCAATACATTGAGAGACTGACCCAGAATCTAGGTAGCTGTACAATTATCAAAATAAGTAAAACAGATGTGTTTAACACAAATCCCCCACCCACATTCTTCCAGAGCACTGCAAGTCACCAATTGTTATGTACTAAGTACTACTAGTCAATTGTATAGGCTCAAGGTGAGCTATTGTGATCATAGGATGTCCGTCGTCCGTCAACAATTTCCTTTAAATAATGTCTCCTTCTGTACCACTTGGTGGTATTTTACCAAACTACACAGAAATCCTGCTTCAAAGCACTTGATGACCTATCGTGATCGTTGGAAGTCAGTCGTCGTCTGTGGTCAACATTTGCATCAAAGGACATTTCCTAAACTACTAGCTGGATTTTGGCCAAACTTGGCAGGAATGATTTTTATATAGCCCTCTTTGATAATTGTTCAAATGATTTTGGTCAACACAGGCTAAAAATAGATTTTCAAGATGAAAAATTTAAAAATGTTCTTGTCTGAAACCACAAGCCATTTAGATTTGATATTTGGTATGTGCATCATCTAAGTGACCTCTACCAAGCTTGTTCAAATTATGCCCATTATGCCCATGGGTCATAAATGGGCCTGTCCCTGGGGTTACATGTGATACATAGGCTTATATAGGGAAAACATAAAAAAATCTTCTTGTCTAAACCCACAAGGCATAGAGCTTTGATATTTGGTATGTAGCATCACCAAGACTAGTGGACCTCTACCAAGTTTGTTCAAATTATGATCCAGGTCCACCAAGTTTGTTCAAATTATGACCCTGGGGCCAAAAATGGTCCTGTCCCAAGGGGCCACATGTTTTACACAGGCTTATGGAAAACATGAAAAAATCTTCTTGTATGAAACCACAAATCATAGAGCCTTGATATTTGATATGAAATATAACCTAGTAGACCTCTACCAGCTTTGTTCAAGTTATACTCCTGGGGCCAAAAATGTTCCCGCCTCAGTGGTCACATGATTTACTATTTTACATAGGCTTTAATAAGGAAAACTTGAAAAAATCTTCTTGTCTGAAACTACAAGGCTTAGAGCCTTGATATTTGGTATGTAGCATCACCTCACATTATGTCATAGGCTTATAAATATAAAATCAATTTTTTTCAGAATATAGTCATGTTGCATATTAAATTTAAGGGAATGAAGCATACAATAACATGCTAGCTAATATTTTGTGCCAACACACACCCTTGACCCCTGGGGTGTGGTCAAAAGATCATATTTTTCTTTTCTGAAATTACACACTGGGTAGGCGCAACAAGAATACAACAGAGGAACTGTGATCAATATTTACATTTTACAGCCACCGTTTTGGGTAAGTTTAATATTTTATTTTTTTCATTGGAATGCTCAGGTTTCAGTAAAAGTAAGCATGATATCAGTTTTAGGTAAGATCAAAGAAATGTGCTTGGTGTTATATTTGTCCAAAAAATGTGTGAGAGTTGGCTGAAAAATAACATTTTATTTCTGATCATTACTTATTTCAACTTAAAACTGAAAAATATGTATTATTTTTTCGCATTCATTGTCGTATTTCGATCTTTCAGAAACAGAAGGGTAAAATTAAATTATTGGTGGATATCCTGTGTGTATTCAATAATTTCTATCTGATAAGTGAAAAGCGCAGTATCTGTTTTAAAGGATGATGGTAATGATACTAAGGCAATCGAAAACTTCATTAATGGCAATCGGTTATCGATAGCAATCAATGTTTTTGGCAATTAATGAGCAATTTTTTGTTTGCTTTTGTCCGATATATATATATATCCGAGCTTTATAAGTATGTTTTCTGTTTTATATTGATCCATAAACTCAAATCGGACCTGGAAGGCTCAGGATCAAACCCTATGTCACATGCCTACTGTGTGGCCCGACAGTTCAGTGGTAAACATACACCCACATTCTGAGAGGGTCCTGGGTTCAAGTTCAGGACGGGTCATGGGGGGGGGTGTGTAGATGACACATGTGAAGAAAAAGCATATGACCAGATGGGGACTCGAACCCGGGACCTATCACAGACCGTGCAAATACTCTGACCACTTAGCTAACGGGCCACACGATGAGCCTGCCAGTTCTACAATATATATGGCAGGGTAGTTGTACTCCTTCCAAGGTCTGTTTGGACATCACCAGACACATCGAAAAAAAAGGTTTTCTTGTGACGGAGCTCATATGAAAGAAAGCTAAGAACCCATTGTCTGCGATCGGCCGACTGTAAGTTCATTTTACTTGTTTATCAGAAACAACACCTGCATAGAACAAATCACGATTCATTTCAGAATAGATAGGCGAAACCAATTTTATTAAAATACTGCTATAAATTATAAAAAAAACCCAGATAAACTGACTTATTTATAACAGCGGCTGTACATACATGTATTGATCGCAGTTCCTCGATTGTGTTCAGCGTTAGATGTTGCCGCCTACCCGGTGTGAATTAGTTGTGTTGCATATCAATTTAAAGGGAATGAAACAGGGTAGATAATCCTTATGTCTATCGAAGTTGAAGTCAATAACTGTTTTGTTGTATGGCGTTTCAACTAAGAATGAAACTTTTCTACTTTTTGTTTTGTTGTTTAAGTTATGTTCAACCTTCAGCCTAAGGACTTTCTCATAAGTTTTATCAACTGTTATTAAAATATTTAAACATAGTATTTTGCATGTTGAAAAGGATACTAATTCTCTGAGTGCGGAACGTAAAATTTAATTAATATAAAACTTTTTTTTATACTTTTTGTTTTTTCAAAACAAAGATAAATTAACAAACAAGATAATACAAAAAGTTTGTTTTCAAAAAGATCATGAAAGTCTTTAATTTACCTGTTGGGATGTGAAACAGCAAATCATGTCAATTTCATGCAGCACATGTTAGTTTTATATTAATCATGCTATTTTTAGCTCTACAGATGGTGATATTAGTGTCAAAATATTAACTTCTGGAAACTAGTTTGAGCTGGTTTTCATGCAATATTAACTTGTAGGCCAGTTTAGACCGGTTTTCAGGTAGACAGAGATTTATGAAGACAAATTGAGCCAATCAGGAGGGTCCGATGATTAACCGAAATCAGCAGAAATCACCAAGAAATCACCAGATAAAAATAAGAAAAAACTACCATTTTATTGTTAGTTTAATGTCATAATATAATAAGAATTAGTATAATAAGCTTATTTCTACTTTGATTTTAAAAAGAAATGAAAAAAATGTTATGATTTCACTTTCAAATTCAGTGCACAGTGAATTCACCGAAATCACCAGATAAAAATAGGAAATCACAATTTTATTATTAATTTAATGCCATAATTGGATAGTAAGTAAGTAAGTAAGTAAATAAGTAAGTAAATACTAAGTAAAGTCTTTATTTAAAGAGGGTGACAACATTTAGTAGTACAACTAATCTTCCATGAGGCCCTCAAAATAAATAATATTTACACACATAAAAAAAACAAAAACAAAAAAACAACAATTCTACACAAACTATCAAATTAAATTGTTTAACCCTGTACTGCTGAGCAAATATAGCTAAATTCTGGCAAGACCGTAAACTGAATGCAAAACTGTGGATCCCGATCAGCTGATCAGTTTCCACATTGTTAGTGTTTCCAAAAACAGAATATATCTAGGTTCAGCAGGACAAGGGTTAATTTGATATTTACACAAGTGCATTTATTATAATATAGTAACCCTCTTTATCTTGACAAGCATCCGTTTCTATTTTACTCTGCTTGCTGGAAATTTTTTGATATTTTTGTCATCTGCTGTCTTTTTTAAAATTAATTTACTATATAGTTCTCAGAGAGTCAAACAGTTTGGATTTAGATCTGGCCCAATATTTTGTTGGTCCTGATTTGGTTCCAAAACTGTTTGCAAAGGTTATCAGCAGACAACAATTGCAGGCAGAGTAACTTCAGCAGTGTTTATTTAACCAACTTGCAGGGTACCACTTATTTGTATGCCTTTGCAAGCAAAGTAGAAAACAATATACATCCTGATCAGCTGGCTTCAGGACCAGGAAAATGTTTAGGTATTTTGTCATCTGCTGTCTTTTCTAAATTAATTTACTATATAGATTACCATATAGATCACCATCAGAGAGTCAAACAGTTTGGATCCAGATCAGGTCTGACATTTTGTCGGTCCTGATCTGGCTTAAACTGTTTGCAAAGGTTATCAGCAGACAACAATTGCAGGCAAAGAGTAACTTTAGTAGTGTATATCTAACCAACTTGCAGGGTACGGTAAGCGCAATGTTTACCGCCGTCGCCCTGGGCCCTGTTATCTGTTAAACTAACGGTACCCGAGCAAACATTGAAGGCATTATACCACTTATTTGTATGCATTTACAAGCAGAGTAGAAAACAATATACATCCTGATCAGCTGACTTCAGGACCAGGCAAATGTTTAGGTATTTTGTCATCTGCTGTCTTTTCTAAATGAATTTTCTATATAGTTCCTTAATGATCACCATCAGAGAGTCATACAGTTTGGACCCAGATCAGGTCTGACATGTTGTCGGTCCTGATCTGGCTCTAAAACTGTTTGCAAAAACAATTGCAGGCAAAGAGTAACTTCAGCAGTGTATATCAAACCAACTTGCAGGGTACAGTAAGCGCAATGTTTACCGTTGTCGCCCTGGACCCTGTTACCTGTTAAACTAACGGTACCGGGAGCCAACATTGAAGGCATTATACCACTTATTTGTATGCATTTACAAGCAGAGTAGAAAACAATATACATCCTGATCAGCTGACTTCAGGACCAGGCAAATGTTTAGGTATTTTGTCATCTGCTGTCTTTTCTAAATGAATTTACTATATAGTTCCTTCATGATCACCATCAGAGAGTCATACAGTTTGGTCCCAGATCAGGTCTGACATTTTGTCAGTCCTGATCTGGTTCTTAAACTGTTTGCAAAGGTTATCAGCAGACAACAATTTCAGGCAAAGAGTAACTTCAGCAGTGTATATCTAACCAACTTGCAGGGTTCCACTTAATAGTATGCATTAACAAGCAGAGTAGAAAACAATATGCATCCTGATCAGCTGGATACCAATTTGAATAATAAGCTTATTTCTACTTTGATTAAAATATGAAAAAAAATGTACATTGCAATTTCCAATTCAAGGTATGCCGAAATCACCAGAAAAAAAGGAAATATCCATTTTAATGTTAATTTTATGCCTTTATATGATATAAATGATAGTAGAATAATTGATATGTTTACAAAAGGCTTATATTTTAATGTGCCAGCAAATAAATATTTCAATAAAAAATATAGCAACACATTATAGCAATTTGAAAGTGATTTTTTTTATCAACATATTTTTAAAAACAGACTAGAAATAAGCATATTATACTAATTCTTATCATATTTTTGCATTAAGTAAACAATAAAAAGGTGATTTCTTACTTTTATCTCGTGATTTCGGTGATTTTCTGGTAATTTCGGTGATATCTGTTGATTTCGGTTAATCATGGCACCGAATCAGGAGATGGGATTCTCTCCAGTTATATAACAATATGTCATATTGGTTTGTGCAATAATTTTTTCAGGGTGAACAGCATCTCACAGATAAGATAGTTTGGTCTCAGAGAAAGTCCAGTTCTAAGGAGTCCATTGACCACAGTCACCAACTTACAGCAATATCTGATGTGATTCAAGGGAATTATACCTCTTTCATTTTAATGTTTGATAAGAGTACAGATTTGTTACTCACTGAGCCAAATTTTAACTACTCAGTATGGTCTCAGCAAGAGTTGAACATATAACATCTTTCTTGGCCATTAGGTTTCTATTCCAATATTGAATCCCTAACCCATGATTTCTGGATGTGATAAATAAGGAACAAGTTCTGCTGGACAAACTGATTGGCTTGTCGAATGATGGCCAGTGATGGGCAGCTTCAATGTCAGCAGGAAATCAGGAGTGGTACAAGACACTTTAACCTGAGACTGATTGGTACTGGTTCAACATAGAAGACCCGTTCCGACATGACTGAAAAATTATTGACTGGTTGAAGAAACAAATCATCCATAATCAAACACTTTGGATCCAGATTAGGACCGACTTCAGTGTTAAATCCATTAAATTTTCAGTGGTCATTTTCATGTGATTTCAGATGGAAAAACACTGTCTAATATTTGCCCATTTGCATGATGTTGATGATGGCCAACTCTACCTTTAGCAAGGGGCCATTTGATACAAAAGGGGGCCACTTAAAGGGGGCCAGTGGCCGCCTCTAGATTTTGCAGAGGTAATCAGCAGACAACAATAATAGGCAAAAAGTTAACTCATAAAGTGCCACATACAATTTGCAGCAGACGACAATTGCAAATTTTGCTGCTTTTTCAAAGAATAAAAAAACAAATAAGGCACGACGTTTCATGAGAATAGTCTGCTGGCAGACGATTCTTATGAAATATCATACCTTATTTTTTTCAAAAATTAGGAAAGTTGTCGCCATATTTGTCATCTGCTGCAGTCGTGATTGGTGCTTTAAGGGTTAAATAGAAAAGACTGAAGAAATAATCAAATGTCATCTGTTTTAATAAAATGCATAATTTTAAGCTGTATAACTTTTAAATATTGAAATAGATGAGTTTATATGTACATGGAGTTTGGTCTAACATAAGTCCAGATAAGTGAACTTTTATTGACAAAATTGTGAGAACATATGCAATTTTTCAATAATTTGAACATTTGTTTTGGGTGCTCTAAAGAACCGTCTCATTGAGACGGCTCTTTTGAGCATCAAGAAAATTGTTTTTTGATATGATTTTTAAGCACATTCAACTGGATACCTAAGTGTATTAGCAATTTTCTATAATGGACTTATTAGACTGCCTGCAGCCAAATCAAGGACAGGTGCCATACTGGGAATTTAGTCATATAGTACACAGGTATAGGTTAACCGCTCAATAGCCCTTCAAAAGCCTCTATATCACCAAATGAGAGTTTTTATCTAAACATCCAGAATATCTGTTCTGGTTGTTTTATTTTATGTGATTCTTTACATACCATGAACAATCTTTCAGCTATGAAGGGATGGGTCTTCCTGGGTTGAACCAGGACTAAGCTAGGATTAATGTGTCCTGCTCAAGGACACAACGCAGTGATGCCGGTGATGCTCTAACCGGGGGGGCCATCTGTCTCGAGTCAAGCACTCTACCACTGAGCCACTGCACTCCTGGATTTGGTTTTGAAATAACAATTTGAAAATTATTTTCTTATAAGCACTTTCATCTGGAGGATTTAAATAGTGGATTTGGAATTGGACATATTAAGTCACCTGGCTATTAAGTGCTCAAACTGAGCTATACATTTAATATTGCCTTTAAATATGTCTGCAAGATGTGAATGGTGTGTCTGTCATTTGTGTGTCAAGACAAGAGGCCCTTCTGAACACTAAACTAAGCATGTGCATTTTCAATTGACAGCACACCATGAGGTCAGGTCATGAATGTTTGCATGCCGGATAGTTTTACAAGCTTTTGTTGTCCTCTGCTGATCAGTGCCTTAACCCTTGTTCTGCTGCATAAATATGAATATGGCACATTCACTTCTGTTTTCCAGTGGAATCTTATGCTGTCTGGAAAGCAGTCAGATCTAGATCTCATGTCAACAGATGTTTTCACTAGATTTAGCCAGCTGATTCTGAATTTACTCTCTTTTCTAAAGATGACATATCCGGTTTCAGCAGGACAAGGGTTTATCCATCATTTTATGGGACATTGGCAAACAGTACATAACCAGATCAGATATGACATAATGTGACCTCTGATCAGGTTCTGCACTGTTTCCTAACATTACATACTTTTAATATTTGAGTGTAATTATAATCCCAACTGGAGATGGATGCATTCAATTGGAAATTCAATTTGTGACTGGGGAGGAATTATTGAAAATTTACAAGCCATTCTTTGTGGAAGTATGTATTAAATGGGTTAGTGCTATTATGTCCCCCAAAATGTTTGTTCCTGAAATGTCTACTGTGCCAAAATGTCTATTCCCATGATGTCTACTATGGCAACTTGCAAGACCGGGCGGATGTCCATGCCCGTTTCAGCAATCTCCGATCCCCAGTATGCATCGTATTAACCTTTTTACCTGCTAGGGACAATTTGAAAACAGTTTGGATGTGGATAAAGACTGTCAAAACGGTAGGCCTGATCAGAATCCAAACTGTGTGCCACTCTGATGGTATTCCTGAAAATTCATTAGAGAAAATTATGACAATGGTCATCATGTTAACCCTCTATCTGCTAGTAACAGTTTGCAAACTGGTTGTAACCAGATCAGGAACATCAAAATGACTTTGCTGGGTCTGATCTGGATCCAAAATGGTTTGACAGTCTGGTATTCCTGAAAAATTCATTAGAGTTACTTCAATCAAGGGTTATGATTGAAGCACTATCATTTAATTTGGACACTTTAATCCTTGCATTAGTACTGGTGCAATCCAGGTAGACCCATCCCGCCATAACTGAAAAATTATTGACTGGGCGTAAAGAATCAAATCAAATCAAAAAAAAAAAAAAAAAATGGAGAAATCAATTGTAATGATGGAATAGGTCTTTCAGGAGTATATTGGTAAGTAAGCAAGTAAGTAAGTAAAGTCTTTATTTAAAGAGGGTGACAACATTTAGTGGTACAACTTATCTTCCATGAGGCCCTCAAAATAAAGAATATGTACACACACAAAAAAAAACAACAATTCTACACAAACTATCAAATTTAAATTGTTTAACCCTGTACTGCTGAGCAAATATAGCTAAATTTTGGCAAGACCGTAAACTGAATGCAAAACTGTGGGTCCTGATCAGCTGATCAGTTGTTTCCAAAAACAGGATATATCTAGGTTCAGCAGGACAAAGGTTAATTTGATATTTATGCAAGTGCATTTATTATAACATAGTAACCCTATTTGTCTCACCAAGCATCCATTTCTATTTTACTCTGCTTGTTGGAAATTATTTAGGTATTTTGTCATCTGCTGTCTTTTCTAAATTAATTTACTATATAGTTCCTTCATTATCACTATCAGAGAGTCAAACAGTTTGGATTCAGATCAGGTCTGGCATTTTGTCGGTCCTGATCTGGTTCTAAAACTGTTTGCAAAGGTTATCAGCAGACAACAATTGCAGGCAAAGAGAAACTTCAGCAGTGTATATCTAACCAACTTGCAGGGTTCCACTTAGTAGTATGCATTTATAACCAAAGTAGAAAACAATATGTATCCTGATCAGCTGGTTTCAGGCCAGCTGATTCAGATCTATACTGTTTTCAAAACAAGTTAAACCCAGGTACAGCATGGTATGGGCCATTTTACATTATTTACAGGTCATCATATTTCTGTAATTTTTATTTTTGTTAATTTTCTCCGAATTTTATGCGCATAAAATTCGACAAAAACACATCAGAAGAAATTTTGGATACTGCCTGATTATGACTATTCCCTATGAGTGTAGATCCAGATCAGCTAGCTTCTGAGAGGCCAGCTGATCAGGATCCACACTGTAAGGTACAAGAATTGTCATGGGTAAAATAATAAATCGATAGAAGAGAAATGAACAAAATATTCACTAAAAATATATATACAAACTACAAACATGTACTTAAAATGAATAGTTTAGCATTTTAAAAGGATTTTTGCTTGGAAGTAGATATTGTGGGAGTATCATTTTGGGAGCAGACATAGACGGCACCTTCAGGTGTGTAAAAACAAAAACCTTACACCCTAGTGCACATTATGTTTACTAAGTTTAGACATAGAGTGCATTAAAAGTGAACATCATGCAATTCACATAACAACTTTAGTTATGATTCATTACTCGAATATTAAGCGAATAAAGAAATGTGCTTCATGCAAGATTGTCATTTTGTATCCTGCTTGATAACTTATATCACTTTAACTATCCTTGTTAGCAAAGACTTTTGTCATCTGCTGATAACCTTTGCAAACAGTAAGGACCCAGATCTGGAATGAGAAGAATGTCGATCCTGATCTTGATCCAAAAGGATTGACACTCTAATAGTGTGTTCCTGAAAGAATTTATTGAAAAAAGTAATTTTTACAAAAAAAAAAGTCAGCAGACGACAAAAAAGTTTACAGAAAAAGATCTTTCTAATTCTATTGTATTGTTATAATACATACCGCGAAAATATTAAAGCTGCATACTCTGTAACTATGAAAAATTTTCGAAAAATTTTATTTTCTTTTTAAATCATTTGTAAAAGTAGAATTAAGCTATGTTTTCACAATAAAAATGTTCAGTACAGCTGAAAACTGCACGGAAAAGTGAATTATCTTACCAAATATGTGTATTTTTCTCTTGTTGGTAATTATTTGCGTCCCTCCAATAATTCTAGACCGTTGAATTTTAGCATAAATGCAGTTGTTTTGATAGTGATAACTTGTTAAGATTTACGAAAATGGTCAAATGTTTACCTGAATTTGAATATTTTTACTTTGTTCTTGAAAAATAAAAACATTATTTTTAAAATTAGAAGATCAAAAGTAACAGACTATGCAGCTTTAAGTGAATAAAGAAATGTGCTTCATGCTAGATTGTCATTTTGTATCCTGCTTGATAACTTATGTTATTTTGAATTACATCATTTTAACTATCCTTGTTAACTTGGTTGCAAGGCAGTAGACATTAGAATAAAAACCCGTATTATTAGCTTTTGGATGAATATTGTGAATGGTAAACAAACAAAACTATCAAAATGGTTATACTTACTTCTACGAGGAGAATATGACGGTGGCATCCATCAACATAAATGGATCCATTTTATTAAACATATTCTAATATCTGTTGGGCGTCCCGCTCTTTAAAACATGGAAGTCATTGAAAACCCAAAATCAATCAAAAATCAAATCTCTAAAACTCTATCAGACCTTTATGTTAAGGAGTGGCATAACAAAGTAACTTCATCCTCTAAAGGAAAGAATTATACTCTTTTCAAGCAAGATTTAAATTTTGAAAATTACCTAATCAAATTAAATAGGAAACACTGTTCTTCATTGTTAAAGTTTAGGTTAAGTAATCATCGGCTTCCGGTTGAAACTGGTCGCTGGGAAAACACACCTTTAGAAGACAGAAAATGCACATTATGTAGCAAACATGATATCGGGTACGAATTTCACTATCTTTTTGTTTGTGATCACTTTATATCTGACAGAAAGAAATATTTAAGTTTATATTTTTACAAAAGTCCTAACATTATAAAATTCGAAGAACTATTTTCTTCAGCAAATACCAGGAAGCTTGTAAAGTTATCAAGTTTTGTAGAAATTATAATGAATAAATTTTCATGTGCAGCCTAACCCTAAAAGAGTCAATCATTACGATAATATACTTCTTACTATGTCTTGGCTTAATATTTCATGGGAATTGCCTGATTATAGACAACTCACATGATATGTCATATCATGCGAATTGTCTATAATTAATAATGTGAAGCCTATTTTGTTTCTTAATGAAGCAACAACAGTCGATTATGTTGCCTACTGTTAGTTATAGAAGGCTCTTTCAGGGTTGATTTTGCTCGCATTTTAATTTTCACCTTTTTCATGCTCTTTGTACACTGTATTTTATGTATATCATGTATATGCTTTGTTTTTGTATCTTATGCTCTTACGCTATCTATGAGTGGCCTATGTTTTATGTCAATAAAGATATGTTCTGTTCTGTTAACAAAGACTTTTGTCATCTGCTGATAACCTTTGCAAACAGTAAGGACCCAGATCAGGGCCGAGAAGAATGTTGATCCTTATCTTGATCCAAACCGACTGACACTCTAATAGTGTATTCCTGAAAGAATTTATTGAAAAAAGTTATTTTAAAAAAAAAGTCAGCAGACGACAAAAAGTTTATAGAAAAATGATCTTTCTGGTTCTATTGTATTGTATTTGAATTTAAGGTACAACTTGCATTTTATATTGTAGAACAGTGACCTATGTCACTGTACAGAAATGTGTAGAAAGACCCTTGTTACTGTGTATAACATTTTATCAGACAGACAATGCCGTCTGCTGATAACCTTGCAAACAGTTAGGACCAAGATCAGAACCAATTGAAAGTCATTCCTGGTCTGCATTCAAAATGTTTGACATTCTAATTGAGTTCCTGAAAGAATTTTTGCAAAAGACATAAAAAGTATTCAACTAGTTAAAAAAGATCTTTTTGGTTTTAATGGTCAGCAGACCTCAAAACATTAATGTGGGCATGACTGGATTTGTTCATCTAAATTGAAGTGTTCTTGTTACCCTGGCAACAAATAGCAGGCTTCTGGCCACATGGTGAGGCTATTACCTGGTGACTTATAATCCCAATAAACACCGAAATTTCAGTTTTACACTGTCAATCACATACCAGCTTTAGCAAACAGTGTAGATACAGATGAGAAGCAGCTAATAAGGAAAGAGTTAAATCATTAAGGTCCTTTAAGATAGTCTTCTGGAATTACCTTTTAGTGAATAAATTATTTTGTTCAAAGAACAAAAAAAATAGTCCCTGATCAGACTGCATTGAACTTTTTATATAAATCTTTACATGCGACATACTTAGTGATTTTGTTGTCGTCTGCTGACTCCTTTCAAAATAAATATTTTCAAGAAATTTCAGGAAAAAAATCAAGGTGTCAAATTGTATGGATCCAGATCAGGACCAAACATACTGATGGTCCTGATCTGACTCCAAACTGTTCATGAATGTTATCAGCAGATGACAAAAGTTTGATGATCAGTTGTTTCCAAAAACGGGATATATCTAGGTTCAACAGGACAAAGGTTAATTTGATATTTATGCAAGTGCATTTATTATAACATAGTAACCCTATTTGTCTCACCAAGCATCCATTTCTATTTTACTCTGCTTGTTGGAAATTATTTAGGTATTTTGTCATCTGCTGTCTTTTCTAAATTAATTTACTATATAGTTCCTTCATTATCACAATCAGAGAGTCAAACAGTTTGGATTCAGATCAGGTCTGACATTTTGTCGGTGCTGATCTGGTTCTAAAACTGTTTGCAAAGGTTATCAGCAGACAACAATTGTAGGCAAAGAGAAACTTCAGCAGTGTATATCTAACCAACTTGCAGGGTTCCACTTAGTAGTATGCATTTATAACCAAAGTAGAAAACAATATGTATCCTGATCAGCTGGTTTCAGGCCAGCTGATTCAGATCTATACTGTTTTCAAAACAAGTTATACCCAGGTACAGCATGGTATGGGCCATTTTACATTATTTACAGGTCATCATATTTCTTTAATTTTTATTTTTGTTAATTTTCTCCGAATTTTATGCACATAATAATTCGACAAAAACACATCAGAAGAAATTTAGGATACTGCCTGATTATGACTATTTCCTATGAGTGTAGATCCAGATCAGCTAGCTTCTGAGAGGCCAGCTGATCAGGATCCACACTGTAAGATGCAAGAATTGTCATAGGTAAAATAATAAATCGATAGAAGAGAAATGAACAAAATATTCACTAAAAATATATATACAAACTACAAACATGTACTTAAAATGAATAGTTTAGCATTTTAAAAGGATTTTTGCTTGGGAGTATATATTGTGGGTGTATCATTTTGGGAGCAGACTTAGACGGCACCTTCAGGTGTGTAAAAACAAAAACCTTACACCCTAGTGCACATTATGTTTACTAAGTTTAGACATAGAGTGCATTAATAGTGAACATCATGCAATTCACATAACAACTTAAGTTATAATTCATTACTCGAATATTAAGCGAATAAAGAAATGTGCTTCATGCAAGATTGTCATTTTGTATCCTGCTTGATAACTTATATCACTTTAACTATCCTTGTTAGCAAAGACTTTTGTCATCTGCTGATAACCTTTGCAAACAGTAAGGACCCAGATCTGGAACGAGAAGAATGTCGATCCTGATCTTGATCCAAAAGGATTGACACTCTAATAGTGCGTTCCTGAAAGAATTTATTGAAAAAAGTAATTTAAAAAAAAAAAGTCAGCAGACGACAAAAAAGTTTATAACGATCTTTCTGGTTCTATCGTATTGTTATAATTCATAACTCGAAAATATTAAGCGAATAAAGAAATGTGCTTCATGCTAGATTGTCATTTTGTATCCTGCTTGATAACTTATGTTATTTTGAATTATATCATTTTAACTATCCTTGTTTACTAGTTTGCAAGGCAGTAGACATTAGAATAAAAACCCGTATTATTAGCTTTTGGATGAATATTGTGAATGGTAAACAAACAAAACTATCAAAATGGTTATACTTACTTCTACTAGGAGAATATGATGGTGGCATCCATCAACATAAATGGATCCATTTTATTAAACATATTCTAATATCTGTTGGGCGTCCCGATCTTTTAAACAAGGAAGTCATTGAAAACCCAAAATCAATCAAAAATCAAATCTCTAAAACTCTATCAGACCTTTATGTTAAGGAGTGGCATAACAAAGTAACTTCATCCTCTAAAGGAAAGAATTATTCTCTTTTCAAGCAAGATTTAAATTTTGAAAATTACCTAATCAAATTAAATAGGAAACACTGTTCTTCATTGTTAAAGTTTAGGTAAAGTAATCATCGGCTTCCGGTTGAAACTGGTCGCTGGGAAAACACACCTTTAGAAGACAGAAAATGCACATTATGTAGCAAACATGATATCGGTGACGAATTTCACTATCTTTTTGTTGTTGATCACTTTATATCTGACAGAAAGAAATATTTAAGTTTATATTTTTACAAAAGTCCTAACATTATAAAATTCAAAGAACTATTTTCTTCAGCAAATACCAGGAAGCTTGTAAAGTTATCAAGTTTTGTAGAAATTATAATGAATAAATGTTCATGTGCAGCCTAACCCTAAAAGAGTCAATCATTACGATAATATACTTCTTACTATGTCTTGGCTTAATATTTCATGGGAATAACCTGATTATAGCCAACTCACATGATATGTCATATCATGCGAATTGTCTATAATCAATAATTTGAAGCCTTATTTTGTTTCCTAATGAAGCAACAACAGTCGATTATGTTGCCTACTGTAAGTTATAGAAGGCTCTTTCAGGGTTGATTTTGCTCGCATTTTAACTTTCACCTTTTTCATGCTCTTTGTACTCATGTATTTTATGTATATCATGTATATGCTTTGTTTTTGTATCTTATGCCTTTACGCTATCTATGAGTGGTCTGAGTTTTATGTCAATAAAATATGTTCTGTTCTGTTAACAAAGACTTTTGTCATCTGCTGATAACCTTAGCAAACAGTAAGGACCCAGTTCAGGGCCGAGAAGAATGTTGATCCTTATCTTGATCCAAACCGACTGACACTCTAATAGTGTGTTTTTGAAAGAATTTATTGAAAAAAGTTATTTTTAAAAAAAAGTCAGCAGACGACAAAAAGTTTATAGAAAAAAGATCTTTCTGGTTCTATTGTATTGTATTTGAATTTAAGGTACAACTTGCATTTTATATTGTAGAACAGTGACCTATGTCACTGTACAGAAATGTGTAGAAAGACCCTTGTTACTGTGTATAACATTTTATCAGACAGACAATGTCGTCTGCTGATAACCTTGCAAACAGTTAGGACCAAGATCAGAACCAATTGAAAGTCATTCCTGGTCTGCATCCAAAATGTTTGACATTCTAATTGAGTTCCTGAAAGAATTTTTGCAAAAGACATAAAAAGTATTCAACTAGTTAAAAAAGATCTTTTTGGTTTTAATGGTCAGCAGACCTCAAAACATTAATGTGGGCATGACTGGATTTGTTCATCTAAATTGAAGTGTTCTTGTTACCCTGGCAACAAATAGCAGGCTTCTGACCACATGGTGAGGCTATTACCTGGTGTCTTAATCCCAATCAGTTTTACACTGTCAATCACATACCAGCTTTAGCAAACAGTGTAGATACAGATGAGAAGCAGCTAATAAGGAAAGAGTTAAATCATTAAGGTCCTTTAAGATAGTCTTCTGGAATTACCTTTTAGTGAATAAATTATTTTGTTCAAAGAACAAAAAAAATAGTCCCTGATCAGACTGCATTGAATTTTTTATATAAATCTTTACATGCAACATACTTAGTGATTTTGTTGTCGTCTGCTGACTCCTTTCAAAATAAGTATTTTCAAGAAATTTCAGGAAAAAAATCAAGGTGTCAAATTGTATGGATCCAGATCAGGACCAAACATACTGATGGTCCTGATCTGACTCCAAGCTGTTCATGAATGTTATCAGCAGATGACAAAAGTTTGATGATCAGTTGTTTCCAAAAACGGGATATATCTAGGTTCAGCAGGACAAAGGTTAATTTGATATTTATGCAAGTGCATTTATTATAACATAGTAACCCTATTTGTCTCGACAGTGACCTATATAAGAGTGACTAGAAACTCCAATACAATACCAATACTCAACTCAAATAACACTGTCGTGTATCTTACACAGGTAAACGAGGGAAACTCGATATCATTTATCTACACGGTTGGCTTTTACCGCTGTTTTGGAATACACAGCGTAATTTCTCTATGTTTACCTAAACTTTTAACACCTTTATATACACCTAAATTATATAATAACGATAATTATGAATCATTGGACATCTTAGTTTATGAATATTGATAAATCGAGAAACAGATATAGCCATGTTTGAAGCTTTATTCGTCAGAGTGAAAGAGGTATTTTTGAAGCCATTTTTTGCAGATTTCCGCAACTTTCTTAAAATCGGCCGTTATTTACACGGTCATGACTCAATCTGATTAGTTTTTACACTGCAGAAACAAAGCATTTAGCAATATTTCATATATGTTTTTTCGATTGTTATTAATAATATTTACCAATAAGCGATATTAAAGACGAAGTACGCTCTTTAAAGTACCTATAAATGCAGCGGTCTCACAAGCTGCATCGCCATTTTGAGTGTGTACGATAAAAGGCGCACCAGGCGTTAGTCACGTGACACATGCCACGACATACCTATATGGCTGAAAAACGAAGTGTCCAGTCACTCTAATATAGGTCACTGGTCTCGACAAGCATCCATTTCTATTTTACTCTGCTTGTTGGAAATTATTTAGGTATTTTGTCATCTGCTGTCTTTTCTAAATTAATTTACTATATAGTTCCTTCATTATCACTATTAGAGAGTCAAACAGTTTGGATTCAGATCAGGTCTGACATTTTGTCAGTGCTGATCTGGTTCTAAAACTGTTTGCAAAGGTTATCAGCAGACAACAATTGTAGGCAAAGAGAAACTTCAGCAGTGTATATCTAACCAACTTGCAGGGTTCCACTTAGTAGTATGCATTTATAACCAAAGTAGAAAACAATATGTATCCTGATCAGCTGGTTTCAGGCCAGCTGATTCAGATCTATACTGTTTTCGAAACAAGTTATACCCAGGTACAACATGGTATGGGCCATTTTACATTATTTACAGGTCATCATATTTCTTTAATTTTTATTTTTGTTAATTTTCTCCGAATTTTATGCACATAAAATTCGACAAAAACACGGAAGAAATTTAGGATACTGCCTGATTATGACTATTTCCTATGAGTGTAGATCCAGATCAGCTAGCTTCTGAGAGGCCAGCTGATCAGGATCCACACTGTAAGGTGCAAGAATTGTCATAGGTAAAATAATAAATCGATAGAAGAGAAATGAACAAAATATTCACTAAAAATATATATACAAACTACAAACATGTACTTAAAATGAATAGTTTAGCATTTTAAAAGGATTTTTGCTTGGGAGTATATATTGTGGGAGTATCATTTTGGGAGCAGACATAGACGGCACCTTCAGGTGTGTAAAAACAAAAACCTTACACCCTAGTGCACATTATGTTTACTAAGTTTAGACATAGAGTGCACTAATAGTGAACATCATGCAATTCACATAACAACTTAAGATATAATTCATTACTCGAATGTTAAGCGAATAAAGAAATGTGATTCATGCAAGATTGTCATTTTGTATACTGCTTGATAACTTATATCACTTTAACTATCCTTGTTAGCAAAGACTTTTGTCATCTGCTGATAACCTTTGCAAACAGTAAGGACCCAGATCTGGAACGAGAAGAATGTCGATCCTGATCTTGATCCAAAAGGATTGACACTCTAATAGTGCGTTCCTGAAAGAATTTATTGAAAAAAGTAATTTAAAAAAAAAAAGTCAGCAGACGACAAAAAAGTTTATAGATAAAGATCTTTCTGGTTCTATTGTATTGTTATAATTCATAACTCGAAAATATTAAGCGAATAAAGAAATGTGCTTTATGCTAGATTGTCATTTTGTATCCTGCTTGATAACTTATGTTATTTTGAATTATATCATTTTAACTATCCTTGTTAACTAGGTTGCAAGGCAGTAGACATTAGAATAAAAACCCGTATTATTAGCTTTTGGATGAATATTGTGAATGGTAAACAAACAAAACTATCAAAATGGTTATACTTACTTCTACTAGGAGAATATGATGGTGGCATCCATCAACATAAATGGATCCATTTTATTAAACATATTCTAATATCTGTTCGGCGTCTCGATCTTTTAAACAAGGAAGTCATTGAAAACCCAAAATCAATCAAAAATCAAATCTCTAAAACTCTATCAGACCTTTATGTTAAGGAGTGGCATAACAAAGTAACTTCATCCTCTAAAGGAAAGAATTATACTCTTTTCAAGCAAGATTTAAATTTTGAAAATTACCTAATCAAATTAAATAGGAAACACTGTTCTTCATTGTTAAAGTTTAGGTTAAGTTATCATTGGCTTCCGGTTGAAACTGGTCGCTGGGAAAACTATATAAGACAGAAAATGCACATTATGTAGCAAATATGATATCGGTGACGAATTTCACTATCTTTTTGTTTGTGATCACTTTATATCTGACAGAAAGAAATATTTAGGATCATATTTTTTACAAAAGTCCTAACATTATAAAATTCAAAGAACTATTTTCTTCAGCAAATACCAGGAAGCTTGTAAAGTTATCAAGTTTTGTAGAAATTATAATGAATAAATTTTCATGTGCAGCCTAACCCTAAAAGAGTCAATCAGTACGATAATATACTTCTTACTATGTCTTGGCTTAATATTTCATGGGAGTAACCTGATTATAGACAGTTCACATGATATGTCAAATCATGTGAATTGTCTATAATCAATAATGTGAAGCCTTATTTTGTTTCTTAATGAAGCAACAACAGTCGATTATGTTGCCTACTGTAAGTTATAGAAGGCTCTTTCAGGGTTGATTTTGCTCGCATTTTAATTTTCACCTTTTTCATGCTCTTTGTACTCATGTATTTTATGTATATCATGTTTATGCTTTGTTTTTGTATCTTATGCCTTTACCCTATTTATGAGTGGCCAGAGTTTTATGTCAATAAAGATATGTTCTGTTCTGATAACAAAGACTTTTGTCATCTGTTGATAACCTTTGCAAACAGTAAGGACCCAGTTCAGGGCCGAGAAGAATGTTATAATCCCAAATAATTGGTATGTTCTAGAATGTTCTAGAAAGTCTCAGTCCAGTTCCAATTCTGCTTGAATAGAACTTCCTGGGATTTTGTGGTACTTCACTTTACATGGTATTTAATGGAATTCCATTAAATCCCAAAAGTTGGAACAATTGGTATTTTCTGTCACTATCTGGAACTGGAAAATCCCAGAAAGTCTCAAATAATTCTGCTTAAAATATTAGTGGGATTTTATGTTACTTTCTGGGATAAATATTCCATTTAATCCCAGAAAGTCCCAGTTGGTACTTTAAATGGGATTATTAAGATTTTCTCGGACTTCATCAATTCAACACATCCATATAATTTTGGATTAAATGGAATCTTTTGGTACTGCTAGTAAATAATTTGGTTCCATTTAATACCAAATAATCCCAACCTAGATTTGCACAGGACCATTATATTCTGAACTCAGTCTGACCTTGAAATATGATATAACTGTGTTAACCTGGTTCTCTCATTTCAATGACTCAAGCTGAAATTCTTTAATCTTGCAGGAAACCAGAAAAAGATTCAAATAAACCTCATGGTTTGCAAGGCTCTAACTATTTGATAAATCCTGTGTTAATTTTGGATATATACTGCATAAACTGCACAAAATAAATCCTACAACAGACAATGTGAGTAAATAGAACATATTTCTATGCTTATAAATTATACTTGCATGAGACTTTTCATCATATAATTTAGTTTCTCAGAAACAAAGCCATTTGTAGTTGTTTCTTTCTTTAAATGCTGATGAAAGACGCTTAATACTGAATTGTGTTCATTATGGTTATACAATTTTACCATTATCATTATTATTTACAGCAGCATTTATGGCAGTACAACACTTAGTTAGTGTGGTACATGTAAGCAGGTTAATTACTGAATTTACAGGATAATCAGGCTGATCATTGGGGCTTATTTTTGTTTGATTTTTTTATCCATTTTCTTTTTAAAAGGTGTTGGGAGATATTGCGATTGCCTTCGTCTGTATATCAGGTTTTTGTTTGTTATGCTATCTTCTAAACAACTGGACAGATTATCCAACCAAATTTGTTGAGCAACTGGTGTATGCAACTGGTGCATGCAACAGCAAAATTCCAATACCCCAATGATGTGGGATGTAGGTCAAAAGTGTCCTTCGGTCTGCCCATTTGCCTGCAATACTTTCACCTTGCAAACGATTTGTTTGTTTTGTTGCTTTACGTCCAGAGTCAACAGCTATGGTCATGGCGGGACAGTTAGTTACCTAACCACACTTTTTCCTGGGCAAGCTTTAACAAGCAGTTAACCAGTACTTCGTGCACATACTTTCACTTGTAACTGACAACAACCCATCTTGAATGATTCAGCCGAAGGGAGGAGAATGACCGTAGAAATTATTTCATGATCAATCTCCACGAAAGTACGGGACCGGGTTGGGATTCAATCTCGCGACCCCTGGATTCAGACTCACATTCTGTTGCCAGACACGTTATCGACTGCGCAAACGGTCATACTGAATCCAACCGAATTTGTTTGGTGACTTACTTGCACAAGTGGGTGAGCAGGAGCATTACTGTTTTTTGCTTTTTGGATCCCCTTTGCATGGGCCTCAGAGAGTGTGCATTTTCTGGCTAAATTGCAGTCTCTCTGAATTGCTGGGTAGAACTCAACCAAATTTGTGCACAACTTAAACAAAATGTGTATACAAGAGCTTATTTTTGGGTACCCCACTCAGAGGCGCCCTATAATGGGGTCAAAAGTGTCTGCCCATAATTCAAACATGCTGGACTTAATTCAACCTAATTTGTTGAAAGGTCGACTTTCTCACAAGTGGGGAGTGGTAAAGAACATTTATTTTTTTAACCTTCCAGCCAAATTTTCGATTATCCGAAACTACTGGGTTATACGAAGACTACGGACAGTCCTGACTTTTTTCTCTATTATCTTTTGCAATAAAACTACCTATTATTCGAATTTCGATATCCGAAAAATTCAATTTTTCGAAGTGATTTGTCGGTCCCGACAAAAGAAATGGCTATTAAATTACCTTTCAAGATTCGAAGTCCAAATGTCACGCATGGTGATCATGATTTCTTTGTTTGGTCGAGTTTATTTTTATTATATAGATTAATAATAAGAAAAAAATAGGTGAATGCCATTACAATAATACTTCATCAGTGTTGACGTGGTCTATTGTCATATACAGCATGGATGTTGGTGACCTGAGATTGAATGAAACGATTCAAATCTGAATATCGATATATAAACAAACAGGTTTTAAAATATTAAAACCAAACCAATAATGTATATGATGTATATATGTTCAATGTTTCTATCTTGCTTTTGTAATTGTGCTTTATTTGTATGCTCTTCACATGGGGAGGAAATAAAGAATATTATTATTATCATTATTTTTATTATTATTATTATTATTATTATTATTATTATTATTATTATTATTTTTATTTTATTAAGGTCGTCTGCAATGATGGTTTTGTTTGATTTTTTTAAATGTCTAATTATGGGCAATAAATGAGCTAAACTTGATTTTAATTGGATCTTCTCATCCTTTGATTTATTCTTGACCACTGTTTACATTATATTTAATATAGAATACAAGTATACAGAATTCCAAAGGGCCCTTACTTAGACTACAGTTATAATTCTGTCTGATTACTCTACTGGTTGTGATGAGATGAGACGAGCAATTATTTTGCCACACAAGCAGATATAATGATAGATATTGTATACGACTTGGATAAGGATTAGTTAAGATATTTTAAAACATTTAACCAATTTAACAAATACTAAATTGTCATGTTAAAATAGAAACTATTATTTTCCACGCACCTCTATCTATATCGTAGTATTATACATATATGGAAATATTGAAAAAGTTTATATATAACATCTGTAAAAAAGGTCTTGATAATAGAGCAATGAATTGCTTCCTAAGATTAAAGCACCAAAGCCCAGAGATTTATAAGAAACCATGCGAAAAATATTCATTTCCCTTTTAAATATCATCTCTTACACCAAGTCAATGGCCTTGCTAATTTATTATGTTAGGTAACATAAGTTACAACCTGTAACACAACCTGTAACAAGTACTCCTATCTTGTTGTTTAACATGCAAAATCTATGATTCTTTATTATATGAGCAAGACTATCAAAATATGGAAGATTTTATATAATTTTTACGTAAATAATACCTACCAAATTGGGCTCCTTAAAACTTGGGGTAGTGTTGTTTAATTGCTTATATAAGGCAATGCATTTAAGATAGATAAACACACTTTGTTTTTTTTTTTAAAAGCCAAATAAGTGTGTTAGTACAACTAGATTAAAAGCATTTTAAAAATTCACAAATCAGCTGTAAAATTAAATGCTATTGGTCACAGTTACCGTTTTTAAAGTGTAGTTTTATGTAAGTAACGCACATAACACATTAGGATGCTGTAATTTTGCTTTAAAACTTTTATCTGCAGCTTAGGTATCCAGCAGGCAGACTATATGCGTGATTTAAATAGTTAGTTTAATGCCTTCTTTCTGTAGCACAGCCTTTTAACTTTTCATTTTCTGAATTTTATATGGTAACATATGTAACAGACTGTCAGAGGCAAACACCAAATCGTACACATGCAAACATCTCTTATTCTACGCAGCTTGAAATGCTCTTTTAAGATACGATGTGTCTGCAAAATTCTTTAGCGGGGAGCAAAACATTCTCAGCCATCAGTCTAACAATGATACATTGCCATTTTGGTAACGTATATTTTAGGATTTCCCACCAAGGGAGAAATTGAAATCTCTCTGTTTTGATATAAAACTCTCACAACTTTGAACACAGAGTGTAAAATGCTTCTTTGAGCTAAAAACTAAAAATATTATTTTTGGATAAAAAACCCCGCAGGGTTTTTCTCCCATTTTATTTTGTGGGGGAAAAACCCCACGGGGGAAAAACCCTGCGGGGGAATTTTCTTTTTCCTCTAGAGGCACAATATAATGCTGAAAGTTTTTGATATACCTTTTATTATGCATTGTAATGAATAATAATTCAAAAAAGTCAATTTGAATTTTTCAAAAAACCCTGCGGGGTTTTTCCCCCACAATCTGAAATGGGAGAAAAACCCCGCGGGGGAAATCAAAGTTTTGAATTAAGCCATATCAATCATTTTCTGCAATAATTACAATCAAACAAACTTGTTTCTTGAACAAATTTTAATATTTATTTTTTTGAAAAAATCCTGCGGGGTTTTTCCCCCATTTGAAAATGTGGGGGAAAAACCCCGCGCGGGGTTTAAAAAACCCCGCGGGGTTTTCGAAAAACCCCGCGGGGTTTTTAACTTTGACCATTTTTTTCATTATGATGGCATATATTTTTTTAGTCATAATCATATATGTTTTGCTCCCTTATGTCTGTATTTATGTATTTTAGTGGTTTTGAGTCTTTTGCACCACTGGAAAGATGATGTGATTTTGCCAAATTCTGGTGTGGCAAAAAAAAACTGGTGGCTGTTTAATGTGGTTCGGAGCTAATACACTACTTTTCAAAACCAATTCAATTTATTCATTGTTAATGCTCCATTCTTTCATTAAATGCTGTTTTTGCTTTCAAAAAGTGTTTTCTGTGGTGTACCGAAACAAAAGGGCAAACTTGCTTTCAGAAAAAGTAACATTATTCACGTGTGGCATGTTGTATCCTCCGTAGCCCAAAAACATATTCTGACAGACTTAAATAATTCAGGCTGTACCTAGATGACGCATTCAAAGATAAGCCATAAAATATCAGTATCGCCAAGCTATGAAAAAAATCGATTTTTCAAAACATTTCCTCAGAACATAAAGTAATGCTTAACTTTTCATCAAGTGTATATTTTAATGGGTCACATAACGTATTGTGTCGTAATTGGGACGTATTTCTGTCCCTTACGACTGTTTGTTTTTACATTAACAAACAATGTAGAACCAGGGTCTTCACGGTTAGTCGAAATACCCCTTTAGACTTCCAGTACGAGAGTATACAAAGGGCTAAATAATGGTTATAGAAACGTGTCGATATATATATATATACTTATTAAGGATGGTAGACTCGAAACTGATATTTATTATAAGGAGACAGATAGCAAGCAATATCTTCTATTTACCTCTTGCCATCCGAGACATACAAAACTGAGTATTCCTTACAACCTTGCACGTAGATTACGGACCATAATTTCTGAACAAAATACACTTGAAACAAGACTTAATGAATTAAAGTCGTTTTTACTGACGCAAAAATACCCCAAGAAGCTCATTCAGAGTGGAATAGACAGAGCAATGCAACTCGACCAAAAAACATTAAGAAATGTTACTGAGAAAACAAGCGAATCTGTCATTACTTATGTTTCCACCCATAACCCTAAAAATCCAGAAATATTTAATGTAATTAATTTCAATTTACCCATTCTACAAGAGGATCCGAAAATGAACAAAGTATTATCTAACTTCAAATTGATTAAAAGCAAACGGCAGCCAAATAACTTAAAACGACTATTAACCAAGGCTAAATTCAATCACGATTCTAACCATGAGGTAAAACGGTGTAATAGACCTAACTGTGGCCTCTGCATACACCTCTTAGAAAGTAACTCGTTCGAATTTAAGTGTGGAAAAAGATTTTTTGTTCACGAATCAATGACCTGTGAAGTGAAAAATGTTGTTTATGTCATGAAATGCAGAGGCTGTGGGGATGAATACATCGGTGAAACCGGCAACTTTTTACGTAGACGGGTCACCGTTCATAATCAACAAATAAGGGATCCTAACACAAGAATACTCTTTGTCAGTGAACACTTGAATGTATGTGCTCAACAAATGAATCCAAAATATCATATTTTCCCGTTTTATAAAATGTATTCTGACAGCACATCATTAAGACGTGCAAAAGAACATTACTTTATAAAACTCCTAAAACCCAAACTAAACAGGGTAACTTAAGTCGTGTCCTCAGAGTACTCTCATATAGATCCAGATAAGACCACTTCATGCACATAAAAATGTGATCTTTTTCTTATCAATCGGCAGAACGTGTTTTGGATGCTAAAAAGAGCCGTCTCGCGGAGACGGTTCTTTTGACTACCCAAAACGTATGTTCTGGTTGAGAAATACGAAAGGTGCGCATTCTTATCTTGAGGTCTCATAATCTAATATACTATAATTATTAGTTCGACGTACAGTAAATTTACTGCACTATATTATTAGTGCGACGTACAGCAAATGTACAGCACCACGTTTTGTGCGTACAAATGCGATTATTTTCTTATACCATCTGTAGAAACATGTTTTGGGGTGCTCATAAGAACCGTCTCATTGAGACGATTCTTTGAGTACCCAAAACGGATGTTTTTGTTGAGAACAGTAAATGTACTGCACTATATTATTAGTGCGACGTACAGCAAATGTACAGCACCACGGTTTGTGCGTACAAATGCGATTACTTTCTTATAAAATCGGTAAACACATGTTTTGGGATGCTCATAAGAACCGTCTCATTGAGACGATTCTTTTGAGTACCCAAAACGGATGTTTCGGTTGAGAAATATGAGTGTGATTTTTAAGTATGCACTCTTATCTGGAGGTCTGACACTTCAATATACCATACTTACTAAAGCGATGCGCAGCGAATGTACAGCACTATAAGTATGGGCGTAGAACTATGATTAAATACGCACTATTTTCTGGAGGTCTGACACTCTAAAATATTATATACTAATTAGTGCGATGTACAGCAATTGTACTGCACTATATATTAACGCACTAAGCGTACATTTTCAAATTACATGTATTTTTTTTTATTATATTTAACTGCATAACGTTTACGTCATAGACGTAACGTTAATAACGGCAACGTTGTAACTATGCAACGGCCACCATTTTTAATAGTTCCTGATGATCTGAAAAGTGAAACCGGTAGAACAGAAGAAAATAAAGTTATATTATTGTGAAATCGGACTTTTTTATTTTACATATATATATATATATATATATATATATATATATATATATATATATATATATATATATATATATATATATATATATATATATATATATATATATATATATATATATATATATATATATATATATATATATATATATATATATATATATATATATATGTGTGTGTGTGTGTGTGTGTGTGTGTGTGTGTGTGTGTGTGTGTGTGTGTGTGTGTGTGTGTGTGTGTGTGTGTGTGTTCTGAAATTGTTTGTTTGTTTGTTTTTTTAGAAAGGGGGGCAACTAATGTTGAAGCTCAATAGCTCTAAAAGACTGCTGAAACTATTTAGAGGAACACCTGACAAAAGTCCAGTGTCTTAGGTTATTTAAGAAATTAATTCGATTTTCGAAAGTAATGCTTCGGGTCTCTTTCAAAGTAAGAGGGCTTCACGTTAACTTTACAAGAGACCCGAAGTATTCAAGATTCCATAATTGAATTTATTACTTATATTTACAATTTATTATAAATGTCTAAAGTATAGAAATTATTTATAATTTAGGAAACAAACCAGTTTGTATTTAATATGCAATTGCATTAACGGCTTACGGAAAAGCGAAACAGCCAGTGTGAACACGGACAGCCAACGGAGCAAACAAGAGGCTTGTGACTCAGGTCGGGCTCACTGTCAATCAAACCGAAAGTGTCACTTCTGGCGAAGGAATTCGATGTACGAAGCGTATTGCACGGGCAGGTGAGCTTGGCAGCTTTCAATCAAATTTGTGTAATTCATGAGGCTATGAACGGTTGCAAAAATCTAAAGATTCATTAAAGACTTCTAGTTTTGTAATCATCTTGATTGGAATGAAAGAGCTGGCTGCTTTGCTTAGTTTTTCTTCCTGGTGTCTCGTGATGGTTATGTGGCTCTTCCTCGCTGTGTCATGGGTTTGTCTGCGGTTTGTGATTGTGGTATTTGCTGATCATACTCGCTTACTATTTTTGCTTTGAAAATGCATTTATTAAAATAGCCAAAGTATCGTATCAAATTATGTTATGAATAGCCCAAGTCATTTTATAAGTTTTGATAGCTCAATCAATATTCGAGTGGATTCACACACACTAACGCACCTCCTGCTAAGTACAGGCCTAACGTTAGACTCGTGATGCTTCCTACATTAACTTTCTAGACCAGTGAAAATTTCCATAAGGTTTGATATAGTTACGTAAAATTAGTCCATTAAATGCGTTTTATTGAGGCGTTCCAGGTTATAATTTTCCAAAAATTGCTTTTCTTTCTGTGAAGAATGTTTTGTATTAGAAAATATTGTAGATCTGTGTCTTCATTGTTTGCCAAAGTGCGCATTTAGGTATAACTATTATCATATGACGTCGCGTCTGGGAGTGAAATAACGCCATGCAATAAAATCTGTAAACCACTAGTGGTTTATCGATTTACGGGAAACGTTATGACGTCCATAACAACGTTGCGTACATAATGACAAAATTATACGTTTTTACGCCAGAAATGAGATTTCAAAGTATTTGTCATATGATAAATAGAATCGAACATTCGTGTTCTTGTATTATTGAATTTATTAAACTCGTTGCGAAAAAGAGATAAAATGCTCGGCAAGCCTCGCATTTTATCTTTTTTCCCCAACTCGTTTAATAAATTCAATAAAACATGAGCACTCATGTAAGATCCTCTATTTTTATCATATGACGTCGCGTCTGGGAGTGAAATAACGCTATGCAATAAAATCTGTAAACCACTAGTGGTTTATCGATTTACGGGAAACGTTATGACGTCCATAACAACGTTGCGTACATAATGACAATATTATAGCGTTTTACCGTCAGCAATAAACCTTCAAAGATATCTTTATGTCATACGATAAATAGAATCTAACATTCGTGCTCTTGTATTATTGAATTTATTAAACTCGTTGCGAAAAAGAGATAAAATGCTCGGCAAGCCTCGCATTTTATCTCTTTTCCCCAACTAGTTTAATAAATTCAATAAAACATGAGCACTCATGTAAGATCCTCTATATAGAAAAAGTGAATAACTTACCGTGTAAATGTCCTTTATATAGTCAATATCACACTCTGAAGGAGCTGGTGATGCAATAGTTTCCTTTATTTTCCAAAAATCAATCAAGACGTTAATCGAAAAAGATGAGAATTTTTTTCCCTTTTGTCTTTTGAGGCACACTGTATCAGCGGAAACCCCAGCATCGTGATTGCACAGATAGCAGAACATATTCTTGTACACAATAGGGTTGAACAATCCTTGAAAGAATGGTACCTTGTTCGTAGTACAAGCATCTTCTATCGTGGCGTCGTATTTTGACCATAATCCAGTTTGGTTACAGGCTGTAATATCCGGTAATAGACATTCAAATTGTCTTGAAATGTCTAATTGACTTTTTGGTGGTTCGTTTATTATGTTACACAATGGAGACAGAACAATATCGGTAATATTCTGAAAGTCAGCTTCAAGAATATCCACACACAGTGTTCGTACTAACCAGCTAGTCCACATTTTAACTCCGTGACATTGTGCACAATACCTATTTTGAAATATACGTTCACTTTTCGAGTCAGTCACCCATACGAAGTCATCTATCTCTCCTCCCATTCGTCCTGCGCATTTATATTGAAGAGTCGCATTAGTCTCATCTACTGGACACCTGTCTACAATGTAATACCCTATGCTCTTAAAGCCTTTCGTCCAAGAAGTATCTGAAGCAATGTTCCTTGTTTTGACCATCGCTGGTTTACATGCTAGTTCTTTTGTTGAGAGAATGGCGTCCTTTTTGTCATAGCAACAGTTATGTTGTTCCCGGCAGTCATCGGCGCACGAACAGCTTTCACAGCAAGGCTGGCGGTTAGGTTTGTCTAATTTTTCTACTGCTTCTCTGCTACAAAAATCTGTATATGGACATATACGTGATATCTCATCTTCGATTCGTTTTCCGTGAGTGAATTCTTTGTCTCGAAGTAGAAGAAGGAGTAACAGGAAACTATGGCGTATCCGCTTTATTCCCATGTTTATCTGTGATTGGCATGGAGTCTAAATGAATCTAAAATGTGAAAACGAATATTACAGTATTTACACTAAATGAACAGGATATTACATCGACTTTTCTTGTGGCAATTTATAGGAATCTATCCTGAGTGTGAGGGTAGGATAGAAAAGTATATCCCGAGGATCACCGTTTGGCATCACGAGGCTTGCTGAGTGATGACAAACGGAGATCATGAGGGACAGAATTTTCCAAATGATTATTTTTCTTGCTCAATACTTATAATTCCATTTTAAGGGCAATTGTGGGTAATACTTCCCACATTTAAAATCTTTTTAATACTTTGCATACAGTTTGTTTTATGTATGGACTGTAAATTTATGAATAAAAAGGATATGTCACCACGCTCCTTTTTTCATTATTCACATGGAAGTTTTCAGCATTTTACAAATTTTCTGAAAAAAAGCCAAGTCCTTCATATTAAGCTAAAATATTTGTAATCGCCATCCAGCTTCTTTATTTTAAATTTTAATTACTACTCACGACATCAAGCGTTCTAGAAAATGTGAAAAATTATTTGTTTTCCCAAGCCGTAACAAGATACTGAATGGTATATATTTTGGTAATTCCCCCAAAATAGGAGTACGATTTTAAGAATAAATTGTGTACTAAAAATCTGACATTGAGAATCTTTAAGTTTTGTTTTATTTCATAGACTATTAGTTTACCTTTTAGAAAAAATAACAAAAAAGGGGGGGGGGGGTCACCAAACTTATTTTCTTTCGGGATAGCAAAATTTACCCCCACCCCCACAGATTTTGAGGACTCTTCAATATAAAACGCTATTGAGTGTACTTTTTGTTATTTAAAACAATTCATATTACTTGTAGGAAGTAATTCAGCATTATAAAGCTGAAAAAGAAGAAGAAAAAATAATGTATAATAGGTGCCCACCCAGGGATCGACCCTGGTCCGCTGGTTCCAAAGTCCGACGCTAGGCCACCCAAATTAACGGTATATATTGGACACACAATCCCAGTAACGGCAATACTCTTATTCGCATACACGGGGTATAAACGTAGACACTTTTGTATATTGTTTGAGTTCGCCATATCTATTTCTCAGTATTTGGTACTGAGACGATCATTTATAAAAATGGGTCAGTAGATATTTCGGACACATTTTAGTAACTTTATTTTGTCCAGGAAATGCGTAAACATCCATCTGACATAAGCGTATCTGAAAGCTGAGTTGATCTGAAGTTGTAAATGGTCGGATAGACTGGACCCAGACAACTCTTCCCGTTTCCCGCCGCAGGAATGGTGCGCATGGAAATTACTCGAAATTGTTCCTGAATACAATGAAATGCAACATAACATTATGTTAGTACTTTAAAGGCCAATGTGAATAATGAATAAGCAATTTTGAATAAAGACAATCGCAAATTTGGCGGGATTCCAATTATTTTTTGCCTATATATGTGCAGTGTAATGGGCAAAACTTTAGAGGTCTTTCAGAAAAAGAATCTTTCAATCCAATTTTTTTTGTTAAAATAAAAATTACGCTTTTTTAAGAAAAATGATTTTGAGTGAAGATTTATATCAAATTTAAGTGCAGTTGGTAATAAACAGGTCTAGTCGACTTAAAAAAAACACCAAGCACTTGAATTTTTGACTAAAGTAGATTTTTACGCATTTTTTAAAACATCACATTTTTCGAGATTTTTGAAATTCATAATAATAATAATAAGTAGCTTGTGCAAAAATTGTTGTATGCATTTTATTTTATCTGAACAAGATAGCCCAAACAGAATAGAACTTGATTCTTCCATTTTGTGATGACAAACATTTCTCTGCTGTGGCACACTTCTGGTTTGAATGTAAAACTTTAAAAATCTATTTGACGGTATAGTGTAGGCCCCTCTTTCGAAATTTTGGCTCCCGTGTGTATTTTTTGGTAAAAGTGATTCTTGTCGATTTTTAACTAGAAAATTATATGCAGTATTAACGTCACAGTGACGTCAGAAAATGGGGTACCGTATTTTCACTTGCACCAAAGAGCTTATATGAGGTGGGGTTATTTACACACCTATACTAATCTTATTTTTTGTGTTTGTTGCATTGAAATGGTTAAAACCGTATATAGAAACACTAATATGAAATTTAATTCCCTATGGACTTCAATTTTACGTGGAAAAAACACACTGCTTACAAAAAAAAAAGAAATTCTGAAAATTCGCGTGTGCCTTGCGACTAGAATCAGATCTTAGCATAATTGTATGTTCCTGGCTAAGCTTTTAAAACAAGTTAGCTCTCTGATGTTTAGGGCGTTTAGCTGCTACAGCGTTTTGACTACGTTACCCTACATTTGTTAAACAAAATAAATGTTATCAAGGTTGTTATGGTAATACTTGAATTATTTAAATTGGACAAACATTCATGTAATAAACAAGAAAATTACATTCCTTACATATATTTATGGTTATACACGTTATGTGGGCCCGTTGTATTGTCATTTATGTTACATTTTAAGCTACTCCCTTTAAAATCACTGAAATTATGTTAAATAATTTTCTTTGATCAGCTTCCCAGTTAACTTTCAATTTTTAAATACATCTCCTAAAAGACAAGGTATAAGCCATTATATAGCTGCAAACAGTTTGTTTGTATCACAAATACTTTAAAAGTTATAAACTGTTAACTATGATGACCCTGAACAAAAAGTTCATTCTTTAATTCAGCATCAAATTCAATTTGAAAACCTTTTAACACCATATATGAGCATTCTGTTGATAAGCAAGAGTGAAAGTCATGCTTAACTTCGTTTCTGGTGTAAATTATTAGTTTTGTTTTTGTTTGTACGGTATCGTTTAACTTATATTACAACTTTCAAGACTGCGTATACAATGATTTATTCCGTATATTACACGTCATATTATATTTTATTTCATCTCAAAACTGACTGTGCTTGTTAAATCGATATCAAGATACCAGTCTGTCTGCAAAATGATTTATCAGTTTGCATTAAGTTCCTACTAATTATCCATGCACATTTACATTTGCAAAAGAGTATATATTTGAACTTTTTGCATCTACAAAGAAATGATTTGCCCAAAATTAAAGATTTTAAAATTCATAAACGATGGAAATAATAGCACTCAAGTAACAGCACTTAGAAGGATACATTTCAATTTTCTGTCAAATTTGTAATTTTTAAATAACATAATATTACTGAACAAAATATATTATATTACCTTATGTCTATCCAAAATGTTAACAAAGACGATATATAATTAAGCCAGAAAAGCTTATATATTATTTTAAGTATAGAGTTTTGTAACATTTTTCTGAAGAACTCTATTCAGTTATTTATAGTTTCTGTAATTAGTTATTGTTTATCCGTATCCTGACGTTTAGCTGTGTATGCATATGGTGACGCATTACAGAAGCTTTGAAATTAATTTTAGTTAATATACAGAATAGTTTTCATTGTGCAATCAACAAAACTGTCCATCACATTAAGTAAGTACTTTGTATCACTTGCTCAACCAAAAATATCTAAATAACTGCTTTATTGATGAGAAACATTTCCCTGGAAATAGAGAAAGTTGGGTATAGTGGTGAGTTTTACTTTAAGGCAACATTTGATATAGTCATATACAAGGCAATATGTCAGGTGTTACTACGATACCAATTTAAATAAAGACTTTGTATCCGGCCAAATTTTAACAGGTGACATTCCAGTTATTGTAAAGTAGGTTTTACAACGGCTTTTCAAATGCTGGATAGAAATGTGAAATATTAAAAAATGCAGTCAAGAGATAAGATCTGATTTAGTTTTATCAATAAATGTTTATATACATGATGTTAATTTCCACTAAACAGAGCGTCGCAAAATATTTCAGGAACCTCAAAAACATGATAAATGTAATCATTAATGACAATGTTTAACAGGTATATATGCACTTAAGATCAGAATGAGTTGTTAACTTGCCAGGACATAGATTCAAAAGGAGCATACACAATGCTAACTGTTCAGCATTAAGATGGCACTCTTCCCAGTATCAACATTGTCACCAGTGATGGTCGCACATGCAAATGTTAAAAAATGTGCATGAACTTATGCATATATGATTGGCCATGTATACCTTTATTCAATTATCTCTTAAAGAAATCAAATCATTTAAATGTACAGGATATCATTTTAAATCTCAGAGGTTGATTTAGCAGTGCCTCATTATTAATTGTGTAATATGCGTGTATGGTATAGCTTACAAAATGTTGAATGCTATATTTCAGATATGTTCTTTGACAGTAGCACAAATATAAATCACGTTGCTTTTAGTTGAAAAAATATGTTTAGATTGTTTAATCGCTCATTATGATGCAGAGGGGCTAGCGTTCTAAAATGTGGTCTTCAACCTACATACTACTTTCTGTAAACGAGCAGCGAATGCTCTGACAAGTCTACCTACACATATGCACAGGCTCACCTTCATTGCTCAACACTGCGACAAGTACACAAATCAAATGGGCTTATTCCTTTGATCTGTTCTTTCGTTATTAGTAAAGCTATTTTGTTTGATTTGAATTATGCAAAGAACTATTTAGCTGCAATTTTGTATCAACGGTAATGTTCACATTTGCCAGGCTAAAGTATCAATTTGATATTATCTGCAACAAAATTCCACTGTAAGATCAATGGGTCTAATTGATAGAATAATGCAAAATAAATAATTTTTTAAAAGCAATTATTTATTGTGAGTCAGCTATTTTAGCAATGGCTACGATATATATGTAATACTAACATTGCATGTGGGCTTTTTAAGTGATACCAATATCTCTTTCAAATGTATGACTAAAATGAGCCATTAGAACACATGTTGTTCTGTTTGAATGGTTCACAATAATTAAAAACCAGACAGAACAGATGATTTTGTTATGCATTTTACCATCTTAAATGGTGTTCTTTTATCACCAAACTGGACATCGTTCAGATATAAAAACAATTATAACCATAGGAATAGGCTTTGCGTGTGTCATACCTTTGGGCAAAAATCGTTAAGTTTTTAAATCATTTCAGTTTATTTTTTCAAAAGACAAAGACTGGTTTAAATTCTCAATTCTCGATTTTGAAGTATGCTTGAATTGACCTACAATTACAAATTCTGAATAAGTGATATCAGCACAGTAGTTGTAATTAATAGCTGGCTTAAACAATATGTGATAAATATAACATACACAATAAGTTCACGTATTAATGTAGTGAAGCAACATCAATAATTTTCTAGAGAAGCATCGAAAATTTCTTCTGATATGTTTGATGACTTAATATGTGTCTTTTATATATCATTTCACGTATAAAGAGGCAAATATATCAGTGTCAGTGAGATAAAATATATTCGCAATAATTGAATAATAGTATACATGGCGAATTAGATATGCATAAGTTCATTTTGGTACTGATGACACTTTAAAAATGTAATTTTAAGCATTTAAGAAAATAAAATGCTGTTTACATATTCGATAAAACGCACAGACTTAAAAATTTCGCTGTATGTGAATAAGGTTCAAAGGATCATTGACACTTGCTCTGGGTAAATGCCTATGGTTTTCAGTAAAATTAAAAGTTTGTCAATCGTCCCTTTCTTAGCAGTGAAGCTACCCTGACCTGAGTACTTTATGGCAGTGAAATCCATTTTCGATATTAAATGCTTCAAAGATGTAAACTTTTGGGTAGAACAATCAGTTTAACAATTAAAATATATAGAAATCAGAAAACATTTTTTTAAATATCATCCCCCAGTGTGCCAGCAAATGTTACACATTGTATGGCAGTGGCTTGCTGGCACAAGGAGGAAAAGATGTTCAGCAGCCATAAAACCCAGGGCTTAAGCCCATAAAATGTCTTCTCTACCGAATAAGAAATAAATAACAGTAATGAAGTTTTCTAGAACCAATCTCCTAAATTGCTTTGTATTCTCTGCTAGTTTAGTATAAAGTACATAAAGATTAAAAGTAGAATTAGCAAGGTTTATGCATTTTTTTCATAAGAAAAAATCGAACTGTTATCTAAAGACACATTATTTTGCAAATGTCCTGTACTTATCTATTTGCATGCTAGGGAATAGTTACTATTTTTCTTTTCGTCTGCTGACTTTCTTCAAAATTAAGTTTTTACAAATAAACCACCCAGGACCACCATCGGAGTGTCAAACAGTTTGGATCCAGATCAAAACTGACATTCTGTTGGTATTCATCTGGGTTCAAATTGTTTGCAAAAGGCTATTGACAGACGACAAAATTCTCCGCTGGCATGCAAAGAGTTATAACAGGTAAATACTTTAGTGTACAATATATTGCTACATATAAGTATCTTTCAACTTGGGTATACATGTATATTTGTTATATGACTGGAGAGAATCCTGTCTCCTGATTGGCCCAATAAGTCTTCATAAATCTCTATGTCTACCTGGAAACTGGTCTAAACCAGTCCACAAGTTAATATTGCATGAAAACCAGCTTTAACTAGTTTCCAGAAGTTAATATTTCTGACACTTCTGCAATATTACCCTCTAGAGAGCTACAAATAGCATGATGAGTGTGAATCTAGCATGTGCTGCATGAAATTGACATGATTTGCTGTTTCACCTCCCAACAGGTAAATTAAAGACTTCCATGAATTTTTACAACAGTTTTGTTTTGTTTTGTTTGCGTATTTATCTTTGTTTGAATAAACAAACTGTAAAAACAGTTTATGATAACATTTTTTGCTATATGACTGGAAAGAATCCTGTCTCCTGATTGGCCAAATTTGTCTTCATAAATCTCTATGTCTACCTGGAAACTGGTCTAAACATGTCCACAAGTAATATTGCATGAAAAAATCTGAAATTAGCATGATGAGTGTGCAACTAGCATGCGCTGCATGAAATTGACATGATTTACTGTTTCACCTCCCAACAGGTAAATTAAAGACTTTCATTAATTTGTATAACAGTTTTGTTTAGTTTTGATTGCTTGTGTATCTTTTTTTAATAAATAAACTGTAAAAACAGTTTTATGATAACATTTTATATTCCCCATTAAGAGAATTAATATACATTTGAAAATGCAAAATTCACATTAAAATATTTTAATAACAGTTGCTAAAACTTTTGAGAAAGTCCTTAGATGTCTTACATGTCTTTAACAACAAAAGTTTAAGTAGCAAAATTTTCATTCTTAAATGGAAAAGTCATATAACAAAACAGTTATTGACTTCAATTTCGGTAGACATAAGGATTTATCTACCCTTAAAAGTCATATTCACCTCGGCCTAGCGGCCTCGGTGAATTAACACTTTTTCGGGTAGATAAATCCTTATGTCTACCTCATTGAAGTCAATAATTGTATAATATCCCTCATTAAGAGAATTAATATACATTTGAAATGCAAAATACTACCTTATAATATTTTTAATAATAGTTGCTAAAACTTGTGAGAAAGTCCTTAGATGTCTTAGATTGAAGGAGGTTGAACATGTCTTTAACAACAAAAGTGAATTTGGGTAGCAAAAATTTCATTTTTAAATGAAAAGTCATATAACAAAACAGTTATTGACTTCAATTTCGGTAGACATAAGGATTTATCTACCCTTAAAAGTGATATTCACCTTTGCCTAGCAGCCTCGGTGAATTATCACTTTTTCGGGTAGATAAATCCTTATGTCTACCTCATTGAAGTCAATAATTGTATGATATACTGAGGGAAATAAATTTAGCAATTTTTAATGCTACCAAAATTTTAGCACTTGTCTTCGTTCAAAATAAAACTTAGTTTTCAGGTATAAATATTTAATGTATTGGCTATAAATAGTCTGAAATTTGACTTGAAATTAACACATAGCGCATCAGCTGCATAACGTCAAACAACGTTGGGGTACCTCACCGAAAATCACACAAATGATCAATACCTGGTGTGTCTACCGTTTGAGTCAACAACAGCACCACACCGTCTTCTAATATTTAAAATAAGCCTACGAACAGCAGCCATTGTTAGACGAGTACATTCTTCATGCAGAATACGTTCCAGGTCTCTAACGTTATTGACGTCATTTCTCTCTCTGACTCTCCTTTCAAGATGGTCGAAGAGGTTTTCGATTGGCGAAATATCCTGGGATATTGCTGATCAGTCTAACACATTCACGTCAATTGTCTGCAGAAAGTTCATTGTGTGCCAAGCAATGTGAGAGCAACGTGAGACCTTGCATTATCCTGCTGGAAAATTGTGGCATGCCCTTGACGTAGGAATGGCAGTAACTCTGGGTGAACAATTTCATTACAATATCGCATGGCATTTAAATTTCCATTAATTGTCATCAAGTCAGTTTAAGCACGATGCGAAATTCCGCCTTCAAAACGGTCATGCTGAATGACGTAAGAGGGGTCCATTCGTTCACCATCTCGCCCCCAAACACGTAATCTACCGTCCGCAAATTTCAAATTAAAGCGAGATTCGTCCGTAAAGACAACTTGATTCCACTGATGTCTGGTCCAACGACGATGTGCCCTTGTCCAATTTAGTCTTGTCCTCACGTCGGGTTGTTTTACGCGGTCTGCAAGGACGTGGTCTGTCTTTGATGGTACCTGTTTGATGGTACTTTGTTCTGAGTCTGGATACGGCACTTTCACTTACATGAAAATGTTGAGCAACCTCTTTAACCAGCAGAATGCCAATTGCCACATTACGTTGGTCTAAGGGCAGCCCAGGGCGACGTCCTATATTCAATTTTAATAATTTTACGACGGTTTATTTGCTTACTGATATGCACCGATAGACTTAAGTGAGTATCGCCGTTATTGACTGCACGTGCAAGTAGGACACGTGCATGGCATGAATTCAGCAAAATGACGTCAAAATCTCGTGGCAGTGAGAAAAGTGTAAAAAAATGCAGACTTTGTGAGTTGGGTGTCAGTACTGATATATTAGGCTTATTTATAAATATGGTAAACCTAAGAGTTTGAAAATAAATGTGGGACCAAAAAATTGCTAAATTTATACCCCTCAGTATATATACCCTAAATATTCGGGCACTTTAAATACATTTCGACATGCTATGCCCTTTAAACAAAGCAAAAGTTATATTCAAATGATCTAGTTAGGATCAGTTTTACTTTCCAATATCAAATGGGACACTTTCATTCCTTCAAAAGTATTTAGTTCTTTTTTAGCTTTCAGTTTTGTATTATTTACGGTGCATGTAGTCAAAAATGTACAGGTAATTTCTAAATTATCTCCCAAAAATCATTTCACTACAGTACATATTTTGTTTTAACGCAATTTCATCAATTATCGTGATTCGTTAATACTCTGCATAAGATATGTTCAAAAGATATCACCATGCCTATCAAATAAATCAAGAAAACGTGCAGAGCACTTTTTATTGTCATGAAATTTCAGACCCCCTCCCCTTTCTACCCGCCATAACTCTCGCGTACATAGGAAGTTTGAAAATATTTTGCTAGCTGGCTCTTCCCATTAGATTCACCTATTGCACTAATACTACATATCCCACACCAGAAGCTCAAAAGCAGCGTTCTTGGAATCAGAAAAATAGGCGTAAACCGTCAATGATCCTTTCATTCTTTTATTCATCCATGCGTTGTTGGTATGTTCCTTTAATAACAATTAATGGCAAGTAAATGGCAATAAATAACCCTCTAGCAGTGTAAACTTGAAAAGTGTTCCTTTGTTATTTAAAAATGCATTTAAAAGAAAGTAACGTACACCACAGTAATAACAGATCCTTCTACTTTGATAACATCATATTGCTAGTCATTTGTTACAAATAAAAAGTTTATATTGGCATGTAATAATAAGGAATAATTAGATAAGATTTCCAATTATTTTACAGTTACGTAGAACATTTTGCTATTGCGTGGTATCGCCCCAACCGTTAAAGAGTTAACATACATTATTGTGCGGCTTGTAGAATGTGGTTTTAGAAAATTATAGTGTACAAAACTCATCTAGGAGGTATTTTGGTAGTCCAATATCTAGTGACAGTATTGCATTGAATAGTTTTACATTTAAAGTAGCTATATAACTGTAACATCATAGTGGTGTATTGTTTAAATTCATACCAGTTGTTCCCTTCCTTTAAAAATGTTTAAGGCAAACAGCATGTGGATAAATTATAATTACGTATAACTTGGTATTCGCAAATTAGGATTTGAAACTATAATAGGGTAACGTAGCTAACATGCCTGTCTAAATATATGTCAGAGAGCCAACGTATGCCATTTCTCATATAATATAATGTAGTTCCAGAAAATTATAGTGAACAATATTTTCCCTGCTGTGTGGAGAGGAGGATCTAGCTATTTGAGCTTTCACTATCGCAGAATTTACATTTTGGTACTGACGTCACCTTTCCATGTACAGACATCATTTTGTAGTTAGTATAACCTCTTTAAAATCCAGAGTCAAGGTATATGCTTCATAATCAACATGTCGCCAATGAAATTACCACAATTGATCAAACGGTTCATATTAATGCCTGCTAGAATTCATAACACTCCACTTTCAAGCCTTAAATAAGCTTAAAATGGGTAAAGTGACGTCACTGTGACGTTAAAACGCCAAAGAAAAATTGTAAACATCTTTTTTCTTAAACAGAATACATTTTTTCTACAAGAAAATGTATGTTTGACACTTTTACCAATAATGCACACGGAATTACACAGCGACCTACACTATATGTAAGTTATTTTACTAAATATAAGGAAAACTATTTTGAACCTTACACTTACATGTACCGAATGCATTGTATCACGTCCATCGTCAACATCTCAAACTGCCAATAAGTATTAAAATACCTGGCACACTTCGAATCGAACGATAGTTCCTACTATAGTAACTATAGTTGGATCCGAACATCGATAGTCGCTACTATAGTTCTAATAGAGATCAACGGTGGTTGGTTCAGAGCACCGTTACTCTAGTAGATTGTCTGGTTCCCTCCTCTAGCCATACCTAACAAGATGGGTTCAAGATCTGTCAGTAGCCTCAAAATTATTTGTTTTAGAAAATAATTACTCGCTATGCACTATTTGCGGTCCTTCTTATTCGATATATAATAATGTTAATTAGAATTGGCTGTGCAGTATATGAGCATCATTTTTGTCTGCAATGAAGAATTGAAAGGAGGCATGCAAGGATATTCACTTTGTTTACTTGGCAACCAACTAAACTTCCAACTGCAGCCGTTCGGATGTAAACGTGCACGCGCAACTATTACGTAAGAACTATAGTAGGAACTTTAGTTCGATTCGAAGTGGACCTCTTTCGCAACAAGGTATTGCTCGATAAGCGTAGAGTTATGTAGTTGGTCAGGTTATGGTGCTTTATTCACCCGATTGGATAAATACAGGGGCAGACTTGATTTAGCTGTTCTCTTTACTCCTTCCACTCCGAACAGGCAGAACAGAAATCAAGTGCGCTGGAACACCTGTGCTGGCGTACGCAGGAGTACTCCATCTTCCAAGGTGGTGCAGACAGAACAGTCACGTGACCTGTACCAAAATAAAATGGCGGAGCACTGCCTGCACTGTTCTGAGATATTTTTCAGTCTTTCCCGATAGGTTCTAATAATTATTCATATTGAAAATATATCGTCATTAGTAAAAGGGATTAAAAGCACATGTATTTTGTCATTCTTTTTTCTTCTTCTTGGCAATCGGATTGTGTTATTTTTTTCACAATTTAAACGGTAATCGCTTGATTTACTCTGGAGTACTTCAAGGTGCCCAGTTTTGCTTGTTTTAGATGGTTGTTCTGGCGTACTCCGCGTACTCAGAAATTGCTAAATCAAGTCCGCCCCAGGTTTTTCTTTCATATTTCTTACTGTAAATCTGTTTCGTCACCAAAACAAATTGTTTATATTTGCATTACAGCTAATTCAACAAATTCGATTTCATGAACTACCCTTTTGCTAACCTGGCAGTTGTGTGGATGTATGTACAATATGAAAACACACATTCACCTACGTATTTGGTACATTGGATATTATCGCATAATATGAAACAAATCTAAAACAAGACCGGGCCGCGTAGCGCAGTCGGTAACTTGTCTGGCAACAGATGCGAGTCTAACTGCAGATCCAGGGGTCGCGAGTTCGATCCCAGCCGGGTCCCATACTTTCGTGGAGATTGATCATGAAATAATTTCTACGGTCATTCTCCTCCCTTCCGCTGAATCACTCAAGAAGGGTTGTTGTCAGTTACAAGCGAATGTATGTGCACGAAGTACTGGTTAACTGCTTGTTCAAGCTTTCCCAGGAAAAAGTGTGGTTAGGTGAACTGACCGTCCCGCAATGACCACAGCTGTTGACTTGGGACGTAAAGCAACAAAACAAACAAACAAACAAACAAATTAAAACAACTTACATTCCTTTCGCTACCACCGAGGTCATCATTTATACCCTGCAATAAAACCGTTGTCTATTTAACATGTTTTATATACAGGTTACATTTCAACAAGTTCTCGATATTTTGACACTTATACCGTCGTGCCAACCAAGAGTGACAGTGACGTAAACTTTGTTTACGATTGCAAAGTACAACACTAACGTGTACACTTCACTTGAGCCAACGCGAATGTGCAGATCACTTGTGTATTAATCCTATCCTGCGGATAGGATTAATACACAAGTGATCTATCGATGATAAGTCCATGATAACTTTGTAAACAAAACTTGATGTCACTGTCACTCTTGGCTGGAAGGACAGTAGAAAATGCGCCAAGTCATTTCTTAAAAATATACACAGCCACCAATCTAACTCCTCCTCCTAGCACAATATCAATACTCTGTTATGAAGAAAAGGGATCAGTTTCTTATTCATGAGATGGACCTAACATTCGATAAATATCGTTATTTTTTTCTCGTCAATTGAAAATGTAGACTTCCGGAAATGCTTTGACGTTTACCTTCAACATACAGCCTCGTTTATATGCACAATTTGCACCCAGGAGTAAATTTGCACCCCCTTATGTAGCGTTCATATGTCAATAAATTGTGTTCATATGTTATTGGATTTGCTCTTTAAACATATCACAAATGTTTCAGTTTTACTTTAAGGAGAAATTCGATGTGTTATAATGTTTCGATTCTTAGTCAGTTCAAGAAACCGTCGTTTGAGAATAATGCAACTCCATTTGGTTTTATTTGCTTCATTTATTTATACAATATTTAAAGAGGATAATACACCAGTCATTTTTATCCACGGCCCCCACCTACGGGGATAGCCGTGGAATAGCTGGGGTAAGGTGCTGGACAATTACTTTTTGATTGTACCCGCAATGCCGGGGAAGTGTGGGGGTTATAACGTTGGGACACTAACCCTACTGGGATGTTCTGTTGTGTAGGGTGGGGCAAAGAGCAGGGTTGTTACCATCAGCTTGTCCCCACAGGGCGGGGCTTATACCAGGGCTCTGGAAAGTGAAAATCATTATCCCCGCCCATCCTCGTAGGTGGGTGAGCAGAGGATACAAATGACTGGTGCATAAATGACACTTATAGAAGCAGTTGCAGCAGTACTAAGTAAATATATGACTATCTGACCAAGAGAGGTGGACGAACGTAGTGCTGTTCTGATGATCATGTCACGGGCTCTGCGTCAAACTGCGCGAATAGCTCAAACGGAATGCGCGTGTGCGTTAAGTTGTTTCAATTGTACTGCTGGTGACAGCTTGACTTAGTACTGCGCAGAGCTGGACAATTGAGAACCTCTTCGTAAAAGCAAAATAAACGTCTTGTGAATATGTTAAACGGGTTTGGTCTTCAATTGTTGACGAACTCTTCTAAATCTCTGTTAAGTTTCCGAAGGGAAATGGCTCAACCGAGGTTATCAATGGCTACAAGAGGTTTGGATTCCCAAATTGGGGGAGGGGGGGTTAAGATAGAGGGTAGACATATTTTAATTATTGCTCTGTCTGAACATCACGTTGATTACATGAATCGTAAAGGGTGGTCACTCTGTTATTATGCAAGGGGAACATTTTCACCGATGTGTACATCGGATAGCATGGACTCGTGTATGACGCCAGGGTTCTGGCAAACTCTGATTATCATTGCTGAAGTTAGGAAGAGATATTGTTCGGAAATATAAGCGTGCAAATCGAAGCCGATAGACCAGAATTCCAGTTGTTCTGCGTGGCAACCTTTATATAGTTTATTTTCATACACTTGTACATGTTCCTATAGAAAAGATGGGTAATTTATCAAAACCTAACCTCAAATTGTACATATGTGATAACAAGTTGCGTTCATGTGCACAATTTGCACCTAGGGGCAAATGTGCACCCGGGTGCTAATTTGCTCCACCGAATTTGCACCACCTACAAAGGTGGAGCAAATTCGAACCCGGATGCAAATCTGCACCCGGGTTCATTTTCATAAAACACCGTTTATATGACCAAAATACACCTCAGGTGCAAATTTACACCCGGGTGTATATTTGCACCGGGATGTATATTGTGCATATAAACGAGGCTTAGAATAGAATGCCTAGGTAGAGTGTGTGAATGCCCTTTTTCTTCATTATAAAACTTTTAACTGTCAAGTATAATATCCTTTTAAAACGACACCTGTGCCAAAAAGTTCAATGAATGTATCCTTGAATCGCATCGACCGATTTCTAGATTAGGCTCTCAAAACAAAGTGCGGGAACTTTTACCCCATTGATACATGTATGCTATATTAACATTTTCAAAGCAAGCCTTTAATGAATCTTTAGAACTTTGCAACCGTTCATTCCTCATGAACGACGTAAAATTTGATTGACGGCTGCCAAGCTCACTAGCCCGTGCTATTCGCTTCGAACATCGAATTCATTCGCCAGATGTTACACTGGTGTTGTGATAGACAGCGAACCACATCTGAGTTGCACGTGCAAAACAAGCTTCTTGTTTGCTCCATTGACTGTCGTGTTCACACTGGCTGTTCCGCTTTTCCGTTTTGCACTCCAACAAAACCGTTATTATGATTAAATATAAAAAAGAAAATTGTTTTATCTCCTAAATTATAAAAAATTTCTATATATTGGTCATTTATGATAAAATGTAAATATAAGCAATAAATCTAATTTTTGGAAGGTTCATGGAATCATAAAAAACTTCGGGTCTCTTGCAAAGTTCAGGTGAAGCCTTAATACTTCTGGTCCCTTGCAAACTTCGCAAATATTGAATTCATTTCTTAAATGAAGGAGTTGGATTGAAAGACATTTCAGCCACAACATGTGATTTCCAACAATTTGGCATTTTGACAAGCGTAGACTCAGACGTGTGGTACTTGATTGTATTGATTCCTGATCTTTGCCATCTTTCTTACTTCATATTTGATATATTAATGAAGTGTACTTTTACCGTTCCTGTATACCTCTGCCTGTATCGATTAGTACTTTTTTTGTATTATGACAGTAATATGAAACGAACCATAGAGTTAGCTTGTGGGCATTTTTTAATTTATTTTTCAGCGCGAAAAATCACACTCTGGCCGAGTGTAAATAGCGCGAAAATTCGCGGGAGGTACGAATTACTCGATGCCATGTATGTTGATTTCACACTAATTGTCACGTTTGACAAAAGGTCGGTTATTTGAATACGTGCAAAAGTTAAGCTGACTTGATGTTTAATATGAGAATGTGATGTATAAACGTAACAAAACAAACGTAAAACCCGTATAATATGCTCTAAATATACATGGCGTCAAAATTAAGTACCACCTTTAATTTTGCTGAAACAATTTTCAAACTCCCGTGAAGAAATTTTATTGAACATAAAAACTCTTTCTCTGTTGTGGAACTCTGCATAAATATGTGTATGAAAATTCAAAGATACATGTGATTTTCGGATTTTGTTACAAAATCAGGAATTTGCGATTATCAAAACTTCTGGCTATCGCCCTGGCATCTTCCAGAAGTAACCCCCAACATCTTGAAACACATGTTGTGTCATTTTAAAACAAAATTGTCAACCTTTATTCATGTACACAAAGTTGCAATGCTTATTTTTGAACTCAATATCACATACTTTGGCAAAATAGCAAGGATTGTTTTGACTATCTTATCCCAATATAAACCATAAGGTCCATTTACAGCACATAACCGTGCTCTCAAATATTTAGTAACGAAGTAAGCTGTGCTTAACAATTGACGCCATGTATATAACCTGTAAATGAAACCTATGGGTTTCAAAGTTTGAAATGTCTCCCGGCTGTGAAGATATAATGAAAAAATCACATGTATTTAGCAGATTTTAGTTCAACCCTTTACCTCATAGAGTCACCGTTTAACACTTTAGCAAATATAGCAGACCCAGATCAGGTAGCTCTTGTATTAGCTGCCTGATCAGGGTCTACTTTATTTAAAATAAACGGAGATATGGTTAGATATGATCCTATACTAGTGGACCTGACAAGTAATTTCTTTGTTCTATGTACATAGTGTAGCGTGAAAGTTTGTTTATATAATTATTCATTATTATTTCTCATAGTAGGAATATTTATGAAGGAAATGGTTAAACATTTTGATAGCTAATTCTTAAAAGTAATGATAAAGTAGATCTGGATATAGAATGCATAAAAGTCTCGACCAATCGATACATGCTGGAAATTTATTCAGGCCTTTTGTTCAGAATATTTATCATATGACGTCGCGTCTGGGAGTGAAATAACGCCATGCAATAAAATCTGTAAACCACTAGTGGTTTATCAATTTACGGGAAGCGTTATGACGTCCATAACAACGTTGCGTACAGAATGACAAAATTATAACGTTTTTACGCCAGAAATGAGATTTCAAAGTATTAGTCATATGATAAATAGAATCTAACATTCGTGATCTTGTATTATTGAATTTATTAAACTCGTTGCTAAAAAGAGATAAAATGCTCGGCAAGCCTCGCATTTTATCCCTTTTCCCCAACTCGTTTAATAAATTCAATAAAACATGAGCACTCATGTAAGATCCTCTATGTAACAGAATACCTTTTTTTTTTGTTTCTCAGCCAATACACATGTTTTGGGTGCTGAAAAGAACCGTCTCGAATCATATGTTACAGTAAATTTAAATCAATGGGTATGAAAATATTAACAATATTACGCTCAAAGATTTTGTTTATCTAAACCTATGCGGCATTTGAGATAATAAGGCGAATCCTTTGGCTGCAAACATATAGGTTAAGATTAATACATTATTTGAGCATAAAATATGAATATTTCCCTATAATCAAACAATTAGAACAAATGTTTTAGGTGCTCAACTATCTAATCTTATCTGGAAGATAAGCTCCTCTCTCTTACTGCCTCATACAGTGAGCCACTTTAGTTACGCACCACTTATAAAATGTAAACTTCACGCCTACCAAACGCTCGAATGCTCAACAACTGGTTGAATATTAAAAACAACTGCTCTATGAAGAAAATCAAAAATCGGGGAATGTCATGCAAAAGCCTATGGATTCCTGCGTTGGTATAAATACGAGCTCAAAAAGTATTCTCATTAGGTCATATTTACTTTTCGCGCGATAAACACGTTCCTGTCGAATTCTGGTACACCTATTTTACGCGAAATGTAAATCTGACAAAACGAGAGAACTTTCTGACCTCAATTTTATACCACAAACGTAGGAATGTATAGTCTGTTGCATGACATTCCCGGTTTTTTATTCTCTTCCTGGAGGAATTGTTTTTAATATTCAACCAGATGTTGAGCATTCGAGCGTTTGGTAGGCGTGAACTTTCTCTGAAAAGAAATACGGTATTTTTATTCTGAGACTACCAGCGTAAAGCGTACCTATATTTGCGAAGGAAACCCTGTTTGATTATTGTAAGTGACGTTAATATGACGTCAAAACGAGCATTTCTTCAAAAAGTAACGGAGTTACTAAATTCAATGACCGAAAAATTGGGTTTTACTTGAATAAAATAATAGCTTTTGGTGTTTTTCTGTCACAACGATCACCATGGATAATGCCTAGCGCAAAACGCAAATAGAAAATACAGACATTCAGGTTGCACGTGCGCTTTTGTCAAAATTGCCTTTGACGTAGCAGAATGATTTGCATGAGTGATTCCGATATCTTTTTCGATGTTATCAAACACATAAAATGTCAATAAGTAAATTATCATAGAGAATTTTCGATTCCAGCATTTTTGTCAAAACATGTGGGCCCTGAAAAAGTGGTGCGTAACTAAAGTGGCTCACTGTATAAGAGCAACTCCCCTGCCAGACGGTTCAGCAATCCTGCTTTATACCTCTTCTTCATGTCAAATACTTTTGGTTATCTATGACAACTGACGAATACTGTTCTAACGTTTCAAACGCTTTATTTCTTTCTATTCTCAAATAAATGTTGGTTATCAGAGCTGGAAATCACACAATGCTTGCCAGAATAGCAAACAGGAAAGACACTGATCAGACTGCATCTTCAGAATAACCTGGAAAAAACTTTGTTAGTCTTTGCCTCTTTAGAATTATTGTACATATTGTAGATCTTTAAAAGGGAAAATCTTTAGACTAAAAATCTAATGGATGTTTTACAAATCAGCATATCGAGTCGTTGCGCAACCACTCGTTACGTTACTCCACAGTTCTATAACTATAAAGGAAACCTACTAGTCCATGTACCATTGTATACCAGAAACGTCATTGCAGTTTGTTTTTTTATGTCTACTGCTATTACATGTAGCGATATTTGCCGATGTGTGACGGAGTTTAAGCTTAGCCGATTAATGTAGGTATATATACAAGTATAGTCCAACCAGTGCATGACATTCAAACAATGTGGTTTGCGCGACCAGCAAAGCCTCAGATCAGCCTGCGCATACGCGCAGTCTGAACAGAGCCTTTGCTAGTCGCTTGACTATTCTATGTGTATTAAGCTACTGACTGAACACCATTTGGAGTTTTGTAAGCTAAAAATGAGGCTGCAGAGGCTCGTCCGAGTCTACACATGTCAAAATGGCACATTGTTGGAAATCTCATGCACTGACTCAAATAATGGAGAAATATAGTTCCAGGAAGCTGCTGATGTTGAGAACAAACTCCCAATCTCTTTGGAACGGATGATGTGAACACCTACAATATATAAAAAAGGTTTAGATAAACAAAATCTATGAGCATAAAATTTTATAAATTTCTTACCTACACTAAAGCCCATGTATTTGTCCTGCGCATTCGCGTTTCGTGTACGTTTCCAATGTTTATTGTGTGTGCGTACAGTTAAAAAAGTAGGGCATACCCAGGTAAGCACACTTATTTTCAATAGTAAATGCAATTGGTCGGTGTTTATTAACTACGAGGGGGGTTCAATATGTAATGAAAATCCGTGCATAACTCTATCCACAAACACATTAGGATTTTATGTCATATGCCAAACGAAAGACCAAAGCGTTGCCCTTATAATGGTGCAGGGCACATTATTTTATCTTTCCTAATTTATCAAGTTATGGACTTTTTAAAAAGCACTCTAATATACACTGCATACATTTTCCTCCGAATTGTAAAGACTCTTTTAACAAAGGTAGAAAGGCAGGCTGTTTTTTTCTAAAACAAACATTTAACATGCATGAATCACATATCCATAGTTTTCTGACTCGTTTCCCCTTTATCTGCTATAACGATGCAAACTTTTGACTGGTACCGATTTCTCGTGCAAACGTTTTTATTATGTTACCCCCTCTTATGATGACGTCGTTTAAAGCAATGGACGTAACACTAAAATACGCACTGTTCTTGGAAATCAGAAAATTTGGCTTTGTACCAGACAAGGACAATTTTGATTGTATCGAAGTTTCAATACACACAGTGCATAGGCAGCAGACCAGTTAAACTGAAACCAATACCAAGGGGTATCTCATCTAAGTGGTATACCATTTCCGTTTCCTATATTTTATCGTCTGAAATTAGCCAACCAGATTATGTACAATGTAAATACGTGTAACAATGTCCAGATAATGCATCCGAATGCAAACATCCATGAAACGCGGTATTTTGTCTGATCCATTTCAGTGTAATCCAGAGATGGCATTCTTTTAAGTGATTTTCTTATTTCAAATGACGTATTTGGGAGTACTTTATGGGTGAGATTAAATATGGAAATTTCAAAATCGGCAGTATTA